>CAWUFW010001080.1:2400000-3000000 GCA_963921515.1 Calotriton arnoldi | reverse complement strand
CAGTTACTACATGCGCACTCACTGATTCCTAGGTCTACACACACACCCACTCATTCACCCATACAATCACTCATACATGCAGTCACTCATCAATACAACACTATCATATGCACTCATACACCTATACAGACACTCACACACCGCCACTCATCCATGGAGTTACTCACACACCTAGTCAGTCATGCAAATAATCAATCACACTCCCATTTACTCACCTATACAGATACTAACGCATACTTACTCTCTTATATAATCACTGATACGAGTACACACTCATCCATACAGCCACTCTCACAATCACTGACTCTCACGTATAGTCATTTATACTCCAACTCTCACATACAGCCTTTTCCCTATGTAGTTACTTGGACATGTACCACTGAGACATCCATTCACTCACCAACACACCCATACACACACTCACCCACCCATACAGCTGTTTTCACATGCACTCTTGAACCCATACACCCAGTGAATCAACCACTCACACATCTATGCACAGAGTCACACACCTTACACCCACCCACACACACACTCAGTCTCCCATACAAATACTCAAGCAACAAATCAATAACCGATATACACACTCATGTAGCTACTCACCAACCCATGCATTCAGTAAGACACATTTAATCACTCACTTATACAGTCAGTCACGCACCTACTAAATCATCCATCCAGACACTTATACACCCACTCATTCTTCAATACACCTTGGCATATATATAAAACATATTTAAACTTTACAGAAACACACAGTGACTGGATGATGTCATCAGTGATGTCATCAGTGATGTCATTTGAGATGTCATCAGTGATGTCATCAGTGATGTCACTGACCATGTCATGAGTGATGTAATATGTGACGTCATCAGCAGTGCATTGCGGGGGCGCGAGTTATAGTTAGCTGAACTAACTATAACGGGGGAATTTCTCTGGTTTTGTACGAGTGAAATGTCCAACTAACTATAACCTCCCTGAAACCTATGGTTTTTTCAGTGAATATATATATATATATATATTTTTAACCCACACCGTCTCCACTCATGAAAACAGAAGGCTGCGCACTCGGGCTCAATAATTTCAAATTCATTTATTCCAGTATGCTTCGGGGATCAGGAAGCTAACACACGCGTATCGGCCACCTGGCCTTCGTCTGACGAAGGCCAGGTGGCCGATACGCGTGTGTTAACTTCCTGATCCCCAAAGCATACTGGAATAAATGAATTTGAAATTATTGAGCCCGAGTGCGCAGCCTTCTGTTTTCATGAGTGGAGACGGTGTGGGTTAAAAGTATTGTCGCGGTCCGCCTCCGCGAGCTGCTGCACCCGCACTACTGAGAGCAGCGAATTTTGGCGGATTCTCTCGTGTGGCAAATATATATATATATATATATATATTTTTTTTTTAAAGTGCTACTTGTTTCCTCAAAGCAAAATAGAATGAGTTTTGAAAAAAAGAAATTTTTTACAAACTATTTCTAGGAGTAAGCTGTGGCCCCATGGGATCACTACCTACCCCTAAATGCGTTTCACTGCCTTTGTGCAATTGGTAAAATAATGTTTTGCAGTCGGAGTTCGGTCACAACCCAACAAATACATACCATATGGAGTCTGTATTTGGAAGGGACAACCTAAACACACCCTTCCAAATGACAATTTAGTGTGGTATCCTAAATCATTTTACGATTTGGTAAACTTTTTCCAAATCATTTAATAAGCTTACTGAATCAGAGGGATTCCAAATGCCAAATCCCCTTTCACATTTGGCCCTAAATTTCCTTTGCTCTAACACTGAGGGGCATATTAGCAAGAACGGCTTTAAAATTATCGCTGCTTTAGCGGCAGGAAACTGCCGCTAAAGCGGCGATAATCGGCTTGATAATATGCCCTTGAGAATTCCAATAGAAGCCCAGGATCACAGCAGAACATGGGCTTCTATTTGTATTCTCAAGGGCATATTATCAAGCCCATTATCGCTGCTTTAGCGGCAGTTTCCTGCCGCTAAAACGGCGATAATTTTAACGCCGTTCTTGCTAATATGCCCCTGAGTGTTACTGATTTAGGGTGGATATGCGTTAAGTTCATACAACAAGCTACTGAACCTATGCTCTTTGTTTAGAGTGATCCTTGAAAAACATTGCAAATTAAACAAACATTTTCATAAATAGTGCACTAGTAGTCCAAGGAGTGTCCAGGGGCATATATCGAAGTAAAAGCAAATGAATCTGGCAAATTAGTGGGAAGCAAGCAGATGGGTTTTAAGAGCTTTCCTAAAAGATGATTCTTGAGGAATGGCATTCAAAGTATAAAGAAGTTGATTCCATTCTGCATTGGTGAGAACCGTGAAGGAGTGGACTCCCATCCTATCTTGGCAAAACCTAGGCACCCTAACAAGTAATGCAGAGGTGGATCAAAGAGATCTAAATGGATGGTATGCACGATCCTGTTGGTCAAATACTCTGGGCCGCTCTTATAAAAGGCATGATGCATAATGGTAAGGGCTTTTAAAAGCATAATTTTTCTGACCGGAAGCCAGTGTAGATCACGAAGATGTTTGGGATGTGTGCTCTTACTTGGAAATATTCCATATGAAGAGGAAGCCACATTCTGGAACTCTTGAAGTCTGTTTATCAGTTTGACATGGTGGCCAAAGTGCAAACCATTAGCATAATCCAATCTTGAGGTTCTCAGTGTGTGAACCGCTGTCTTCCATGTGGTTAGAGGGAGGAGATGTAAAATTGTTTTGATAGAATGGAGTAAAGGCAAAACATGTCCCAGCCACAGAAAGGATCTGATGTTGGAAAGACAGTTTGACATCCATATTAATACCTATGTCCCTAGTAGTGCTAGAGGGCTCGGAAGGGGGAGGGAACTCATTGGGCCAGCAAACATACAACCAATGCTCACTCATCTGACTGAAAAAAGGGATTTCATTTTTCTCTGTAATACATTGCAGGTGAATCTCCCGCAACCAATGCAAGACATCACTAAGGTAGGTTTTAAAAGAAGCGGCTTTATAGGAGGAAGTTGGATCCATAGTAAGCAGCAGCAATGCATCATCTGCCTAAGAGATGGTTTTAAAAACATTTGATTGTAAAAGATTAGCTAAGGGAGGCATATATATATTGAATAATGTAGGGCCCAAAGATCCTTGTGACCATAAGCTGACACAAATGGAGACAGCCCGATTTCTTGCTACTTGTCTTCCAGAAAAGATTTGAGCCAGCTCCAGGAATTGCAGCTGATAATAATAATAATAATGATAAGAATAATAATAATAACATTTCAGTGCATGGCTACTTTTTACCGAAGTGTCCCCGCGCCTGGCAACATGACCCAGAAATCCAACACAGTAGCAGTACATGATACCTGGACCATTGGGTTGACCTAAACAACCAGGTTTTCAACTTTTCACAGAACAGTAGCTCTGAGGATTCCTGTCTAATTGGGGGAGGCAGGGCATTCCCGTATTTGGCTGCCAAAAAACTAAAGGAGCATCTTCCAACCGTGCCTTTTTTACCCTAGAAACTGAGGCTAGCATAGACCCGGCAGACCTTAACTTTCTAGTAGGAACATAGGGCTTAAGGAAAGGGTGCAAGTAGCGAGGACTCTTGTTCCTAAGGATCTTATGACAATAGCGCATGGCTTTAAAGGTAAGTCATTTCTCAAGCGGTATCCAGTGCAGCTTTGAAGGAGCCGATCCCAAGGAAGATTGCCTAGGGAGGTACAACTGCAGCCTGACTGCTGCATTTTGTACACGCTGAAGTCTCATCATTAACTGAGACTGTGTAACTCTCCAGATAGAGAATATTGCAAAAGTCCAGCCTTGAAATAACCAAGGCCTGGACCACTGTCTTTCTGGCAGCCTCAGGGAAAAGTCCAAGAATCTTGCTGAGGGCTTTTAAAATCCTGAAGCAATTGTCTGCTATGGCTGTAATCTGGCAATCAAAAGAGAGCTTGGCATCAAACCATGTGCCGATGTTCTTGAATTTCGGCTTAAGAGGAGGCAGAGGGTCGAGCATGTCTGGCCACCAGGCTGAAGACCAAAGAGATGGCTGGTTCCCAAAGATCAGGACCTCGGTTTTTCACGCTTTTGGCGTAAGACAATTGATGTCCATCCACTGGGCCACATCTGCCATACAATACCTTACCAGGCACCCCCTGCTGCAATGGCATAACTTGAGATGGAAAAGGTTTTAACAACAGCTGGAAGGATCGATCCTGCAGAAAGGAAACTAACTACTGCAAAGCAGTGTCACAACATTCCATTCAAGCAGAAGGCCTTGGCACACGTTTTGAAGGCTGCACTTAGATCTAACAACAGCAATGCTGCTGTATCACCCATGATGCCAACCTTTTTCAACCGATGTGTCAGGGTAGGATGGAACACAGTGCCAAATATCGCTTTTAGATCCAATAAGATCAGGGCAGCACCTTTTCCTGTATCCTAAGCATTCTTAATCATCTCAGTAACCTAGAAAATGGCATTTTCTGTCCTGTGAATGGGACGGAAGCGGGATTGAGTATAATATAGAAGTTTGTTCTCTTCCTGATAAGCTTTTCATGCATATCCAGACATATGAACTTTTAAAGTTTTAGGGCCAAAAGAGTCAAGAAAATGTAAAATGCCAATCAGAAGTAACTGTTTGTGGCTGATCAGAGCCTATTTAAAATTTCAGGCCAACCACAGTGGAGCGGAGGTCGGATACACCAACACGGTCATCACGGTCAAAGATTTTACCTTATGACTTAGTCTCCGAAATGGAAGTCAAAATCCTCCAGTGGAGCAATGTTAAGGCTGTGTTCAGTGAAGTTCTCTCAAAGTTAGATAGTCAACTTCCCATTGAAGCCATTGGTTTTGGTGGGAGAGTTTCAAGTGTACAAATGCAACTTTTGCAGCCTTAAAAAGTCCTCTTGTTAAACAAAATACTTTTAACACCTTCACCCAGTCAAGATTTCTACCTTCGGACTTCTCTTTTTTTAGCTCAACATCCTCCAGAGGGACAAACATGGAAGCTGTATCCGATGCAATCCTCTCATAATTGAACCTGTTTGCCATAAAGTCCAGCTGAAGCTCCAGAGGTCTCGAAATATAAATAATTGTCTGCATTCCAACTTTCCAGATTTTCTAGAGCCATTCCTCTTGGTCTTTTCTAAGATTCCCAGGAGTCATGGAGAGCACTTAGGGGCCAGGACCCACAATCTCCATTCCAGGTCCTGTAGGTACTGGTCAGTTTGTCGCTCCAGGTTGAAGGCCTCTTGAAGTTAGTTGTGTCACTGTAGCAAAACAGGAGGTCCTCCAACTGACAATTGAAGTCCACTTTTCAGTCCTGAGTACAAGTGAGAGCAAGTTCCCAAGGCCCTTCCTGCAAAATATCACACGGTGCACAATCTGAATAAAATCTAACTTCTGCACTTGGATGTTGCTAGTGCCCCAGCAAGGGGAATGTCAAGGCAAATGAACAGTTCCATCTTCCTCAACCACACTAAATTGTTTTTGAGACTAGCTCTCCATCCCACTGGTTTGGTGGAACACTGGCTACAGTTGGCCTGGGGAACAAAGGCTTCTCTTCCCCAGGTCTTCCTGCCAAGAGGCCTAAACAGTTATTTCTGCTCTGGGCACAATTTTCACACCTCAATAAGGAGAAGCACTGTCTGAGGCCAGCTGCTGGCAGGCTACTGCTAATTTGCCAATTAGAGTTTGGAAGGCATTAGACAAAGCCACATTTTTTTAAAGTTACTTTTCTTACATATTGATAAAAAATCCAGCTTCACAATTGTATTATATTTTTAGTAAATATTAAAAATAGTGGTTGGATCATTTCTTTAGCAGATTCCTAACCAGCGTTAGTAAAAATGGTATTCTAATTGCATGGTAGTTCTCATAGGATCAGGTACAGACCTGTAGAGTGAAAACAGCTTGTAGGGTCTAGTCACTGCAGTAACATGCCTTCACTAAGTTTTTGCACATACCACATTTAAATGCTAGACACTCTGGGGCATATTAGCAAGACCCACGTTAAAATTATCGTCGTTTTAGCGGCAGGAAACTGCCGCTAAAACGGCGATAATTGGCTTGCTAATAAGCGTTATAGAATTCAATAGAAGCCCAGGTTAGATGTGCAGGACATCTAACCTGGGCTTCTATTGGAATTCTATAACGCATATTAGCAAGCCAATTATCGCCGTTTTAGCGGCAGTTTCCTGCCGCTAAAACGGCCATAATTTTATCGCCAGTCTTGCTAATATGCCCCTCTATCTTGTGGGTTACAAGGCCTACTGAGGAGCTACCTATTTATGAGTAGAGTTATTTCTTGTCAAAAGGGCTAGTTTGACAGGTTCACCCACAGGTTTAAAAGCTTCAAGAGTCAGGTTACACTGAAGCAATGTTTTCTTTGTCAGCCTAGTAGATGGTTGTTGGGCTAAGCCTTCTCTGCAAGGTCATCTTTAGATGTTTTGCGTTCACCCTCTTGTTTTCTGAACCTGTTTTTGTAGGCTTTTGGGACTATGTGCACTTTGCCACTGCTAACCAGTGCTAAAGTGTTTGTGCTCTCGCTTTTAAACATGGTGAAATTGGCTTGCACCCAAATGGTACATTCAATTTACTTGTAGTCCATAGTAAAGTGGTACTACATGTACCCAGGGCCTGTCAATTAAATGCTACTAATGGGCCTGCGATGATTAGTCACATGAGAAAACCCATAAACCCAGTTGAGACCTGGGTGAATTGTTATGTTATGTTATACAATTTATAGAGTGCATGGCTGCCCCAGCCAAGGGGCGTTCCAGCGCTAAGCTCAGACAGAAGATAGTTGACAGGGCTGAAGAACGTTGCAGGCGATTATTTAGCGAACAGATGAGTTTTTATGGCCTTGCGGAAAGCAGCATGATTTTGAATGCTTCTGATGCTCACTGGAAGGGAGTTCCAGAGTTTGGGAGCCAAAGCTCGGAAAAAGCGTCCTCCAGCTCTGGCTCTCCTAACCCGTGGGACGGCTACCAGGTGCTGGTTTAAAGAGCGCAAGAGACGAGTAGGAGTGTAAGGTGTGAGGAGATCTGCTAGGATTTCAGGGGATTGAGCGTTTAGGATTCGGTGGGCAATGGACAGCGCTTTAAAAAGAACACGCTTCTCCACAGGAAGCCAATGAAGTCTGTTGATAAACTCTGACGTATGACTAGTCCTGGGGAGCCCAAACAGTAGTCGGACGGCCGCATTCTGTATTCTTTGAAGGTGCTGTGTCTCTGCTCTGTTAACCACTAAGTACAGAGTGCTAGCATAATCCAACCTAGATAATATGGTGGCCTGGATTATAACCTGCTGAGTTTTAGCCTCAAAGAAGCCCAACAAAGGTTTGAGACCACGAAGGAGCCCAAAACAGACTCCTGCCATGACCTTGGTTTGGGGCTGGAAAGTGAGTGCTGTATCCATCCAAATGCCCAGGTTTTTGACCGTCTGTTTGGGTATAGGTGGGGAGCCAAGGGCGGAAGGCCATCATTGCTCACTCCACAGATGAGTGTTTTCCCACCAGCAGAATTTCTGATTTGGTGGCGTTTAGTTGGAGGCAGTTCAATGTCATCCAATCCGCGACCGCTGTTAAGTCCTCTTTGAATTTAGAGGCATCCCGTGAGGTGTTGTCGGATAGGGCGATTACTAACTGTCTGTCATCCGTATAGGAGACCACAGTCAAACCTCGATCCTTAGCCACCACTGCCAAAGGGCGAATGTAGATGTTAAAAAGGGTCGGGCTCAAGGCAGAGCCCTGCGGACCCCTTGGCGCACACTGTGCGTCTGAGAGCAGAAAGGGGGGGGCGATCACTTGAAAAGAATTCTCCGAAAGGAACGAAGAGAGCCACCCTAAGGCCGGGCCACAGATGCCAATGTCCTCTAGGCACTGCAAAAGAATCTGGTGGGACACAGTATCAAATGCAGCACTTAAATCCAATAGGATCAGGGCAGAGGTTCCTCCCGACTCCAGTGAAAGCCGGAGGTGTTCCGTGACCGCCAGAAGGGCAGATTCCGTACTGTGTCGATGGACGGAAACTGTTCTGAGAGGGGTCCAGTAAGTTATTAGTGTCGATGTAGTTGGTGAGGATGGAATTAATGTGGGCTTTGGTGACCTTGGCTGTCAAAGGAAGGAGGGAGATGGGACGGAAATTTGCTGGCTTAGAGTCATCTAATGTGGGTTTCTTGAAGAGTAGGATCACTTTACCATGTTTCCAGGCAGTGGGGACCACAGCAGAGGATAGAGACAGATTTTTGAGTTCACAGAACACGGGAGATAGCTGCAGTAGAAAAATCTTAAATTGGTCGTGTTTGAGGGGATTAGCCGGAGATCCGGATTTAAGTTTGTTACAGATAAGCCGCAAGGCTTCCTGGGAGAGCACAGGAAAGGTGGAAAGTGATGGGCCAGTAATGGCCATGGGGATAGGCCGCCCTATTGGGGGCACCATGTGTGGAAAGGCTTTGTAGATATCATCCACCTTTTTAATGAAAAAGGCAGCAAGGATCTCACATTGCTTGTTCGAAGTGAGAGGGGATGACATAGGTTGCCCAGAGGTTTTAAGATCCTTAAGTAAGGAAAAAATACATTTAGTGGGATTGTTGCTGTTTTTTAATTTTCTCTGCAAAAAAGTCTGCTCTCTCCTTCAGAATATACTTGTGGTATTGTTTAATGGCTGCTCGATATTGTACCATACAACAATGTCTCAACAGATAACAGTTACAACGAAACAATTCTGGAAAAAATTAATTATCATAAAACAAATGGAAGCACCAAATAAATGAATACTGTAGTTTTTAGGTAATGTGCAGTGAATAGGTGGTGGACACATAGTGCTCAAGGATAAACTATGAATGGCCTATGTGAAAACACGTAAGGCAATAAGGAATAACAGTGAGAGGGCATTCATTTAGACTCATATAAAACATGAATATGAATGCAAGAAAAATCTCCTTTGAATATTGTAATAGGTCAGAAGCCATAAATCTGCTGTCTGGTGTCAAAGACGTTTCGACCTTCATTAGTCCAGGTCATCATCAGGACAAAATTGCACGTACAAGGTCAATTGCTGTCTGGATGAAATCCTAGGACATGACCTGCACTGTACCAACACTGCAACCTGTGGGAGTACAGTGCTTCCTTCACTCTCGCTAGAGATATTTTTCCATTTTACCACCACATAATAAATGGGTCAATTGAACCTGAAGCCCAGGTGGTGGATAAATGATTCCACTGTTGCAGTTAAATTAGGTCCCAAGGGGGATAAGAGGGCAGGATCTTAATAAGATTCAGAGTGTGCTAGCTGGTCACACTGTGGAGTAAGTGATATCAATTAATTTTAATCCTGAGGCCAGGATGTGCTTGTGGCCTAGTTGGGCTACATTTAAGGTCAAAGATGCTCAAAATTACACATGGGACCACAGTGCTTCAACCAGGATAGCGTGTTCAATACAACCGTCCTGCTTCTCCAGGGCTCCAGATTCATTTCAATAACTTCCGTCCAACATTGTTCGGTTCTAAAACCCTAGATCTTGGTCTTCCCACCCCTTGGGACCAACATACGTGCACGTTCTGCAATTCTAAAAATGTGGGCCACCTGACTGCATACCCGTCCAACCTAGTTATGACAACAAGAAAAGAAAAGTCAGGAAAGGAGTGCATCAATGCACTATCCACTGTACAAAAACCTCAACTAGACTTACAGTTACCTTCTGGAGCAGAAACACACTGAGAATGAAATGTCCTGGACACTCATAGAAAAAATAACACTCCTATCAGGAAACACGAAACCCTTCTTGGAAAAAGAACAGCGTTGGGTATATAGATTGGAACTGCACAAGACCAGCAACAAAAAGGAGATCCACTGGAATTACCTTACTTCACTATGCCGACAAACTTTACCATGAAATCCAATCCCCTTGTTATTTTTTAACAAGAGGACTATTATGTCCCCCCATATGACTCACTGTAGAAGTCATGACTAAGATAATGACAAAAATAATGTGCCCGGGCACCCTCCCAGAGACATCACAACTTTGTTCTTGTCCTTCGTCCCTGTATGCTCCAAGATACTTCTCTGATGGATCGAAAGTGCATGCCTGAAATCACCTCCAGTGTATATTTTGCAACTTTGATGACCTAATCTGGTGACAAGCAGGGAGGTGAGGGGTGGTAGCATTGTTCCTTTTGCTTTCTCTTTATTTGATCATCCTTATGTCACTTACAAGATCACAGATTTTGTACTGCACATGGCTCATTACTAAATCTTTGCTACCTGTGAATTCTCCCATACAGGTATAATTGATGCTATTCTACTGGCTATATTAAAATGTAGGATAATATCAATGGCAAAAGGATGTGTTTATAGTCACAAAAATGCAATAAAATATGCTTTAAAAAAATCTGGTGCCTGGTAACAAACACAAACTTTTGCTTAGGTAGATGATAAAATATGGCCATTCCCTGACCTACTACACATGACCTGCACCGTACCAACACTGTGACCTGTGGTACTACAGTGCTTCGTTCATTCTAGCTCAAGATTTTTTTTCTTTTTTGGCACTTGTTTCCTTTTTTCACAAACAATCAGTCACTCATCTGTAATCCCAGGTCGGGCTGGGCCCGCAGCCCTCTCACGCTGCACTTACACAATAAGACTACGGCAATGCACTCTACGCTGGCATCACCCGGAAACTCCCCTGGAAACTACAGAATGTTTAAAACGCAGCAGCCAGACTGGTCCTCAACATCCCCTGCGCACCCACATCACCCGCACCTGCGAGAACTCCACTGGCTCCCAGTCAACAAAAGAATCACTTTCAAGCTCCTCACACATGCCTACAAAACCCTCCATGATGCAGGACCAGCATATCTGAACCACCACCTCATATTCCACATACCCACCAGACACCTCCACTCCGCCCAACTGGCTAGCCAGTGTACCAGAGATCAACTTCCTTGCATGTGATTTTAGCATTACATGCTATATGTACAGGCCACTAAAACAGTAAGTGTACAGCAAACCGGAGCAATGAACATCATTACGCCCTGGACCAGATAGGCTGAAGAATAGGGGCTGAAACATGTTGGCGATCATTTTAGGGTCATAGGACCATTATATCCTAAGAGCCCCACTAACGGATCATTCCTTTTAACCCATACCCTGTCAGACCGCTAATAAAGGGATACCTTGGTCTGACTGAGGTATTTTAATTAATTTATAGTCTCCCCGGCAGAAATAATATCAAAAGAGCTCCCTGGAATATGGTTAAGCCCATCCTTGTTTTTGAGTGGCCAGGGTGGACCCGTTGATGAAGCATGATACTTTTAGAGTGTGTGAGGGTTATACTAAAAAACTAAAGGGATTCCTCTAGCTTCATTAAACTATGACTGGGTTCCCACGCGGCATAGGATTTTCTCTAGTAGCATAAGGAATGCTCAATTTGTTGTTACATTACCTTCTTAGGGAGAGTGTATCCCTTTGAGCCCTTATTCTTCCATAAAGTCTCCCCATCCCTCTTAATAGGCAGGGCCCCATCTGTACCACTTCCCATATTTTCTTGTAAGAGTATATGATTAGTGTATCATGGCTTTTGGCTGGAGGGGGTCATGTTGGACTTGGCCCTTTCTGCAGAGTCATTCCCAAACTTTCTGCCTTCGCCCACCTGTTTTCTGAACCCAGTTTTTGGGCTTTTGGGACTCTGCACACTTTACCACATTAACCAGTGCTAAAGTGCTTGTGCTCTCTCCTTTAAACATGGTAAAATTGGCTATACTCAATTGGCACATTAATTTGCTTTTAGTCCCTAGTAAAGTGGTAATACATGTACCAAGGGTCTGTAAATTAACTGCTATTAGTGTGTATGCAGAACCCATTGTACCACCCACTTAAGTAGCCCTTTAAACCTGTCTCAGGCCTGCCATTGCAGCTTGTGTGTGCAGCATAAGTTGCCATTTTGACCTGACAAAATGATCCTTTTGCCAGGCCTAAACCTTCCTTTTTCCTACTTATACGTCAATCATAGGGTAGGGCCTAGGGCAGGGTGTATTTAATAAAGTTAGACATGAACTTTAAAGTTTTTCATGTCCTGTCACTACTGCAAGGCCTGCCTCTTCCATTGGATAACATTGGGCACTACTGGTAGTGCGAGCTGGACTCTCAGCAAGTGCACCGTTAGACGATAGGCTAATACTTACAACTAGCAGGAGAAGAATACCTTGGCCAGTAATGTAGCAATCCCATGATATGATGGCAGCCCTATATGAGGTAATGAGTTGCTCCCTAATGGACTTGAACAAAGTTATTACCGAGGAAGGCACAATTGTCTCACTAGCAGGGTCTCGGAGACACATACTGAACTCACTAACAAATTAATGGGCATATTCCACCCAGAGGGACATCACAGAGGCCAAAGGACGCCTCCACACTCCTGGTTTAATCGGCGGTGTCGGGAAGCAAAATTGGCATTGCTGGAAACTTTAAAATCCAATGACAGTCTAGTTATCAAACTTAAGTGGACCATATATAGAGAGGCTATTGCTACAGCCCAAAAATCCTGGGAGAAGGAAAAATGAGATTCCCTTCGTGAGGCTTTGATATCTAAATATCTGAAGGCCTTCTGGAATCTAGTCAATGCAGGTTGCAGAGAAGGCAAAGTGGTGTTTGAGCTCAACATTGCGGCTGAAACCTGGAACGACCATTACCAGGCTCTGTATGCCACACCAGAGGCAGAGGAAAATACAGTCCACCAACTGTGGATTTGCTACAGAGTGCGGCCCTGGATTTCCCAGAGATAACCCTGTTCAAGGTATTCAGTGCCATCAACAAAATAGCTCTGCACAAAGCCCCTGGAATGGACAAAATTCCAGGGGATCTTTTTCTCTCTGAACCAACAATCTGGGGGGCATACTTGTGGGCAATCTTCAATGCTGTGATGGGGGGAATGCCGATCCCCAAAACTTGGGCTGGAGCAGAAATTGTCCCAGTCTACAAGAAGTGTTCCCCACTTTTACCTGGCAATTATAGACCTATCAATCTAATTGATGTGATGCAGAAAGTTTTTGCTCAGGTACCTTTTGGTATGCTTACAGGACTGGATAGTGGACCACAATATCCTGAGCCCTATTCAAACAGTATTTAGACAAAGCACCTCTACCATAGATCAAATCTTCAGGCTCCAGCTTTTATAATGGAAAACAGTTATTCTAGAGGATGGCAGCCTCTATCTAATATTTGTTGACCTAAAAACAGCATTTGACTTAGTACCCAGTTGTGGTCCGTACTAAATGATACTGGGGTTCCCACATATTTTTGTCATATGATCAGGAGACTACACAAGGGAAATGTTTGCCCAAATTGGATATGGGAAACACGGGGAGCTCTCTACACCACTCATTGTCAACAGAGGTGTGAGGCAAGTATGTGTGCTGGCCCCTACTGTAGTCTGCCTATACATCAATGCCTTGGTAGATACGCTGAATGAGGTGAAGTACAATGATTGCTATAAACAAAGTACCAGCATTGATATTTCCTGACGACACCCTTCTTCTCTCCAAGTCACCAATGGGCATCCAAAACATTCTTAATAGCTTTGATCTCTTCTGCAGCACTAGAGGGCTAGTAATTAATATCCAGAAGACCAAAAACATGGTTTTCAATCCAGTAAACTCCACATGCCCCAATCCTTGCCTGAATGGCATCCCCTCGAGAGGGTATCCACTTTTGAATATTTAGGGGTCACCCTAACTGAACACATGGACTGCTCGACACACATTGCAAAAACAAGCCTCAAGCTAGCACAGATATCAGGGGAGCTGGCCAAAGTGCACAGGAAATTGTTTTTCAAACCCATTAACCCTACTGTTGAGATCTATACAGTGCAAGCTATGGTCACCAGCATGTATGGGTCAGAACTATGGGGGCACCGCAATACGAAAAGCATACACCGAACTGAAAATAATTGAATCAGGCAGTTAGTTAGCCTCCCCCCGAGCACCCCACTTGTTCCACTTCTACTTGAACTAGGTGTTAGACTGATTTCAGAAGAATTAGGACTTAGATCGCTCACTTTCTGGCAACGTATTTGGACTACTCCAGAACTGACTTCTTATAGGCTTGAGCTGGAGGAGGTACTGGGACTTCCTGGAGCTGGGAAACTACCCTTGTTCACATACATTAGGGACACACTTCATAGTTTCGGCAAAACAAACACGTGGAGCGATCCCAAAGCGTCTTGTCCTGCAACATCTAGGAACAAACTTGTCAGGAGCTATAGGGGGCATGAACTTGCTCTCCTTTCTGGGAGTTCAACAGTAGGCTCACTGACAGCAACTTTTATTGGAATAAAAGACAACAATAGTTTTGAGCCTTTCCTAGATGAAATCCAGCCAGCCCTAGCTAGGAAACTCTATGTCCAATTTAGGCATGGGTCACTTTTGTTACGCACATTCTCCAACAAATGGGCAGGCACCGTTTCTCTAGGGTGTCCAGCCTGTGGGGAAGCCAAACAATGGGAGCTCCATGTATTTTTCTTTTGCCCAGCCTATAAAAAATCCAGATCAAGATGGTTGATACAACTTGGGGACCCCACATTGTGCAAAACCATTTAAGCTTCTGAAGTATGACAACCAACAACCAATTGTGTTTGCTGTCTCAAGATTCTTGTGTCCAATGTGTCACACATGCAAGCCAATCTTTTGATTATATTACCCACATCTAAGCCAAATGTCTGTTCTTCTTGGTGAAGACCCAGGCCAGTCTACTGTGCATGGTCTCCTTAAAATAGCATTAATACTTTTAATTGCTAGGAATCTTTGGCAGAGGAGTGTGGAGACTAATTGGACTTTTGCTGCTAACTATAATTGCACTTTAGAAAACTTTCTACTAATGGTCCAAAGACTTGGTTTTTATCTGAGTATTTTAATTAAGGTGAGTCCCTTTTATCAAGGAAAAACTGAACATCCTTTTTATATTTTCATATGAATATATGTTGTGCTTTTACGGCTACAGCCGAAATGAAGTTGTATCCACTCATTCGTATATATATGCACTAGAAATGAGGATATATGTTTTTAGAAGTACTGACATATGACTCCGGGCAATGAAGAGTTTTGCTTAATTAAGCGAGACAACCCAGACCCCATTTTTTAACCTTGATGTATACAAATAGATTTATACTCTTAGAGGTGATAGTCCTTATCTGTGCAACCTGCTTTGAACTATCCAATAGCAGACTACAATCATTGTAAACAGTCATGAGTCTTAAGATTAAGTTATCCTCAGATTGGTATGGACTAGACATTCAACATGGCGGACCCCTTTAGTCCAGTTTTAGGATTTCTGTAGGTTTATGTTGTTTAAAGCTTATTGTCCCTCCAGAGGACATTGTAGAATGACTAATTGGTCATTCATTGGACATGGGACTGTGCACCTATGACGGCTGCTATTTTTATGCACTGTATATATTTACTTCATTTGCACTTTTATGGTCATGCAACCGAAATAAAGTACTTTGATGATGATAATGGGATTCTTTGACAAATTGGACAGCCAAATGATTGTTGGGCAATCTGCCTATTTGGACTCTTCTTTATTGAGAGCGATGGCTCTCCTAGTTCGCCAATGGATGCAATGTAATCTATCTCTTATTGTACTGCTGTGCTGAGAGGACTTGTCCATGGAAGAGCCTTGGTGGCTATATCTGCAATAACAAGGTCTTGGGCATCTGAGGGACATAAGAAGAGCAACTGCCTTTTGGGGAGCAATGACATCTTTATGTGCGGAATAAAGGGTAGCCAACACAAAGGAGGATGGACACCGGTGTCAGAGAATGAATACCTTTTCTGATGGAGAAAAGGCACTTGCCTCTTGGGAGAAGCATATGTGGAGCAAAAGTAACTGTACCTGAGGAAGGAAAAGCACCTTTACGAAAGATGTAGACATACCTATCTTTGAGAAAGTGGTCCTATCTCGGAGCATGCAAGAACACTTTTCTGCATAAGTATATATACCTTTGTCTGGGAGAGCACCAACACCTAGCTGACAACACCACCATCCACTTAGGAGGCCTCTGTGACCAGATGAGCTGTTTCTTTCAGTACTTGTGTTTGCAGAAGGCAGTTGGGCAAGCTCAGAACTGGTGCAGCAATGGCCTAACCCTCTGCCATTCTCAGTAGATAGTGCAGACATTTTCCTCATTCCCCACAACTTGAAGGAGCAGACAGAGAAAAGATGTGATATTTCAGGGCTCAAGGAAGGATCAGAATCAGATTTTCTGCAGAGTTCAAACTGCGTTAAGATGTAAGGAGCATTCTCAATTTTCTTTACACCATTAAGCACTAAGCCAGAGATCCATTTGCCCCAAACTGTGTGCAATATTTTTATGCGTTTATATTTTTGGGTATCATTAACAATGAACAGACTGTATTTTCATACTTGACTATGTATTTATACACTGAAACGTAATGTTGCTTTTCAAACTAATTCTCTATGATATGTAAAAGTGTGTCTTTCTAACATGTTAATTAGACCTCAGTTTAGACATAAACTTGTCCAATATAGAAGCCACCCTGTCACTCATGTTTCTTACTCGCCTGCCCACCTCTTTTCACGAACTTTGCAGGACATAGTCAAGTTGAGATTAACAGGTTTATTTCCACTGTTATTGTTATTCTGTTCTTGATGAAATTTCAGTCACAACCTGATACACTATCATGGTCCTTCCACTGATTCACTGTACCTATTCATTCATATAACACATTATTGTTCATGTTTCTAGTTTTCTTCTGGCATCTCCGGATGACATTAGCACAGAGGATGCTGAATAATTTTCAAGTAGTGGGATAATACTTGAGTGTTAAGGTAACATAAAGTTTATTTTTCAAATGCTCTGATTTGCTGATGAAATGCTACATTTGTTCACATCACAGTCAGTCTGCAAATTCTGTAATTTCATTTGTGGAAATGATGCATATAAACCCTTAGGGGCATATTTACGTTCCCTGGCGCATCCCTGCATATCAGCAGGGATGCGCCAGGGAAAATGCGTCACGCAAGTTTACCCTTGCGCCACGTCCGATGCGCCGCATTTACAATGTGGCGCATCGTGGCGCAAGGATAAGCAGATGCGTGACGCATCTGCCGGCGGAAGGTAGGCGCAGTGCTGAAGTTGTGTCGCAAGCCTTCCCTATCCCTAACATGGTGCATCAATCCTTACGCCTGCTTGAAGCAGGCGTAAGGATTTGACGCACCAGCATCGGAAAAGTGACTGCGTGTAATCTTGTAGATTTCACTACGTCACTTTTCCGAGGCGTTCCTGCGCCGGAACGCCCCCCCCTGCGCCGGTACGCCCACATGAAACCTGACGCAGGTTTCTTGTGGCGCAGGGGTTTACTACGTGACGCATCTCCCTAGATGCGTCACGTTGTAAATATAGCACAACGCGGCGCATGGTTTGCGTCGCCGCTGCGTCACATGCGTGACGCAACGGCGGCGCAAAAGTGGCGCAAGGGGCTTGTAAATATGCCCCTTAGTTTCTCTGTTTTACTGGGGATGCTACCCGCATCTTTCCCAGTTTTGCTGCTCGCTTGGGAATTAGAATAGTTTTTGACTTTTTGGCAATTCTCTGCATTATGTCATTGATAGCCTACATGGCATTGACTCTGTACCACATGTTTTTAACTTCTGCAATCAAATCATTTTAACCATTTCCATTAATCTCAAACTTATTAATTGAATGGGCCAAATTAATTATCTGAGGGTCTTTTACTTGGAGGTGCTTTAATTGGAGATACATTGCCTCATGAAATTGGGGTTCAACACCGTTTCCGATGGACTGTTTGTTGGCAATCTGGTTGAGGTAAAACTTTGAGGTGTCTAGAATTTCAGGGTTAATCCATGCCCACTGAGTTGGGCAGCAGAGAGTGGTTGAATGTTAAAGATCGCCTGCTTTCTACTTTAAAAATCTTCCCTTTATATCCTGTCCTTGGTGATAGTGGATTTTCCAGTGTGTATTATCCTGGAGGACTTGACCAAAACCCTGACTTCTAGTGCTATTCCTGAACGATTGGGATTGTAAGTATGAATAGAGCAGAATTATATTTGTGCCTGTGAGTATTTGGATGTGCTCTTTAAGTGATGAGTTTTGTTCTGAGAGATGATTGTTATGCTGCATGTGATGAATTGGTTATGTGATGTTGATTTTGGGTACAATTGCTGGTTTGATCACTGTTGCTTTGATGTATTAGTCTTATTTTGTCATTGTTGTGTTAAAAAGGTTCTTGTTTATTAATAGTTGGTTTGGTTATTGAATTAATGGAAATCCAAAATCTTGAGATATTGTGGTTTTACATGTCTACATAAGTTAATGTGTTTTGTGAAGCACTGCATGCACACAACCATGGCTTTCTGAATTAAATAGATTTCATTTCTAGGAGTTGGTAAGTCTAATCTAGACTGATGTCCCTTGCTCCTAAGTGCACACGAGCAAGTGCATCAATCGAGAGTAGACTACCACAAGACAGGGGTCTACTTAGATTGAGTTGGGTTTAATTAGTGCCATAAAGGTGTAGCTCTTGTTTCTGTTGTTTGTGACATTTGTTTTCTTATGATTTGTTTGTTTCCCCCGCTTTAGAATAAACAGACATGGTTAATTTAGTGAAAGTTAATTGAGAACAGTTGTGTGTTTTTTGCATTCACGAAGAAGTCAATTGTGATTGGTTAGACAGCCAGGGGCCTGTGTTGGGATTGGTGAGACGACAGTACAAAGTTGTACTGCCATTGACTGGTTGCTAACAGAGCCAACCTGTTACTGGTTGACCATTGGCATAGCAGCACTAGAATTGATTGTTGATCACTAGCTTGTTCTATATGATTTTTGGATTGTTCTGACCAAAATTATGGGTGCTGTGTAAGGGTGGGCGAAGTTGGCGGAGTACCACTACGCGGAATTCTGCGGAGTTGATCAAAAACTCAGTAAAACTCTCTGTTACTCCGTTCCATCTCATCCCAATTAATAAAACAGAAACCTCACATACCTTTGGTAAAACAAGTAATTCTATCTTTACATGCTAAAATGCACATAGGCATCTCACAAAAGTGAAAATGAAAATATAGCAAGCAGTGAGAGAGGTGATCATTTTGGGGTCCTCCCTAACCTAGGGAGAGAACCAAGCAGATGCCTTGAACACAAAGAGCACATCATGCTGAACGATTCGGTGGTGGTCCCATCCTCCTAGGACCACCTCAAGCACAGTTATGGGCAAAAATACAATCCCAACCAAAGGCCCTGCAAAGCATTATGGGACGAGATTCTAGAGTGCAGTGAATATTATAGTATCCAATATCAAAACATTTCTCAAGGGGCAGTTGCTATCCTGGCTCAGCTGAGAGCTAATACTATAATATTCACTGCACTCTAGAATCTCGCCCCATAATGCTTTGCTGGGCCTTTGGTTGGCATTGTATTTTTGACCATAACTTTGCTTGGGGTGGTCTTAGGAGGATGGGACCACCACCGAATCGTTCAGCATGATAGCTCTTTGTGTTCAAGGCAACTGCTTGGTCCTCCCCCTAGGTTAGGGGGGACCCCAAAATCATCACCTCTCTCATTGCCTGATATTTTGCAAAGTTCACTTTTGTGACTTGGTTATATGCTATGAGTCGGAGTTTTGGCATGAATTCTGTGTTTTCAATGTAATGCGTAGTTAGCAAACCTCCGCTAGTGGAGCAGAGTTCATTGCCCACGGTTAGTGCTGTGTTGAAAAAATCTAAAGCCCCTGTTTCAGAAAAAGTTCAGAAATTATCAACAGAGAGAATTATGCATATGAAATGATGACAGACATTGTGTTCCACCTCTGTACGTGGATTTCTCAAAGTTATGAATATACTGCTTCTGACTTAAGGTCTTATTTAGAGTTTGGTGGATGGGTTACTCATTCAAAAACATGTTGGATATCCTGTCCACCATATTACAAGTGCCATAGGATATAATGAACAACAGACAAAAAGTAAACAGATGAGAGAGAGAAGCAAAATCAAGACTCAGATGAAGAAGCTAACTTTTTAAATGCTCTTTTGTATTCCAGACCTCCTCCGTATACAGTTGATGTACAGAGACAGGGACTTGCTGTAGTACCAGACACTGGTGCAGTGGGAGATAGTGGGGGTGGGCAAGCACAGGAACCAACTACATCTGTGTTTGTTAATATAATAGCGAGTGCCCCAACTGAGATTGGTTTTACAGCATTGCTGAATACTAGTGGAGAACCTATAGCTGTTCCTCTAGTTCCACTTGATCCACCTGATGCTTTTGCTGTTTCTGAGGAACCTCGTAATGAGATAGTTGTTAATGTTCGTCATTTAAAAATCAAATGTGGGGACATTTTAGAAGGGACAATTGACCTAAACAGATTATTGTCCTACAAAGTTGAAGAAATTAGATATTTGACCAAGGAAGCAGCAAGATGTGCAAGTGAAGCATATGACAAACTCAAAGAGTTGGCTGATAAGTGTGAGGTAGACATTAAAGATTTAATTGAAATGGCAAGAGAATGGAATGATTTAATGAAGTACAGAGAAACTTGGGATAAAGCAGTTCCTAGTAAAAAGTAAAAAGAAAGCTTTAGAGTCAGGGAAGTAAGTGAAGGGGTCAACTAGTGATTTGGAAATGGGGACAGTTTCAGAATTCCCATTAAGAGAAGTACATGGAGGGAACTATGTGCCTTTTACAACAAATTTTCCAAAATTGAAAGAGGAACCTGAAAAGTGATACAAGGAACTTGAACATTTCAAAAATGCTTTAGACTGTTTTGAATTTGTTGTTTGAGATTGTAATTTCTAGTGATTTGTGGACTGAGTGTAAGGTTGCTATTACTTGGCCGACTGAGGAACCAGCTACATTGCACCTAATAGTGATCCTTCTAAAGTGGTTGCTGACAAATACAAATAGGTGATGGAGCACTTGAAAAACAAGATGACAAAAAAAGACATACATTGATTAAAGATTTTGAGATAGTCACAAAAGCCAAAAGAGTCAGTGCATACCTTCTATGAGAGACTTATACAGATTTTCAAGAAGTCGAAGATCCCAAGAAAAATGATGCTAGTTCAGGCTTCTCCAATGAGTAGCTCATGAGCTACTGGTAGCTCTCTAGCTACCTGTTAGTAGCTCTACTGTGTGCAGCCCATCCTGCTAAATTGGAGGCTTTTGCTTGGTTTAATTAATATATGTATAGCAAACTGAAAAGCAACATTCAAGATGAAAATCTGTGTTTTTTCAGAACTTTTTTCAGAAACTGATGTTTAGAGAAAAATGGTTGAATTTGCAAAATATATTTAAATCTGATATTTGAGTGATAAATTATTCAGCACAGGGTAAAGTTATTGCTCATATTACCTTGGTAGCGGGTATATTGTAGCATTATGTATTACCCATGTAGAGGCAAACCACATTGATAAGGCCTTGTCCACATTAATACTGTCAACCCTGTCTGATGCAATGAGGCGCTCATGACCAACAATTTTGCATGTGGTGTCCACTAGTGTAATCTTGACTTATATGGTCACTATTATAGCACTAAAAATATTATTAGCTCCTGATAATTTTTATTGAACATAAGTAGCTCTTTATACACTAAAGGTTGGAGACCCCTGTGCTAGGAGTTTCGTTTCTGCTTTTTCCATGGGCTTGAGTCATGAGCTTAGCTCTCATATGCAACAAAGGGCCATATTATCAAGAACGGCGCAAACATTATCGCCACTTTAGTGGCAGGAAACTGCCACTAAAGCGGCGATAAGGGGCTTGATAATATGCCCTAGAGAATTCAATAGAAGCCCAGGTTCTGGTGTCAAGGACATCAAACCTGGGCTTCTATTGATTCTCTAGGGCATATTATCAAGCCTTTATTGCCGCTTTAGCAGCAGTTTCCTGCAGCTAAAGCGGCGATAATGATTGCGTCGTTCTTGATAATATGGCCCAAAGTGTGATAGGCTGGCAGACAAAGAGTACGAGTGAAATCTTGAAATGTGCCAAGTACATAGCGATTAGTTTGATGTAAAGCAGAAATGGATCAAAGAAAACTGATGGCAGCCCGGACAATTTGAAAGGAATAGCAGGAATCAATTGATGGGTTCTGACTTGGGTTTCATGCCACCTGACAATGCAGGAATGAATGTGAAGTCCTCAATTTAAGGTGTGAGAATAGTAAATGGAATGATGAAAATGCAGGGTCGTGGAAGAGGGATTGCAAAATAATTCTGGAATGAATGCAAATGTTGAGATTTTGAAGAAGAGCACTGCTTTCCATTTCCACAGTAAAAACGGGCACTGGCAGCAGGAATGTCGACAAAATTTAGATCAAATCCAACATTATTTTGTTCCCAGATCCAGAGAAATGTCAATCAGGCACAAATCCAGTCATTGATCCCAGGTCAACCAATTCCAGTGTTAAGCATGCATGATCAGAAACAGTTTTGCATGCATATGCCCATAGCTCCAGTGTTGCAACAAAATATTAAAAATTAAAATGACATATAATCCATGGAGTCAACAGAATCAATTGATTCCGAGTAATGCTTCCCTCAGTTTTCTCCAGAAAATAATTCTTAATGATTGTGCCTGAGGGTAGAGGCGGACTGCTTACTTAGAGGAGTCCTGGAAGTAGACTAGTGTGGTTCACTCATTGACGGTGAAGTCAATGGCCATCCTCTTTCTTTCTAGATAGATACAGGGTCTACCTATTCTACAGTTCATTCTTGGAAGTTCCAATCCTACCCGTCTCTGAAAGACAAGTCCAAGTTGTAAGAATCAGTATAAACCAATTACTAAGCAAGTAACAGCAGATGTCCCTGTTAAAATAAGATCAATAGAAAATATTCATCAGTTCATTATAGGTGATTCATTTCCTGTAAACTTGTTGGACAGAGGCTTGCCTTGAAAGAGGTACAGTGGATGATGTTGTATTGAAACTCAAGATGAAGATTCTGTGTTTAAAATTAAATCACATGATTTAAGAGTCTTGCTATTTCCAGTACTGACTAAAGATGATTTACCTCTGGATTTAGGACATGCTGTCAAAAAAGAGCTGTGGGGTTTCTCTGGTAAAGAGCTAGGATCAATAAAAAGTGCAAAACCTGTTAATGTAAATGTAAAAGCCAATGCTGTATTTCCCAGAGCTAAACAATAAAAATTCTCAAGAGAAGCAGAGGAAGGAATAAAGCCTGTCATTGAAAAAAAGATTGATCAGGGAATTCTTTGGGAAGTGCTCTCCCATGATGGGAATTAAGAAACAAATTGGCAAATGGAGAATAGTGCATGATTTGAGAAAATAAATAAAATAGTGACCTGTGATGTCCAGAGGTACTAAATTCTGCAGTAATTCTATTCCGGATTCCGTCAGATGCATAATGGTACACAGTCATTTACTTAGGCCAAGCATTCTTCTCCATTCCCTCCATGAAGATAGTGACTACTTATTTGCATTTCAATTTCAAAATAAATTCTACTTTGATGTAGAATTCCACAAGGGTATACTGAAAGTACTGCAATTTGTAGTCAAATCTTGAAGAAAGATTTACAGAATTTAAAGGTTTCCTGTAACTCTGTTTTGCATCCAAGACAAAAGAAGACTAAACTTGACACAATTGAACTGTTGAATCATTCAACTGCCAATAGTCACAATTTGTTTCCTACACAAATGCAGCATTGTAAAAAGAAGGTGGTTTATTTGGGTCATCACATTGAGAAAGGAACTAGGAAAGTCACAAAAGAACACAGTCCTGCAATTTTGAAAAATAATCCTCTTCCTACCAAGAGGAAGATGAGTATGTTCCTGGGATTTGTTGGCTACTGTCGTCAGAGGATTAAAATTGTTTCCTTGATTGCAATGCCATTAGTAAGGCTGACCCACAGCGATATCAAAGATCCAATACCATTTGATGGAGATTAGTTAGGGACCTTCTGAGCGTTAGAGAAAGTCTATGTAATGCACCCACTTTTGAAATGCCTGATTTTTACTTGGTATTTTAACTTTGCTGTCTTGCACTTGCAATCCAAACACAAAACTATGGCCTACCTATCATCTGTGTAGGATTCAGTAGCTGTAGGTCTTCCTAGTTGTTTGAAAGCAATTGTAGCTGTTTGCATTGCAATTGAACAAAGTGAAAGGATTGTGATAGGACAAGCATACATTGTATTGGTTTGACACTCTGTTGAGATTCTGTTCATGAACTCAGCCTATGACAGTCAACTGGCCAGATATGAACAAATAAAATTGAATCAAATCAAATTTATACAGCATGGCTAAAGAGCTGTGAGGGTATCCATGTACTGAGAACATTGCTGCTAAAGTGTTCATTTGAACAGCCAGGCCTTGAGTCCTTTCCAGAATTCTAGGAGAGACGATGAAGTCTGTAAGTGAAAGGGGAGGTTGTTCCACGATTTCACCGTGAGGTAGGAGAAGGACTGTCCTGCACTGTTGCCTCCACGAATGCGAGGGCTGTGTGCAAGATTGAGGGAAGCATAGCGCAGGTGTCTGGGGGAGTGGTGGAAGTTCAGGCAGTGGTTGATGTATGCTTGTCCTTGGTTGTGATGGGCCTTGCAGGTGTGAGCCAGTATGTTGAACTGACATCTCTTCTGGCAGCTAAAAACAGCTCATAAGATGTCATTTCTGAAACCCTGCATCATTGCTGCTGACTGCAAACAAAAGTTGTGAAGACAAAAGCAGGAGTGATGATGATAATGATGATGATGATCCACAACACGACTGCATTCGTTTTACAGAATTATGTATCAAATCAAGGCCAGATAATAAAGAAATGGCTGATCTGATTTGGTTTGTTTACGGTTTCTGTTTAAAGGATCATTATGGAGCACTGAAGGCTGCTTATGCAGTATGTTCCACTTGTGATGTCCTTGAAGCAACACATCTTCCGAATGCAACTTCAGCACAAGTGTTCAAGTTAGTTGCATTGACAAGAGCTTGTTGCCTGTCAGAAAATTTGAATGTGACAATTTATACAGACAGCCAGTATGGTTGTAGAGAGGTCCATGATTTTGGACACCTGTTTTCAGAAAGGTGACATCTTCTGGAGCTCCCATCAGGAAATGTCTCTACAAACGTGATTTATTGAAAGCAATACTACATCCAAAAGAGATTGCTGTAATCAAGTGTGCTGCCCATAAGGATAGAATGATATGGTCACTCTTGGAAATAAGTACGCTAATCAGGTGGTCAGATATTGTGCACTTGAAAATAAACACAATGAACAGAAGTTCAAAGAAAGGAACAAAGTGAAGTCAAAGGAAATTCTATGGTATAAAGATGTGAGTTGTTACTTGTTAAATTCAGATCAGACCTCTTTAAGTCAAAGAAAATGCCAAATGTTGGTTTACAAGAAAAATTACTACTACTTGTGTGTCACTCCTAAACACAAATATCTATATGTCTTGCCTGACATAATGGTGCATGCCATGGCCAGGTATTTGCACATTGTGTCACACGCTGGAAGAGATTCCATGGTGAGGGCTTTTACTAAGTATTGAGTGAATACAACATTTAGAAATGTTGCTGATGATTTGTGTAGCCACTGTTTGACCTGTCAAAGGAATAATCAAGGGAACAAAACCAGCTTTCTTATGAAACATATTGGCAAAAACAGACTGGACATTTCAAGATTCCAGGCATGTTTTACAATGGTCTTAAATAGATTCTTATGATTGTCTGCCTGTTTTCGTAATGAGTCTAGGCCTATTTCACCCGGGAATTTAAAGAGTCTGGCAGTTGCCAAACTCTTGCTAAGGGAATAGATACTGAGATTTAGCTTGCCAACCTCTGCTGAGAGGAATTGTGGCTTCCATTTTAAAAATGAGATTTTGCAATGGATTTCTACAGCTCTCCATATTGATCAGAGGTTCCATTGTAGTTACAGTCCTCATTCTTCTAGAATAGTTGAGAGGATGAATTGCACAATTAAAAACAAAGTTCTGGCACTGGTTTGAAGTGGCTGGATTATCTTCCTCTTGTTTTGATGAGTATCAGAAATACTCGTAACAAAAAGACTGGTCTTTTGCCCCATAAGATATTGATGGGCAGGGCAATGAAAGCTTAGACTCCTTTAGCTACACTTGTTTGAATTACTGATGAGATTGTTCTTGATTACGGCAAAGATTGAGTTGACATGTTGCAATCTATTTCTCACCAGGTGAACTTGGCAACAACACCGGCAAAAGAAAACCAAATGAAACTCATTGAACTCAGGTGATTGGGTAGTTAAAATAAACATGTTTGCAAGAGTTGCCTTGACGAGAGGTGGTGCGGCCCTTATCAAGTTATTTTGGTGAATAATACTACTGTGAAGCATGCTGGAATTCCACAGTAGATCCACACTGCTCTCTTGTAAAAAGTGAATGTCGTGGATGAAGATGTGGTAGTATTTGAATTTGACTCAAAGAATAGAGAAAATGAATCACTAGCTGCTAAAAGACCAGCAAGAAATAAAACTCCAAATAGAAATTGTTTGTGAGAAACTGGGTTGTTGGTTGAGTGGGGTGTTAACCCTGCTCAAGCAATAGCCTCAATCCCAAAGCATCAAAAAAGGACATATAGTCGCGCAAGACATGGTCAAAGTTAAATAATATGGCCAACCACAATGGAGCGCAAGTCGGATGCAAGGCGTGGATTGGGCCTGGTTGATTCGTACATTCAGGCTTGGAAGACATTTTGAAGAAAATGTTCTGAGAAGGTAAAATTCAGCATGACAAGGCTGCAGGTGGTGTCCAAGGAGGCAGAGTAGTCGCCGGAGAGCTGCTGGACAAAGCTGTGGAGAAGATTTCTACGTTTGGACTTACCTTCTTTTTTTAAAAGTCAAAAATCTCCAGTGTGATGAAGCTGGAGGCTGTGGCAGATGAGAGTTCCATGAGGCAAGAAACCCCTTGGGCGATGGACCGCTAAACAGGATTTTCCACTGTGGAGAAGAACGTAGTAGGAGCAGCCGTGAAGTCAGGCCGACCGGCGATGCACCTTTGGCGGATAGACAAGCATGTTGGTCCCTGTCTCCTCCTGGTTCTCAGAATAGTTTTTGGCCAAAAATGTTCTAAGTTCCAAGTTTTGGCTTTTGACTATCTGGGCACCTTTACCACCACTGGAGGGGCCCTACTTGGGGGGGGGGGAGTTAGGACTCATTCAGTTTGGATCAGGTGCAGGTTCACAGTGGTTGGACCCTTTTCTGTCCCTGAGGGTCTGATCAGGAGCCAGCCAACCAACTAGCACTTGGAGTCACTGTGGTAGTACTGGGTTCAAGAAGTGTAACAGGGCTCAATCTGCAGGAAAGACCTCTGAGGGTTCAAGTCAGGATTTAGGCAGCATCGGATTCCTTCCAAGTATGGCAAAGCAGTCTACTGAAGGACATAGCAGGCCACAGCAGCAGGCAGTTCTCCAACAGTCCTCTCACAGGTCCAGAAAGTGACATGAAGGGTGGGTCTGAGGGTCCCATTTTTATGACTGGTGCCTCCTTTGAAGGAGGTGAACTTTCAACAGAATTTCCATTGTAATGCTTGAAGGTTCCTGTCTCCCTTGTTCTAGATCCAAGCTGGCTGAATGAACAATGCAGGGTGACAAGTCCTTTGTGTGAAGGCAGAGCACGGCATATTCTTTTGCAAGTGGAGCTGTGCCCATCATCGCCCCCATCCTGCTAGTTGATAGCCCATCCAAGCACACCTAATCCCTCTAATGTGTGGTTGTTTGGGAGGAAACAAAGTCCAATTGTCAGCTCACCCAGTCATGTGACCCAGGAACAGGCTGATGGCACCAAATAGTTTGGGCAGGTAAACTAACACCTTTCTAATGGTGCCATTTTCAGATTTGTAGCTTAGACTTGGACTTTACCATTAAAGAGGATTTTCAATTACAATTTTTCAGATGCTGGGGGGGTGTGGCTACCATCTGAGAAGGTGGCTGGCTACACGGTGAGCTCTGCTGTAGAAAGCTACTGATCTCTCCATCAAACAAGCACAATCGATCCAGTGGGGACACTCCTTATTTACATCCCATGAGGTGATCTTGGCGAGCTGCCCAGTACTAATATTGCAGTAATCGGGTGGGTTTTCAGGCCATGACAGGGAGGCAATCCCAACCCATGTGCTTGCCATAGGGGAATACCTTCTTCCAAAATGGTGGTCATTGTGACAATTTCCCATTGATAAAAAACCTGCACCGCACAAACTCGCCACAACATGTCAATTGCAACGCTAGTGATGACTCTTGGTAGGTGATTTCCTCCGTGATTTTTTGCATAGCTCCTGTGCTCTAACCCAGGAACTACTTGACTGGGCACCTGACCCTAAGATGGCCACTGTGGCTTCAAGTTGCAACGTCTAGATGGTTCCCATCCTTTAAACCTACTGAGGCAGTGTAGCAGAACCACCTAGTAAATACCAGCCTCATAATTGCACCCTAATACCTCCCTCCTAAACACCACCTAGGTCACATCAGAGAACCACTTGGGTTGTTCACTGGGGGGTCCATGGGAGCCCTGGGGAGCCATAAGTGAAGAGGGGGCTCTGAAATGCTAAGGGAGTACTCGAAGCCAATGGGAACCCCTCCGTTAGAGTCCTAGTGAACAGATTAATTTGGGTCCACACTCCAGTCTGAATCTCTACAAACAAATCCCCTGGCAAATTCTACACATACCCATCCAGCCTGTTAGTGAACCTCAATAAGCGGCTCAACAAGTGCTGATTACTAACAGACCATCGCACTTGGGAGAAACACTATACCAACATGGCATAACAAAGAGCGCATGATGTCAGGTGGTGGGGGGGTCCCTAAAGACACCAAACTAGTGCAAAGAAATCTAAGCAGGAACCTCCCACCCCAGACTCCCCCATCAAGTCTGCAGCAGACAACTATGTAACATTGGAATAAAATATGCAAAAATGTGACACTCTCCACACCCTTGCACTGTCCACAAAGAACACTGCGGAATCTATGCAAATCGATCCATCGTCCTTGAAACAAGATATGCTACTGTTGGGAGACAGAGTCACCAAAGTGGAAATGCTCACAAGCCACCTGGAGGACCATAAACACAGCTCTGTTAAGGCAATTTCAACTACTACAGCAAGTCTAGCACACTTGGAAAAGAACATCACGAAATTAGAGAACAGAAGGGGTAACCTGCACATTTTTGGACTTCTAGAAGGTGTGGAGAATCAGGCTCCATCCTGTGTTGTGTTCATAGAAAAATGGATCCCCCAAATCCTAGGAATAAACTTTGTAAAAGACTTTGAAATAATGTGTGCCCACAGAGTACCCACCTACATGCCTAAAAACTCGGATGCTCCCAAGGCCCTCATCTTCAGTACCCTCCATTACTCTCACACCGAGGCTATCCTCGCCCAAATGAAGAAAGGACAAAGGATCAAATGGCAAGGCTCCTCCATTGGGATCTCACAAGACTATTCAAAAGACACCATTAAAAAAAAGGAAAGTGTTTCTTTCCCAATGTCAAACTGTAAAATACTTAACAATACAATTCTCCTTCATTGGACCAGCGAATCTAAAGACAATCCACAATGGAAAGACTACCATCTTCGAAGATCCTAAAGACTTAGACTCCTTCATTGCCGATGTTCAAGATTTGAGGATGAGCTCCTAACATCTCACCAGAATACTCTGCAGCTTGCTTGTTCATTTGACTAACTCTAACCAACATTAACCGATGCCATTCTAGCATACACCTACTCACAGAGCACTACCAGAAGGCATCCCTTCCTGTCATCCCCTACTAACCCCACTAAGGTATACCCCTATGACAGGCGACAATACTCCAATCTACCAAAATACCTGCTAACACCTGCGAAAACCTATCTGCTAAAACCTACCTAATATCTGTTGCCATGTGGAAAGAAACCCCACCCAACTAACCAATGTCTTTATGCATGATCCCTGTCACATTACGTGACCGAACAGTATCCAGAATATGATGAGGGATTACTACGATTTCACCATGAATTTCTATTTCACTGTACCCTTACATACCATCTGATCTTGTGCGTCGCTTGTCACACACAATCCGAAGCTCTGAGCTTATGCCGTGCTAATTGGCTTGGTAACCCTAACAAAGCATGCTATGTAAATAAGTAACTAACTATCTAACTGAGTAAATGGCTAAGTAACTTGCTACGTTATTAACTAAGGGATCATCATAGACACTCCGATGTACTATGTCTTTTATACATTATTGTAATCTATTGTGCTTCTATTATGCATTACTGTTATGTCTCAGCAAGATGTTGTTGTCTTCCACTGCATCTCTGCATGATATTGCATACTTCTCGACTGCTTTTTACAGTACTGCATTAACAATGCCCTTTTAGGGATATACGGAGGGTATCCGGGTATCTAGTGCCTGGTTATCTTGGTATCTGATGGGTATCTGGTGCTCCAACTTGCATGGTAGCCACAAACAGTAATCTGGGACTTTTTACACATGTTATGGTTTACTGTTACTGCATCACTGCACAATATTGCATACTTCTCTACTGCTTTTTTCTGTACTGCATAAATAATGCCTTTTTAGGTAAATTAAGTTGTGTATCCAAGTATCTGGGGTCTAGGGATCTGGATATCTGGTGCTCCAGTTTGCATAGCAGACACAAACAGTAATCTTGGACTATTTAAAGTTAAAATGACTTTACACATGGTATAGTTTACTGTTACCTTGGTTACCAACTGTATTTTCACCCACCTTTACCAAACACTCACGTCCTAATATGCACTCACTCACTCACTCATGTGCAACCTGGCACCAACATCATAGTCTCAAAATTAGCCATTTTTATTATTTGACTTCCCAATTGAGGACACATATCCTTCTATGCCTTGATCACATCCCTAGCCCTTTTTGCCATACAGCATCTCAATGTAACACAACCTATCCAGCTTCACCACCTATATTCGAGCAACAACATCTGCACCCACCCTCTGGATACACCATACTCACTCATAATTTTAAAACAGACTACTTAAAGGATGCGGCTCACAGCCCTTTGTCTCTAGGCTCGACCTCTTGTGGCCTCCACCGCCAATCCTCTGAATAGATTCCTTAGGTATTTTCTCAGGCTACCCATCCATAAGTTCCTAACTACTATGCTACTTTTATACTATGCTTTCTCTTTATCTTCCTTCCTCTAATGCTCTTACTCTGCCCTATTCTCTTTCTCTCTATTTCACTTCCCAACCACCCAACCCATGACCCTGCCCTCTCACCTCACCTCCCTCGCTCCCCCCACCCCATTGTCCTCACCCTATCCCACCATTCTACCCTACCCTCCCACCCGCTTGCCTTGGCAAAACACATTGGACAACTCTGACATAGCCCACTCAACTTCCTTATGCACAGCTTAAAGATTATCTCCCTTAAAGTTAAGGGGCTAAATAACCCAACAAAATAACAAAAAATCCTAGACTACACACATAATCTAAGGTGTGACCTGATACTCCTACAGGAGACAAAGGCTGCTTTGAAAGAAGCTCTTCTTCTAAAAAAAATCCTGCAGGGGTGACTTATCCTGTGCTCCAGCTATCAACAAGAAAGTACCCTCATTTCCACCTCTTTGGGGCTTACTATTACCACAACAGAAGCAGACCCCGAAGGCAGATGGCTCAATACGAAAATCCAAAAAGATAATACTCCTATCATAGTTGTGAATATCTACCCTCCCATCAGCGATAACCCTGGTCAAATATTAACAGAAAATGGTCAACCTTACCCATGCAATGCAGACGGGTATGGCCGGGGATTTTAAACTCCTTTGGGACGGCATTCTAGACCGAAAATCCACATGCTTGTTTAAACCCAACAAGTCTCTCAAACAAATGTGAAATCTCTGCAAAGCCCATAAGCTAAAAGATATCTGGAGACTACTTAACCCCACAGGCAAGGACTACTCATTCTTCTCCTACCCCAACAACTCCTTCTACTGTATTGACGATTTATTAGTAGACAAAGCGCACGTCCCAGCTACATCAAACCCCACTATGGAACCAATCTTAGTATCTTACCACGCCCGTATTTCCCTGCTCTATGTCATTTCAAGTACTGCTCCCAAATCCAAAACATGGAGAATGAATGACCTTCTCACAGAAGATCCAAGCTTTAGAGAAACAATAAAGAAATAAATCGACCAACACATAGATTTAACAGAACCTCAGACCCTAAACCCCAAATTGAGTGTGTTGCCCTGAAAGCCACTATCAGGGGACATATGATCAAATTTATGTCAAGGAAAAATAAGCAGGACAGCCTGACACTAGATCAATTGGAAAGCCAAATCAAAGCGTTTGAAAACACTCTTAAACTGCCCAGAGAAAAGTCACAACTAAACCAACTGACCAAACTAAAATATGAATACAACACAATATCAAGCAACTAAGCCCATCTACTGGTTCAAAGATACAAAGGCATCAAAGTATGCGGCCGCAATAAAGCAGGCAGAATACTAGCTTGTTATCTAAAACAAAACTATTGTAAACCTAGTATAACCTCCATGGCGAACGAACATGGCATACCTTCCAATTAAGAGAAAGACATTCTTGCTGCCTTTGAAAACTTCTATTGATCCCGCTATGCAAAAGTAATGACACCCTCTACGAGTCCTGCTTAGATTACCTCAAAAGGATTAACATCCACAATATGGACAAGGCTACCAAGCTTTCCTTATAAAACCCTATCTATAGACACAAAATCCGATCTGCAGCCATAAAAACACCTGGCCCGCACGGCTTCCCAGCCTCCTTCTACCAAACATAGGGGGTCATTACGATGGCGGTCGGAAAAGCAAGCCGACCGCCATGGTAGCGGGAAATCACCGCCCACCTCAACCGCGGGAAAACCGACGGCCAGATTAGGATCCACGGCGGTAGAAATCCTACTGCGGGGGAAAGGATCCCCGAGTAACCGCCGTTCGCCTGCGGAGAAGGCCCAAACCCGTCCGCGGCGGTCGGTTTCGCAGTGGAAACAGCCCAAACGACCGCAACCACAGCGGAGACACCGCCATCGAAATTATGATATTCCCGACATCGCCGCGGTGCAGTGCGCTGTTTCCGACCGCCGCGGTCGACAACAGTGATGAATGAGTGAGACGGCGGAAGCGCCGTAGCCTAGCCACCGCTGCGGACGCTCTGTGAAAAAAATGGCGGTCGCGAGAAAAACACACAACATGGCCACAAAGTGCACCAACCAAAAAAGGCATGCACCCAAAAATACCTAACACAGCCCAAAGACACACCCCCATGGGAAACTCCAAAACTACAAATCCCAGGACCACACACACCACACCTGCTACCAATACCCCATCCTGACACACCCACAGAGACCAGTATAAATCCAGCCCCCTAACAGACCACAATCCTTTGCAAAACTCCACAACTGAAGGGACATTCACCACAGCTAACAGGAGAGGCAAATCTGCACAACACACACACACATCACCACCACCACCACCACTTCCACACCTGCACATCTAACACCTTTGCACAGCACATACCATACACATCACAACCACCACTACCACTTCCAAACCTGCACCTCAAACACCTTGGCACATCACACACCATGTCACCACAGAGAATGCCCAAATTCACTGAGAGTGAGTTGAGGGTCATGGTTGATGAGTTAATCAGGGTAGAACCACAATTGTATGGTAACCAGGTCAAACAGACACCACTAGCCACAAATACGCAAATGTGGAGAAGGATAGTAGACAAGGTCAATGCAGTAGGGACCGTGCCACGCAATAGAGATGAAATTGTGAAGAGGTGGCACGATCTGAAGTCAGTGGTCAAGAAGAAGAGAGCCAAGAACCATGAGCTGGCTCACAGGACAGGCAGTGGCCCTCCCGTTCCACTCAAAACATTCACTGAATGGGAGGAGAAGGTGCTTGGCATTCTACATCCAGAGAGTCTCTCAGGAATACCCGGGGGAGTGGAGGCTGGTAAGTACAAACAAATGCCTAACATCACACAAATGTACTGTCTTGCCCTACTACAAAGTAATACCTCCTAGGTTCAAATTTATTCATGTGCACAACACTCCCCCCAACACATCTCTCACAGATTCAACAGACACTTCCCCTGAAGCCCCCCAAAGGTAGCTAGCAACATCACCATGGGTACATGTGTACATGCTGCCAGCACTACAACTCCCAGCAGGCCCCCCTTTCCCACAGCTGCGCAAGATGGAGCCCTTCCTCCCCCATGTGCCACCCATAGCATTGCTCACCTTAACCTAACAGGTAGGTAGCCACCCTTACAGGGAGGTGGGTGGGCGGTTGGGAAGCCTGCACTACAACTCCCACCAGGCCCCCTTGTCCTACAGCTGCGCAAGATGGAGCCCTCCACCCCAACCCATGTGCCACCCATTGCATTGCTCACCTTAACCTAACAGGTAGGTAGCCACCCTTACAGGGAGGTGGGTGGGTGGTTGGGAAGCCTGCACTACAACTCCCACCAGGCCCCCTTGTCCTACAGCTGCGCAAGATGGAGCCCTTCCCCCCATGTGCCACCCATAGCATTGCTCACCTTAACCTAACAGGTAGGTAGCCATCCCTACAGGGAGGTGGGTGGGTGGTTGGGAAGCCTGCACTACAACTCCCACCAGGCCCCCTTGTCCTACAGCTGCGCAAGATGGAGCCCTCCACCCCAACCCATGTGCCACCCATAGCATTGCTCACCTTAACCTAACAGGTAGGTAGCCACCCTTACAGGGAGGTGGGTGGGTGGTTGGGAAGCCTGCACTACAACTCCCACCAGGCCCCCTTGTCCTACAGCTGCGCAAGATGGAGCCCTTCCCCCCCATGTGACACCCATAGCATTGCTCACCTTAACCTAACAGGTAGGTAGCCACCATTACAGGGAGGTGGGTGGGTGGTTGGGAAGCCTGCACTACAACTCCCACCAGGCCCCCTTGTCCTACAGCTGCGCAAGATGGAGCACTCCCCACAGCCACAAGCATGTGGCAGATATTGAATGTCACTCATCAAACTTACGGGAAGGTAACCATTTCAACCGGGAGTGTTGTTTTTAATTGGTGCCACAGCAGCACAACTCACAACAGGCCCCCTACTCCCACAGCTCAGCATGATGGAGCACTTGTCCCACTCATAGGCATGTGACGTCTGTGCAGCCGCACATGACACCATGTCACTTAGTCCACAGTCACCTACACAAATCATGCAAAACAGTTGTGTTGTAGTCACCATGCACAAGTCTCTGTTCAAAAATGACCCACATAGTGTCCACTGTGCCAGGCATCACACACTGCAACACTAACAACGATCATGTTGCCCTGCAGCAGTGTCTGGCAGGTTGGTTGGCAAAGTGCAAATCACCCATGTCATACCACAGTGTTGCAATGTAAACAGTGGAAGTGCAGTGTACCCAAAATCTACACTGCAGCTGGGACTCACTATGCTAATCTAAGCACATCCAAAATGTCCTGCAACACACCCAGCTACCACAGTGCTGCACTGAATTGCAGAACAGCACCTTGTCTGACTAAAATTTTCAAAGGTGTCTTGTTCGGACCACCAATGTGTGTATGCATTGACAATGTTCACATCACACACTGTCTGTCTGAACAGTGCTGGTATAGTCTGGCCCCAAAAGCACACATTGTCTGCACATGGCTGAGTACATCTCACACACACACCACTGTTGACCACAATATGTCAGTGTATGGATGCCCTGGAACAACTGCTTCACCAGTACTGTGCTCATGTTCTCAGGTCCACAAATACCATGAAACCATGACAGTGTGGAAATGTATGCTGGGTGAGATGTTCACCCTGCTGTATGTCACCACTGTGCTAGGAGCCCATACCCCTTGCCCTATTGTGCCTTCAAATGTTGGGGGAGTGAACCCCACAGCCAGATAGGTGGGACAACAGTGATGGGGGGCTATACCCCATGCCCTATTGTGCCTTCAAATGTTGGGGGAGTGAACCCCACACCCAGATCAGTGGGACAACAGTGATGGGGGCTATACCCCATGCCCAAATGTAATCTGAAATCATGGGTACAGAAAGCCACACACACCTTCTGCTCACCACACGCACATTCCATCCAAAAATTACTACCAAGTCACATAGCCATGTCATTGCTCACCTTCACCTCAAACGGTAGGTAGCCATCTTCACAGTGAGACGGTGTAGTGTGTTTGGCTATTCATCCCACAAAACCCAACATGCATGCTGTTCCACCCCTATGGAGGATGGGACACTACACCCCCAATAAGAATCATGTGGCAGGCAATGTATGCTACCCACTCAACTCACAGCTAGGTAACCGCATCTCACAGGTCGGGGTGTGTGGGGGTGGGAAGCTTGCACAACAACTCACACGGGCCCACCTGACCGCCAGCACACAAGACCCATTACTTCCTGGCACCAACATGCATGTGTCAGTTATTGCAATGTCCACTTCAAAAGAACTGGTATGTAGACATATCATGCTGACTTGTCCCACACTGGACCAAGATGGAAGCCATCATCATACACACACAGAGACACAAATACAAGCAAAAAACAGCAAACACAACATATCAACAGCCACAACATGCAGCCAGATATGCATTTCAAAAAACATGGTGGCATAGGACACAAGGCCTCTCAATGCACAACTGCACACCCAGATAGCATTGGCAACTATAGTGTGCACACACCTAAGAAAATGAAACTGTGACAGTAACCAAAGTGTGAAAGTCTGAAACACATGTAGATGGAACTCAGAGCACAACCATGCACACCACTACATGCCATCTGACAGTAGCAGTGGTCCAGACCACCTAGGATCTAATTAAAGCAAACTTAAGCATGGCTGGAATTGCAAATACAGATATGTACACCACATTGAAAAGGTATGCATGAAACTATAAAGTGCACTCAATGTGCAGAGTAAACCGCTGCAAGGGCTCAACAAGTGACACATACGCGTAAATGGATGACATATGATTGATCAATAACTGGATGCCAACATGAGCCTGTCAATGTAAAAAAATTAAATTGTGCATGTCATGTCTTGACAACTCCCAATATGGACAAGTAATGCATGTACCACAACAGCTTGTAATGCATCACTGGATGTCAGTCACTGCAAATTTGTATAGTGAACAACTGCTGGATGTACAAACAGTTGATGTAACACTGCTAACACAAACTTTGCTGGGTGCAACACAATGACCATTTCTCATCTGACCCACAGGTGACCAAGAACTCACTGCAGAGGATGACACCAACCTGCAGAGCCAGTCCCCCCCCGGAACAGAGACAACTGGATGAAGACTCCCTGGATTCCTTGGATGAGGAGCTCCAAGCTGGCCCATCTGGTGTGGCAGCCCGCAACCAGTCCCAGGAACCCATTGTCCCCACAACCACATCAGCTGCAGCCCATAACCATCCTCAGACAGCTGCTGTCACGGCCTGTGTGTCAACCACTACCACCACCACCACCACAGCTGGCTGCAACACCCTCCCTGCCCCAGGGGTTGAGCAGCCCACTACATCGACTGCGGAGGCCAGGGAGAGGATGCAGCGGGCCAATGTGAGGACCGGACAGGACCGTGGCAGCAGTGCAGGTGGGAGGGACAGGGTCATGCAGAGGGGAACTGATCCTGGGACGGAAGCCCTGGCCCACATCGACAGAGTCCTTGGGGCCTACCAACAGGCCCAGGGACGAATGGGCCAGTTAGAGGAAGAATCTCGGGAGCACCTCCTGCTGCTGAGGTCCATGGACACACGCATGGGACAGATTGTGGACCTCTTGGGGCAGCTAGTGGCGGTTCTGAGGGACAGGCCAGCGCAACATTCTACCCCTCCGCCTCCCCCTGATGGGCAGCAGGATGACACTTCATCATCCTCCCCTGCGTCCACAGAGGGGGGTGAGTCCTCAGACACCACTGTCCCTGCAGCAGTGGCCCCTCCAGTCAAGTGCAAAAGGGGCCGTCCAAGGAAAGGCCAGGGGGCCTCACATGCCAAAGCACCTGCCAAACGCTAGTCCCGAGACAGCTATGATGGCAGACCACTGCACCACTGCATTGACCTTTTGGACTATCCATCACCACAATGCCATGTGAATGGCATCTATCTGTTGGACTGGGTCTCCACATCATTGTGGGAACTACTCAAGTATCTCATCTACCATGACTGTCAACTCACTTCTTCAATTCCCCCTTCACATTTTCTCCACCCTCGCATGTCACAATTGTAAATAAATACACCTTACACACATGTTGTTGTGTCTGCTCCGTCTTCAATACAGGATGTGCAACCTTCACTGTGTAGGACATGGTCCAGTGGAATGGAATGTAGGTAGGCAGTGAGATGCTGAAGGGACCTAGGGAAAACAGCAGAACAAGAGTCACTTGTATGTGTGTGGCATCGCACACATCACACAACACTTGTCAACAAGGTACTCAGATCGACAAACTTTACACAGAGCAACAGTCACCATAGAGACATTCTGTATCACACTAACCAATCACACATACATTGGCAGGCAGCAATGAGTCAACATAAAGCTGCAGTCAGCAAGCTCACATACACCCACACAGCAACTGCAACACCATCAGACCATTTTCTCCCTTCTACATCATCACTCACCTTCAAGTGAAGTAGCGGGTGATGAGCTGTCGACGCATGTCGACACCTTCCTCCTCTCCACTGCCCTCGTCACTGGATCCGGATTGATTTGCAGGCAGGCTGCTCATCATCGTCATCCAGGATCAGGGGTATTGCCTTGCGAATGGCCAGGTTGTGGAGCATGCAGCATGCCACCACTATCTGACACACCTTCCCTGGCGAGTACATAAGGGCACCTCCAGTACGGTCCAGGCACCGAAATCTTGATTTTAGGAGACCAAATGTCCATTCTATCACACGCCGTGTCCTCCCATGGGCATCATTGTATCGCACATCAGCTGGCGTGACGGGATTCCGCAATGGGCTCAGCAACCATGGGCGGTTCGGATATGCCGAGTCACCTGGGTGTGAGAAACACAGGTTAACCTTGCAGTCCCACAATGCCACACGACAGCATGTCACACACACCCCACTCTAATCCACTATGCATACTCACCCACAAGCAATGCACACTCCGGAAGCAGATTGGCCATCAGCTGAGGAACGATGCTGCTGCGCAAGATGTGGGCATCATGGGCTGAGCCGGGAAACTTGGCACACACCTGTGTGATGATCATGTCCGCCAGGCACACCACTTGAACATTTACCGAGTGTGAATGCTTCCTATTGCGGTAAACCTGTTCACGTGCCTGTGGTGGCACAAGCCCAACATGTGTGCAATCAATTGCACCAATGACATGGGGGATATGTCCAAGGGCATAGAAATCGCCCTTCACAGCCACCAACTCAGGCCCCCTGGGGAAATGGATATATCTGTGTTAGAAGGTGGTTCTGACACTATGGGCCGCCCGGATTTTTCGCTTTTTGAGCACCTGTGTGTTGAGCTTTTACTGTGGGAGAGCCTCATAAATTGGGACTCATCCACAGTGAACTCATGATGAAAGAGACTGCATGTGGATTTTACTGGTGTCCCCCTGGCTTGACTAGGCCGCTGCGCAGCAGCTGGAGCACGGGGCACCAGGCTGGGTACAAGCAGACACCTGTGTACATGCGTGTGCACACGTGTAGGGGCTGCGCAGGGGAGATTCCTGGCGTGCGCAGTCCAGGAGCAGCTACAGAGTGAATGGTGTGGCAGGACTTATGCAGAATTGGGTGGTGACATGGAATAGGCTTTATACACTGGGAAGAAACATGCCAGGGAAAGTCAGTGTGCTTTACTATGTTTTTCACTTCATTATTCCCCTATGGGGAAGTGGAGCCCATGGGCCACTGTAACGGGTGTGAGAAGAAGTATTCTGCAGAGTCCAAAGTCATATTTGTACTGCTTTTGGGTCATCCAGAAATGTCACATTTCTCTGAGTCAGTCATAACCAGGGCCAGGCTGAGGGCTGACCTCAGCTGGATGGATTGATAACCTTTTTTCCACAAGCTAAGGCCTCCTCTCCACGAAGAAGAAGATGGGTGGGGCTACAGGCTCATCCATCAGCAGCTATCACTGGTGCCAGGCACCAGGCTGCACCAAGGAGGGAAGGGCTCGTGTTTCAGAGACCATGTGGCCAGAGACCCTGGACGACGCCATTTTGAACCAGCCCAGAGGCTGGACAAGAAGGAGGGAGCAGGGGCAGGGAAGTGATGTGTCGCTGTTTGATAGGACCAACAGAGACTTCCTGCCAGCCCCCTACTCAACTTTTAAAAAGTGCTTGCACAGGAAGAGAAGCTCTCTCTGGGGTGTGGTCTGCTGAGGCGGAAGGTGCTGGAGCCTGGCAATGGGCAGTTGGAAGGAGTTACCCCCTGACTGCCCCCAGGCCCCTAACAGCACCAGAAGAAGAGCCCAGGACCGGTGCGCAGAAGCAGGGGCCTCTGCGCAGAGAGAAGAGAGGCCCAGGAGGAGAGCCAGGTGAACGTCTGGCGCAGGGAGCCAGTGAAGACCGCTCCCTGCAGAATGCACCCTCTTGGAGACCCCGAGGGCAAAGGAGAGTGCTCCCCGTGGCTGGGGGCCGCCGCCAGGAGCAAGAAGACGCGAAAATGGGGCAGATCGGACCCCCAGGGGCTGAGATATGGCCCCCGGAAGGTAGGCGACCTTTGACCCCTAAGAAGACCGATGACGAAGCACGTGGGGCTCCGCCGCCGGTCCATGAGATGCCCCCGGGGTGGGTCAGGACCTGGGGGCTGCCCCCAAGAAGAAGGGAAGCCGGGGAGCGCCGTTGCGCTCCCCGTGAAGGTGGCCAGCAGGGGGGCCAGGAGCCCACCCTGCCCCCACCGAAGACGGAGGCGGGGGAGCGCCATCGCGCCCCCCGCGAAAATTGGCAAAAGGGGGCTCGGGACCCCATCCCTGGGCCCCGAAGTCAAGTCGGGGAGCGCCGTCGCGCTCCCCGTGAAGATATCCCACCACGGGGGGCCAGGAGCCCACCCTGGCTCCCGCCGACGAAGTGCAGCCCGGGGGAGCGCCGTCACGCTCCCCCGCGAGGAGGAGGAGGGGCCCGGGACCCCATCCCCGGGCCCCGAAGCACAGCCGGGGGGCGCCGTAGCGCCCCCGTGAAGGTGGCCCTGGGGGCCCGGGACCCCATCCCCGGAAGGAAGGAGGGGGCCGGGGGAGTGCCGCCGCACTCCCCCCGGTCCAGCCGGACCAGAGGCAGAAGACGCGCGGGCAGACCAGAAGAGCTCAGCCGGCTCCCGCCGCAGCACAGGTTGGTGCTGGCCGCGCGGGGAGACGGCGGGAGCAGCCGGGGGTGGGCTCCCCGGGCTGCCCTCCAACGTGGAGGTCCTGCGGGGGTCCCGGTTGGGACCGGGACCCCGTACAGAAGAGGAGGGGCCCGGGAGGGACCGGGCCCCGAAAATCGGCGGGGCAGCCGGGGGTGGGCTCCCCGAGCCGCCTCCCTTTACCTGGGGGTCCGGGTGGGACCGGGCCCCCCACCAAGCGAGGAAGGCGGCGCGAAGCGCCAGATCGATCGTGGCTCTCCCCGGCACAGCGGGAGAGCCGCTCATGCGATATTCACAAAGCGGAGCTGAAGCGCCCCATAATGCCTTGCCAGGCATTTGGAAAGTTGTCGTTTTGGTGCTTGTGGTGGCCCCAGGAGAACGGGGTCACCGCCAACTTGGTGCAAGTGTGCTGGGGGAGCTGCTGGAGAAGCGCAGTCTCCCCCCAGCACGAAGATAAGTCCCACCCTAAGTCTCATAGGGATTTTAAAAGGATAACCCCTCAAGGGCTCAGCGTGCATTTAACACCTTTTAGCCTGGAACTTTTGTTCTACAGCTGAGGGTGTATTGTGAAGTGCTTCATGGAGTAAAGGGCTGAGTTGGGGATGTCTGGAGAAGGGCATCCCCTGGAGATGAAAAGGTGTAATTGCACCAGAACTGCATTTACCAACGGTTATTCCTTTTTAGAGGGACTGAAGCACACATATGTAATGTGAAGTACCTGTGTAAGGGGATGTCATAAGCAAAGTGGGGTTATGTTGCCAGACATTCCTGCTAGGGTGTCTGGCTGTATATGCATAATCCTGTGATTTCATCTGGGATGCCTTTAGGGGCTGTAATTGCAATGCATTCTAATGTCCAACAAAGATGATGAGTACTGTCATTCCAAAGTAATGCTTAAACATGTATTCTTGCTGCTGCGCTTAGGTGAGGAACAACCCAGACTGTTAGCCCTGAATATGTAGGGGTGCATTCTGTATGGACAATATAAGATGCTCAGTCAGGGTTATGTGTCACTAGGGCAGGTGAACCTATTTTTAATGCGTGTGGAGGTAATGGGGTGGGTCGCCACTGGGATGGTGCCAGTGGGCAGGGACCTCGCTCCAGGTTACGTTCAACTAACTGCATTGGGGGCAAGATGATGTGCATACATGGGAGTGGTGGTACTAGACCCCACCCCCCCCTTTGGGAGGGGTGGAGATGTTACGCAATGTCACAAAGTAATTCCAACAGCTTATGTATATTTGTAAATTGGTGCATAGTATTGAGTAGTAGTTGTGTTTAATAAATGTACTCTTACTTTTATAAAGCAAAGTACAGACTGGACAATCAATTATTGAGTGTTATTTCTGCACTCCTGCAAATGGCGATTACTAGCCCACACCACCTCCCTTGAGTAAAGCCTCAGACTGCTCTGCAACGCTACCCTCTGAGAGTCAGGTGCTACAATTGGGTGTTTGGTTCCCAGTGAAGGACAAATGTAGTCATGTTATTTGTGCAGGCCTCACAGATACTGCCTCGTTTTCCAACATTGGTGTCTAGCGGCGGGAAACATAGTATCCCATTCTGGTGCGCATTTATAGCATTTGATAAGTCCAGTTTTGCCACACATTACCTATGCAGTAATGAGCAAATGGAAGAGCGCAAGGCTCTGAGAAGGGTTCAAAGTTTTGGTTATGTGAACTAAAGGTATGGGAAAGGAAAGCCCCGCGCACACATACGTCATGTGAAGATATTATGGTTTAAATGTAAACTGTATTGATATGACTGAGTTAAGTTGATTATCATGTGCTAGCGGGATGGTGCTTTCCAGGAAATGGTTGCATACAAATGTTCTAAGCCATATTGTACAACTTTGAACCCTAAGACTACACGCACTATACCTGCATGAGGAGGGTGTCTCCTCAAGAGATAGGGACAGCAACTGGTATGACATCACAGGTGGGGGTGTAGGGGTGGATTGACCTTTGTGGGGGACAGGAGAGAGAGGGGGTCCTGGGAGATTCCCGTGCTTTTTAAGGGCAGGGAGGGTTTCCACAGAAGGGGCCCCAGGTATCCTTCCCCCGCTGAAAGTTTACTTGCCATTGGTGCAGGCCAAACCCACTGGAAGGGTGGGGCAGGAGGTTTCTTTACCCCAGGTAGTAACGCCCCAGGAGTTCCCATGGTGGGGGACCCCAAGGAACTTTTCCCACGGTGGGAGGAGGGTGTGGTAGAGTTGGGTGTCCGGCAGGCCCCCCCAGGTTAACTGTTGGGGAGGTGAGCGACCCAGGGGTGGCCCCTGGTAGTGGGTGGCCCCAAAGGAGGGTAGTTCTTGAGTGATGGTGTGTTGTGGTAGCCCCTAGGTGGGCTAGGTAACTGATCCAGTGGAGATCTGAGTGGGGGTGATGTACTCCCTGGTTTCCAGGTGAAGAGTTAGTGGCGGACCCTGAGATGTCAGGGTCCGGTGAGTGGTTACCCCGGGGTGGCCCATGGTGATGTGTGGCCCCAAAGGAGGGGTAGTTTTCGAGCTTGGATGTCACCTTGGAGCTAGTGTGTTGAGTATGAGGTGGTGGCTGGGGTGATGCCTGGCCAGGTGACCAGTCAGGTAGGTCCTAGGGGACTTGTATCCCAGGACCGGAAGCATGAGGGTGTTCCCTAGCTTGAGGCAGGAGGTGGACTTCTGCAAGGTAGTACCACCCTGAACACAGGTGGGGCCTATCTTAAGTGAAGGGACCCTGTGTTTCGCAAAGGGGTGGTGCAGGCCTAGCCGGGATCTTTAGGGTCCCTGGCTTGGTGTGGTAGTACTACCCTGAAGGCAGGTGGGGCCTATCTTAGGGAAGGAACCCTGCTCTTCATAAGGGGTGGTGCAGGCCATCCAGGGACCATGTAGGTCCCTGGGCGGTCTCCCAAGGCGCTGCTGGGAGACCGGGGAGAGCCATGAGAGGTGGGCCTGGGTCTAGCTAACTCGGGGCCCAGAGGCTCTCTAAGGGTACTCCGGGAGGAGAGCGCGCCTCTCGGAGGGAAGGGTGCATAGGCCCTGTTCTCGCAGCGGAGAACAAAGAAGGGGTCTAGGTTCCCGGGGTAGTTTCCGTGTGGAGCTACTGACGGGGGGAATGAGCTGTAGGATGTCTGATGAGGCACCCTCAGTGTTCCTCCCTGGCACTGCCAGTGTGGTGGGGAGGCCGGTCTGAGGTCCTATCAGGGAGCCAGGCCAGTGGCCAAAGGGTGCTTTTCTGTGTGGGGAAGCACAAGTGGCTGTGCTTTCTTTAGGGAAGCCAGTCATCCCGAAAGGGTGGTGGCAGCAGAATGACCTCAGCGGCAGGCTGAGGGTCCAGAGAGGTTGCATCTTTGGGGTGCAAGGACCAAACGGAGAGAGGGTACTGGTTGGAACAAACTCCAGAAGGGAGACCATCTAGTGACCCAGGGGATGGGATGTAGACCTATCCCAGAAGACCGCATCGGTGCTGAGGCACTGGACCCTTGTCCAGAGAAGGGGTAGGCATAGTGTTGCATGCCCAAGGACAAAGGTGGGCCTAGTGAGGCCAAGTCCATGTAGACCATGAGTGACCTAGAGGTATCTAACCTAGAGCCCGGAGGGTTCTTAGGGTAGTCTGGGATCCCTGTCATGGGTGGAGATTTCATGGATGGGAGGAGTAGGTGGTCTGAGCGGATAACTGGTGAGTAAGGGGGGTCTGGTCAGAACCCCTTATAACTAGTTATCGCTGACTACGGGAAGAATACCCATGTAGAGTGGCTACTTCTTCCCTGTAGGAATCAGCTGGGCGCGGCGTGTGTTAGAAGGTGGTTCTAACACTATGGGCCGCCCGGATTTTTCGCTTTTTGAGCACCTGTGTGTTGAGCTTTTACTGTGGGAGAGCCTCATAAATTGGGACTCATCCACAGTGAACTCATGATGAAAGAGACTGCATGTGGATTTTACTGGTGTCCCCCAGGCTTGACTAGGCCGCTGCGCAGCAGGTGGAGTATGGGGCACCAGGCTGGTTACATGCAGACACCTGTGTACATGCGTGTGCACACGTGTAGGGGCTGCGCAGGGGAGATTCCTGGCGTGCGCAGTCCAGGAGCAGCTACAGAGTGAATGGTGTGGCAGGACTTATGCAGAATTGGGTGGTGACATGGAATAGGCTTTATACACTGGGAAGAAACATGCCAGGGAAAGTCAGTGTGCTTTACTGTGTTTTTCACTTCATTATTCTCCTATGGGGAAGTGGAGCCCATGGGCTAGTGTCACTTTCCTAAGGCCTACAGATTCCAGACACGCACTAAAGTCCACTGTAACGGGTGTGAGAATAAGTATTCTGCAGAGTCCAAAGTCATATTTGTACTGCTTTTGGGTCATCCAGAAATGTCACATTTCTCTGAGTCAGTCATAACCAGGGCCAGGCTGAGGGCTGACCTCAGCTGGATGGATTGATAACCTTTTTTTCCACACGCTAAGGCCTCCTCTCCACGAAGAAGAAGATGGGTGGGGCTACAGGCTCATCCATCAGCAGCTATCACTGGTGCCAGGCACCAGGCTGCACCAAGGAGGGAAGGGCTCGTGTTTCAGAGACCATGTGGTCAGAGACCGTGGACGACGCCATTTTGAACCAGCCCAGAGGCTGGACAAGAAGGAGGGAGCAGGGGCAGGGAAGTGGTGTGTCGCTGTTTGATAGGACCAACAGAGACTTCCTGCCAGCCCCCTACTCAACTTTTAAAAAGTGCTTGCACAGGAAGAGAAGCTCTCTCTGGGGTGTGGTCTGCTGAGGCGGAAGGTGCTGGAGCCTGGCAATGGGCAGTTGGAAGGAGTTACCCCCTGACTGCCCCCCAGGCCCCTAACAGCACCAGAAGAAGAGCCCAGGACCAGTGCGCAGAAGCAGGGGCCTCTGCGCAGAGAGAAGAGAGGCCCAGGAGGAGAGCCAGGTGAACGTCTGGTGCAGGGAGCCAGTGAAGACCGCTCCCTGCAGAATGCACCCTCTTGGGGACCCCGAGGGCAAAGGAGAGTGCTCCCAGTGGCTGGGGGCCGCCGCCAGGAGCAAGAAGACACGAAAATGGGGCAGATCGGACCCCCAGGGGCTGAGATATGGCCCCCGGAAGGTAGGCGACCTTTGACCCCTAAGAAGACCGACGACGAAGCACGTGGGGCTCCGCCGCCCGTCCATGAGATGCCCCCGGGGTGGGTCAGGTCCCGGGGGCTGCCCCCAAGAAGAAGGGAAGCCGGGGAGCGCCGTCGCGCTCCCCGTGAAGGTGGCCAGCAGGGGGGCCAGGAGCCCACCCAGGCCCCCACCGAAGACGGAGGCGGGGGAGTGCCGTCGCACCCCCGCGAAAATTGGCAAAAGGGGGCCCGATCCCTGGGCTCCGAAGTCAAGTCGGGGAGCGCCGCCGTGCTCCCCGTGAAGATATCCCCCCACCGACGAAGTGCAGCCCGGGGGAGCGCCATCGCGCAGCCCGGGGGAGCGCCGACGCGCTCCCCCGCGAGGAGGAGGAGGGGCCCGGGACCCCATCCCCGGGCCCCGAAGCACAGCCGGGGGGTGCTGTCGCGCCCCCGTGAAGGTGGCCCTGGGGGCCCGGGACCCCATCCCCCGGAAGGAAGGAGGGGGCTGGGGGAGTGCCGCCGCACCCCCCCGTCCAGCTGGACCAGAGGAAGAAGACGCACGGGCAGACCAGAAGAGCTCAGCTGGCTCCCGCGGCAGCACACGTGGGTGCTGGCCGCGCGGGGAGCCGGCGGGGGCAGCCGGGGGTGGGCTCCCCAGGCTGCCCTCCAACGTGGAGGTCCTGCGGGGGTCCCGGGTGGGACCGGGACCCCGTACAGAAGAGGAGGGGCCCGGGAGGGACCGGGCCCCGAAAATCGGCGGGGGCAGCCGGGGGTGGGCTCCCCGAGCCGCCTCCCTTTACCTGGGGGTCCGGGTGGGACCGGGCCCCCCACCAAGCGAGGAAGGCGGCGCGAAGCGCCAGATCGATCGCGGCTCTCCCCGGCACAGCGGGAGAGCCGCTCATGCGATATTCACAAAGCGGAGCTGAAGCGCCCCATAATGCCTTGCCAGGCATTTGGAAAGTTGTCGTTTTGGTGCTTGTGGTGGCCCCAGGAGAACGGGGTCACCGCCAACTTGGTGCAAGGGTGCTGGGGGAGCTGCTGGAGAAGCGCAGTCTCCCCCCAGCACGAAGATAAGTCCCACCCTAAGTCTCATAGGGATTTTAAAAGGATAACCCCTCAAGGGCTCAGCGTGCATTTAACACCTTTTAGGCTGGAACTTTTGTTCTACAGCTGAGGGTATATTGTGAAGTGCTTCATGGAGTAAAGGGCTGAGTTGGGGATGTCTGGAAAAGGGCATCCCCTGGAAATGAAGAGGTGTAATTGCACCAGACCTGCATTTACTAACGGTTATTCCTTTTTAGAGGGACTGAAGCTCACATATGTAATGTGAAGTACCTGTGTAAGGTGATGTCATAAGCAAAGTGGGGTTATGTTGCCAGACATTCCTGCTAGGGTATCTGGCTGTATATGCATAATCCTGTGATTTCATCTGGGATGCCTTTAGGGGCTGTAATTGCAATGCATTCTAATGTCCAACAAAGGTGATGAGTACTGTCATTCCAAAGTAATGCTTAAACATGTATTCTTGCTGCTGCGCTTAGGTGAGGAACAACCCAGACTGTTAGCCCCGAATATGTAGGGGTGCATACTGTATGGACAATATAAGATGCTCAGTCAGGGTTATGTGTCACTAGGGCAGGTGAACCTATTTTTAATGCGTGTGGAGGAAATGGGGTGGGTCGCCACTGGGATGGTGCCAGTGCGCAGGGACCTCGCTCCAGGTTACGTTCAACTAACTGCATTGGGGGCAAGATGATGTGCATACATGGGAGTGGTGGTACTAGACCCCACCCCCCCCTTTGGGAGGGGTGGAGATGTTACGCAATGTCACAAAGTAATTCCAACAGCTTATGTATATTTGTAAATTGGTGCATAGTATTGAGTAGTGTGTGTGTTTAATAAATGTACTCTTACTTTTATAAAGCAAAGTACAGACTGGACAATCAATTATTGAGTGTTATTTCTGCGCACCTGCAAATGGCGATTACTAGCCCACACCACCTCCCTTGAGTAAAGCCTCAGACTGATCTGAAACGCTACCCTCTGAGAGTCAGGCGCTACAATTGGGTGTTTGGTTCCCAGTGAAGGACAAATGTAGTCATGTTATTTGTGCAGGCCTCACAGATACTGCCTCGTTTTCCAACAATCTGTCTTTGTAGAGCATCATGGCCGACAGTACATCCCTCAGCACCATGCTGAACATCGGCTGTGACATCCCGCCTGCACTTGCGACCGTGTGCTGGAATGAGCCTGTTGCAAAGAAATGCAGGCATGCCATCACCTTAGATGTTGCGGTGAAAGCTGTCGGATATGTCCGACGTGGCTGCAGGTGGGGCTCCAACATGGCACATAGGTTCTGCAGGGTTTGTCGGTCCAGCCTGAATTTGCGGATTATATCCTCATTCTCCATGTCTGCCAGGACTGTGAACGGACGATGGATATTGGGCCTCCTCCTCCTAGGACAGATCAAAGTGCACAGATGTCAATGCAAAAGACCATGAAATGTGCATTACATCAATTTTTTCAACAGAAACATTCCCAAGTTTTACACATTGCACCAGTAGGTACACATCAGGCACACTACTCGTACACCTGTCCCCTTACCAGCAGCAATTATCTGTGCACCCCTCCGGCTCATTCGCATGCACAGTGTGATATACTAACAGATATGTGTGCACACCTGTGAGTATGACCCCCGGCATATGTTACTAATTGCAATACTACCCTAACACACCATGTTGCTGTCCCTGATACACCTCCCAACACAGGTTGCACATGGCACACATCAACTACACACTGACCACCGGCTGAACGTGGGGGACACGTGTGTGCATGTGCATTACACAATGTGACAGTTGCTGATGCCCCTAGTTCAGTAAATCAGACAACATTGTGCGTTACATTGCACACACAGACATTGACCATTATCTACATATGCTATGCAACACATTAGCTGGACAGTCTACATTTCATTACACAGCACATGTGACATGTGCAAGTGTATAGGCCCATGCAATGTATTGGCGACCCATATATGGTATGTGTTGGTGACGTGGAGTGACATGTTCCTTTTGTGCATTTGCCCTCATGAGGACCCTTCAATTGTTGAGACACTGGGCACTATACATGTTGGCCTATGCATAGAGCTGGAGGACACGTTAGGTGCAGCAAAGCTACTCCACAACTCCATTAACGCTCACTCCAGGCACTGTCTGGCACCCATATGGCGGTGCCTACCGCTTGGCCCCTGCGGACTGGCACCGCCCATACCCCAGGCACGATTGCGGTAGACACAGCCAGATATGTATGTGACAATGGCGGTCACTATGCACCGCTACCCAAATCACGGTCACTCCAGGCACTGTATGGCACACATATGGTTTTGCCTACCGCTTGGCCCCTGCGGACTAGCACCGCCCATACCCCAGGCACGATTGCGGTAGACATAGCCAGATATGTATGTGACAATGGCGGTCACTATGCACCGCTACCCAAATCACGGTTACTCCAGGCACTATATGGCACACATATGGCGGTGCCTACCGCTTGGCCCCTGCGGACTGGCACCCCCCATACCCCAGGCACGATCGCGGTAGACACAGCCAGATATGTATGTGACAATGGCGGTCACTATGCACCGCTACCCAAATCACGGTCACTCCAGGCACTGTATGGCACACATATGGCGGTGCCTACCGCTTGGCCCCTGCGGACTGGCGCCGCCCATACCCCAGGCACGATCGTGGTAGACACAGCCAGATATGTATGTGACAATGGCGGTCACTATGCACCGCTACCCAAATCACAGGCACTCCAGGCACTGTATGGCACACATATGGTGGTGTCTACCGCTTGGCCCCTGCGGACTGGCACCACCCATACCCCAGGCACGATCGCGGTAGACACAGCCAGATATGTATGTGACAATGGCGGTCACTATGCACCGCTACCCAAATCACGGTCACTCCAGGCACTGTATGGCACACATATGGTGGTGTCTACCGCTTGGCCCCTGCGGACTGGCACCGCCCATACCCCAGGCATGATCGCGGTAGACACAGCCAGATATGTATGTGACAATGGCGGTCACTATGCACCGCTACCCAAATCACGGTCACTCCAGGCACTGTATGGCACACATTTGGCGGTGCCTACCGCCTGGCCCCTGCGGTGTGACACCGCCATGGACCATGCCCTTGCAGCCAATGGGAAGCACCCTCGTGGGAGCCTGATGCGGATTTGAAAATCGCGGTAGGCGTGCACCGCCACCGCGCAGTCGGTCACTGGAAGCATTCAAAAGATGCACCACCGCGGTAGCGCGCGCCTGGCCCCTACGGTGTGTCACCGCCATGGACCATGCCCTTGCAGCCAATGGGAAGCACCCTCATGGTAGCCTGATGTGAATTTGAAAATCACGGTAGGCGTGCACCGCCACCGCGGAGGCGGACATTGGATGATTTTGAATGAGGCAGACCTGGTACACCAATTGCAGCACCCTGGGACCACTGACACAGCCCCAGGGGCCTATATATGTGTGGGAGGGTGCCCCACATTCCCACAGCTACCAGGGACTGCTGACTGACAACCCTCACCTGCTGCTGCTGCCTCCAGGGACTGCTGGCTGCCACCCTCCACCTTCTGCTGCTGCCTCAAGGGACTGCTGGCTGCCACCCTCCACCTGCTGCTGCTGCCTCCAGGGACTGCTGGCTGCCACCCTCCACCTGCTGCTGCTGACTCAAGGGACTGCTGGCTGCCACCCTCCACCTGCTGCTGCTGCCTCAAGGGACTGCTGGCTGCCACCCTCAACGTGCTGCTGCTGCCACCTGTCCATTGTGATGTCGAGGACTCAGAAGATCCGTGCCAGTCCCTTCACCAGCGAGGAGCTTGAGGTCCTGGTAGACGGGGTGCTTGCACAGTACCCAAGGCTTTATGGTGGCCCTAATGTCGTGGTAAGTCTCCAAGACTGTGAGTGAGAGTGCAGGGTGGGCACACATGAGGTGGAGGTGCTTCTGTATGTGTCAGTGGTTGTGGGGCTCTGACATGCACTGCCTAGCATGCTTACTACAGCGGGAAGGGCTTGGTGGGCTCTTTCACATGTTACCCTGCGTGCCCATCCTGAGTAGAGGGACATGTTTTGTAGTGTCAGCCATACAGTGCAGCTGCATTTTGGTGATGCAGGAGTCAGGCCAGTTATCGTTTGTGTGAATGGCTGTGTTGCTCCCAATTTACCCACTCAGTGTCAGTCCACCTGCCCTGCACAGTCCCCACCGAATGCCACATGTTCACATCACTGCATGTACAGTGTGTTCCATGTGTGTTTTGTTCACGCCTCTTCATCTAAGTACCATCTCTGCCCTGTAGATTGCACAGGAGCAGCCGTGTGAGAAGGGTGTGTGTATGACAGTTGTTATCACTCTATGTGAGTTCCAGGACACAGTGAGGCTTTCACAGGGCTAGGACACTTAGGTCTGCGCAGTGTTGAACACAGTGAGTCCAACAACAATACACATGTTTTGCTATCTTCTCTATGTGTAGTTGTAGGTAACTGCAGACAGTAGCTGCGGGCAGACTACACGTCGCTTGCTGTGTTGGTATCCTGCATGTGAATGGGATGTGGAGGTACTGTGTCCACCATCGAACATGCATGCATGTATGTCTGATTGACCAATGACATTGTACCATGTTCACAGCAATTGTTGGCTCTGTTACAGTTGTAGCTGGAGTTTTGGATGAGTCACTGTCGTACTACTGCATTTTCTTTGTGTTGTCATTGTACACTGTGTCACTGGAACCTCACCCCTCTTGTCTCCCATGCCTGCAGCTGAAGGTCCACCAGCGTAAAGCCGTGTGGAGGGCCATTGCCTCCAGAGTGTGAGATCTGGGTGTGTCAAACCGAAGGCGCACCCACTGTCATAAAAGGTGGGACGACATCTGCTGGCTGAGCAAGAATGTGGCCGAGATGACGCTGGGGCTGCTCCCTCGGACTGGCAGGTTGGCTAGATGCAGCATGACACCACTAATGGTCCGCATCCTGGCTGTCACACAACCTGAGCTGGACAGACAACTGAAGGAGCATCAGCAGCAAGCTAGGGGTGAATATGTGTTGCAGGCTGCCTTTGGCTGGGAGTTGGTGCATGTGTCTACAGAGTGTGCAAATTGTAAGCTGTGTGACGTTGGTTGTGTGGTGCAATATTTTGTGAGTGGCCTCTGTGCTGGGTGTATGTGCCATGCATTTGCCCAACCTGTGCTTCATGAAGTCAGTTTTAGCACTGTGCATCTCTCTTACATTTGGAGTTGTGGCCTTCAGGTACCTTCTACTGTGGGGAAGTGTGTGAATTCAGATGGATGGAAATGCCAGTGTGCCAACTGTGAGTGCGTTTCAATGAATGCGTGCAATTACAGACCTCAGATGTCTGCCAGTCAGACATCTGAGGCCAATGTGCAACAGTAGATGTGCCCATGAACTCGATATGGTGGATGGCATGTGTGCAGGGTCATTGTGGGCTGGTATGTTGTGGTCTGTGTGGTCCCCTACTGCTCCATCCATGTAGGTGATGAGCACCATGTTGTGGTGTTCATCCTTGCCACCATCGGGACAGTGTCTGTGCCCAGGCCATTTTGTGGCTGTGTCTGATGTGAGCCAACAGCAGGATGGTGTGCTGTATGAGTCACCTGGGGCACTTATGGCAGGATGTGTGTTGGACATGCACCGTTGGCTTGATATTTTGGGTGGCAAGATATATGTGTGAACAGGCTGCCATGCGATGTGCTGCACACCTCTTCTAGGATGCAGATGTATTGGCACGTGTTAGTTCTGTTGATGCCACTCATCTCACAGTACTTCTCTCCCCTATGCAGCATCTCCTGTATGTGCAGAGGGACAGGGGACGGACACCAGTGGTGAGGCATCCAGTGCAACAGCCGCACCGGAGCAGACTGACACAGATGTGACCAGCGCCGAGGAGGGGGACAGGAGTCTGCTAGAGGATTCACAGCCGGAGACACAAAGCTCTACGTCATCTGACGCCAGCGGTGACGCATCCATGTTGGGGGGTACAGGGAACGGGGACTCTGCCTCCTCTTTCGCCACACAGCGTCCAGTGCCCAGCCTCCCTTCAACCTCCACTGGTGCTGCCCGTGTCCGCATGAGTAGGAAGGGAAGAGTCACCTTCACCCCAGGCACTGCTGCCCCAGCCCATGTCAGCCCTGCTGCCCTCAGTGCTGAAGCAGTCGAGCTATTGCGCCAGCTGTGTGTGGGGCAGACAGCACTTCTCAATGCCTTCCAAGAGCACGACAAAAAGTTGGGGCAGGTTATAGCTTTCATGGAGGGCATACATTCCGACGTAGGTTGGCTACACCGGACTGTGCAGTCCTTGTCATCAACTGTGACAGCAGCCCTGCAACAGGCACATAGTCAGGGAGCGGCTCCCATCCCTTTGTCCGGCCCCGTGTCACTGTGCACCTCTGACGACAGTGACAATGCTCAACGGACCCCAAAGTCCCGATACAGAACCCGCAGCACACAGGAGCAGCAGCAGCCCAAGCGTACTAGAGCGCAGACACCATCCCCACATAAAAGTAAGGCCACCCCAGAGCGCAGAGAGAAAAGCCCATCAGGCGACAGCAAGGGCCACAAAGCAAAGAAACAAGCATCAGGGTCACAGGCCTCACCTTCCTCCCCCGCCAAAGACTCCCCTGTCCCAAAGACGTCTTGCAGAGGCAAAATGACAGTTTCCACACCCACTGAGAAGGTGTTGCCTGCAAACATTACACAGGATGAGGGCCCCATGGATAATCCATCCTTGACCTCCACTCCCATCCCAAGCCCTGTGAAGCCAGCACGGGAGGACACTGTAGGGGGCAAACCTGGTGGACAGAGGGAGGCAGGGCGGCGGCAAACCCCAGGCAAGCGCACAGCGGGATCCAGCATGTTCCCAGAGGGAGGGTCACCATCCACACCAGAATCAGCTTTGGTAGTGGGGTCACCTGTTGTGTCCACCCAGTTCACCTCAATCCCCAGGCAGGGAAGCCTTTCAGGATCCCCAAGAAGTGGAGAGGCACCCCTCCACAATCTCTGGCACAGACTGTGTCTCACCAGGACATGAGTCCACCTCCCCGTGCCACCACCCCACCTGGTCCAAGCAGCCCGCCAGCTCCCACAAGCAGAGATGGCTCTTCCACAGTTGTTCCTCCCACTGCCCAGGGCAGCCCTCTAACTGACCCCAACACACAGTCAGCTCCAAGTCCGACAGACAGCCCCATCTGAGTGGTGGTCACCCTCACACACCTGTCTGTCCACAGCGGTGCGTGTGATGACCATTGTCAGCCCCATTACTCTGTGGCTGGGCATGGCATGGTAGAGTTGCATACATTCCCTGTGTAGCTTCTGATGTCACTACTCTGCACAATGTACTGGCCTTTTTGTTCACTGCTGTTTGCCCCCTGCCTGTGCAGCTTCTGATGTCCCCTCTCTGCACAATGTACTGGCCTTATTGATCACTGCTGTTTGCCCCCTGCCTGTGCAGCTTCTGATGTCCCCACTCTGCACAATGTACTGGCCTTATTGTTCACTGCTACTTGCCCCCTGCCTGTGCAGCTTCTGATGTCCCTACTCTGCACATTGTACTGGCCACTGGCCTTGTTGTTCACTGCTATTTGCTCCCTGGCTGTGCAGCTTCTCATGGACTTCATCTGCACATTGTACTGGCCACTGGCCTTGTTGTTCACTGATATTTGCCCCCTGCCTGTGCAGCTTCTCATGGACTTCATCTGCACATTGGACTGGTCACTGGCCTTGTTGTTCACTGCTATTTGCTCCCTGACTGTGCAGCTTCTCATGGACTTCATCTGCACATTGTACTGGCCACTGGCCTTGTTGTTCACTGCTATTTGCCCCCTGCCTGTGCAGCTTCTCCTGGACTTCATCTGCACATTGGACTGGCCACTGGCCTTGTTGTTCACTGCTATTTGCTCCCTGGCTGTGCAGCTTCTCATGGACTTCATCTGCACATTGGACTGGCCACTGGCCTTATTGATCACTGCTGTTTGCCCCCTGCATGTGCAGCTTCTGATGTCCCCACTCTGCACAATGTACTGGCCTTATTGTTCACTGCTATTTGCCCCCTGCCTGTGCAGCTTCTGATGTCCCTACTCTGCACATTGTACTGGCCACTGGCCTTGTTGTTCACTGCTATTTGCTCCCTGGCTGTGCAGCTTCTCATGGACTTCATCTGCACATTGTACTGGCCACTGGCCTTGTTGTTCACTGCTATTTGCCCCCTGCCTGTGCAGCTTCTCATTGACTTCATCTGCACATTGGACTGGCCACTGGTCTTTTTGTTCACTGCTGTTTGCCCCCTGCCTGTGCAGCTTCTGATGTCCCCACTCTGCACAATGTACTTGCCTTTTTTATCACTGCTGTTTGCCCCCTGCCTGTGCAGCTTCTGATGTCCCCACTCTGCACAATGTACTGGCCTTATTGTTCACTGCTATTTGCCCCCTGCCTGTGCAGCTTCTGATGTCCCTACTCTGCACATTGTACTGGCCACTGGCCTTGTTGTTCACTGCTATTTGCTCCCTGGCTGTGCAGCTTCTCATGGACTTCATCTGCACATTGTACTGGCCACTGGCCTTGTTGTTCATTGCTATTTGCCCCCTGCCTGTGCAGCTTCTCATGGACTTCATCTGCACATTGGACTGGCCACTGGCCTTGTTGTTCACTGCTATTTTCTCCCTGACTGTGCAGCTTCTCATGGACTTCATCTGCACATTGTACTGGCCACTGGCCTTGTTGTTCACTGCTATTTGCCCCCTGCCTGTGCAGCTTCTCATGGACTTCATCTGCACATTGGACTGGCCACTGGCCTTGTTGTTCACTGCTATTTGCTCCCTGGCTGTGCAGCTTCTCATGGACTTCATCTGCACATTGTACTGGCCACTGGCCTTGTTGTTCACTGCTATTTGCCCCCTGCCTGTGCAGCTTCTCATGGACTTCATCTGCACATTGGACTGGCCACTGGCCTTATTGCTCACTGCTGTTTGCTCCCTGCCTGTGCAGCTTCTCATGTAAATACTGTGCATATTGAAATGCCCACTGGCCTTGCTGTTGCCCAAATTTGTTGTCTCACTATGCAAATTGTGAATAAACACAGTTGGTCCTGCTGTGAGTTGTGTCAGTGTCCTTCCTGAATAAAGTTGTTTCTGTGTGTGCATGGTTTACTGGGTCACATGCTCAGTATGCCACTTCAACATTGCCAATAGGTTGTCTCACATTTCATTATTTTTGCAGGGGTGGGAGGCACTTCATTTCTACCTGACTGTGATACTTATGGGTGCAGTGCAGGTGGTTGGCAATGAATTCTTGTTGTCATCATCCTTCTTTGCTCATGTTATCTATGGTGGACACATGTCAGGTTTGTGGGCAATGGCAGCACAGGGTGGGAGTTTGGGCACAGGCTTACAGGCAGGTAGGCCAGGGTCATGGGGTCTGTGTGAGCTTCCTTTCTGTGTGCCAATCAGTGTAGGTGTATGGACATCTTGTGGTGATGAGTTATCCAGGTCCCATGGCTTACTTCCAATGTGTGCACTTGGGTGGTGGAGAAGTGTATGGTGTGAAGGGGGTGACTTTGTTGTGACCGTGGATGTGTGTGCACCTGCATTGTCAACTACTGCCATGTGTCACCCTGGAGTGGTGTGCCTGTATGTGTACTTGTTGAGCCCTGTGGTTGTGTTTTGTGCACATGGCAGTATCGTGTGGTGCTGTTGTGAGAGGAGGTATGTGTGACATATCCTACTTGTGCTTGGCTGTCATGTAGTGTGTCACTGGGCACTGTGTGTTGTGCAGCAGACATTCTCTTGTCCAGTATTTGGATGCCTATGTGTGGCTGGTCAGTGTTTGAGTTCAGGGCCTTCCTTTCATCCCTGTGCCTATACATGGGTGTCCTTGCTGTCTCCAGGAGTTGTTGCATTGAGGTGACCGTGGTTTGTGTTGACTGACTGTGTCAGCCATGTGTGCTGTGATGGGCTGTGTGTGTTCTCACATGTGTCTTGTCTTGCATAAGCATCACACATGCTTGATGGTTGTGTCACTGCCCTTCCATTTGTGGGCACCTCACTTTGGCTTTCCTATATATTGTCCTCCATTACTGCTGGCATGTGGTGTGTGTATGTGGCTGTGAGTCAGGGTGGTGTGTGTGTGTGTGACTTGTCAGGTAGTGTGTGTAGTGAAGTGTTTGGTCCTCATCTGTGTGTGTGTACATTTTGTGCCTGGCCTCAGTGTTCTTGGCTTATGTGTGATGTTGTTGTGGTGTGTGTGTTGGCTGGGGCCTGGGCTTCTGTGCTATGTGTTCCTGTGCAAAGGGTCCTGCTGTGGCTGTATATGCAGTTGTTGGGACGTGGAGCATGGTGTGGCTTTAGTTGTGTGGTTGTTGTGCAGGAGTGGTACTTGGGAGGCACATGTTGTGTCCCTTCAGGGAGGTAGCTAGTGTGTTGTGGGTGGAGTTGTGGCTCTGTGCTATTTGTACGGTGCCCTTGGCAGGCGCTGGCCCTGGGCTCTGCGTTGTGAGCATGGTTTCCTGCACACTGACCGCGGAGGTGACGTGACCGGGACATTTGGGATACAAAAGGGGATGATGGACGGAGCGCCTGAGCAAATCAAACACTAACCCCCAGTCAACTGATCTGGGTTTAATCCATCATCATTCTTTAGCTCACTCCACCACCCCAGTTCAGACATGGCCATATGCAAATCAGTCTGACCCTGTGCCTCATGGGAACAGTCCAGCCCGAACTGCCAAGCCATGTCTTCCCTGGACCGGAAACAAGCATTCTGGGACCGGTTTCTGGCTATTCAGCCATCATCAGCCAGGCTAGCTTGAATCCAGTGGCAAAGTGAGCAAGGGACCCATATCTGGGCATACCCTGCCAATTTAGGGCGAACCAAGCGATACAAAAGGGGATGATGGACGGAGCGCCTGAGCAAATCAAACACTCACCCCCAGTCAACTGATCTGGGTTTAATCCATCATCATTCTTTAGCTCACTCCACCACCCCAGTTCAGACATGGCCATATGCAAATCAGTCTGACCCTGTGCCTCATGGGAACAGTCCAGGATGCCTATGTGTGGCTGGTCAGTGTTTGAGTTCAGGGCCTTCCTTTCATCCCTGTGCCTATACATGGGTGTCCTTGCTGTCTCCAGGAGTTGTTGCATTGAGGTGACCGTGGTTTGTGTTGACTGACTGTGTCAGCCATGTGTGCTGTGATGGGCTGTGTGTGTTCTCACATGTGTCTTGTCTTGCATAAGCATCACACATGCTTGATGGTTGTGTCACTGCCCTTCCATTTGTGGGCACCTCACTTTGGCTTTCCTATATGTTGTCCTCCATTACTGCTGGCATGTGGTGTGTGTATGTGGCTGTGAGTCAGGGTGGTGTGTGTGTGTGTGACTTGTCAGGTAGTGTGTGCAGTGAAGTGTTTGGTCCTCATCTGTGTGTGTGTACATTTTGTGCCTGGCCTCAGTGTTCTTGGCTTGTGTATGATGTTGTTGTGGTGTGTGTGTTGGCTGGGGCCTGGGCTTCTGTGCTATGTGTTCCTGTGCAAAGGGTCCTGCTGTGGCTGTATATGCAGTTGTTGGGACGTGGAGCATGGTGTGGCTTTAGTTGTGTGGTTGTTGTGCAGGAGTGGCACTTGGGAGGCACATGTTGTGTCCCTTCAGGGAGGTAGCTAGTGTGTTGTTGGTGGAGTTGTGGCCCTGTGCTATTTGTACGGTGCCCTTGGCAGGCACTGGCCCTGGGCTCTGCGTTGTGTGCATGGTTTCCTGCACACTGACCGCGGCGGTGACGTGACCGGGACATTTGTTCATGATGGCGGAACATGGGTGGGCAGTATGTGGCGATGTGTGTTTGTCACAGGTGGGACACGTGTGTGTGCAGTGATGGCTGTGTGCCTGTCCCCACAGGGGTGTGTGGTGTTCCCATGCGACGCTTTTCCACCCTGGAGCTGTGTATTGTGTTACTTGCACTGTTGTGTCTGTACGTACCTGCGGAGGCGTCCGCGGCGGACGATGGCTTGCAGGTGGTGTATCATGTACAGCACCGGGATGGCGTGTAGGGCAGGATCCATCGCGGTGTGTACCGGGTGTCTCTTTTCTGTCTCCGCTGTGGTGTCTCTGCCGTCTCTCGCTGTGCGGTTTCTCCGTCGCGGTGCGCTGCCATGTTTCCGGCATCGTAATATCTTCGGCGTACGGGACGTCATTCCGCACGGCGGTGTGTGGTGATTGGCTCACTCCGCCGCGGTGGCGGGCGCACTTTGATGGCGGTCGGCGTCGCACCACGGCGGACGGGAAATGGGCAATGTGTAGCCATCCTAATATGGCGGGCGTGAAGACCGCTGGCGGCGTGCGGTAAATAGCTGTAACCGCCGGCACCGCGGTCGTGTCTCCGTCCGCCATCGTAATAGGCCCCATAGTCCGCATCCCTGATTTCACCATTACAGGACCTTTTTGCACACTTCACTGCCACAGGCTCTATTAAAGGAACGAGTGCAGAAACATTGATTGTAGTCATCCCCAAAGAAGGAAAAGACCCATCTAACCCCAAAAATTGCTGTCCCATCTCCATAATACATTTTGACTAGAAAATATACACAATAATCCTTGCACTCAGATTGGGACCCATCCTTAGCAGAATCATACACCACTCCAAAAAAGGGATTCATCAGAGGCAGATTCAATGCAGATAGCATTAGACTAATTAGCCATACAATAGAAAAAGCCACCCACCTGGATCACCTGGCCTGTGCGATAGCACTAGAAGTGGAGAAGGCCTTCGGTAAGATCTCCTGGCCTTTCCTTCATGCCACCCTAACTACCTTCAACCTAGGACCTTCTCATTTTAAAATGATTTGCGCCTTATATTAAGAACCCCGAGCACGAAAAAATATTAACAGCTCTCTAGCCAATACTTTTACCCTCTAACAAGGGACCAGACAAGGGTGCCACCTCTCTACCCTATTATTTCTACTCACACTAGGATCCCTCCTCATACAAATTAGAGAGAACCCTGCTATCCCAAGCATCCTCTTCTAGGCAGACCCTCAGGAGGTAGCCACCTATGCCGACAATACCCTTCTATTCACTACCCACGCAGACATTGAGCTAACCAATAGCATGCTCACTATCAACAACTATGCCTGGGTTTCAGGATATTGTCTTAACGAAGATACAACAAAGGTCTTCCCTCTTAACATATATTGTAACAAATTCATTATAGGTTACCACAGTCTCAAATGAGCTCTCAACAAAATAAAATACTTAGCTCTATGGTTCTTCCCAAATCTTAGAGAATCCTTTAATTATAAAGAGAATATGACCTTAAACAAAATTAAAGACATCATTGTTAATTTGTCCTCTAGATTCATCACATGGTGGGGAAGAATAGATTCCATCAAAACGATGATCACACTGCTTATCGTATTTCTAATCAGCATGTCACCCATAAACCTCTCAGACACTTTCTTTGCCAAGATAGATGTAACCCTTACTGAATTCCTATGGCAAACCAAAAAAAAACAAAATTTCCCTATAGAAACAAAGACTACCGAAAGCACTGGGCGGCCTACATTTTACCAGACTATAGAATATATCAGCACACCTTCCTAGCTAAACAGGGAAGCCTTTGGCTCCCCCCCTCCAGCACAACCTTCCCTTCTTGACTCGAGATTGAAAAAGCTCTTGCTAGACCACTCTCCCTTACCTCCTTTGTCACAACTAAGAAAATAATAACAGAACACTTAGCAAACACCCTTACGTGCACAGTGCAAGACCTCAGAAAGGTCAATACCAAACTGCCTAACAAAATGCGACACTTGCCTCTTGCCTCTCTATGGCATAACAAACACCTACAAATAGACAGAAAAACTATTTTGGTAGCAATTTGGGTGAAAAAGGCATATTGATACTAGAAGACTTTGGCACCCCCAAAACCCTTTGCCTTTTTCCCATCTTAAAGCCATATTTGACCTATATAACATAAACCTAATCTTCAGACACAAATCTCCTGTCACTGCTGATCCACCTAATACTTTACACTTGTACAGTAAAGAAGGCCATGTTGCTTCTAAACTTTACTCCTTCCTATCCCCAACTCGTTCTGCACTAACCAAATCATTACAAAACAAATGGGAATCACTCTTATGTGATACATGCATCCCTCAAGTGACACCATTGAACTGGCCGCACATCTGGGCAAGCTTAACCTCAAACAAAATTCCACCATTCCTCGCTCAAAGTAGATACTGGGTTGCTTTTATGGCCTATTGGAACCCCGTCAAACTATTCAAAATTGGCCTCTGAAGTTCTGATAACTGCTGAAGCTGCAATAAAGCGCCAGGAGACTTGGGCCACATGCTACTGTACTGCACTTTCTTTAAGAGGTTTTGGGTAACCATGGGCGGAGTTCGCGGAGTGCCACTCCGCGGAACTCCGTGGAGTTACTGAAAAACTCCGCCAAATTCCGCGGAGTTCCAAGGGTTGGCGGAGTCCACCGTAGCCTGGTACCTCCTATATTAATGCAGCAAATTTGTGGCCTCAGCAACTGACACCTTTAATTTTTGAGATCCTGCCGCCTGTCAAACTGGCTTCACTCACGTCTAAGCTGGAGGAGGAGCGCTCCTGAAGGAGTGCTGCAATTTGCAAATCCCCACCTCCACGGAGGCCGAAGGGGAAGCCTAGAATAGTAGACTCGAGGCTCTGGAAGGAGAGAGGGTGGGCGGTGCCACAGCACAAGTCAGAGGTGCGTGCAGTCAGGAAGGAAGCACTTCTTACACTGTGCGGGTGCACAATGTGTGCATACACAGACTGCAGCATTAGCATATCCACCATACCGCTGTAGAAAAGAAGAAACTGCCTTGTCAATAATATTAGCAGGCGGCACCATACCAGGTAGTGAAAATAACAGGTGCTACTAATCACCTACTCCCCATCACCACACAGTTGGCTCTTGGGTCCAGGCCTCCTCCCATGAGTACCCACTTACTCTTTCAAAAGAAACAAACTCCTCTACTATGCCCCTCACCTCTCCCTGCTCATCCTTCCAGCGGGTCCTTCTTGTTGTGTGTCCAGTACACGTCCACATGTGACTCCCCACTGGCGTTAATGGCCCAATCCACCTTGTCTGCCAATCCCGTGCCTGCAGTCTGCAAGGTGGCCCCAAGGAGTGTCCACGGCTCGATGGTTTTGTGATACCGTGATGGCAGCATGCCACGCTCCAGCATTTCCCCTTTAGTGCTTACTCTTTGCTGGTAATTCGACACAGTGAAGCCTACCACTGATAGCCGATAATATTCTGCCCCAGCCAGCCTGGGGGCGTGGTATTACCGGCCCGACGACCATTTGTGTGTCGACACTGGTCGATGGGTTGTTGCTTGTGAACCAAGGTTAGCTGAGGCAGCATGTACTGTTGGAACTGGTCGGTTCGGGTTCGCAGGGGTGCGCACACGTTAAAGGGCGGGGAAAGTCCTTGCTACAGTGTCAGACATGGCGCAGGGGCACTACATCCTTGTCCTTTCCCATGAACATTGCTCTCTGCATTGCAGTTTTTAGAGGTGAGCTGCTTGAAGCTTGTAACGTACTCCACTCTGCTGGCATAACAGAGTTTTTTTCTGAACTCCACAATCCAAGCGGAGCGTGGAGTGATAAAATTCTGCAAACTCCGCCGCAGACCTTTAGTTTTGGGCAGAAATAGGCAAAACCACATCACAAAGTCTAAATCTGAACTGGACACCTGTGTAAACCCCCTCCGACTTCAAGCTAAACAGGGAAGACTACCTGTTATGGTACATCCTTGTCTCAACCAGCCTTAAAGCCACTCTCTCTGAATGGAAAGACTTATCCAAACTCTTTACCCACACTTGGTGGGAATGGGCACAATTTACATTGGGGCTGCGAATTCCCTAAACACATATCTAAAGACCGCATCAGGGAGGAAAGATAATATCTGGTTCAAGCTAGACAACTTCATGCTTACGACATCCCTATAACTACTCCCATTCCCTACCCCTCCCTTCCCCCCTACTCCATCCCCACCTCCTCCTCCTACATACCCCCCTGGGCATACCCCTCCCTGACTCTACTCTCTTCTTTCTCTCATCTGTTCTATCCTCTTTCCTTTACTAGCTCTTTCCTCCTGTCCTCACAATAAATCAGTTGGGTGACTTTTACCAGAAAATCACTATTATCCCCTTGACTTCCCCACACAAACAACAAAATCCTCATCATCAACTTACATACATACGACTACCCATACTCACCGTTTCACTTATCACCTTTCTTGAGAAAACTGAGTGCTCTATTCTACTCCATTTATCTCTCCCCAACGGGATACCTTTTATTCGCCACACATTTACCGTGTCTGTACTTTTTTGCTCTTATAAAACTCCAATAAAAAATTACTTGAAGTAAAAAAAAATAAACAATTTTTCAGAAGCCAAACAAGAAAAGTCCACCTGTTCCCAATAAAAAGATTTTCACTGCCAGGACATATAAAACCTAAAAGTACATATCAAACCTTGAATTACAATACACCCCACCCAATGGGCTACTTAGGACATACTTTATGGGTGATTATATACAGTAAAAGAGAAGGCTCGGCAAGGGGATTATATCGCAAAGTCGAATTGGCAGTTTAAAACTACATTCAGGCTGCAACTGCAGACTTGGGACATGACTTAAAGGGCTTCCTAATTGGGCGGCACAATAGGTGCTGCAGGCCAACTCGTAGCATTTCCTTTACAAGCCCTGGGCATATGGTATACTACCTTAATAGGGACGTATATAAATGGTTAGCAGTGGCAATGTGCACAGAGTCCTAAAGCCAACAAAAACAAATTCAGCAGAAAGAAGGCAAAACATTTGCGGAAGCCAGCTTAAGGTTGACAGGTCAAACAGTATGCTTCACCTGAATGGGTGCATCTAGCATCCGTATCTGAAGAAGAATGAGAGTTAGAACCAGAGTTCTAGTGTTCAAAAAACCATTGTCTTTGAAAGTGATTCTGAAAAAGAGAAATCCCTTGAAAATTCTCAAAGACAGTCAAACAATAAAATCTGAACTAAGAAATATTTTGGGAAATCTAGAAAAGAAAAAGAAAATCTTTTAAGAACATGAACTGAATGAACTTTGGAAAAAACAATGAAGAAACCTTTAGGAGTAAATTTCCTTTTTTTGATTATTATATTCGAAGAACTAAAAAAGAATAGATATTATCATTGTTTTAAAGAAATGTTTTGTTGATTTATGGAGCTTCATGATAAGTTTTGTTTTTAGTCTCAATAAGAGAATAGCATGTAGCAAATGTTGCAGAATTATACGTCTGATTGCCTTGCTATTGATACCAATAATCTAAGTTGGCTTGTTGTTCTGCTTTCATATCTCTGGTGGGATATGACTACACAAAGGTTGATTTGACTACAATCCATCATGATGTTAGACATAATACACTGACATAGGGAAAGTTTAGCTAGTGGATTTCATGCTAATATTTATACTAAAACGCTAGAAGAGTATGTGGAAAAGATGGTTAAAACCTGCTATGTTTGTACATTTATTCCTTCTTTGCAAGTGAGGGTGCTACTTGCTTAAAACAACCAATATCCCACTGATTGTTGTGCAGTGTGTTTGTTAGCATTTTTGACAAACACAAATTTTTATCTCCTTACCTGTTGTATTAACACTTCTCACTGGAAGATCTGCCTATTTCTGAAAATGAATATATTAATAAGGGTCCTATGTATTGTCATTTTTTAATACAATTGCACAAACTAAGCAGATAATTAAAAGTATGTGTTAGTAATGAGAAGTGTGATTGTGTTAACGAATATAATGAAAGGAGTGTTACAATTGGGAGGGATTCAAGAGATGAAAACAGAATAAAAAGCAGATTAAGGCTGAGGAATAATTTTGATAGTCAAATTTTAGTCCTAGATTGTGAATAGAACATGAGAGAAAGGGTGAGTTGTGTGTTGTGTTGCAAGACTGCAAAAAATGAGACAGTTGAGTATGTGGGTGAAAGTGAATTTCAATTTTCCGCACATGTTGATTAAATCATGTTATCTTGCTTTAGTGTTTCCTAGAGTCTGTCATGTGAGTCGATTGAATGATGCAGTTAGTTTGAAGACAGTGAAACACGGATTTAGGCAGATAATTTTAGATAGATTAGGAGCCATTATTCCATCCTTGGTGTAGCTATGAATGACGTGAAAATTAGACATCTGTTTGCGCTTGTGGACCAGCTTGCTTCTAACACAGCTGAAGCATTAACTTAAGTTAAGTTTGAGCTAAGTGCAATGCGAGCAATGATTATGCAAAACTGTTAGTGCTAGAAACCCTTCTTGTCAAGGATGGCAGTGTTTGCAAGGTACTGAAGATAAAATAAATGCTGTAACATTATACCTGATAACAATAGGGTTATTAATGCATATGTACAAAATATTACCAATGTTTCTCGTGATGTTCAAACTTTACAAGTGGGAAGAGGTAGGTTCCTAATTCAGGGATTTAGGATAGGGTTTTAGCAAGGCTGGTGAATGAATTGATCAGTTTGGAGGGGAAACACAGAAACAAATCCTATCCCCTGTAAATATTACAATGATTTGTGCAATTGTCTTGTTTTTCTTGCTAAACTTTTCTGGGTGTCTATTTCAAAATTGTTGGTGCAAGGGTGAAGGAAATTAATTAAAACAATAGACAGAAGAGGAGCTTGAGGTGGAGGGTTTTAAAGATTGTGTTTACAACCAGTTAAAGTTGATGGAGGAGTCAATACGGACATAAAAAAGGTGATACAAACTGTGTTATTATTTTGATTAGTTTAACCTTATGAATTATGTAGTTAGAGATTATGAAATAATCAGAGGATGGAATTGTGGAGCAATTTTATGCGTTTATATTTTTCTGCATCATTTACAATGAACAGAATGTATTTTCGCACTCTACTATGCATTTATACGCTGAAATAATACTGCTGCTTTTGAAGTAATGCTGAATGATGTGTAGAAGTGTGTATTTCTAACATGTGTTAATTGGGCCTCAGTTTCGACATAAACGCCATCTTGTCCAAGATGGAAGCCACCCTATTACTCATGTTTCTTTCCCCTTGTCCACTTCTCTCTTCGCAAAATCTGCAACATGCAGTCAAGGTGAGATGTATTGGTATATTTCCACTGTTATTGTTATTCTGCTCTCAAACATTCAGTCACAATCTGATATATTACCAAGGTCCTTCCAGTGAATCACTGTGCCTATTAATTCATATGACACCATTTTGTTCATGTTTTTAGATTTGTTCTAGCATCTCCGGATGACATTAGCATAGAAGGTGCTGAATAATTGTTCAGGTAGTGAGATACTGCTTGAGTGTTAAGACAATGTAAAATTAATTTTTAATGTGCTCTGATTTGCTGATGAAATGCTACATTTGCTCACACCACAGTGAGTTTGCAGATTCTGGTATTTCATATGCGATAAAATCCCTTGGTTTTGGGGGTCAGCCAGAAGACTTTCCTGTTCCACTAGAGATGCCGTCCATTTCCTTCCCAACTGTGCTGCCCAATTGGGACTTAAAATAATTTCAGATTTTTTGACAATTCTCTGCATAACTTCATTAACAACTTTAATGAAATTGACTCTGTATTGTTTTTAAAAAAATCAGCAATAAACCCTTTAAACCATTTCCATTAATCTCAAACTCAGTTATTGAGTGGACCTATTTATTAATCTGATTGTATTTTTTCTGATTTTGATGTTTTGGAAGGTGCCTTAAGGTGGGGACATATAAAATTGGGGTTCATCACCATATGTGATTCAATAAATGTGATCTGGGTGAGGTAACATTTTCGGGTGTTTCAAATTTCAAGGTACCCCACACCCACACCATCATGACCTTGATTTTATTCATGTTCAGTCAAAGCCAATGACTGTCAATCCACTCCTGTATGTGCTTCAAGCAGAGTTGGAAATATACTGCCGACAATAGTCCCACCCCAGCCTAATAATATATTGGGTGTTGTTCATTCATATAACACTTCGGGATGGGGAATGAAAGACATGATAGAAGTGTCATCACTACAGTCTTCACTGACCTCTAAGAGCACCAAGTGCCACTCTTTTGTGCAGAACAGAAAGTTATTCAGCCTTCACCAGCAAGTAAATGTAATATTTTCTCCTGAATGTAGGAAAACATGTCTCCATGTCACTGCTAGCTCCTGCTTCTCTGTACTCATTTTGGTCCTTGCAGTTGAGCCACCATATACTTTATTATGTACCAAAATAATGTGCTGTATGAATCAATGGGTTAATGAATAGATTTATACGGATGAAGATACTGCAAATAATGGATGAGGGGTGGAACACTGGCAAGAGTTTAATGATTGAACATCCATTATTCTTGTGATTCATACAGGCATCCAGGACTCAGTGAAAATCTACGGTTAGCAAGCAAGAAGTAAACCATACTATCAGTTGAGGTTTTTTAGCAAATTATGTGCATTCAATGTGATTTTTAGGTCGAGCGTAAGCAGCGCGCATGCGCTGTCGCAAGACCTGAACTAAACACTGCAATGAGTGTAATCCTGCCTGCAGCTTGCCATTGGTACAGTTCTCCATTACTCATCTTTCCTGGCTCCTTAATGGCTAGTGCTCCGATACCTCATTTCCGGTTTTTGCTGAGCAGCACCGACAAACTACAGTTTACTAGCGCTGTAGCTGGTTATGTCTTCCTTTAGGGACTACTTGCGTTTTTTCCTGCTAGTGATTCCCCATGGTGCCCGCTTCTTCTGCTTTGGCGATCGGACGCTGATCCGACTGCAATCGGCTATCGCGTGCCACTAACAGCTGTAAAGAGGCAAAGTGCATAGCAGCAGTATCATTCAAAAGCACTTTTGCCTGCGCTCCAGTGTACGACTGACTAATTGTTCTTTCTTTATGTGGCCCTGGCATATTTGTCTCCAGGTACAGCCTTCCGCAAACACACATTGATGTCATTTCCATTATAGTCAGTGACGGTGTATGCAGCAGATAATTTTTTTTGTCTGCTTCTGCACCCTTGGTCTCGTTGGAGAACGCGTGCTTCCCGACCGTGGCTGGGGGGCCCGGCTACTGCAACCCCCAGAGGTGAGTGAGGCCTAAACCGCTCAGTCCCCGCGGCAATGAGAGTACTCCTTCCCAGAGGAGAATACTCCTCTCGCCCATGACTACTCCCATTGCTCTTTGTTTCGGTGTGATAGCTCAGGTTAATGCACCTGCTGCCGAGCCCGTGAGGGAGACGCAGATGGAGTTTATGTGTGGGTGTGTGTATGTCGCAAGTCATAGGTGTGACCCCGGATGGTCCCATACAACTTTTTGACAAGAAGAATGTTTCGTCATATGTTAGAACGTCCGGCGTGCTGATTATGTTTTCTCTAACTGCTGCATGACAAACAGTGTACTACTGTCAGGCAGTAGGGGATAACCCGTATGCAGAGGTGCCATGGGGGTGTTGCACCTGAGGGCGTGGTTCTTTCCTGAACAACATGTGATGAAGAACATGGACTCTCCATGGCCCCGGTATCTGTGGGACCTTGGGCTCGCAAGTTTCACCCAGTGACCTTGAAGCGGGTCGGGGGTGGAGGAGGCAGGCGGGGCACCCAAGCCCCTCTCCCCAGGCGTCTGACCTCTGTTGCATACAGTTACGGTGCACTTCACCCAGACGCCTCCCCCCACCCCCTAGACTGTTGTATCTGTCTGGGCCTAGCTCTGTGAGCGATACCAGGGTCCTAGTCCTGTACGTCACACCTGCGGACCACCCTTACTGTGCCCTCTGACCCCACCCATGTGTGACCGTGGACCACTCCATCTACGTAATGATGGGCTGTCCCCCTGTGTATGAGTCATCTTACCCGAGTTCTCTGACCTCAGCCCCCTAGTATAAGTTGCCAGCACTTCCTGCGTCCTCTGGCCCCAGTCCCCTTGGAATGGATGACAGCTGCCCCCCAGTCATCTGAACACAGCACTATTCTAATTAGACGCCCTCTGATTTCACCCCCTTGGACTGGAGCGCTAGTCCTCTGTGCACATCTGACACTAGGTCCATGAGATGTGGGTAGGAATGCTACCTGCGCCCCCTGGCCTCAGCTCCCATATAATTGTGGCCAGTCTGTCCTGCGCCCTCTGACCCCCGCCTCCGCAAGCTAGTGCCCAGGCCTTCCTGCCTCCCCTGCACTCATCCCTATGGTGTGGTGGGCTAGTCTTTCCTGTACCCTCCGACCCCCGCTTTCTTTGAATGTTGGGCTAGTCTTTTCGTGCCCTCTGACCCCAGCCCCCTTTGGATGGCCTTCCAATCCTTTCATGCGCCCTATGTCGCCATCCCACTTGGGTTATTTATTAATTGGTGATTTTTTTAGTAGATGCGTGCCGCTTGCGAGCTTCTTTGGTTAGTGAGCCGCCCTAACCTTGCTCTGACACACCATACGCACCCTTGTGATATTTATTTCGTGATTTATTTCTTGGGCTGCGCTTGAAAGCCCTTTCAGTTAGTGGACTAGGCCTTCCTGTGCCCTTTGACCCATCACCAGACCTCCCTTGTGAGAGTAGGCCTTTCCTGCAGGGTGCCATCCGAACTACCTGGCCCGCCATTGTAAGCCATGGCACTGTGTACTCTCACCCCAGTTCTCCAGCAGGACGCAGAACGGCCCTACAGTCTCCCCCTCACACATAGTGCGACAGCCAGTGCCCCTTCTAACCTGAGTACCCCTGACACCCCCTCACCACCCCCACTCCCCTCCCCCTCTCTCTCTTTCCCTGCCTTCTGGAACGGCGCTGTGGGATAGATGGAGAATTAAGGAGCAGTCTGGAAGTACAAGACGGAAAGGGGGGGGGCACAGAGACACCAAAATCTACTTTCTACCAAGGTATAGTCCCAGATATACTTTTAAGGCTCTCTCAAATCTTGCAGACATGCCTGGTGCCTCCTTTTTAAAACCCCCAAGCAAAATTAAATTTTGCCGGTTTAGTGCTCCCTCTTTCCTGGCAACTGGGGAATTTGTGTCCTGCATTTGCAACTTGGTAGACCACTGTTGGTTGCCCGATAGTGCTTGCCTAGTTTCAGTAGTCAGTATAACACCAGCCGTGCCATAGCCCGCTCTGTTATTTACATTCCAATATGTACTCTGTAAGGAATGCCAGTATTACTTTGCAGCTGTGCATTCGAATCAGTTTGGCTGCTGTTTTAGTTCATAATATGTATTCCGCTTATAACACTTTCTCGTTTGTTAAAAGTAGCGATGTTGACGTTAAAAATACCAATGGCAATACTGCTTTGCAAATTACTCCACTGCAAACATAAAAAAAAAAAGTAAAAAACATTGTCGTTTTAAACGCCAACAGCTCTAACTTTTACAAATGCGAGACCTATTGCATTGCAAATGCTTGTTATACTTTGTAGCTAATATGAATACTTCACTTATCACTTGACATTACACCATTGTAACTACTTATTTAGCACACAACCTGTATGATTTAATAAATATAGTTGTATATGTAATGACATTGTGTTCATATGCAACGTAATATGCCATGAGGAAAATGATTGCTTAAAACCCATTCCAGATCTAGGAGATATGTAGGGTTTGTTATGAATTATATGAACAATCCTTTATGTTAGATATTGCTAACTTAGGGCCACATCACTTAAAGGGACTCCTGGGAGTGCTAAGTTAGGAAATAGTCTGGAACAGTTCTATTTTATTACTTTAAACAGTGGTAAATGGTTGCTTGTAACAGAAACCTCTAAAGTATATAATGCTTTTGGCTGGAAATGTAACAGCATTTGTTGACATATCTAAATAAAATAAACCACAGAACATAACACAATGACATACATAAAGTACCAAACAACACATTTGAAACATTACAGAGCACATCAGAAGAAAACAGTAAAAACATAACGCTATACAATAACCACAACACAGCAAGTGAAGTAATGCCATACGAAGTGCATAGCAGCACAAAAACAATATAATACATCACCACCACAACAAAATTCCACACAAAAAAATGTACAAAAATGTTCTTGTCACACGTTGCCACCTCCGGAATCTGGTTTTTGTGATAAGGTGGTGGTAACAGTGGTTCAAGCAAGCAATTTTTTAACTTGGCACCACGGACATTAAATTGTGTCAGTCAAAAATGTTTTGTGATTGAGCTCATAGTGTTTTCGAAACTGAACCAAAATAAAATAAGCCACGTGAAAGAATGATTGCAGGTTCATGCCAATGCATTCAGGAGTGGAAGGGTGCCCTTTAGGAGAACCGATTTAGAGATTTATAGCAAAAGAGCAATTAAAATTAATGTGAATCAGGGGTCAGTGACAGTTGAATAGACGGTCACGTTGGGGTGAACCGAAACCGATGTGAACCAGTGCTTGTTAGAACTGGGAGTCCCTACTTGGCAATGGTATACACCTGTGACCAAATAGGGAACCTTGCTTCTGGTCAGGGAAAGGGGGATTACACTACTGGATAACCCCTGCTCACCCCCTTGGTAGCTTGGCACGAGCAGACAGGCTTATCCCAGAGGCAGTGTGTTAAGCATTTGTGAACACATACAGTAATACAGTGAAAACACTACAGAGGGACACCACACATGTTTTATAAAAATAAGTATTCTTTATATAGACTTAACACAAGACCACAAACAACAAAAATCCACAATACTGTACTCAAAATAGACTTAAAGATGGTAGAAGTAACTTAGTTCAAGATGATGATAAATGCAACACGTTTCTCACAAAAGTACCTTGGATGCGTAACGCAAAACAAACAAAGGGTCCGCAGGGAGGGCGATGCGGCAAGCAGACGCCTCGATGCGGTGCGACGATCCGGTGCGATGCGATGAGAGTGTGCCCATGATGCGATGCGACGACGTGAAGATGATGCGTGCACGCCTGACGGCCGTGCGGCGAACTCTGTACCTTTGGAGCCACGACAGGCCCTGCGACATGCCTCTCCGGTGATGCGACGGCAGGCAGCTGTGACGAAGACACGCTTCTCTGGTGATGCGGCGGCGGCCTCTGCGGCGGCGACACGTTTCTCCAGCGATGCGACGGCAACAGGTGCGACAGCAAAACGCTTCTTCTCGTTGAGTCGCGCTCCCAGCGACACGCAGGCTTCTGCAGACAGAATCCCCAGCAAGGGAATTCAGGAGGGAGCTGGGGGTGAAGTCTTGTAGCCCTGAGACTTCAGCAGGAGGCAAGCTCTAGTTCAAGCCCTTGGAGAAATATTCTGCAAGATGATGGAAGTTCTTTGAAAGTTCCTTCTCCTTTCCTTGGCAATGAAGACCACTGCAGGCCAACCCAGCAAACAGCACACTGGCAGAGGGGCAGTCCAAACTCCTGCAGCTTCCTTGGTTCTTCTCCTTGGCAAAGGTTTGTCTTGTTGTTCCAGAAGTGATCTAAAGTTCTGGGGTCTGGGTCCCCCTTTTTATACCCATAAATCCTTTGTCTCTGAAGTCAGAGAGTGTCTGTACCTAGTCCAAACCAGTTCTGGGTGCATTCTGCCAGTGCACAACTTCTTCCTTTGTCAGTGTGGGCCAGGGTCATCAGACACACCACAGGAGGTGGAGCCAGCATTGTGGAAGGCAGGCACAGCCCTATTCAGGCCCAGGTGCTACTCCTCCCACCACTCCTCATGCAGATAGGTCTGTTCAGCCTAGTGCTGACTCACCCTGTCTCCTGGAGTCCCCCAGCCCCTGTCACTCACAAAACCAGACATACAATACACAAGCTAGCAGAGGCAGGCTGGATGGTTAGGCAAGAAAATACCGACTTTCTAAAAGTGGTATTTTCAAACACAGAATGTTAAAACCAACTTCACTAAAAGATGTATTTTGTCATTCTGAGTTCAGGCATACTAAATTCGTTTTTCTACCATGTTCCCTAGGTCAGTTAGGATTATAAGATGTTATAATCAAACTGCCCATTCTGGCCTATGGGGACAGGTAGCCTTGCAATAGTGAAAAACGAAATTGGCTGTAATTCACTATCAGGACATGCCACACACATCAGGGCATCGCCTACCTCTTACATACAATGCACCCTGCCCGCAGGCCTACTTTAGGGGTGACTAACATGCAGAAAAGGGAAGGTTTAGGGACTGGTAAGTGGGTGCACTTACCAAGTCGACATGGCAGTACCAGACTGCACACAGGCTCTGCAATGGCAGGCCTGAGACACGCTTTCCAAGCTGCTCCGGTGGGTGGCACAACCAGTGCTGCAAGCCCACCAGCAGCATTTGATTTACAGGCCCTGGGCACACGTGGTGCACTGTACTAGGGTCTGACAGTTAATCAAATAAGCCAATCATGGAGTCACTAATCCATACATCAATTTATAACAGAGAGCATACGCACTTTAGCACTGATCAGCAGTGGTAAAGTGCCCAGAGTCATAAAACCAGCAAAAACAGGTCAGAAAAAATACAGGAGGAAGGCAAAAAAAGTTCAGGGATGACCCTGCAAAAAGGGCCAAGTCCAACACAACCCACTTCCAGCCAAAACGCAGGGTAGACCAATCACTACCTTGATGGGATTCCCTGCTTTGGGCGATAGAACATGGACCCTGGCCCGCAACAGCAGGGGCATATTCCTGTTCTACACCAATCTGAACCTATCTGGATCCCTCTGTCCATACTCTCAGGGCCCACTAAGCTGACCCATGGGGAACCCTTCTCCTCACCTGTAGACACCATCTGTGCAGCACCTAACCTTAGCTTGCTCACAGGTGTGTCCCAACAGACAGACAGTATCCACATGGCAAACACAGTGGTGTGGCCCAGTCTACCCCCAGGGTGCGACTCTTGTCCCCCTCTCAGGGGCAACTCTGTCCACCAGGACATCAAGCCGCAGTGGCCACTGACAGCTGTTAGTGATGAGAACCAGGCCCCAGGCCTTTCATGGTTCTCCCACCTCTGTGGCATCAGAGAGCAGGGGGCAGTCGCCCCAGGTGCTTGGCACCCTTGGTCCACTCTCCCTCCTGTCAGGTCAGGTATGATATCCTGACACTGACCCACCAACCCCGGGCCTGAAACCGGTGGCTGGACAGGAGACTGGGGTGGGCTCTCCCACACCCGGTCCTCCTTCTCCTTAGGGCTCTGTACCCTCCCACCTGGAGCGGTACCCCCTTCCAGAATTGTCAGGGCACCTGTGGCAGGTGTTCTGTACAATTCGCCCACCAGTTCAGGGGTTCTATCCTGCAACTGGGATCCCAGCCTAGGGTCTGTACCCTTAGACTGGGCAGAGGTCAGGGGTGAGGCTACCCTCTCCCCGCCCCCCTTACTGAGGCCCTGCACCCTCCCACCTGGAGGGGTGCCCCCAGAAGACAAACCAGTAGGGGCACTGTTAGCAGTTGCCCCTTCCCCCAGGTCAGGGGGGACACCCTGAACCTGGCCCTCTAACCCAGGGTCTGTACCCTTAGGCTGGACCTGTGCCTGGCAACCCAGGATTTATGGGGGAGTACCCCAACCCCCCCAAGGGAAACACACTCCTCTAGAGTTGTGTAAGAATCTGCCTGGCGCACCAGGACTTCCTTGGGAGCACACATGACCCCCCCGAGGGTAACACATAACTCATGTGTTGTGTGACAGTCTGCCTGGCGCAGATCTCCCGACCCCTGTCCATCTGACAGTGCACGAAGATCCCCCAGGGCAGAAGTGGTGTCGCCATGGTCACTCCTATGGGGCTCACTCCTTCTGGCTGGCCCCTGACCCACTGGTTCTTCCACTGGGGACTCTCTCCCCCTCTCACCCCTCAATCTGGACTTCTGCACCCTCCACTTAGGAGTGGCACTGCCAGACACCAGAACTGATGGATGTCTGGTTACAGACACTCCCAGTTCACCCGACATTAGGAGATCACCCTCTAATGGACTACTAGGACAGCCTAGGTTCCCTACCTGGTGTTCCCTTAAGGAACCATCCAGGCCTTGAGACTGAGGTTGGGCACTTTCGGGACATATCCCAGTCTCACTCCTTCTCCTAGGAGACAGGACGTGAGGCCCTACACCCCTCCCACTACACCGGGACCTAGCTGGGCTACTCTGAACCTCTCCCACCACTCTGGGCTGGAAGATACCCGAGCCACTCCTCTTAGGGTCACTCCCCAATGCCTCTTCAGACCCTCTGGAATCCACCAAAAGGTCTGCCTCCAATGTGAGTTCCCTGGGGTCAGAGAACTCACCCTCCAACAGGTGTTGGCATAGCTCTGGAAAACAGGGGCTTACAATATGCTCTCCACAATTTGAGTCATAGAACCCCACCAAACTATCCTTTACCTCAAAATCCAGTGCCTCGCACACGTACCCCACACCACTCTCCTGAGACTGGCAAGACAGTATCTGACTGTCCCTGTCACTCAACCCACACTCTTCTGGGCGGTCTCCACACTCACACACCAGGACTTCAATCATGGGGGAACCCCTCTCCCTGTAACTCTCATCTAGAGTCAGTAGAGTGTCCCTCCCACCACTAGGACTATGAACCCCTGCGTCAGTTTCCCAATCCACCTCAGGGACACTGCGCACCACTGGAGCTACCTCACATCCTAGAACCCCCTGGTGTATGTTAACCCCCTCCTTCAAATCAGGCACCACATCTCTAGGTGTGTGTACTACTCCCTCAGCACTAGATAACTCAATATTGCTGCCACCATCTGAGCTGGATTCCACCTCCAACTCAGCAAAGCTCACTTCCTGAGCTACACACATTTCTTGTTGCCGGGCTGAGACACTCATGGCCTCAAGCCTCTCGAGCTCCAAATCAAGCTCCCTCATTCTCAACTCATGTTCCAATCTCATCCTCTCTCTCTCCAAGGACAACCTGCTATTGTCTAGGTCCCTTTGACCCTCCATCTGGAGCCTGGCCATCTCCAGTTCGTGTACCCTAACTCTCTCCCTGTCTTCCAGATCTCCTGGGTACAGGCCTTTGGAAGAGACGCTACTGCCAGGCGAGGACGGTACCCCTTCCCTGGCTGGAATCAATGGTATATTCAGCTGCCCCTCTGCATCCCCCACTGGCTCCACCACCAGCTCAGGGGTATTGCTTGCTTCCACCCAGGCCCTCAGTGCCTTTTGGTATTCATCCTTTTTGGCAATGCCTGGGGTAGCAATTTTAAATTTTTTGCAAAACGCTTTAGTTCTTTCACATTGTAGGTTTCCAACCTCTCTTCCTCAAAATCTAGACCCTTAGATGCAACAGATGCTGGTTGGCTCATGGTAGTAAGAATTGGCAGTACTCAGAAAAAATAACAGTCCAAGGAGAAAAAAAATTCTACCAAAAAAGTATGTGGTTGCGTTTGGTCTGCACTCACTAGTAGTGTACACCAATCACTGTATATGAGTCACAAATGCAAGTCCAGAATCCTCACCGCTGACCACCAATGTTAGATCTGGGAGTCTCTAGTTGGCAATGGTATACACCTTTGACCAAATAAGGACTCTTGCTTCTAGTCAGGGAAAGGGGGATTACACTACTGGATAACCCCTGCTCACCCACTTGGTAGCTTGGCACGAGCAGACAGGCTTATCCCAGAGGCAGTGTGTTAAGCATTTGTGAACACATACAGTAATACAGTGAAAACACTACAGAGGGACACCACACAGGTTTTATAAAAATAAGTATTCTTTATATAGACTTAACACAAGACCACAAATGACAAAAATCCACAATACTGTACTCAAAATAGACTTAAAGATGGTAGAAGTAACTTAGTTCAAGATGATGATAAATGCAACACGTTTCTCACAAAAGTACCTTGGATGCGTAACGCAAAACAAACAAATGGTCCGCAGGGAGGGCGATGCGGCAAGCAGGCGCCTCGATGCGATGCGACGATCCGGTGTGATGCAATGAGAGTGTGCCCTTGATGCGATGCGACGACGTGAAGATGATGCGTGCACGCCCGACGACCGTGCGGCGAACTCTGTACCTTTGGAGCCGCGACAGGCCCTGCGCCAAGCCTCTCCGGTGATGCGACGGCAGGCAGTTGTGACGAAGACACGCTTCTCTGGTGATGCGGCGGCGACACGTTTCTCCGGCGATGCGACGGCAACAGCTGCGACACGCTTCTTCTCGTTGAGTCACGCTTCCAACTCAGAACGACATGCAGGCTTCTGCAGACAGAATCCCCAGCAAGGGGATTCAGGAGGGAGCTGGGGGTGAAGTCTTGTAGCCCTGAGACTTCAGCAGGAGGCAAGCTCTAGTTCAAGCCCTTGGAGAAATATTCTGCAAGATGATGAAAGTTCTTTGAAAGTTCCTTTTCTTTTCCTTGGCAATGAATACCACTGCAGGCCAACCCAGCAAACAGCACACTGGCAGATGGGCAGTCCAAACTCCTGCAGCTTCCTTGGTTCTTCTCCTTGGCAAAGGTTTGTCTTGTTGTTCCAGAAAGGATCTAAAGTTCTGGGGTCTGGGTACCCCTTTTTATACCCATAAATCCTTTGTCTCTGAAGTCAGAGAGTGTCTGTACCTAGTCCAAACCAGTTCTGGGTGCATTCTGCCAGTGCACAACTTCTTCCTTTGTCAGTGTGGGCCAGGGTCATCAGGCACACCACAGGAGGTGGAGCCAGCATTGTGGAAGGCAGGCACAGCCCTATTCAGGCCCAGGTGCTACTCCTCCCACCACTCCTCATGCAGATAGGTCTGTTCAGCCTAGTGCTGACTCACCCTGTCTCCTGGAGTCCCCCAGCCCCTGTCACTCACAAAGCCAGATATACAATACACAAGCTAGCAGAGGCAGGCTGGATGGTTAGGCAAGAAAATACTGACTTTCTAAAAGTGGTATTTTCAAACACAGAATGTTAAAACCAACTTCACTAAAAGATGTATTTTATCATTCTGAGTTCAGGCATACTAAATTCGTTTTTCTACCATGTTCCCTGGGTCAGTAAGGATATAAGATGTTATAATCAAACTGCCCATTCTGGCCTATGGGGACAGGTAGCCTTGCAATAGTGAAAATCGAAATTGGCTGTAATTCACTATCAGGACATGCCACACACATCAGGGCATGTCCTACCTCTTACATTCAACGCACCCTGCCCGCAGGCCTACTTTAGGGGTGACTAACATGCAGAAAAGGGAAGGTTTGGGGACTGGTAAGTGGGTGCACTTACCAAGTCGACATGGCAGTACCAGACTGCACACAGGCTCTGCAATGGCAGGCCTGAGACACGCTTTCCAAGCTGCTCCGGTGGGTGGCACAACCAGTGCTGCAAGCCCACCAGCAGCATTTGATTTACAGGCCCTGGGCACATGCGGTGCACTGTACTAGGGTCTGACAGTAAATCAAATAAGCCAATCATGGAGTCACTAATCCATACATCAATTTATAACAGAGAGCATATGCACTTTAGCACTGATCAGCAGTGGTAAAGTGCCCAGAGTCATAAAACCAACAAAAACAGGTCAGAAAAAATACAGGAGGAAGGCAAAAAAAGCTCAGGGATGACCATGCAAAAAGGGCCAAGTCCAACAGTGCTCTAAAATGAAATTAAATAATGCTGAAGATAAAAGCCAAATGTTATTAATGAGTTTTTCAATACTATTTGTTATGGCCAGGATGAAACGTTTATTAAGAGCAAGTTCCCTATTTTGTTTTCTTCCGGGGGTAGGGGATACCTTTTGGGGTTGATTAATTCTGCTAAACTAAAATTATCTATTTGAAAAGTGCTCCTTTAGTAAGGTTTGATGTAAGATCTAACATGAGTAATATCATGTCCTGGGATCAAACAAACCTACGCAGTAATGACGCTCATCAGGTGAAATAATGGGGACTCTAGGAATAATTGAAGATTAAAGAGTGTTTGCAGGAAAAGAATGATAATCATGCTCCAGTGGCTCGAAATCAGAATATGTCTACATTGAGAGATTTTAAAGAAAAGAGTTTACCATCGAAACAGTACATTAAGACCAACAGGAAGTGTTATGTTTAAATAGAGTCATTAATTGACGAAGATTTGAAAATTATCTTTGCTCAGCATCGGGTGCTACAAGGTCCTTGTCAAAAGTCCTTGTTTCATTAGGCGGGTCCTCTTGATGGTGCAAGCGTGGGCAATAAAAACCTTGCATGTTTGAATGCGTTGTTGGATTGATGGTGAAAGTTCTTATAATTAGGTCTTATAATTAGTACCTGTCACACATGATACCCTGTTTTTTTTACCATCCTTGGTTAAACTCTGTGAGTTGCATTACTGTGCATTGTTTGCAATTCTGGCATTCTTGAAATATTAGTGAGAATGTTGGAGATGTTCTGCACGGTTAATATTTAGACAGAGAGAAGGTGAACTGAGATGGGTAATATATCTCAAATCATGGCCAAAGTTTTGCATTGGTAACTGCAGCCAGACAATGAATAGCCAGTTTATACTTACACTTGCATGATCTCAATAAGAAGGGTACACGTGTTAGTGTTGAAACTAGATGTGACATTTTTGAAGGTAGACAAGTTAAAGATCTGCCCTGTGGATGCTTTCAACTAACTGCATTCTGTTGTTGTTAGACCTGTCATCCTTATGGTGGTCTTCTCTCATAGGTTAACATTGGGAATTCCTTAATACACTTTTAAGCTGTAATTCCTGATTAGAAAAGAGTAACTGCATCATGTTTTATATCTAGAAATTGTAATGATAAATCCTCTTTACTGGAAAAGTTGGATTTAACATTACTATTTTTGAGATACCACTTTTAGAAAGTGGATATTTCTCTGGTCTTACTGCTCTTTGTGCCTACAGCCTGTTGCCAATACACATCTGGGGTGGGTGACAGCTACACTGCATTCCCTCTAGACAGCCACAAAAACAAGTTGGTTAGGTGTGTCTGCATACTCATCTGCATTCTGATCGCTCTTCCTGAGAAATTAGGGAGGGGGAGCTAATACTTACACCTGAATAGGAAGTGTCCTGTTTCCCACACAAAGAGCTGTCAAGTCAAACAAACTTTATTTGGCCAAATTGTGACCATAAAAGCACATATACACAAATCATGACTAAAAGACTAAAAAACCATGCATTTCATAATACAGAATAAATCTAAAAACTCGTATGCGCCAATCTTACATTGGTCTTTGAAACCCTCAGATATTGGTTTGCCCCTATGAAATAAATAACTATGGATTTGTTGGCCTTATTAAGGTGCATTTCTATACGATATTTATCACATATCTTCATAAAACCTTGGTCGCTCTGCTACATGTTTATTGCATAGTCAGATTGTTTCCTACACCACAACGCCACTGCTAAAAAGCTCACCACCCCAGAACATATCGTAGGTGAAGACAGCATTTGCAGGTATATCAAAGCAGGCCTCACTTGTGCAAAATGGCAATGTTTAAAAAGTGGTAAAATATATCTACGCCGAAGATCATTATAAAAGCCACAAAAAAAATATAAAATGTTAAAGGGCTTGTTCAGAAAAGTTATCACAGGTACAGGGCTTTAGGGACCCTAGTTTAGAAAAGCCCTTAGGAAACCTAAGACACCTGTGAATACAATTAAACCTGAATCTTAATAAAAGAAAGCAATGGTATGGGTTTTTTACATAGGACCAGAAAGGTTGCTCTAGGGGCCCAGAGATCAGTAATGAGTATTGTCTTATAGTTGTTTTTTTAAGTTCGATATATTCCCTTTCCGCCATCCTCCTTTCTAAAAATTGGTTTTTAATAGCTTTCAACTCTCCGGGGTACATCTTTCTACAAAGGGCTGATTACCCCTAATGATAGTCTGGAGCCAGGGCTGGGAAGAAAGGACCTGTGTGCACTTCAAAGACCCTTCTTCGAAGTCACCCCCACTTCAAAGGCACAACTGGGTATAAATACTGAGTCTCTGACCCTATCAAGACAGTACACTACTGGACCTGTGAAGAACTTTACCAGGAAAAAGGACTGCTGAGCTGCTACAAGGATTGCCATTCTGCTGGACAGCTACTCTAGAATAACTACTTTTCTGCTCTTATGTGCTGCCTGTTGCCAGCTGCTTGTTATCCGCTGCCCTGCTGAGGACCCATCTCCCTTAAACCCAGAGTGACTCCTAGGAATCTTACTGCTTGCCCACTGTTCTGAAGTCTCAGGCCCATCAAATACTTCCTACCAACCCTGCAACAGCACCTAGACTCTGTGAGTCTTGCCTTGCCAAGTGGTGCCAATCCAGTCCCCGGCCCTTGGAAATGCTTGTTTCTGTGCTGACTCAGCAAAATCCAGGCATCGACCTTCGACGCAGCTGCTGCCTGACCGCATTGCTTCAACAGACACATCGTCTACATCCATAAGATCGACGATGACGCATCGCCTCCTTTGCTCCTCGCATCAGATCCTCGACGTCGACTCTTCCTCCATTCAAGGTACTTTTTCAGCATGACCTGGTGAGACCTTTGAGTGGCCTGCCCTCCATCGCGGTCTGCCTGAACTATGGATTTGCCCCAGTCTAGCGTTTCCAGATGTCCCCCATTGGCGATTTATGACTCTAAGCACTATATTTTGATTTAATCTTACAAAATTCATAACTTCGGTTGTGCATATTGAATTTCTGTCATTATGTTGAGTATTTTTGTGGTGTTTTTATTGTGTTACTGTGTGTGTGTCTATTGCACAAACACTTTACACATAACTGCTCTGCGCCAAGCTACCAGAGGTTGAGCACAGGTTATCTTTTAGCACGTATCTAGTTTACCCTGACTAGAGTAGTGGTTCCTGCTTGGACAGGGTGCATACCTCTGCCAGCCAGAAACCCCATGTCTAACAGTTGTATATTAATTAAATTGCTTCAGCTCTACATATGAATGCAAGAGTCCCAGGAAAGATAATGTAAAAAATAAACTTATGCTAAAGATCGTGATTACAGATGGGATACAAGGTCACAAACATGGCAGATGTCCTGTCCTCCATATTACAAGTGCATTATAGCCTATGCAGTAGTACAACAGGCGGGATATTCATCATGTTTGACTGAGTATCAATAAGACCCTAAGCCAAGCAGAAAATTATCTAAAAGGGGAACAAAAGAGGGTTTTACAGGAGTTAGCATGGTTCCAATTTAATATCTGGTCAAATTTAGAGTGGCATCTGGGGGGCTGGACGATGATTCCTTGCTGTCCGTGACTTGGTGATTGTGCTCCACTGCCAGTGTTTTTTTAATAGGGTCTTTGATGCTTATTGGGGAGCAGCATAGAACAGATGCCAGGAGAGAACTTGTAGGAAATGCAAAGTCGGGTGGTGACAAGTTTAAGGCAGGACTTTCTAGTCACTGAGCCAAATCCATCATGGTTGCCATTGCAAGGTATACAATAACATGTCAAGTGAATCTTGCAGTGACAGTGCACACACAGAGTCTGCACTAGTAGCATCACCCCTTTGGAAATCCTATTTCTCTGCATGGTTGAGAAAATTGTGTCAATACTTGCCTGCATATCTGAGATAGTGTAGAAGTACACCTCTATCAGTGCCAGAAATGTTTAAGTAAATGTAACTGTCTGCTATCATACCTCTTTGACTGTCTAAATGTGTATGTAAGTGGCTGCAGAAATACTTCAGTGCCTGTGTTCGGCACTACACAGCTAAGAGGGTGTTACTGCAACTACCTTTGAGTCTGCTGCGTGTATTAATAGTTTCTGGTGAATGGCTGAGCCTATAAGTGCTTCTGTTGCTGTCTCAATAGCTGAAATAGAGGCTTTATGTTTTTCTGAATATGTATGTGAGTTGCATTAGGGATGGCATACTCTATATAGTACTTGCATTGGGGGCATACAAGTGCACAAGTAACATAGGGAACTGAAAAGAACATCTCTCATCTTTTAAGCACAAACCAATAAGCTTTATAGCACACCTACAGCATCTCAGACATGTTTCTTGTGCATACTGAAACTTGGATTTAAGACTTGACAAACAGCTTTTACATGGCAAATCAAGCTATGAGTGAAAGTGCACAAACAGGACCTGTACTACCAAGCATCATGCATGTTTGAAAGAATATTTTTCTACATGAATGAGAAGGTTGTGTCAATACTTGCCAACATATCTGAGAAGTTATAGGAGTACACTTGTAGCAGTGCCATGAGCCTTTTAAGTAAATGTGCCAGTATGGGACTGTCTATTTTAGTATCTGTATTAATCTCTAAATATTTATGTAAGTGGCTACAAACAAACACCTCAGTACCTGTCTTACAGAAAAGAGAGCAATTTAGATGTGACTACAACTATGTATGAATCTGCTGCATGTACAAGTGGTTTCTGGGTAAGTAATGATATGTATATGTGCTTCTGTAGCTGTATGACAAAGCAGTGCATCAGAACTACAACACCCAGAATAAAAAAAAAAACACTCTTTGAGAACAGAACATCATATTTCCACATGTAACTATTTCCACATCTTCTAATGCCTTGCTAACTAAAAGTTTAACTCTTGATCTACAGTTTTTCTTATTACCAGTCACACCATGTATTAAGCAGCAAATGTACAACATACTAATTCAAAGCAACATATTGTGAACCAACTTCTCACACACCTAGTCTGCAAATCAGACATACCATCACATGCTCATACACTCATGCAGCATCTAACTCACTCGTTATTAAACATACAAAGCCACTCACAAAACTACTCATAAATTACCTCATATAGTTCCAATATTTTCTCATAAATATTTGATATTCTCTTATAACATTCTCACATACACATATACCTTTTCAATCATTTTAAATGTAATTCACCTACCTTAAACTTGAGTTTGTTGATCAAATATGTTTTTGGGGGGCTTATCAGATGTATATAATACTGTCAGGAAATGTAAAAACTAAGCATAAGAATGGCACATCGCTCTTGCACAAAGTAACTATTAATGGCAGCATTTTCAACTTTGCACCCTCTGATGGTGCAGAAGGCAGCAAATAAAAATATATCTTAAATTTTTTTATTTTGTCACTCCATTCCTGAATGGTTAGAACGTGTTAAACATGTCATGCTCTTTTTTAAAGAAGTTCAAAATGTGTGGGTGTTTAGCACACTTCTGACATTGGGCTATACTTGGGCTACATTTGGGTGATATTTGTGCTACATTTCTGCTCTTTTCTCTCTGGTGGCCCTCTTGGGAGACTTCTTTGTTTTGAGTCTCCCTAATCTCCACATGTACTGCGGTATCCTCAGTAGAAAATGCTTACAGTTTTCCACTTTGATTCCATCAAGATGGCGGTCAGACGTGCCATACTTTTGGCATACATTCTGAATATTAGCACTCTCTTTGCTCATGAGAACATTGTAGTATACTGCTGATCACCAGGGAGCAATCCGCCTGTTTGAGATTTACTAGAGGTAACAGGAGGTGTTGTTGGCCCCCAAGGATCCTCACCATCTAAGGGGACTTCATCCCCCAACCAGTAGTGTGCCAGGAGGCACATTTGCAGAGTGGTGGAGAAAGGGGGTGGGGCCTCAGGAGGCCTCTCAGCAATCCAGCTGTGTCGGACTTACTGGAGGTAACAGGAGGGGTTGATGGACTCCAAGCACCATCGCCAGCCAAGAGGACTTCATCCCCCAACAAATTGTGTGCCAGGAGGCCCCTTTGCAGATTGGTTGAGAAAGGGGGAGGGGGCTCTGGCAATTTCACCCGGGACTGGCCTTTCAAAACAATTTATTTTATTAGGAGAGAGGAGTCATGTGACCCCCCCTCCCCAGGCCAATTTTAGCCCAGGAACCCCATTTCCTGGGGCCAGGCCTTTTTGCAATGGGATGGGGGACAACGCAGCCCCCGGGTGAGTTTTGGTCGCAAGGACCCCATCCCCCAGGCCTGGCCTTTTTTTAAATGAAATTTGTAGTAGGGGAGGGGGCTGTGTTCCCCCCTCTCTGGGCCGATTTCAGCCCCGGGGACCCCATCCCTTGGGGCCTGGTCATTAGTCCTGGGTGCCCCCAGGGCACCCAGTTTGTATTGAGACCGTGAAGAGATCCAAAAAACCCCAGCAGTCACTGTCGGCTCCCCACCTCCTGCGGGAGTGGGCATTGCTTTCAGACACAGGGACCTTCTAAACATGCAGCTCCCTGTGTTTGAAAGAAATTAATCTGTTTCCCAGCCCACTTGACGAAGGGTGGGAAAGAGACAAATGCTCCGCTTCCAGTAAGTGAGAGCATTTCTCCACTCTCACTTGGTGGAAGCGAATTGCTTGCTGTGGCTTGGCTGGAGCGGTTAAAGCTCCCACCAGCCACAGCAAGCAGCTATGTCCCGGAGCATAGCAGGAGCCGTTAGTGGTCTCCAGGGCCATTATTGTTCCCAGGAGGGGAGACTGCATGGCCCCCCTCCCTTGAAGAGAACAGGTCGTCCCCAGGGAGGTGGTGGTCCCCGGGTACGGTTTAAGGCCCAGGAGGGGGGGGGGCTGCACAGCCACCCTCCCACTTCAAATGTTAATTTGGCCCCGGGGAGGTGGTGGTCCCCAGGGCTGTGGGAGTCCTTCTTCTTTTTTTTCCAGTGGGAGCCGTGGCTCCAGTGTGGATCCCACCAAAATCGTTTTTTTTTAAAACATTTTTTGCCCTGGTGAGTTCCCTCTCTGACGCCAAGTGGCCTAGGGGGCCAGGGTATTACTAATCTGCTCCTTCTCTTTTGTTTTATGTTTTTTGTTGGACTTGGCTCAAGATAAGTCCAAAATGGCTGCCAACACTTCCTGGTTTTAAGTGTTGACAGCCAATCAGTTCTTAGTATGAAATGGGGGGGCTTCATAGAGCAATCACTTGCCTATAGATACAAATTTGGATTTTGGTGTAATTCCGTTTAGCAGTTCGGTCTGTAGCCGTGTCTAAAGTTTCCTATGGAAATTACCATGGGGAAAATGTATTATGGGACCCCCCCTTTTTCTCAGCCAACTTCTGACGGATCACCCCAAAATTTTTAAGACAGCAGCTGAAGTGAGTGGCAAACTAGCTTTGAAAATGTCATGAGGATTTGTCAAGCAACACCAAAGTTATTGGCAAATGAAAAAATGCTCTTCCTATTGAAACTACGTCCTAACTCTAACTTCGTACTTGGGAGCACCAGTAGTTCCAGGGCACAGCACAGAGACATCCCTCAATAAAACCACAGAAGAGATAAGAGCTGCCTTAGACACAGGGGGATCAGCCACCCTCATTCTCCTTGACCTATCTGCCACATTCGATTTGGTGGATCATAAGACCCTGGTACACTGTCTGACAGCCACAGGGGTAAAAGACAAGGCCCTCTCTCTGCTAACATCCTTCCTTTCTGACAGGACCCAAACACTCACCTTGGGCCCATTTGAATCCTAACATTTACTCTGCTGTGCGGGGTCCTACAGGAATCCTCGCTGAGCCCTCCTTTTTTAATATCTACGTCTCTTAACTGGCTCCTCTAATTCAAAGGTTTCAACCTAAATCTTACCTCTAGTGCTGATGACACTCAATTGGTAGTCTCAGCCCTTGACAAAGAACCCTGAGGTCTCCTACGTTTCCAGCACTGTATGAAAGCAAACAGTCTCTGGATGAGTAAACACTGTCTAAAACTCAACTCTGTAAAAACTGAAGTAGTATTGTTCAGGAATCTCTTCCCCTCATCGTACCCAGTCTCGTGGCCTGATAAACTCGGCCCCCCACCCATACCAGTGACCAAAGCCAAACACCTGTGCTTCCTTATTCATGAGAAGCTCAAATATGCAGCCCAAGTCTCCACAGTGGTTTCGTCCTCCTTTCACAATCTAAGGATGATCAGGAAAATTCTTCCCTACATTCCTTATAAGATCAGGAAGAATGTGATCACAGCCTTAGTCCTCACAAAATTGACTATTGCAATAGTCTTTACATGAACCTGCAAGAAAAATTGGTTGAAAGACTTCAGTTAGTCCAGAACGCAACAGCCAGAATGATCCTTGACCTCCCAAAATTTCACTCAATTGCCCCCGGAATCCAAATGCTGCATTGGGTCCTGGTCCACAAGTGGGTCAAATTTTAGGCCCTCTGCTTGGCGCACAAAGGCCTGCACCATGCAGGACCTGAATTCCTATGGCACTCCTTCCAGTAATACATCCCCAGCGGACCCCTGCATTCGCTGGACCAGAATGCTTACGTTCCCCAGAGGTAGGAAAGCTAACAGTGGAGGTAGGAGTTTTGTCGACAGTACAGCCAAGCTATGGATTAGTCTTCCTGCCTACCTCAGAGCTATTCCATCCCTTCTTGCATTTAGGAAGGAGCTCAAGACATGGATCTTTAACAAATAAGATGGTCCTAATTCTGCATGCTTAAGTTCAGCTAGCACCAAGACACCCATGGGTATTTGTGCGCTCTATAAGATATATATATATATATATATATATATTCTTTTTTTTCACTGATAAAAACAAAGGTTACAAGGATGGTATATTTAGGCTCAGATTTCACTTGCACAAAACCACTGAAATTCAGCTGTTATTATTACCTGGGTTAACAATAAATTAGGCTCCTGCAATGCACTGCTTATGACCTCACATACTACATCTCTCATGACATGACATGGTCAGTGACATCCCTCATGACATCACTGATGACATCTCAAATGACTTTCCGTTTCGAAGGAATTTTTAATTCTATCTCTGAACTATAACATCCCTGTCACCTTTGTTTTTTTGTTCAGTGAATTTCTGCATTTATTTAAATTCTATTACCTAAGTATAATGTCCCTGTAACCTTCGGTTATTTAAGTGAATTTCTAAGTTTTAAAATGTTTTATTTCATAACTGTAACCACTAACCTTTGACACTGAGTGTGTGAGTGAGTGCATGAGTGTCTCAGTAGGTTTATGAGTGTCTGAGTAGGTTTGTAAGTTGGTGTGAGAGAGTATGAGTGGGACTGTAAGAGGGTATATGAGTGTCTGAGATGGTCTGTGAGTCAGTGCGTGAGTCTCTGAGTAGATCTCTGAGTGGGTGAGAGAGTATGAATGTGTCTGTGAGTGGGTGTATGTGTCTGAGTTTGCCTGTGAGTAGGTGCATGAGTAAATGGGTTTGTGAGTGGCTGTGAGAGTGTCTGAGTTGTTCGGTGAGCGGGTGAATGAGTGTCTGAGTGGGTTCTACTCATTTTCAGCTCACTTTCTGTAGACCTGTGTGAAGCTCGTGGAGTTTTACTCCGCTGAACTCCACCAAATTCCATGGAGTTCCGTGAGCGTGTTAGGTTTCAAATTCCCATCCCTGCAACACACTCTTTTCACGTTATATTAGGTTAGCAATGTGTGGCTAAATAGATGCCATTTGTATTCACGTTATGCAACCCACTGAGTTATCCCCATAATGTGCAGGCTTCAGTTAGCGAGTGTGACTTCACTTTGTTTTTCATAATCCTTATTAGGCTGCTTAGACTGTGCCTGAGTTAGGCCTCATGGCTCATATTGCTTGCCTCAGCAGAACACTGTATTTCGTTATTATTTTTTCTTTCTGTCCAAGGCTGTTTCCCGACTTGCTAATGAGGAGGCCGTTCTGCTCTCGCATACCTATATAAGTGTGTAGTTCTGCTCCCACGTTAGGAGACGCTGAGACCCAGCACAGTGGCCTTGGGTCTCTGATAACATGTACCCATCTGGCAGGTGGTAGCTCATCTCCCTGTGCCTCCTTTGTTCATGTTCGGCCCAGGCCGGTAGTTTTCCATGGTGAGCGGGGTTGGAGGCTCCTGGGGAAGAATGATTGCTCACTGTGGACTGTTGGGGAGTCAGTCCCTAGTATTTATAGCCAAGCCTTGAAAGCTCAATTGGATTCTTTGGAGCTTCCCCCTGGTAATGTGCTGCTGCAGTATGTTGACGACCTCCTTGTGACTTCGGACAATGAGGATGGTTGCAAAGACGCCACAGTTAAATTATTATTGCATCTGGCGCATCATGGACACAAGGTGTCACTTTCTAAATTTCAATATTGTCGACAGGAGGTCACCTATTTAGGTCACCTACTGTCGAAGGAGGGTCGCAGACTAACACCTGAGCGCATAGCTGCCAATACTAACACGTCTGTCCCTAAAACCCAACGCGAGGTACGCGCGTTTATAGGGATAACATCGTATGGTCGGCATTGGATCCCTAACTAATCCCTACTAACAAAACCCCTTCTTTACCTGACTACCAAAGATGTGCATGAACCCCTGCCTTGGACACCTGCATACCAGCAAGCTTTTGAGCAATTAAAGACTGCGCTTTGCTCTGCTCCTGTGCTTGGTACTCCTGATTACCAGAAGCCTTTTGTGCTCTACATGCATGAGGTGGATGGTTGCGCGCTTTCTGTTCTAACACAGGGTTTCGGTGGTAAGCAGAGACCCTGCGCCTACTTCTCTGCCATGCTTGATAATGTCGCCAGAGCGCTCCCGAGCTGTCTGAGAGCTGCTGCGGCGGTGGCAGTTTCTATCAGACAATCGGCAGGGCTCGTTCTTGACACGAACCTCACAGTCATGGTACCTCATGCTGTGGATACACTATTGAATAAGACAAAGATGCAGCACCTTACTACTGCGCGTCTGACTGGCTATGAACTGACTCTGTTTGCTCTGCACATTACCATCAAAAGATGTGCTACTCTGAACCCAGCCACGTTACTACCCCTCCCTTCGGAAGAAAAGGACAATAATGTCCATGATTGTTTATTTCGGACTGAGGAAGAAACGAAGAACAGATAGACCTGACTGACGTTCCCTTATCTGACCCCCAAGGGGAACTATATGTTGATGGCTCTTGTTTCAAATTACCAGATGGCACCACCACTGCAGCCTATGCAATCACAGCGTTACACACTGTAGTTGACACATCCCGTATCCCACACCAATCGGCCCAAGCTGCAGAGTTGGTTGCCCTCCTTAGGGCTTGTGAGTTGAGTGAGGGACTGGCTGTTAATATCTACACCAACAGCCAGTACGCCTTTGGGGTGGCCCATAATTTTGGGAGCCTATGGGCGGAGAGAGGGTTCTTGACTTCGCACAGACTGCGGATTCAGAACGGGCCATTGATACATAGATTGCTGTCCGCATTGACACTCCCCAGTAAGTTAGCAATAGTGAAATGTAGCGCTCATAAGGCTATTACAGATGATGTTGGGAGGGAAATGCTTTCGCAGACCAGACAGCTAAGGAGACAGCTCGATCAAAGATGACAAAGATGTTGGTGGCAGGTCCCGCTAGGTGGGTCCCAGACAATGGAATGTTCGAGGACACATTGGAGAATGTCAGGGAAATCCAGGGTGTGGCGACTTTAGATGAATTAGCGATGTGGGAGTAGAGAACATGTCGCTTGGATGAGGATGGGTGTTGGACTGACTTGTCAGGGAAGCAGCGATGGTTGCTGCCTAATTCATATGTGCTCCCTGTTGTGACCATGGCCCACGGCCCGGCACACATTAGTGCCAAAGGAATATGCAAGTTGCTGGACCCAGTTTGGCAGAATGATAATATCGCTAAGACAGCCTCGCAGCTAGTGGAGCATTGCATCATTTGTCTGAAGCATAACCCTGGGAAAGGTACCCTTACACCTGCTGGTAATTTTGCACCGCCTTCCTTCCCTTTCGAGGTTCTCCAGATGGATTTCATTGAAATGGAATGAGTTAATAACCTAAAGTATGTGCTAGTAGTGATCTGCGCATTCAGTAAATGGATTGAGGCTTACCCCACTAAAGAGAATACAGCTATGGCGACGGCGAAGGCACTTCTAAAAGAGTACTTCCCGCGCTATGGGTTGCCACGCGTGATCTGGAGTGACAGCGGAAGTCACTTCAATGCAAAAGACATTGAATTGGTGTGCACAGGTTTACACATTAAGCAGAAGTTTCATGCAGCGAATCATCCCCAGTCAGCAGGTCTGGTTGAGAAGTGCAATGGTACTCTCAAATTGAAGCTAGCAAAGATTCAAGAAAGCACAGGATTGCGATGGCCAGATGCGTTACCCTTGGCTTTATTATCTACCAGAGTGACAGCGCATTCTAGAACAGGGTTGTCCCCGTATGAGGTGGTCTTCGGATGCCCTGCTAATGTTTGGGGCGACCCCAGATCCAAGCGATTTTCCGAGATAGAGTACCCCCTGCTGGTAGACTATCTGTATGAATTGTCTAAAGATGTTCGTTCTCTTCATCAACAGATACAAGCCACATTGCGGCCAGTACCAGAGGGGCCCGGGCATTGTATACAGCCCGGTGACTATGTGATGATTAAGAACTTCCAACGAAAAATCAGCCTAGAGCCGAGGTGGAAGGGGCCTGTCAACGTTCTTCTCGCCACTAGAATGGCTGTAAAGGTAGATGGCAGAAAGCACTAGATACATACATCTCATGTGAAACAGGTGCCTCTCCCGCTCCCGTACGACCGTTGGGTCAATGAAGGCATCAGTGATCAGAAGTGTGAGAAGGTGCCACGCTTCTTTCCCTTCTCTGACGCCCGGGTGGGGCACAGACGGAAGAAGAAAGTGATGCAGTTCTGCCTGAGGCGATCCCACCAGAGATAAGGGCCGCCCCGGATAACACTGTCTCTAACACACCGGAATCTGAGTCTCGATGCCCATCTGATCCTGAGTTTCTGCCCCTTTTTGTTGATGAAACAGTGCCTGGAGTAACAAAGTATTATCTGAGGCCCCGAAAGAAGGACGATGCACCAGCCGAACAGTCTAGGAGTTAGGGAAGGACTTGAGCTTAGGGCGCAAGTGCTGTGCCTAAGGTGCATGCATTAGACCAGGGTGAACTACACTGGTGCACTGACCTGGACACTGGACAGGATAGCTGAGGGCATTTGCCCAGGAGGGAGGTTGCCCTATCCTGAAAGAAGAAGGATTTGTTTTGCTGCAAGGGCTGCGATTGTGCAGCTCCTCCGTGGGAGTGCTTCATAGCACCGCCGTTGATGAACAATAGGAGCCTGCCAACGAGGCTCTAAACGGACGCTGGGTGATTTGTGCCCTCTGGTACTGTTGTTGCAATAGTGTCTCTAGCCCCTGAATTTTTCTTTCCCTTTTTGACACCTATAAGTTGCCCTTGAAGTTTTCCAAATGTATCCCTTTGATCGTCCTATCCCTGACAAGGAGCAGCCTTTTGCGGCTCCGCGTCCCACTCCAGATGGGCCTGTTTGGTCCTCTTGGTCCCCCAAGACTAAAATAGTGTTTGTGGTAATAATTTAGCTTTCTCTGATATTTGTATTTGGGGTGCTGTTTTTCCTGGAAGAAAAATATCCTATGCATGCTTGGAAAAGTACTACACCTGCCCCTCCTGAACATATTTTTGATACATTAGCGCCTCACAAAGAAGAACACCGGAAGTCCTATAAGGACAATGTTTTTATTCAAACGTTGCATCAAACGCATGCTGTTTATAATACAATGAAATGTTGGGTGTGTGGTTTGCTACCTTCTGTCACGCATCGAAGTGAGAACCTGCTGCCTATGCCTCTATCTCATGTTAATAGCTGTGAGGGATGGTTTACCTTACTTAGCTTGATTCGCTCATTTTCTCAACCAGACTCCTTGGAACGCAGAAGTACCAGTTCCCGCTCTCTGCCAATGAATGTACACTCTCACCATAGGTCCCCACCTGGTGTTTCCCCTGGAAATGGGCGATTTGATCGAGTGTTCTCAAGCACTTGCCTCAGAGCAGCAGATTGAGGTAGAAAGGCAAACAGAACAGGAATAAGTTTTCACAGTTCAATATATCTGACTATTACCAATCCTTCCAAGTCCGCAATGTCACTGAAGATAAGCCCATACCCCTGGTGGTGGTAGACGTATTGGCTCCTTTTTGTGTTCAAGGTGCAGGAGACATAGCGGTGGGAGACAGTAGATGCAACACCACTTCCATATTGAGAATGCCCAAAAGTTCGCCCTTGATCCCACCACCTAATGTTTATTTTGTTTGTGGTACTCGTGGCTATGTGTGGCTCCCTGAGGGATGGTCAGGGCGGTGCTACCTTTCTTACCTCCTTTCCCCAGTCTATATAGCCCCTCCCAACTACCACAAAACTCATCGCTTGCAGCGTAGGAGTGCCCCAGCACCCCGAGTTAAGAGAGTTGTTAATCCAGACGATATTGATCAGACAGATACATCCTTGCAGCAATTTACTGACATAATGAAGGGCATTCTGCCATTCTGGGGTCCCATGTTCAATAGCCATAATATTCATCGCCGTGCTAGAGTATTTGAGGGAGTTATTAATACTACTGCCAGTATACTGACTAATATTACAGTCGAGCTTCAGGCTACAAGGCTTGTTTCTCTTCAAAATCGGATGGTTTTAGACGTCATCCTGGCTGATAGGGGTGGAGCCTGTCGCGTCATCGGCAGCAGCTGCTATGTGTACATCCCTGATAGTGCCCCTACTGTGTATTCCGCAATACAGAAATTACACAGACTTGCTTCAGATATCCATCAGGATAATGGTGCATGGTCTCTCACAGGGTGGCTCTGGGGTCTGGTGACATCATGGAGTTGGAAGATATTACTTGTCCTAATAGCCATCGCAGGAGTTATTTTTACCTGTTGCTTATGCATTAATTGCCTTCCAGCCTGTTGCACCTTTTGTATGAGTAAACTTACCCCTACCCCTACATTGCCAAGAAGTGATAACAAGATTTCTGTTATGTTGATGCAGGAAATTCAGGATATGATGCTCATAGACGAGGGCATCTTTGAGTATTAGATGATTTCAATGCTCATGTGTTGCTTGTTTTTCCCTTGTTACCTGAGTGACTATGCAATTTCTTCCTCCCCCTTAGAATTGTAAAGACCCTACCGGATAGCGAATAAAGCATTTAGCCACCCATGCTAAAAGGAGGGTCTGTTAGGTTTCAAATTCCCATCCCTGCAGCGCACTCTTTTCACGTTAAATTAGGTTAGTAATGTGTGGCTAAATAGATGCCATTTGTATTCACGTTATGCAACCCACTGAGTTATCCCCGTAATGTGCAGGCTTCAGTTAGCGAGTGTGACTCCATTTTGTTTTTCGTAATCCTTATTAGGCTGCTTAGACTGTGCCTGAGTTAGGCCTCATGGCTCGTATTGCTTGCCTCAGCAGAACACTGTATTTCGTTATTATTTTTTCTTTCTGTCCAAGACTGTTTCCCGACATGCTAATGAGAAGGCCATTCTGCTCTCGCATACCTACCTAAGTGTGTAGTTCTGCTCTCACGGTAGGAGACACTGAGACCCAGCACAGTGGCCTTGGGTCTCTGATAACATGTACCCAACTGGCAGGTGGCAGCTCATCTCCCTGTGCCTCCTTTGTTCATGTTCGGCCCAGACCGGTAGTTTTCCATGGTGGGGGGGTTGGAGGCTCCTGGGGAAGAATGATTACTCACTGTGGACTGTTGGGGAGTCAGTCCCTCGGCAGACATCTTAGGGTGCAGGTCATGATGGACTCCTCTGCAGAGCATTACTAATAAATGTAAGTTTGCATTCTCTACTGTCTGACCAACTCTTCGTTTTTGGGAAGGCATAATAGGTGGTTGTGAGAAAACCCGAGTGGCCCTAGAGGGCCACTTCCTTCAAGCGGGCAGGATATTGCTCGGCCACCCCTAATGAAGTCACCTTGGCTCCTGAGGGTCGTTGGGGGCCAAGAACCCCTATTGTTGCCACAAGTAAGTCCCACACATCTGGATTGCTGAGAACTCGTCAGAGGCCCAGCCCCTTTCTCAACCATTCTGCAAACTCACCTCCTGGCGCACTGCTGGTTGGGAGAGGAACTCCCCTTGGCTGCTGAAGGTCGATGAGGGCCAAGAACCCCTGTTTATCCTACAAGTAAGTCCCTCAAAGTCAGATTGCTGAGCCCTCATCAGAGACTGTGGCCCCTTTCTCAAACACTTTGCAAACTCACCTCCTGGCGCACTGCTGATTGGGAGAGGAACTCCCCTTGGCTGCTGACGGTCGTTGGGGGCCAAGAACCCCTGTTGTTCCCACAAGTAAGTCCACCACATCAGAATTGCTGAGAATTCATCTGAGTCTCCGGCCCCTTTCTGAACCACTCTGCAAATGCACCTCCTGGTGCACTACTGTTTGGGGTATGAAGTCCCCTTGGCTGCTGAGGGTCATTGGGGGCAAATACCCCTATTGTTGCCACAAGTCCCCTACAGTAGGATTGCTGACACAAAGTAGGAGGCCCCACTCTCTTTCTCACTCATTCTGCAAATGCACATCCTGACACACTACTGGTTGAGGGATAAACTCCCCTTGACTGCTGATGGTCAGTGGGGGCCAAGAACCCCTATTTTTGCCACAAGTAAGTCCCCCACATCTAGATTGCTGAGAACTCATCAGAGGTCCAGCACCTTTCTCAACCACTCTGCAAAAGCGCCTCCTGGCACATGCTGGATGGGAGATGTAACTTCCCTTGGCTGCTGACGGTCGTTGAGGGCCAAGAACCCCTGCTGTTCCCCCAAGTAAGTCCCTCAAAGTCAGATTGCTGAGACCTCATCGGAGGCCGTGGCCCCTTTCTCAAACACTCTGCAAATGTGCCTCCTGGTACACTGCTGGTTGGGGGATGAACTCCCCTTGACTGCTGGTGGTCGTTGGGGGCCAAGAACCCCTATTGTTGCCACAGGTGAGTCCCCCACAGTGAGATTGCTGAGACCTCGACGGAGGCCCTGTCCCTTTTCTCAACCACTCTGCAAACACACCGCCTTACACACTACTGTTTGGGGGGGGTCAAGTCTAGGGGTAAAAGCACTGGTAAACTCTGCAAATTTCACTGATAGAGAGACGTTTACCACTCACCCCTAGTTTTCTGCCTTTTTTCTGCTCACCTCTTACCTTTATTTTGCCTCTTTTTGTTCATTCGGGACCTCTATTTTTCATCTTTCTGCTCGTTTCTGACCTGTATTTTGCCTCTTTCTGCTCATTATCTGACCTTTATTTTGCCTCTTTCTGCTAATTTTTTATCATTTTTTTTGCCTTTCTGCTCACTTCTGACTGGTATTCTGCCTCTTGCTGCTCATTTCTGACCTCTATTCTGCCTCTTGTTGCTCATATCTCACCTTTATCATGCCTCTTTCTGCTCATTTCTTACTTTTATTCAGCCTCTTTCTGCTCGTAGCTGGCCTTTATTCTGCCTCTTCCTGCTGGTTTCTGACCTTTATTCTGCCTCTTTCTGCTTGTTTGTTACTCTATTCTGCCTCTTTCTGCTCACTTCTCACCTTTATTTTGCCTCTTTCAGCTCGTTTCTGACCTTTATTCTGTCTCTTTCTGCTTGTTTCTGACCTTTAGTTTGCCGCTTCCTTGTCTTTCCCCCATGGACTTTGGGGGAACCTCAAGGCCCCCACGGTCTCAGCCGGCTCCCCGCCTCCTGTGGGAGCAGGATTGCTCACACAGATAGGAAGCTGCTAAACATGCAGCTCCCTGTCTGTCAGAGCAATCCTTTCATACGTTACCCTGCCTGACAGCAGGCAAGAAAACAGAGGAACACTCCACTCTCAGCAAGCGGAGTGGTTTCACAGCTCTCCCTTGCTGAGAGCGGAGTTCATGTTTGCTCGGACTTGGCGGGAGCTGTCAAATCTCCTGCCAAATCAGAGCAAACAGCTATGTACCGGGGATAGACACCCTGGGACATAGCAGAGCCATTTTTGGCTCCAGGAGGGGGCCGTGTGGCCCCCTCCTTTGATCTGCGCGGGCCGGCCCCAGAATTTGGTGGTTCCCAGGGACGTATATAGTCCGGGAGCGGGGTCATGCGGCCCCCCTCCCATTTTTAAAAACAAATTTGGCCCTGGGGAGGTGGTTGTCCCTGGGACTCAGGGGGCTCCATGGGGTCCCTATCACTCTTTATTTAGCTCCGGGGAAGTGGTGCTCCCCGGGGCTTATAGAACCCATGGAGGGGGCCTCAGGTGCTCCCCTCCTTTTTGATCAATAAAACCCAGGGAGGTGGTGGGCCGCAGTGCTCAGTGAGCCTTAGGAGGGGACCCCCGTGGGCCACCCTGCTTTTTTGAAAAAATGCCCCTAAGACCTGGCCTACCCAGGGTCTGTATGCAAAACAAGCGCGGGAACCCGCCTTTGATATTTAAAAAATATTTTGTTGCAGATTTGCCGCTCTGTCACTTTTGTTTACAGCAATTCTTTTCTTTTTTTTAAAGTGATTTTTGGTCCTGTGAGAGTCACAGGGGGACCCCACCACCACACCTAGGGAGTTAGGGTATTCCTACCCTGCCCCCTTTTCTTTTTAAAAAATGTTTTTTGTGTGGGACTCAGAAGATGGCTGGCAATACTTCTTGGTTGAAGTGTTGGCAGCCAATCAGATCTCACCATGAGATCTGTGCGTAGGCTCTGCCCAGATATACTTATTTGCTTTCCCTTAAATTTCTCAGCAGTTCAGGCTGTAGTCCTGTTCAAAGCTCCTATGGGAATTAACATGGGAAATCATACTTTTTTCAACCCTCTTTTTCTCGGCCCCCGCTTGACAGATCCCCCTGAAACTTTCCATTTTCAACAAGACTCACTATGACACTTTTCTTGGAGAATTTTGGGATGATTCATCGAACGGCGCCAAAGATATAGGCAAGTCAAAATCACTTTTTCTAATAAATATCCATTAAGGTACACGCACACATAGATATAAACACATATATATCTATGTGTGTGTGTATCTTAATACATATTTATAAAAAGCACAATTAAAGTGCCTTCTTATGGTTTTGAATTAAAACCAAAAAAACACTAACGGTCTTAGTTAGGGTTAGCTCCTCAATCCATAACTCACACAACAGCCAAGAAAACATAATTTACAAACAAAATGAAATACACATGACCTCACCCTTGATGTAATAGATGCAATTACAAATGTCATAAATTACCTTCCTGGTCAGATCACATATCACAATATCATTAGAACTATCAATATGATTACTATGGATATAGTATTATATGCTAGTTTGCGCATGTGTTTTTATTTAATTATGCTGTGTCTTTTGGTATTACTATTTATTGGGATTGGGATGTCACAAGCAATTGATCTGCCAGTCCTTTGAAAATTGATCACTTCTGGGAAAAGACGTGGTATTTCTTTAATTTTTAGGTCCATCAAACATGCATAAAAGTAAGGATGTGGTAAAAAAAGAACTGAAAAAACTTGTGCAAAGTAATGATTAGATGCCCCTACAAACATCTGAGAAATTAGGAAAATTAAAGTTTATATTCTCTTTATTGTCTGTGTTCCATATTCAACCCATCACATATATAAGATAGAACCAAACTTTAAAGGTGCAGTAACACAACGTAATACACAATGCTGCCAAAGAAATCACTCATACACGTTGTCTAATCCCTAGTGCTGTCTAAAATTGAAAATGGTAACTCCTTGCTAACAGGTATGCAAAAACATGGCTTTGAATGCCACTTTCCGTGCAGTTGCAAGGCTGGTACCATGTACTTGATCATTTTATCACCTCACTCCTGTTCTTATATCTTTTAAGTGAGTGCCACTCAAAGCCTGAAGTAGTGTTATGTTGGCCTGCATTATTCACACATCTTTCCTCTCTAAGACTTCAAACTATCTCACAGTACCTTGTCATCGCAGGAGGTCAATGACAGCTACATAATTCAGAGAGCATTATATTGGAAATCCCCATCTGCAGAAAGGAAAGGACCATCAAATAGTCCTTCATGGAATATGCTCCCAAACTATGGAATATAGGGTTAGACGTATGAAGCAAAAGAATACCAATTCACAAATTTTGATTCCTCCCGAATCACAATTTCCAAATGGAAATTTGGTTTGTACCAAGGTGACCATCTGGCCATTGCTGATTCACATTCGCTATTTAAGGAATTGGAATTAGTGATTCGGTAAATAAGGAATCGAGTTGCAAATAACAAATGATTACCTGGCATCAAGTGATGACATCACAAACAGGAATTAGTGCAGCAGCAGTCCTATAAGAAAACTGGATAGCCCTGAGACAGGTTATACCCAACACAATCCAATTGGGATCTGCAGGAGTCATAGACATCCACCCCTAGAAAGCAGGAAAATGTCCGGGCAGAATCCTGAGAATGAGAAGGAGCTTGGAGGGAAGAAGAGAAAATTTCAATTCTCAGAAAAAAAGTTAGTAATGGTCACTGAGGAGTGTGTGGCAAACCATGATACCTTGCTTGACACAACATCCCTCTCTGTGCCAGAGGCACAGAAGAAGAAAATCTGGCTGACAATCCAGGAGTGCATCAACTCTGTAGGGGTTTCACACAGATTAATTGAAGAAATCCACATAAGGGGGTACAACCACCAGGCCAGGACCAAAGAAAAGATGGCAACCAGTAGAACTTAGGCCATTGCAACAGGAGGAGGAGATCATCCAACCCAGCCACCACCAACTCCTAGGATGGAAATGATTGAGTCGACCCTGGAGCCAGAAACTGTGTCCGGATTCAGCAACATTGACACCTCAGAGGCTCCTTCAACTTCAAAAGGTAAGAGTGATACATACACTTGCAGTGTCACAATAACATGTCTGCAGTAATGTGTGAGGTAACATTGTGTAACATTGTAACCATGTTAGGCTGGGAAATATTTAGTTATGATAGAATATAAGACAAGCACCATTAGAAGTGTTAGGCCTACCCTAGTTGTGATTATGGAATATGTAATACCCCATTACGAACACCTACAGAACAAACCAAACCTAGCATAATGTAATTGATCAAACAGAAGTAAACATAACAACATTTATTTACAAATATTTACATATTTCATCTCTATACAGACATTATAGCACCAACAGAACATAAGTTCGAAGGAGAGGGTCAGGAAGACACACAGATGTCCAGTCCAGAAGGTAACGAGTCCGTAATGCTGCATACATCACCCCAGAGGAAATGTAGCAGTCCTGAACATAGCAGTCAGACACTGTCCATTGAGGAAGTTGAGGGCACAGGGAGTCCAAATGTCCCAGAAGAACTTGCAGTGAGGCACAGAACAATTGCACAGCGGTATACGTGTCCAACATCGCAGTGTCGCCAGGCAGATCAATACCAAGTCAGGCTCCAATCAAGCTATGGGTGATACCACACAGATGTTTGGTGGCCTTGAAGCCTCCATGTTGAAGGCACAGCACCTACAACAAAAGCAAATGCACATTATTACAAGAACATTAACTGGAATAGAAAGAAGCATCACAACTGGCTTATAACATGTAGCAACAATGATTGAGGATTACAACAAGTCTCTGGAGGCAAAATTAGACTCAATGACAGAGGCTATGAACAATCTATGTAGCCAAATTACAGTTTAATGCACAGACGAACTCAATACCATCTATTCTCCCATATGGACATGTTGAGTCGCTCAATAAATTGCCTGGCACAGGCTACATCAACCCTCTCAAGCTGTACTGTAGGGCTGCAGGTTGAAATGGGCCACTATGCAAGTGACTACTGAAGTGGAGAGCTTACAAACCACTCAAATAGCATGAAGAGGAGCAGCTGAGGATACTGAAAGTAAGGACTTATCCAGTATAAGCAGAGTCTCTGTGAAAGAGGCAATGAATGTGCATTGCAGTATATCACGTGGTGGTGTTGTTGCTATAGAAGGCTCCACTACACCTGTGCGACAATGTTCAGTGCGCTGTCGACACAAACAGTAATATCTCTTACATGTGCACAACATATTGTATTGTCTTTTTTTGCTATTTCAGTAATGTGTACTGATGCTGTACTTTCATTTGAACAGTCTGTGGAGTGAAAAGTATGTAACGACTCCCTTTACAACCTGAGAAATAAAGGTTAATTGTTTAAAAATGGACTTCTTGTGTTTAGCTTTGTGCTAATGCACAGCATCATGCATGTACCTTAAAAGTAAATGTTTGCAATGGCCGTACGCCTGGCTCTTTCCTCTGCTGCCAATGTACCTTCCGGTGTTGCCTGTGCTGGTGGGTTTTGTGGTTCTTCTTCGTCAGAATCCAAATGAATCTCTGGCAATGCTCTCTGCATTGCAACATTATGTAGAATGCAAAGGTAGCAATTATCTTGCTACTTTTCTCTGGGGAATACTCTACGGCCCCCCCACTTTTGTGAAGACACCGAACTCTACTCTTCAGTAGACCAAATGTCCTTTCGATTACAGACTGGGTCCGCTTGTCTGCTGCCTTGTAGGGCACCTCCCTTTGGCTTGCTAGATGTAGATATGGTGTTATCATGACCTTAGGGCATATGCACTGTCACCTACAAAACATTTGGGGAATGTGGTTACAATATATACAATTTAAATATTTTGGACATTTATGTCATATTTATGGGCCATATTTACCAAGTAGATAGCCATCTTTAAACTCTCTTCTGAGAAGACGTGAGTAAATGACGCTTTGCCTGAACTTAAGAGTCATGTGTACTGCCAGGGTACTTTGTTACAAGATCGGTGTTGATATATTTATCATCACACACTACTTCTATATTAAGTGAATGCGTGCTTTTTCTGTTTCTAAATATATATTCATTTTATGAGGGAGGACATATGGGAACATGGGTGCCATCAATACAACCAATTACAAGGAGAAATTAGGCAATGCGGTAAAAATAAAATGTTGCTACCTGCAACTCTTGTGCTGTGCTGGGAAAAGTAATATGGTGATGTATTCTCTCTACCCTTGCATCTAGAAAATCATTGAAAAGCCTAGAAACGGCACTCTGTGATACCCCACCTGCAGCGGCAATGACCCCTTGGTACCTCCCAGTGATGGAGTGAGCATAGTACCTGCAAATGGGTGGGTATGGCTTTTCTTCTGAGAGTGTTTCTTTCAAGATGAGGCCTTATTTCTGCAATTAGGTCTAAAATAACTGCACTCATCAGCCTGTACTCATGAAACATTTCCTCCTCTGTTTGTTGGAAGAGTGTCAGCCTCACTGAATATCCATTCCTATCTCCTCCTCCGTCTATGGAGGGCATTGAGAATCTGCATCCTCCCGCATTCACATACAGTGGTGCCATTGTGGAACACCCTGATGCATTTTGGGCCTCTTAATATAGATTGCACCTGGTTACCACCTGATCAGAGTTGGTGGTATTTTTCACATGCTAAATCCACTTTTTGCGACTATTTGGTATTTGCGAATGATTAATACATACTACTTATGACTCAGTATTTGGAAATTGGTAACAGCGACTCGCAAATTCTGGTCACTAAAGTGCCAAATCAGTAACTTGTTGGTTCTGAAAAATAGTGCAACAAATGTATTTGATACATTTGAAAACGTCATTTTTATGGACAGTAACCAGTTTGCGACTGGTTACTGATTCGGTAACGCTTTGTACATCTAGCCCTTAATTCCTCCCTTCATCAGGACAACACCATGGCCTGAATATTTCAAGAGTACAATGAAAAAAAATAATCCAGTGCACCTTCTAGGCAAACTTATTTAAGCTTTTCCCAAAAGGAACTCGAAGAATTTCCACATTATGTAAATAAATACAACTGCCAGAAATGTTATTTTGTTTTTTCTATAATCCTGGGTCCCACTCTCTTTATCAATGCTTGCTTACCACCCTATTGATTCTCCTCATGATATATACTTATAACGAATTAGTTGTAATTGTCTCTCTTTTTCAAGTGAAACGCATACTCTCTCTATCATCCCCTGGGTCTAGTACATGCTATAACAAACACAAATAAATGAATAAATAAATTAGAAAGCGATGATGTAACACATGGCATCGCTCAATGCCATCATCAGTGACACTATGGTATTCAAGACCGACATTGCAAATTAGGGAATGTGATTAAACAATACTCATTAGCTCACCGCACAAAGGGCCACATATACAAAGGTAATCGTTTGCCATTAACAAATAGCAAATTTTTGCAATTTCCTATTTGGTAATCATAAACACCAAAGTACAAATGTGTCTTTGACACATTTGGCAATTCCATGTTGGTCGCAACTGGATCTACCTCATGAATATTAATGCGTTAGGTCTCGGTTTGCGACCCATTGTGAATTGCTAAAATCACAGGGTTAGTGGGCTGCTGAGGTCAGCAAACCACCACATCTGTGATTGCTTATGAATAAAGCAATCTTTTTTTTTTACATGCAGCCTATTTTTCTTAAAGGAAGACAGGATGCATTTAAAAAAAATAGATGAAAATGTTTCTTTTAATTATTTAATAGTAAGCATGGGACCACTGCCAGCTCTTAAAAAATGTTTTTACAGACATTCACAAAGGGGGAGGAGTCCCTTGGAGACCCCTTCCCATTTGTGAATGGGTTACAACCTACTTGAAGTAGGTGGAAAAAATGCGAATGTTTTGCAACCACATTTCTGTCGCAAAACCTTTGCACATACTACTGTGATTCGGTATTAGGAAGGGGCGCCCTAAATACACCCCTTCCTAATACCGAATAGCAAACTCACTTTGCAATTCGGTAATAGGTTACTGAATCGCAAATACGGCTTGGTACATGTGAAAAAGCCTTTCTGCCTTCGCAAATGGGGCGATTCTTTGAATCAGTCCGTTATCGACCTCAAAAAGCCTGAGCACATGTGGCCCAAAGTGACATGAGTCATTTGTCCCTGATGTACGCAACAATTGTCAAGGGAACATCAAAGACATTTATGACATGTTGCTGTCCACTAACAACATACAGCATTTGAGTAATTCAAGCTTCAGCAAATACCATCAAAATATTATGCCAAATGTTTACTTTTGATCTGATGTAATGACATCTTCCTGGTATTTGAATTTATTTTTTTAGTTATTGCGTGAAAGCAGGCTGATAGTATTTTTGTAGTTTGAACAACTGAGAAGAAATCAAATGCAGGCTTTGGCTCATGCTATAAATATTTGATTGTGTTTGTTTTCTTCTAGAGTGCACCACTGTATTTAAAGCACGCATTTAAAGGACAAGTTTGCAGCCGAAACAGGCGTTAAAAATAGTAAAGGCAAAGCTGCATTCACAAGTCACAAAAGCTATAGAAAAGTGGAAACATAATTTGTGCAAGTGACAGTCAGTGTGTTGCAAACACTGACTTCTCATGTATTATTACACAATTTCTCAGAAAACATGCCTGACTATTTTTCGTTCGAGTTCTCATTCTTTCAGTAATTCCAGTGACCTGAATTTTTGCTCTTGTGAAAGGGGCAAAGACATTACTAATAAAACTGTTGTGTAATGCACCTGTCTCATTTAATAATGATATAGGGCAATAAATCAGTCATCTAAAGTATCTATGTTAATTAAGCCGAACATAATTGAATGAGGTTCATTCGATTACCTTGATTAATTTATTTTTCGTATGGGTAATCACAAACAGGTCTTAAGGTTACGAGTAATTAAATTCGCAAGCAATCACTAGGTGTGTGTGTGTGCCTCTTGCATATACTTGAATAAGGAATTCAAGTACTCTCTTAATACAATATTATACCCCACTAATATATTTTCCTTAGCAGCAATATATTCCTTGTGTTGAGATAAAGTACCATAAGGCCGCAGCAAATCGGAGCAGTTTTCTGAGTGAAGCAATGTACTGAATAATCACAATAAAGCTAAATATTGAACTCACTAACACAAATCAGCTCAGACAAAATATGAACTTTTATTCTTTTTTACTTCATGAAGAAGGAATCATAAAGAATTCATTCTATGAATGTAAGATTAACTTTCTAACTCACAAAAAACAAGCAACGTGGTTGCCTTTTGATTTGTGAGAAAATTATTGTATTTCGATGGGTTTGAGGTATGGTAGACGAGCATCACTAAATGTCAGGCCCCAGTGAATCCACTCACCTTGTATCAACCACTGGAATGGTTAAGTCCCTGGCCCTTTTACATTTTTTTTGTATTGCATCAATTAATGCCATTATTTTAGATCTGCACAATCTTGGAAAGTTTTCAGAGGTTTCAGGGTTACATATTTTCCAAACATCAAATAGTGGACGAGCAGTAATGGCAAATTGAAATGCTGTATGAAATTTATCAGAACTAAATTTACATTTAGACTTCCTGTCAGTAAAAGGATCTAATCATTGATTGAAGTCTCCTGCAACAATAATGTTAGGATTATCAATAGAAGCTAATGTTATCTTGATGTGGATCTGGTTTAACGGGACCATAAATAGTAAATAAAGAAATTTGTCTATTATGAATTACAGCCATCACCATTACCCTTCATCCATCATTATCACATTAAGTTGAAATAATTTGTGCATGAAACTATTTATGAAATAGAATAGCAACATCACCTTTACGATTAACAGCAGGCAAATAAACAACTAGGTGTACCCATTGCCTTTTGAATTTAATCCATTCAACACCATTACAGTGAGTTCCCTGCAAAAAAAACATGTGAAGTGAATCTAGACAAATGAGAAAGTACCTTTTGTCTTTTAACAGGGTGTCCCAGACCACAAACTTTCCACTAGAGACCGTTAAACATATTGGGGATTGAGATGAGAGAGACAGGAACACGGGTGACAAGCTGAAATGACCCTGAAGGAAATAGAAAAACACCATTTATTAACAAGTATGAAACATATACTCAATGTAAAAAAAAAAAAAAAAAAAAGCACTCAACATATAAGTAGAAGAAAAAGAATTTAAAAAAAGAAGAAATGAGAAAGGGATATTAAGATGAAGAGACAGACCAAGTAAAGAAATCCACATCTGAAATTAAGAGCATGAGAAATGATCATGAGACCTAACAGCACCAAGAGCAAGAAAAGCGGCAGAGAAAGAAAGATTAGAATATAAAAGATGAAACTGCTATGATGAAGAATATATAGGTGAAGAAAAATAAGAATAGATGATACATATTAGCAAAAAGAGTTATTTAAGAGCGCAGGACAGAAATATTGTGGAGAAAAGATTTTAGTTTGATTGGATCCTCAATAGAACGTGTGGTGGCTTCATAGCTACTTTATATATAAACAGAGGTGTGAAATGTCACAATAAATGTGTAATTGTCTCATTTGAGGATGTAATGCAAGAAATTCTTTTCTTCTGGCATTAGTGGCATTGGAGAGATCTTGACAAAAGTAGATAGTGTGACCAGACCACACAAGGCGACATTTTTCTTTTGCTGCTTTAACATGCATTTCAAGTCTATATATTCCAGAAATAACATTATAATTCCTCTAGGTCTCGTAGAGTGAGGTTGGAAACAACCAAGGTGATGTGCATCTTGAATGTTCAGGAGCGGGCCATGCTGAAAGCTTAAAAGCTCTGGCAAAAACTTTTTCATGAAGGTAAGGAGGTCAGGACCATCCAAATTTTCTGGATAGCCAAAAAGATGAAGGTTATTATGTCTGTTTCTTTTTTCAAGGTACTCTGTGTGAAATTTGAGCTTTTGGATTTCTTGTTCCAGAAGAGGAATCTTGATAGTGGCTTCTTGTAGATCACTTATACATTGCTCCATGTCAAACAGCTTAGCTTCCATGTTAATCAATCTATCTTCGATTTCTTGGAGTTTTTCATTAGTGGCAGTCATGAAGGGTTTTAGACCCCTCACCTGATCAAGTATAGTATTCAGAACAGAATTGTGATATGACAGAATGGGTGAAAGTGGATCATTTTTTGCCCGCATTGGTTTGGTGCCAGAAGAAGAAGGCTTAGTAGCAGCTAGAAACTCACTGGCCATCTTAGCATAGTGCAACTGGTGGTATCATCCTTTGAGGTGGTCTGAGCCTACCCATATAAAGAAGCTTCAGCACATAGAAATATGCAGTATGTAGTTCGAGCAGAAATATATGGCAGAACAAAGAAGGCACTCCAACAGTCAAAATTCCAGCATGAGGAGATAATGAAAATGTAAGATTAAAAGATCAAAGAGGAGCAATATGTAAGAAAGAAAAAAAATGCTGTGAGAGTGAAACAGCATGAAGACATCTCAAGTAGCATTAGTTAAAAATAGCTAAGTAAAAAAATGCCAAAATAAGCACGAGAACAAACAGCTCACATGCCTTTTGCTGAAAAGCCAGCTGTATTGCTAAGTGTTTTATTGAGAAAACGCAGGTACCTCTTAGCAGGGAGCCATAGAAATGCGAGCAGCACCTTCCTGAAATGGCGGCCACTCGCGTCTGAGGAGAAACTCACCACCCCAGCTCCAGGTCAAATGAGGCACACTGGGAGAGCTAAGATTAGCCAAACGGTGATAACACTGTCATGAAGCATTCCGGAGCCAAAACCGCTGGCCCAAACACACAACAGGAGGCTGCAAACGGATGAAAGGCTCCGCACTCGAGCAGAGCTCAGCAGGTCAATCCAACAATTCAGCAATTTCTGCATGCACAAAATTTAATAAAAACCACTTCACGATTGGGCATCTGCATTTCTACATCTCCCAAATAGGCAGCTCCTTAATATTTTTCTTGAACACTGCTGTAATTAATTTTGTTAACTCCTAAGAAAAGACTAAACATAAATTAAAGTGCTAGCAGTAAAAATCTAGTTACATTTTAATTGTTACTCAACCTTAACGTTTTTAGAGGGGAAAAGATTTCAATATATATTAAGTAGCATGGTGTGAACCTGGGGTTTAATGTTCTATACCTGTTCGCAAACCAGGGAGTTGTCAGGAATCAGTGATTTGAGAAATTACAGCAGATAATGTCCAATTTGCCAGCATCCACAGGTCCCCCGGTTCAAAATATGTACATATAGTGGGAGATGGGAAAGAGGTGACCATGGGGACACAGGAGAATAAAACATGGAGAAAATGGGAAGTACTGCAGCCCCACAAGGAATACCCCAGGACCTGGATACACTTTTAAGAGACGGTAACACAAGGTTAATTCAGTTTATATATGAAAAAAAGGCATTAATCACAGAAAAAAGGCATTTGAATATTATAAATCTCCTGTAAGGCCTGGGGACTGCTGGCACAGAGGAATTGCATCGGATTTGTCCACTGGACCAGATTGTAAGTGAAATAAAGCATAAACTCCAATAAACAAGGACTAATCATATACAGAAGTAACCAGAAAGAAGAGATGCAGACAAAATAACAAATGTGAGCAAGGGCGAAGCCAGGTAACATCCTGCAGAAAAGAAGAAAAAACCACCAACTTGCTATGTTGCTATGAAGTCTGCTTCTCTGTCTCTAGCCTTTTAAACTGTAAATGCTACTCATGACACAGAATAAGGTGGAACAGGTCAGACCAATCTTTGTGGTTGCCATATTGGATTGAGATCTTTCTGTGTCCAGACTTAGTAATACAAAAGGGAGGCAGTCATCTTAGGATGACTTTTTAATGAGTGCAGCCAAATGCACTTCTCCACTCCTATCCCAGACAACCTCACCAGATTGCTCACCTTTGTAACCCTGCTAGGTGGATTGGCTGTCCATCTCCACAATGCCAAACCTGATGTTGAAGCTATGAATGCCTTTCCGGTTAGGCCGGGGAGAAATTATCGTTATGCTGGGTTAATGTGGCATAATTTTGCTTTACTCTTTTTACTTGAATTTCCTGAAATAACACTACTACGCCGTGTTGAATAATTAAATGCCATTTGTGGTACAAACTTACCACAAATCCACCATCTGTGGTGAAGATTTACTGTGCATGGATGGGAACAATACAACCAACAGAACGTGAGCGTCTTTTCATCATGGTGCTTAAGTTCTTTTGTACTAATTTTTATAATGAAATGAATCCTTGCATCCAAAGTGGACATGAGGTCACAACATTTCATGCCCATGCACCGTACAGTGTCATGACAGCAACAACCCCCTCAAGGATTGGAAGGACACATAGTGTGAAACTCACAAACTAACTGAAGGGCATGCACAAATGAGGGAGGTTCCCATGAGTTATCTGTAGGATCGTATCCCGTTCAGTCAATCCGGTCTAAAGGTAACCATAGAAAATACATTAATGAAGAGTAGTCTCGCTTCATAATCTTGCTCATTCTCAATGACCACTGGTGGAGGAGGAGCTGGCACATGTAATGGAACTGAAGGAGAGCGACAAAGAAGAGAGATGTGAAATAACAAATGGACCTAGCAAAGTGCAGGAAGGGTGAAACAGACCACCCCAGAATGAGCAAGGTGCAAAATCAATAGGCCCCCCGCCCCAAAAAATATTTAGCTTGAATTTTGAGTGTGTGCCTGAAATGGAAAGAAAGCAAGTTGCGAGATAGATGGAATCACTCACCTTGTAAGACAGAGCTGAAATGCGGAGAGCATCTTTAAAACAATTGTATGGAAACTTTGTTTCCCATGAGGTGTGAAACAACCTCTTTATCTTATGAAAATACCGTGCAGGGGCTGAAACTAAAGGTAGCATAATGGGTGGTAAAACATCTGTAACATCTGAGGGTTAAAACCATTGGAACAGAAAAAAGGAGAGCAACAGAGGGAACTATGCAGAGAGTGGCAACATACAAACTTTGCAAAGGGTAACCAAGGCACTCAGTGGAGTGTTGTGTGAGGAACTGTTTTTCTAGTGCTTGATTTACCTGATCTGTTTCTATCAGTAGACTATGACTGATAGGTACTAGTTTGCATCTTCAATACCCAGATGAGACATTAATGTGAACCAAAATGTATAGGTGAGTTTGGAATATCTATCAGCAATGATTGCTGGAGGTAGACAATGTTACTTGACTATTTCTTTCAGGAAAACATTAGCAAGGCTAGTGCTTGTGGGTAGTCTAGGCAGTACAATGAATTGGCGCATCTTAGTAAATTGATCTACCACCACTAGGTTGAAAGAAGAGGTTTCTGATAGAAGATGATCCACTGTAAAATCTATGGGAATGATAGACCATGGTTGTGTGAGTGTAGGAAGTGGCCTTAACAGCTGCATAGGTTTCGTGTGTGTGCAATCCTTTGGCTTGTATAGAATTGGCACAGGTTCCGACCTGAGCTATTTTGTCTTGTTGCATGGGGGCCATGAAACATTCTAGTTCACTGTCCAATTTATATGAGGGTGTCCTGCTACTGGCGAGTCAGTACACCATTGTAAGATATTGGCTTGCAAATTTGAAATTGATTTGTACTCCTTGTTTTGTTTACAAAGAGGACCTTGAATGTATGGTCTAACGGTGTGTTCATATTTATTCCAAAGTTCCTTGTTGCATAACTGTTGGGCATTCATGACTTGCTTAAGAAGGGATGAATATCAGAGCCATAGGTAACAGTTAGGGACCTGATTTGGATGAACGTTTGGTCTTATCTTATCCAGACAACTCTTTTACATTACCATGTTTATGGCCCAGGTGATAAGGAATATGGAAACTAGAAAACAAGAAAAGTATAACATCCCTCCTACATGACAATGATTTTCACGTTCCATTGAGCATAAAAATCCAACAGTCTTATGATTGGTCCAGACAGTTATTTCATGACAACGCTTCTTCACTATCATGTTTATGGCCCAGGCGAGAAGCAATAGGAAAGTAGAAAACAAGAAAAATATAACATCCATCCTACATGACAATGGTTTTCACGTTCCATTAAGCATAAAAACCTAACAGTCTTATGATCGGTCCAGGCAGTTATTTCTTGGGCATAACCTTCAAGATGATGATGCTACTGAGCTAATGAGTTTGTAATGGCCAAAATTCCGAATCATAATTATAAATCATGTAATGCTGCTCTGTTGATTTAATTGTGACAGAATGGCTCCTGTTGCACATGTAAAGGCATCAGCTACAAGTATGAAAGTTAATTTCCCATTGAGATGTCATAAAATTGGAGCTGTTGTTAATGCTGTCCTGAGAGTTCTAAAGGCTTTGTCTTGTTGTGAACCTCAATTAAAAAGTTCTCCTTCATTTGTTAGCTGTGAAATGGCACTTTGATAGCAGAAAGTGGACTTCTTAAATAGCCTATAAAACTTGGTGAAACCAATGAAGCACTAAATGTCATCAACAGTTTTGGGAGTGGGCAAAACAACCTTCACTTTATAATTATTCATACCTACTCCTTCAGAGAAGATTGAGGGGCATATGTACAAGGAGTTAACGCCGCAATACCGTCAATTTTTCGACGTTACGGTGGCTTTTCTTTTATCACCGTATGTACAAGTTGCCGCTAACCGCAGTTAGCAGCAGTTTTCCGGCATGAATTTTTAGGATCACCACTTCTGTTAGCGGGACTAATGAAAATGTGATGCAAGGTAGGCGTGCCCGTGCAAAAACTGCCACTAACCCCACTTTGCGATATTTACAAGGAATTCCTTGTATGGGGCAAAACCCAAAAAACTGCCTCTAACTCCAGTTAGATGCAGTTTTTTATGACCAGAAAATAGCTGGTCTTAAAAATGGTGCAAACACTTGGGGCCTCATTTCAGAAGGTTTTGGTGCTGGACAGCGCTGCAAGGAATGTTGCTGCGCTGCCCTGCAACAAAACTACAGGGCAGGAATGTGCACAATCAATAAGATAGGGTGCATTCTTGGGCCTCATTCATGAAAAGTGTTGCATCGCTGCGACAAAACAACATTGCAACACTATTCACTTCGCCCTTCTTGCGACACCATGGATGCGCTGTATTCACTGTACGGCGCTCCATGTTGCAATTAATGACAGATACGTCTGGAATCCTGATGTATCTATCAGCGATAAAGTCACGCATTGCTGCAGTTGTGTCAGAAGCATGATGCAACTCCAGCAATGCATGGGACCAGCCTATCCTTGTGGCACTGCGTCACCCTTACGCCTGCCATGAGGCAGGTGTAAGGTACTGACGCAGTGGCGTCCTACAATTGTTGCAGTGAAATCTGATGGATTTCACTGCGTCACTCCTATGAGGCTTTGTTGCGTGGGAATGCCCACCCTGCATACATCAGACCTGATACAGGTATAATGTGGCACAGGGCTTCACAAGGTCACGCATATGCCTAGATGCGTCACTTTGCAAATACGGCGCAACGTGGTGCAAGAATCACGCTGCAAGTACCCCAAGAAAATGACGCACCGGCGGGGCGAAACTGTCAGAAGGGGCTCATGAATAAGCCCCCCTGTCTTTTCCCCTATGTTGGCGCACAATGGCTGCCATGCACCAACGCAGGCACCCTTGTGCCATGGTGCAAAGGTGACTGTGTTGCGGAGTTGATTGATGTTGTGGCTCCATCTCTTCTCGAGATGTCTGCAGGTAGGGCTCGACTAGTGGGGGGCTGGAGTGAACCAGTCGGCCTTCTTGGAGTGTTGTTTGCCTGGCCTTTTCTTGAGGGTTGCCAGGGTGTCGGCACAGTTGGAGATCCATCGGTGGAGGTTCCGCGCTGCAGTGTTGGCATCTGTAAGCGTTGGCGGAGTGGTGGTGCAGAGGGAGTTGACAGGAAGTTCTTCGGTGGCCTTGATCCAGCAGCCACGGGGGGGCAATGATGGCGATGGTGTACGGTGGGTGTGGTGAATGCGTGATGTAAACAATGATGGTTGGTACAGGAGAGTCCTGTGCTGTGGCTGTAGTTGAAGTTCCTGCTGGTGGAGAAGATGGGCTTGAGTGTGTGTCTGGCTATGTGGGTTAGTGCGGTGACTAACTGCATGAGTCTGATGTTGGCGAGGTTCCCAAGGAGGGGGGTGGTGTTCTGGTCACTGGGGTTGTCCAGGTGGAACTTGAGGTCTCCGAGTAAGATGTAGTCAGTGGATGGGAGAGCCTGAGTTGCGATGACGTCTACAATAGCATCAAGGAATGGGGATTCGTGGCCTGGGGGGCCTGTAGATGAGGGTGCCGCGGAGGGTGGTGTTGGGGTTGGTCCGGACCTGGAAGTGGAGATGTTCCATGGTCACCGTCGGGTCATTACAATGGGAGGTCAGTCGGAGTGTGCTTTTTCAGACAATGGCAATGCCTCCACCTGGCCGCACAGGGTGGTCCGTGTGGGTGAATTTGTAGCCGTTGTGGATGGTGATGGGATGTCCGGTCCGGAGCAGAGGTTGGTCCAAGTTTCCATGAAGAAGGCGATGACTGAAGTGGTGGCGTTGAGGAGGTCCCAGATTTCTGTTGCATGTTTGTGGAGGGACTGAACATTGAGGAGGATGCATTTGAGAGGAGCGGCTGCGCTGTTGGTCGGCTGGGCGGCAGGAGGCGCTGGTGTGCTGATGTGGCAGAAGGTGCATTTACAATTTCGACAGGCACAGAGTGCAAGAGAATTCTACAGTGTTGATAGATGGCAGGAGGTGTGGCATCCAGGGTTGATGGCGAGGACGGTGCTGGCGTCGTAGCGGTGGAGTGTCCGAGAGGAAGGGTCCTTGGTGCTGGGCGCGGTCCAGGGGCGGACAGACTCGGAAGGGCTTGCCTTTGGCGCACCAGTGGTATGCCCGCTTTGCATGGCTGCACAGCGGCTGCCATTATGTAGTGCTGTGGGGGGGACTGGACAGCTGGAAACGCAGGAAAGGACACTGGAGGAGGCGGGGACACGGGGGGAGCTGGAGTTGTAAATATATTTTTACCAAATTCTTACCTCAAGGCCAGGTCCCGCATCTTCTGTGCTTCTGCTCTCCTGAGTCTTCTTCCAGGAACAGGAAACAGGCAGCCAGGCTCCCTCCCCATAGCCAATCACAACACTGCAATGTGGCATTGTGATTGTTCTTGAGTGCCGTGACAAGGTGTTTAGCCAGGGGCTGGAGGGGTGGGCATGTACTCCATGCAGGCTGTAAGGTAGCCTGCATTGCAAACAGGGAAGTGCGCATGACTGCTTTGGGTGGCCTGAGAGGGCTGACCAAACAGTCATTGTGCACTTGAGTGGGCATACCACTCATCCCCTGCCCTGCTCCGTGAGTGGAGCAGCCCCACCTACTCTCCCGCCCGCAAAGGAAACATTGCATGAGTACATCAGAAAGTTATCATCATGTTATGTTTCCTCCTCTTACATTGCTTGAAAGCAGTGGGGCGACGCTCTTACACCATAGCGGATGAGCCGCCACTGGGGGTGCATCACCCACAGGTGCTAGGCCTGGGCCAGATTCGACCCCCGGGCCTCCTCCGCTACGCGTCCTACCTTCTCCTCAACTGGACATTGACACGGTGGCGCAATCCACTGCACTCTCTCCAAATCTGTGACTCAGCCAGCAGGAGCCTCAGCCAGGCGGGATTTCACAAGCCTGGGTACAGAGGCTGCCACCAAGTCCACTGGGGAACCTCCTGATGCAGGTGATGCAAAAGGGCCCCCTTAGGCGTGAAGTTGCAGTGCTCCCGCCACACAAGCTCGGCACAGCTCAGGGGCCTCACCCTCCACAGCGTCCGGCCAGCACAACATCCTCCGGCCTGGGATGCAGAGAGGCACCGCCCACCATTGGTAATCTCCTCCATGCACCCCGGTGTGGTGGTGGCGTGTGGTATGCGATGCAGACCTTCCTACGTTGGTGCGCAGGAGTGCCTCTACCATTCACAGCTCCAAGAGGTTCCAGGCGGTCTTCTCACACAGGTCAGCAATGTGTCTCCATGCGACCTGGCAGACTTCACCGCCAGGTAAGGGCGATCACTGACGCCTCAATGACTACTGCCACAGCCCAGCAACTCCACAGCACCTCCGCATCCCACTCCAGGTGCCAGACGCAGGCCCAGCGAGGCCTCCGGGCCTGGGGACTGTCTGCTCTTTCAAGGTTTTGGATGCCATAGTGTTACAAGGAGTGCGCAATGATAAGTGATGCATCACTGGTTTTGCCCAGCGATGTGCCTCTTTTCATGATTGTAGCCCTGAATTTCCTCTTCCCCTGGGACTCTGGCTGGTCATCCTGGCTGTTATGGGGCTTGGGGAGGTTGTTGATCTGTGCTGCACTTGGCCCTGGCTGCTCCTTTCTGCATTCCATTGGTTTTGTTTCCTATTTTTCACTGGAGGTGGACTTATAGGCTATTCTTGCCTGTAGAGGCAAACAAAAGTCACGTTGGGCTGACTAGCATGAGTTGTTTTGCCGCTAATGGGCCTTTTGTCAGTTTTCGCCCACTAACGTCAAAAATTGTACTGCTTTCACGCTAGTGTTAGCAGCAGTTTTTACCGTAGCTACCTGAAACTATCGCCATGTAGCGACGTATTGTAAATACACCGCTAACAGTGCGATCGTTTTTGGTGATAGGCTGCGTTAAGAAAAATTCCGCTAACCAGCGTTAGCGTTAGTTAGCGGCAGTTCTTGTACATATACCCCTGAATATCCTAAAAAGGTGACTTGATTGACCTCAAAGGTACATTCTTTCAACTTGTCTTAATGAGAATCTTCTTTAAATGTGAGAGCACTTCTGAAAATAATGACTATTTTCTGTTAGGGTCTCATACAAGATGCGTGTGAGAAAGATACATTGCCCTACCATATACTAGGGGCTTACAGGTAAGTTGCCATACCAATTGTAATTACACCTAATTACCATATACCTTTTACACTGAGCACTGGTTCTGGGTCTGGTTAGCAGACCCCAGGGCACAGTAAGAGTCAGCTATCACCACTGTCAGTAAAAAATGTGGGTGATCATGGCAAAAAGGATGTCTTTATCACACAGCCACCCAGACAAAAGGCAATGGGTAACTAGCCTGCACCCTGGTAGTCTTCATCAGCTAAGTGAAAAAACCTGGAAAGTCCATCTGCATTGGCATGCACAGTCCCAGGTCTGTGTTTCACTGTGAAGTCCCTCACCTGTAGGGAAATGGACCACCTCAATAGTTTAGTATCCCACCACCTGCATGAGCCATCTGAGAGGTCTGTGCTCAGTTTGAACGTGGAAGTGAGTGCCAAACAGGCATGCCTCAACTTCTTCAGCGACCAGACACAGCGAAGGCTTCCCTCTCAACGGCACTCCATCTTTGTTCTCTGGGGAGAAGTCACCTGCTAATGAAGGCAACTGGCTGGTCTAGGCCCTCCTCATTTACTTATGCCAAAATTGCCCCAATCCCTTGTTCTGAAGCATCTGTCTCAACCACAAATTCCTTTGTGTAGTCAGGGGCCAGTAACACTGCTTCTGAACACATAGCCTCTTTCAGAGTGACAAAGGCCTTCTGACACTCTAAGGTCCAAAAGACTTTCTTGGGCTGCATTTTAGAAGTGAGTTCTGTCAGAGGAGCCACAATGGTCCCATAGTTTTGAACAAATCTTCTATAGTACCCAGTCAGACCAAGGAATGCTCTGACCTATGTCTCTGTTGTAGGAGCTACCCAATCCAAAATGGTTTGAACTTTTGGCTGGAGAAATTGTACATGACCTCCACCTACAATGTGGCTCAGGTACACCAATGAACTCTGCCCTATCTGGCACTTACTGGCATTGATATTCAGGCCTGGCTGCTGCAGGGCCTGAAGCACTCCCTTCAGGTGTTCCAGGTGATCCTCCCAGGTGGAACTATTCACAGCTATATTATCCAGAAAAGGTGCATTGTACTGCTCCAACCCATACAGTACCATTTTCACCAATCTTTGGAAGGTGGCAGGGGTATTCTTCAAGCCAAAGGGCATTACTTTGAATTGCTAGTGCCCCTTTGGTGTGGAGAATGCTTACCTCTCCTTTGTTCCTTCACTGAGGCAAATCTGCAAGTAGCCTGAGGTCAAATCAATTGTACTCAAGTACTTTTCAAACCCTAATCTATCAATCAGATCATCAGCTCTAAGTATGGGGTGAACAACAGTCTTAGTGACTGCATTCAATCCTCTATACTCCATACAAAACCTTATCTCCTTTTTCCCCCCTAGGGGATTAGGTATGAGTTCCAGCACCACTGGGCTGTCAATGGCCTATCAAAGGGCTCAATTACCCCCAACACTAGCATCTTAACTACTTCAGCTTTGATGCTGGTTCTGACATGGTCATACAACCTGTGCAGCTTATTTTTGGCAGGTAGGCTGTCACCAGTGTCAATGTAATGCATGAACCAGTTGGCAATACATAGGGTAAGAAAAACATACCATAAAACTGTTCAAGCACCTGCTTGCAGTCTCTGTGCTGCTGGTCTGTCAATTTGGGAGAGAGTACAAATCCCTCCACTGACTCATCTCGCACATTGGTAGAGAGTGAATCTGGCAATGGCTCAGTCTCTTCCTCTCCTCCTTCTTCTGTGACCATCAGCATGGTCATGTCTACCCTGTCTTGGTGGGGGTTCAACCGATTAACATGCAAGATCCTGTGAGGATTCCTTGGAGTGTTAAGGTCTACTAGGTAGGGAACACCCACTCTTTACTCTAGGATTGTGTAGGGACCAGTCCACTTGCCCTGGAGGGCCCTTGGACCTACAAGCTCCAACACCCACACCAACTCTCCTTGAGTGTATTTAGGCATAGTAGCCTATTGGTCATACCAGAGCTTCATGAGCTCTTGGCTAGCCTCCAGTGTTCTGTTTGCTTTGAACATGTACTCTGCCATACGAGATCTCAGGCCTAGTACATAATCCAGCACATTCTCCTTTGCTTTCTTGAGAGGCTTTTCCCAAGACTCTCTCACCAGACACAATAACCGAAGGACAATTCAAAGGGGCTGAAGCCAACGTCTTTTTGTGGCACCTCCCTGTATGCAAACAGTAGATATAGGAGGAGAAGGTACCATCTTCTCCAGAGTTTGTCAGACAAACCCATGATCATACCCTCAGGGCTTTCTTGAACCTTTCCACCACAACATTAGTCTGGGAATGATATGCTGTGGTGAACTTGTAGATAACACCACATTCCTCCCACGTTGCCTTCAGATAGCCAGGCGCCACATTTGTGCCTCTATCTGAAACCATCTCCTTTGGGAAACCCACTCTGGTGAACACACAAAGTAGGGCTCTATCCACTGAAGGAGCAGTGGCTGTTCAGAGGGGTATTGCTTCAGGATATCTTGTATCATTGTCCACTTCCACCAATAGATCTGTTCCCTGAGACAGTTGGTGGGTCTAGGGGACCAACAATATGCACCCCACCCTCTCAAAGGGAGTCCCAACTACTGGCAGTGGTATCAATGGAGTCTTTATCTTGCCCCTGTCTTGCCACTGGCCTGACAGGTTGCGCAGGAGTTGCAAAACCTCTTCACTTTGGTAGACATGCTGGGCCAATAGAGGTGGTTAACCAACTTACTACATGTCTTGGCTCAATGTAAGGAGGAATTCTCTATACTTTTGGGTGACCACCAACCTCTTGGTGGCTCCTTCCTTGCAGTCTCTGGCCTTAGTATATGGGATTCCCTCATCCCAGTTGACTTTGCGGAATCCACTGACATCACCCTCCTCTTGCTTGGAGGTGGTCTTTCTCATGCTTTCAAGTGTGGAACACTCTCTCTGTCCCTGACACAATACCTTACTGGGGGGTCCACTAGCTCTGTCAATTCTGCCAAGTCAGACAGATCTTGCAGGGGTGGGATCCCTACCTCAGCGGTCAGATCTTCCATCGCAGGGTCAGATTCCTTGTGCACCTCTGGAGTTCTTTGGGCTGGCTCACCAGACCATGTGCCCTTTCCCTTGTCATTGGATGCTTGGCCTATTGTTACAGGGTCTAAGTGTCTAGCATTTTCCTCGTGGGCAGTCTATGTCCTGGTCACAGCACACACCCACTCAGGGAGGTACAGCATCCATTCATGGATCATTCTCTCCACCCCTGACCAGTTAGACACTTTAAGATAATTTCTCAGTAGACACTCTACTGGGAATGCAGGATACACCACTACCTTCTTAGGGTCTGTCACACCTCCCCATTCCAAACTCACCATAGCGATGGGATGGCGTTTGGTTCTGCTGTCTGCATATGTTACCTGGAGATACACACCAGGTATGACCTGCCCTGTGGAAACCAGTTTCTCTATGACCATAGTCTCACTTGCTCCTGTATCCTTCAGAGCCTCAACCTCAGTGACATTGATTTTAGGCCTCTGATGGTACCTCTCCATACTGGGAGGCAAGGCAGCTAGGGATGCAATTTCCACTCCACCTAAGTACACTAAGGTTGCTCTGTGATACCCTTCCCCATTCTGGGACAATCTCCACCCAACACCTACTATGACAGTCCCCTAGGATTGCCCACCAGTGGGGGGCTTTTTTGTGCCGATACCATCTCCTCTATTGTGTCCTGGCTGAAAACAGTCATAACACTTCCATTCCTTAATTAGGTCAAGGAACTTTCCTATCTTTGCAGGGTCAGAGGACTTCCCCTGATACCTCCTCCCCTTGAAAGTGGATTGGCTCGGTGTCCCTGCCCCCTGCGCAGGTGTTTGTGGAACTTTATAGACTCTTATGATTTTTTTACATATTTTCCCTGGGCTTTCCCCTGGGGGGGACCTGTCCTCCTTTCTTCTGATCACCCACCTGGTGGTGATTGGAAACTCTAGTTCTTACCCACTCATCAGCTATCTTTAACAGTTCCCTGGGACCAGACAGCTTAGAATCCACTAGATACTGGTGTAACTTCTCTTGTGCACAATGAGTCTGGATATGCTCTTTAAGGAGTCAATTTTACAGCCCCTTTATAAGTACTCACCAGGTTACCTTGAATCCAGCCCATCTAGTGCCTTCACTGAGATGTCTACAAAGTCCATCCAGGACTGTGTGTGTTTGCTTTCTGGGTATCCCAAAACTTCTCCCTGTACTGCTCTGGGGAAAGACCAAATTTCCTGTCTAGACATTTTCTCATATGGGAGTAGGATTCCGCCTTTTCCCACTCTAGGATCAGGAGCCTATCCCTACTAGCTACTAGGCTCAGCTCCCAAAGAAGTGAACCTCAGTATTTGGAGTGGAACCTTCTCATCTTAATGGCCCTTTCAAATGCAATAAGCCATTTGTCAATGTCGACACCCTATATACTTGGGAACTATCTGCTTGGGAACCCTGGGATTAAACCCACCACCCCTAGACATCTCAACATCTTTCTCATTTTCGCTGCCACCATTTTTTTCTCTTCCTTCCTTGCCCACTTCTTTTTAGTTAGGTCCAGCTTCTCCTTCTCTAGCTAATTGAGCCTTTCTCTGTCTCATGCAAGGGACACCCCTGGTTCATTTGTGGAAGAGCCTCCCCTCCCTCCACTAGCTTGAAGCCTGAACCTGGTCATCATCCTCCTCCTGGAGGTTGTCGGAGGGGTCCTCTTCCCAAGTCCCTTTCATCCCTTGGAGCAGACTCTGCCCAGACCTTAAGGGACCTAACTATCTCTGCATTTCTAATGTTATTAGCAGCTGGCAGCCCTCTAGCCCTACACTGTACCCTACATTCAGCTACTATGAGTTTAGTCCATGGTATTCCTAGTTTTGGGTCATTAAAAAATATTTTTGGCAACAGAGGTAGAATAATGTTTAAAAATTTAAAATTGACTTAAAAACAGTTAAGTCCAAATAAAATAAAAATATCCCGTTTTGTTCTAAGTCAATGTACTGGTTTTTTATAGATCTTCACTTAATTACTGCATGGTATGATCAAATACAAGAACTGTATCCCACTTTTGCCACCAAATGTTGGAATGTGGTTATTTAGTAGGGGTAAGTAGGTACCTACCACTAGTAATATGGCAAAAATCACAATATAAGGTCCAGTCAAGGTCTCCATAAATTATTCCCTTGCTCAACCCTTGGTAGCTGGCTGTGAGTGAGTAGGCAGGCTTAACTTAGGAGACAGGTGTGTAAAGCATTTAAAAACATCAATACGTTAAATAAGTAAGTCACAGCAGAGAATACAAATTCCACACCAATTTATAAAAATAGGAAATATTTTTATGATTAAAATGATGCCAAACTGACAAAAATCCAATGTAGGGAACTGGAGATATGAATTTTTAAAGAATAAACACCGTCTAGTGCCTAAAAGCCAAAAGTGCCACTTTGGGATATCTGGTCGTGCTTGACAGGGACAAAGTCAAAGTTTCAGGCCGACCTCGATGGAGCACGGGTCAGATACACTTAGCGATAGGGCCAGGTCAAGTTTTTACCTTCTGACTTAGTCACTTTTTTGGGAGTTTTTTCTCTCGACATCGAGAGAGACTCCTCATCAGGCCGGCTTTGAGATTGTCAATGGTGGCTTGGCTCAGCTTGATGCCTTGGTCTACTCCAGGAAGTCTTTTTGATGACGAAAAGCTCTGGGCACAAAAAAGGTGCAATTGACTGCTGGAGCGAGAGAGAGAGTACCTCGCAAAACCTTTCTTCACTTTATCATGGATGCATATCTGCAGCTCCTCTTGTTCTCATAGTGTAATGGTGCAGATTCTTCAATGAGAAATTTTGTGCACCAAGCACTAGGTCAATCATAGCGACAAGGCAATGGTAATTCAACCGCATCTTTTTTCAGAATCAAACATCCAGGGACTCTTTCTTGACATCGTGTTGGAAATGTCTTTTGTAGTTCATTGCTATGTGGTTTGGTATCAGCTGCAACAGATGATGGAGCAGGATAAATGAAAACATTTTAACCTCCTAATAATTTTCGTAAAATAATTAATAAACATTTTCGTTTAAGTAAATAACCAACAATGTATGTTACATGTAAAGGGTTAAAGGTAACACGCTATTTTGTGTGCAAATTAATCAACTTATAATTGTTTACGTGTCTAACATAACGTAATATTTGCGTACTAATAAAATAATAAACGCATGATTTGTGCTTTTTAAATAAAACGTGTGGTTGCAAAATAAAGCGATGGTAAGTAAGGGATGGCTTTATATGTTGCTTTTTGCTAGGTAATACCTAATTGGGGTACGTAGAAAGACGGGAGGGAAACGAAAGGGTTTATATTCTTTATTTTAACAATATTTTGTTTATCTTTGAAAATAGTGCGCTTAGGCCTGTTGAGCAGCGATATAAAATGGCCGCCATTTGCTAGAGTACGCATGAGCAAGAAACCGTGTGGTAGAGGAGAAAGGCTGTGAAAAAGGATGACCACGTGTTCGTGCTGAGAGGCTAAGACGGAAGTATGGTCAAGGCTATTGTGACCTTTCTGAGCAAATGTGTGCCAAGATGATCAGCAAGAAGCGTGAGAAGTCAAACTGAATAAATGGACGGAACTGTTGAATCTAAAAAGTAGCAGAAAAAGATACAAATTGGACTGATCGAAACTGATGAGCAATGTCATGAACTGTGGGAAACGATGCAAGCATGGACATTCCACAAAGAACTGGTTAAGACAAGGAAGCCTGATTAAAAAAAATATATACAGATCTGAATGGACCAATGAGAAAGAATCACGCCACAAGAGATGCAACATTTTTAGTCAGTAAGCTAGAATTAGGGTATAAGAAGACCTACTCTTGGTGGGGAGGGGTTAGATGCTGGAGAGTTAGATGCTGGAGAGAGGAGATGCTGTAGATGGGTGAAGTTGCGGTTGCTGATGCTGACGAGCTGATGCTGCTGCTGCTATTTTATATTTCTAGTTGAGTATAAGATGCTGCTTTTGGAGAACCTTTTTACTCCTGATAGATTTTTCATTTAGAGTTATTAGATTTTCCAGGACAGATAAATTGATCTCTTGGAGTTCTTGCTGTGACAACCTTATTTTTCCGTCTAATAGGTATGCATTGCAATTTCAATTTATTCTTATAATGATGATAAATGTAATGATCTGAATAATAAGCTTAAAACTTATTTCTTGCTTCAAAACTTTATATAAACTTTATTATTCTTTAAACAAATGACTCAGTGATTCTTTAGCTCAATAATTAAGGTAGAATGTTAAAGAGTTTATTGTGATTGAGCTGGTCTTAATCATCATCAACTGATTCCTACTAGTTGGTCCATCGACCAATGAGCGGAATACCTTAAAGCAAATGAGAAACATTATGTCATGTTAAAAGAGGTATCCCGTCTCCTTCCAGCGAATCGTTTTCTCCTAGGTTAAGGACGGAGGTAATCCAGGGAATAAATGAGTAAGTGAATGTATATGCGGTGTTATGGGCCCTACCGTCATATGGATATAGTTTGTGTGTTGGAGGGATAAGTTGCACCTGGATGACCGAAGCATATAGGAGAAGAATTTTTATTGTTAGCGCTGGATCAGAATTCTTGGTAGCAGAGTTATGGTTACTATAGATTAGTTTGGTGATTATTGATTATTGATTAGTGATTATTGATTATTGATAAGTTCATGTCTAACACTTTATGTTGAGTCGCGTTATGTTATATGTAAGTTTTCACGCTTCCGGGAAGTAGGAAGTGGAACACGTGTGGCAAGAGAAGTCACATGGAATAGTGCATTGTCTGAGTTCATATTGGTGATAACACAGGTTGTGTTATGATAGGGACTTTTTCCGCATAAAAGGTGTGTAAGTGAAATAGTGACCGGTTTTCTTGTGAAACTCTGGCCTTAATTCTCAGGAGCAGTATAGTCTCCACATGTGTTTTATCCCCAGAGAAACGGGTTTACCGCTTGCTTGAAAGAAGGGTAAGGTAGAGGGAAGTACTACTTTAACGGCGAAACAGAAAATTCTGTGGTAGGGTATAGGTAAGCGCTACCTACTGGAAAATACAGAGTTCTTGTGTAAATGGACAAAGCTATCTCTTTGGTTTAGCGAATCAGACAATGGAAATGTGTTTTAAATGTTGTAACTAACAAAGAATTGTTGAAAAAGAAATTGCCGATAAATTTTGTAAAGGAGGGGTCAAGAGCAGAACTGACGTAGACAAAAGCCGCACTGGGATTGGACAGTGCGCTAGTCATACAGAGACAGGAGCAGAGCTGACGTAGACAAAAGCCGCGCTGGGATTGGACAGTGCGTTGTAGACAGAAATTGCTCTGATTGGAGTTTTGGTGTGAATAGCGCTAGGATTGGTCGAATAGCCTAGTGACGTGGAAGTTTGTGATTGGAGTGTTGGTGTGAGTCGCGCTAGTATTGGTTGGAATAACGCATAGAGAACAGTGTTGAATTACGGATAGTTGCGGAGAGAAAGCGATTGTGAATCATGTCGTATTATGAATATGGTAGAGAGAAAACGTCACGGATGTCGAAAGTTAAGAACTTCTTTAAGAAAGACAAAAAGGTAGTGACTAGAGAGGGACAAATAATTCCTCCGCCGAAATCACCAGCTTCACACATGATGCTGAAATATGGATATCATACATGCATATGGTTAGAAAATTGGACAAAATATACCAAGAATGATGGAGCATTGGCTTTCCCTGAGAATGGTTCATTTAATGTAGCTGTACTACGGAATTTGAGAGAGAAGATGACAATGTTAGAACCTAGACCTAGACCGACACAGTTTGAAGCTTTAACTGAAAGGGAAGATGAGATGTATGAACGAGAGAGATTCAGAGGATTAAAGAATCATGAGTTTGTGCCTGGAAGGTTATGGGGAGTAAATCATGAGGACAGAATAAAGCGTTGGAGATGTGCTAATATGACAGGAGGTTTGTTTCCAGCTTTTACAGTAGAGGAAGAAGCAAAGAGAAAGTGTACTGAGAAAAAGAAACATGTAGTTGTAGAAAAGTATGGGTATGGTGGTAGTGAAACAGATGACGAATTGCTGGAAGATATTTTAAACAGAAACCCACCTCCATACCAACAGACTTCTGCGGTGGTGACACCTAATGCACCGCCAATGGAAACTGGGAGGAATAAAAATCCCGAACGAAGAGATGAGATAAATAGGTCACAAGATCTATTAAAAACTTCACAAAATGAAGAGATAGAAAGTGACAATGCAACTGAATTAGCAAAAACCACAAGAGAATTGACTGAGAAAATAAGAGCATTGACAAAGAATATGGAAGCTGTAACTGTACCAGTGACGATAGGTCCAGTAATGCCAATTTTTGAGAATCAGAAAATTGATGAACGTTCTTTAGTGATTCCCATGAATTCACATTTGCAAAGAAAAAGAGAAGGGATGGAACTGAACAATGAAGGTGCACACCATTTGGTTAGTACCTATAGACCAAGCCCACCTACTAATTTGACGATAAATGAGAATGAGATCAGGAGAATACCTATGGTAACGGAGTCTGCATCAGGGACACCAGAAAGAAGTAACAATTGGATAGAATTAAATAGTACATCTGTAGGTCCGACTCCAGATGAGTTAAATGAATGGATGAAAACGCTAAAAACAAAAGAAACAGAAGTAAAACCATTAGATGTAGTTAGGTTAAAAATAGACATGGAAGAATTGATTTTAGGAACGATTGGTACAGAAAAATTAAAAAATTATCATGATGATGAGATTATGTTTTTGTGCAAAAGTCTTACATGGAGAGCTAGGAATTTACATGACAAATTAGAAGAAACAGCAAGTGAACTAGGAGTAGAATTTGTAAAAGTGAGAACGTTGCAGAAACCATACAGAGTAGATTTTTGTGAGAAAGATATAGAGAATCTGAATACATCAGGAAGATTGACCCAAATAAAAGAGTTAATTGTTTTGCTGATAAAATGGGGTGATGTGGATAGATGGAGAAATAGATGGACGAAAAGGAGTGAGAAAATAACAGATAAAGCATCTTTGGCTTTTGCAGTGACAGATAAGGAACCAGTTGTAAGGGAGTACCCGATGAGAGAAACTCCAGGAGGAAGTTACGTGCATGTTCCATGGACTAGACAGGATATACTGTCATTTACAAATGATTTCCCAAAGTTGAGAGAAAAGCCAGTAGAATGGTACAGACAAGTGGAGAGATTTGTGAAAGTTTCAAAGGTGTTGTGGATAGACTTGGATGGATTGTTTGATATAGTAGTGCCAGCTGATTTGTGGACAGAATGTAAGATTACTATTGATTGGCCAACTGTAGAATATCCAAGGGATGCTAAAACAGGAGCGCCAGGACCAGAAGTGATGAGAAAGTATGACCAAGTAATTACCTTTTTGAAGAATAAGATTCCACCTAAAGAAACAGATTGGGTAAAAATAGACAGAACAACGCAAGAAAGTAAAGAATCAGTGCATGCTTATTATGAAAGGCTGTTGTTAGTTTTCAAACAGTATAGTGGTTATGAGACACTAAATGAGAAGGATATGAGTCATTTTGTATATAGATTTGTATATGGGTTGAAACCGGAGATAAGTGAAATGATTAAACAGCATATGATTTGTTGGCAGAATAGCACGGTAGACGAGGTTTTGAGATATGCTAAGTATTGCAGTGATGATATTGAGAGTAGACAGCGTAAATTGAAAGAAAAAGCCATGTGGGCACAGGTGAAAGTTGCAGAGAAACAAGAAGCTCAATTGAGTAATACAGGTAATGAAGCAGGACAGGTTAGATTTCGACCAAATATAGGTAAAGGAAAAGGACAAATGAGCATAGATGAGGCAAAGAAAAAGTGGCCATGCCACAACTGTGGAAAGCTAGGGCATTGGAGAAACGAGTGTAAATTTCCACCAAAACTTAATGTGGAAAGTCAATCATTAAATTCACAGGTGCAGAGTGAGGTAGTTACTCAACAAAGTCAGGTGCCACAACCACCTCTTCCCAAGAGTGTTAACCAACAGAAATACAGTGCAGAAACAGGATTCTACGGAGGAGAACAGGTAACACAGTTGCCGCGTGCAGCTGCCATTTCTCAATATTGGTTACGACAGGATGAGGATGAAACGGATGAAAGCTTCTGACGGTGCCTAGGAGAGGGGGACGAGTGCGTGCTTGGCGCAACTCTAGAGGTAGATCAGTCTGGTCCATTTGTGGATGGAGAAGTGAATGGTGCAAATGTAACATTCCTTGTGGACACTGGAGCTACCCGTTCTACTGTTAGGTCAGTGGAAATTCCAAACCTTCCTCTCTCAGGTGAACATATCCAAGTAGTTGGAGTTTCGAATCAGCAAATAAAGACGCCTCTTACTAAATTAGTGGAGGTAAAGATTGGTCCATTTAGTGAAATGCACCGATTTGTGGTATGCGATTGTAGTCCCGTGAACCTATTAGGATGCGATCTATTGTGCAAGATGAATTGCACTATCTATTGTACTCCAGATGGAATTGCATTTCAGACCCCAGATGAAGATGTACTGTATAAAATGACAATGGTAAATTTAGAACCAGAAGTAAATGATTTGTTTCCTGTATTTGATGCAGAGAAAATCCCAATTGAATTGAAAAAGACAGTGAAAGAAGAAGTGTGGGACTTTACAGGAGAAGATATAGGATTAATGAAAGAAGTAGATCCCGTTAAAATAACAGTAAAAGAGGGAACGAGTTACCCAAATACGCCCCAGTATAAATTGACACCAGAAATAATTGAAGGAATAACGCCAGTAATAAATAAAATGGTTGAACAAGGGATTCTAAAAGAAATCATGAGCAATCCATGTAATTCGCCAATAATGGGACTGAAAAAGCCAAATGGAACATATAGAATTGTACAGGATTTGAGGAAGGTAAACAAAATTGTAGTGCCTTGTTGCCCGATAGTACCGAACCCTGCTGTGATTCTAGACCAGATTCCACGTGAAGCAGAATGGTACACAGTAATTGATTTATGTCATGCATTTTTCTCTATTCCATTGCATCCAGATAGCCAGCCATTATTTGTGTTTAGGTTTGGAGAGCGTATTTTGGCATGGTGCCGAATTCCTCAAGGGTACACAGAAAGCCCCTCAATCTTTAATCAGATTCTAAAGAAATCCTTGGAAGATTTAAAAATGCCAGAAAAGTCAGTGATGGTTCAGTATATTGATGACCTACTGGTGGCATCAAAAACGAAGGAAGCATGTGTCAATGATACAATTGCTTTGCTGAATCATTTAGCCAAAAGAGGACATAAAGTGTCCCCGTCAAAATTGCAGTTTTGTCAACAAGAAGTCCAATATTTAGGGCATAAAATTGAGAAAGGAGTGCGAAAGGTAACGACTGAAAGAATAAAAATGATTCAAGGAATGAGAGCTCCAATGACGCAAAGAGAGGTAAGAATGTTTCTGGGAATGGTTGGATATTGTCGACAATGGATAAGCGGTTTTTCGCTGATTGCTAAACCGTTGCAAAAACTGACAAAGAAGGATGTTAAAGATCCTTTTGAAATGAATGATGAGGAAATGAAAGCATTCAGAGAGCTGAAAAAGAAATTATGTGAGGCTCCAGCATTGGGAATGCCTGACTATGAGAAAGATTTTGAGTTGTATTGCAGTGAAAGAGATGGATGTGCATTTTCAGTCTTGGTACAAAGACATGGAACTATGAAAAGACCCATTGCATATTTTTCAGCTGTTTTAGACCCTGTAGCGAAAGCGTTGCCTGGATGTTTGAAAGCAGTTGCTGCTACTTGTGTGAGTCTGGAACAGAGTGAAGGCATAGTGATGGGATATCCACTGAGAGTATATGTTCCCCATTCTGTGGAAATTCTCTTGACAAGAACGAAAACACAATACATGACACCTAGTCGGCTGACTAGGTATGAAAAAGTAATTTTGAGTGCAGATAATGTGACCATTGACAGATGTATGAATGTGAATCCTTCAACATCATTGCCAGATGAAGAGAGTGTAATTGAAATGGATGAAGTAGATCACGATTGTCTGAATGTGCTTGAATATTGTACAAAACCAAGATCAGACATACGAGATGAGCCTTTAAAGGAATCAGATTATATTCTGTTTGTGGATGGCTCATGTTTGAGAACGAATGATGGAGTTCTAAGTGCAGCATATGCAGTTTGCACAGTAGCAACTGTAATGGAAGCATCTTGTCTGAAAGGGATACGGTCTGCCCAAGTCGCAGAACTAGTAGCTCTGATTCAAGCATGCAAGTTGGGAAGAAATGTATGGGTTACGATTGTGACAGATAGCCAGTACGGCTTTGGGGTGGTGCATGATTTTGGTCAGATTTGGTCACAAAGAGGTTTCTTGACGTCTGCAGGAACGCCAATTAGAAATGGAGATTTTTTGAAAAAGTTGCTTGAGGCGATACAGCTGCCTAAACAGATTGCTGTTGTGAAGTGTAATGCACATAAAAATGGGGAAGACTACATAACTGTCGGTAATAAATATGCTGACGAGATTGCACAGTACTGTGCAAAGAATGTGGTTTCTTTAAACAAAAGCCGAGAAAGAGAGCATATTTCTTGTCCTTTGCTTTTTACTAACCCTGTTGAGACATGGGATGAGGTGAGACAGTTACAGGAAGCAGCAGATGATGAGGAAAAAGATACATGGATAAAAGCAGGATGTAGAAAACATGAGGAAAATGATGTTTGGGTTTACAGAGATGAAAGACCAGTTATGCCTGATAGCATGATTTCTGACATGGCACGGATGTACCATGGACAAGCACATATTGGGAGACATTCAATGATCAGACTTTTTGACAAACATGGTATAATCCAAAATTCAGAGCCATAGCTGAGAGTCTTTGTCAAAGATGTCTTATTTGTCAACAGTTAAATCCAAGAAGGAAGACAGTAGTGAGTCTTGGAACAATAGGACGAGAAGGAGGTCCGTTCACTAGAATGCAAATGGATTTTATTGAAATGCCACCGAGCAACAGGCTAAGGTATGTCCTAATAGTCGTCTGTTTGTTTTCCCGTTGGGTGGAAGCATACCCAACAAGAAGGAATGATGGAATTACGGTAGCAAAACTTATGCTGCGAGAATTCATTCCGAGGTATGGTTTTCCAGTCACGATTGAAACAGATAGAGGAACACATTTCCAAAATGAATTAGTTAAACTGATTTGTGAAGCACTTAGTATTAAACAGAAACTGCATTGTGCATACAGACCAGAGGCTATTGGAATAGTAGAGCAAGTGAATGGAACAATTAAAAACAGGTTAGGAAAAATGTGTCAAGCTACAGGACTCAAATGGCCAGATGCCTTGCCATTAGTTTTAATGACAATCTGAAGTATTCCGGAAAGGAAAACTGGACTCAGTCCCCATGAGATAATTATGGGACGAGCAATGAGACAAGCACAAGTACCTGTCAACAAACTACTGACTATAACTGATGATCTAGTGCTGGATTATTGCAAATGATTGGCTGATGTGGTGCGTTCTGTGTTTCATCAGGTTGGACCGGATGCGACCACTCTTGAAAGAAAACCAGCTCACGACTTGAATCCTGGAGATTGGGTCCGTATAAAAGTTCACAGGAGAAGAAACTGTTTGGTTCCTCGCTGGGACGAACCACGACAAGTGATCCTGGTGACAACCACTGCAGTCAAATGTGCAGGAGTGAAACACTGGGTGCATGCCAGTCACACCATCAGAGTTCCAGAACCTGAAGATCGACATGTGAGTCGACATCTGGAAATAGTGGATAACTGTTCAGCATCAGAAGCAGAAGAAGAAACAAACAGGGTGCCAGAATCTGAAGATCGACCTGTAAGTCGACATCTGGAAGACCCAACTACAAGTGCAACGACAGAAGAAGTAGAGGAAATAGCTGAAGTTCCAGAACTTGAAGATCGACATGTGAGTCGACATCTGGAAATATCAGATACCAGTTCAGAATCTGATACAGATCATTCGGATTGTGAAGAAATTCTGAAAAGAAATTGGAAATTTGAAAGCATAAGAGAAGAAACTGAGCAAGAAGATAGTAACAGTGAGCAACCAAGTACAAGTTGTGGTAAAAATCCTTCGGAGATAATATTAATAGATGAAGAAGGGAGAGTTTCATACAAAAAGCTAGAAAAATCGGAAGATCCCCGAGGAGCAATAGGGACAGATAGCAAAACAAAAGAACAGGGAAATTTAGAAACAGATAGAGAGATTGACACAAATTCGGAAAAACCTCGAGGAGGGACAGAAATAGGTGAACGAAGGAAGATAAGAAAAGAACCACAAGTAGAGGAAGAAAATGAAATTATAAGATTTAAAATAAGAGACAATAACGAAAAAATTGAAACAGAGTCCGAAGAAAGTGGAGAAGAAAGAAACCAAAAATTAGAGTCAAGAAAAAGGAATTGGAAAACAGAAAGAGAGGAAAAAGGAAGTGAGGCAAAAAGGCCAAGAAAAGGAGACAATTGGCCCAACGAAGTAAGAAAGTTAAGATACAGAATCATAAGGTTAGATGGAAAAAGTGCTGAACAAGTGAATGAAATAACAAGTCAGAAAGAGCAAGAAAAACAAGGTGGAAAACACTTGCAGAAAACGAAAAGAGTAAAGAAGGTAAATGCGAAGTATAGATCACCTGAATGGTTGTATCTTGCGTTGACTGATATCAAAGAAGAAAAGAACACTCACGAGAACCCAGAACAAAGAAACCTAATGGGTGAAGGTGAGGTGCAACAAACTTGAAGAAGTTTAAACAATTTCTACCGGACTGGACAAAACACTGGATCTGACGAATTTTACCGGATTTGACAAAATACTGGATTTGACAAAGAAAGAATTCTGAAAAGAATTAAAAGAAAGTAGCAAGCAAAGACAAAAACATTGAAGTGCAGAGTGGCTAATAAGTCATTTCTGAGGTGTAGTGACACAATTTTCTTGAAAATAAAATAAATAAGGTTATAAAACAAAATGGAGGATACTAGAGATAGAAAATGTAAATGTGAGTTTTTAAGTAGATGGTGTAAGATGTGCTTCTTTTGTACAGGATTATTAATGATGGTATGGGTGGTTTTAGCAATCACTATTCCAATTAGTTTAGCTGTAGTAGAAACGTCTAATAAAACAGAGAAAGAAAAAGGAGCTAACACTTAAGAACCAGTTATATTAAAAAGTAGTGCAGAATTACATAAGGACAAATCAATAACAGATTTTTCTAAGAATGTTTTTACTAAATTATTATATGAGTATGTAGAAACAATGGATGTAAGAGATTGCTATGTTTGTATGCAATTGCCTGCATCTGTAGCAGAGGGTGTGACTTATCATCACCTTCCTTTGACGTATGGAATAACATGTAGTGTTTTAGCAAGTTTATTTTATAAAACAGGTAGATTAGAATATTATTACACTGACATAGATAAGATTTTTGCGAAAGTTTCTGTAGTTCCCGAGCTAAACAAAATAAAAGAGGGAAAAACGTTTGGTGAATATTTTATAGAAGATAAGATTTTAACATTAGAGAATATAGTTAAAAACAACCTTACCTGTGAGTTAAAGAAGGAAGAAAAAGTATTTTTAGAGATGGTTGAAGAAAGAAGAGTGAAATTTCAAAGAAAAGTGATAGAAGAGACAAAAACACCTCTTTGGGCGTTTGAGGAAGACAATCATGACAAGAAAAAGACAAATGCAGCTATGACTCTGGATTGGCCCCAACAGGGAAGGTTGTGCATTAGAAGAAATAAAACAAGATATGACAATTATTTTGTGGGTTCCCGTATTTGCCATGACAATTATCAAATTTTAGGTGGATGGGGATTCAAAGGGGGAAAAGATCCAATATTTCCAGGGATCTATTATGTTTGCGGTAATAGGGCTTATTACAGGTTGCTGGACCATTGGTATGGGTCATGTTATTTAGGCCTGGTCTTTCCAAAGATTTTTCATATGGACAGAAAAGAAAAAGGAACACACAGAATGATAAATACCTTTACACGAGAAAAAGGGAAAGTTTTTCAGAAATAGTAGGTGATATTTTTGGAGCATTGATACCAGCAGTGGGAATATCTTTGAATGCATTTAAAATTCGGAAATTATCCACGGTGGTAGATCGTTTATCTACAGATACTGCTGGAGGGTTCTTGATGGTAAATACCGAGATGGTTGCCATGAGAGCTATGGTGATGCAAAATCGACTTGCCCTTGACATTCTTTTGGCAAAAGAGGGTGGAGTCTGTGGAATGCTGAAAGTCCAACATTGTTGCACTTACATTCCAGATAAAAGTGAAAATATACAAAAGTATATAACGAATATTACAAGTTTGCACAAAGAACTTGCTCCACTGGAGGTTGAAAGTGCATTGGGAAAACTTGGTAAAGGGTTTTCTTCAGTAATAAATTGGTTAACAAGAATGAGTGGATTAATAATAGGGAAAGTTATAATAATAGCAACCATGATAATAATAATAATTTTGGTGCTGAAGCTTGTAATTACATGTATAAAGAGAAGAAGAAGACAGAATAAAATAGAAAAAGAAAACATGATAAACAAGGAGAGAGAGAGAGAAATGGGTGCAATAGAGTTAGAAGAAATAAAAGAGAACATGTACAAGAAGACGAAGAGACAAGTTGAAAGGGATACAGTTGTGTAAACTAACAAAAGCAAACGGATAAAAGATATATGCTGTCTGAGAAAATTGTATAACTTGGGTTTTGTGGTGATGTTAAAAATCACCAAAGGGGGGAGTTGATGGAGCAGGATAAATGAAAAAATGTAACCTCCTAATAATTTTCGTAAAATAATTAATAAACATGTTCGTTTAAGTAAATAACCAACAATGTATGTTACATGTAAAGGGTTAAAGGTAACACGCTATTTTGTGTGCAAATTAATCAACTTATAATTGTTTACTTGTTTACGTGTCTAACAGAACGTAATATTTGCGTACTAATAAAATAATAAACGCATGATTTGTGCTTTTTAAATAAAACGTGTGGTTGCAAAATAAAGCGATGGTAAGTAAGGGACGGCTTTATATGTTGCTTTTTGCTAGGTAATACCTAATTGGGGTACGTAGAAAGACGGGAGGGAAACGAAAGGGTTTATATTCTTTATTTTAACAATATTTTGTTTATTTTTGAAAATAGTGCGCTTAGGCCTGTTGAGCAGCGATATAAAATGGCCGCCATTTGCTAGAGTACGCATGAGCAAGAAACCGTGTGGTAGAGGAGAAAGGCTGTGAAAAAGGATGACCACGTGTTCGTGCTGAGAGGCTAAGACGGAAGTATGGTCAAGGCTATTGTGACCTTTCTGAGCAAATGTGTGCCAAGATGATCAGCAAGAAGCGTGAGAAGTCAAACTGAATAAATGGACGGAACTGTTGAATCTAAAAAGTAGCAGAAAAAGATACAAATTGGACTGATCGAAACTGATGAGCAATGTCATGAACTGTGGGAAACGATGCAAGCATGGACATTCCACAAAGAACTGGTTAAGACAAGGAAGTTTGATTAAAATATATATGGACCTGAATGAACCAATGAGAAAGAATCACGCCATAGAGATGCAACATTTTTATTCAGTAAGCTAGAATTAGGGTATAAGAAGACCTACTCTTGGTGGGGAGGGGTTAGATGCTGGAGAGTTAGATGCTGGAGAGAGGAGATGCTGTAGATGGGTGAAGTTGCGGTTGCTGATGCTGACGAGCTGATGCTGCTATTTTATATTTCTAGTTGAGTATAAGATGCTGCTTTTGGAGAACCTTTTTACTCCTGATAGATTTTTCATTTAGAGTTATTAGATTTTCCAAGACAGATAGATTGATCTCTTGGAGTTCTTGCTGTGACAACCTTATTTTTCCGTCTAATAGGTATGCATTGCAATTTCAATTTATTCTTATAATGATGATAAATGTAATGATCTGAATAATAAGCTTAAAACTTATTTCTTGCTTCAAAACTTTATATAAACTTTATTATTCTTTAAACAAATGACTCAGTGATTCTTTAGCTCAATAATTAAGGTAGAATGTTAAAGAGTTTATTGTGATTGAGCTGGTCTTAATCATCATCAACTGATTCCTACTAGTTGGTCCATCGACCAATGAGCGGAATACCTTAAAGCAAATGAGAAACATTATGTCATGTTAAAAGAGGTATCCCGTCTCCTTCCAGCGAATCGTTTTCTCCTAGGTTAAGGACAGAGGTAATCCAGGGAATAAATGAGTAAGTGAATGTATATGCGGTGTTATGGGCCCCACCGTCATATGGATATAGTTTGTGTGTTGGAGGGATAAGTTGCACCTGGATGACCGAAGCATATAGGAGAAGAATTTTTATTGTTAGCGCTGGATCACAGCTTTGGAGGATTCATGTTTCACGGAAAAACAATTCTGTTGACAATATCTTGAGGAAAATCATATTGTACCTTCAGCTCAGTCAGTTACTGGATTATGTTTTCTTAACCAGTTGGTTCCCATTATAATAGGAAAGACTGGGGCATCTATAGCATTTTATATCACGTCTCCTGATGATAATGGTGTATCAACCCTTTTGGGTTTTGCAGAGGCATCTTATTCTGAGAGGGCATAAATCCTCAATGGGCTATGAAGGAACGTCTATGTTTCAATAAAGAAATGAGAACTAACTGCAGTAAGTGTCCTAAAATTCATTTATGACTGTTGGTTGGGGCAGAGTTAAGAATTTTGGGGCAATTAGTATAGAAGAACACATATTGCCCAGATGTCCAAAAGGCCAAGCATAATTGTCTCTATGACTTCAGTAGGTTTCTTCTGTTATAACTTCTTTTTCACATTTATAATTTGCAAGGGTTCCTCACTAATACCTGATGGGGAAGCAAGGTAGACAACAGGTTTTGGGGGATGCTAAGTACAACAAGCTTTATGTTGCCTCTCATGCATGCATGTTGATGATCAATCTGCAACGCTATATCAGAGAATGGTGGGTCAGTTAACAAACATTGACACAGCATCTTTAAGATTCTCCCACTAAAGCCTGATATAATGCAACTGCTGCTTTTTTTGCATCAGTCCAGGAAGCCTACGAACACAATTGTTGAAACTGAGTGACTAATGTGTCATTGTTCAAATGTCATATTAAACTCATTTAGGAATAAATCATAGTTCTGTAATACTGTGGCCCTGATTATGAGTATAAGTTATTTACCAGGTGCAATAAATAGCACCTGTTCTCAGTTTTTGGGGAATGACCTGCGGATTTCGGTGCTTAATACACTAAGGGCCTTATTACGTGCCGTACCCAGGGTCCGACTGCCATATTACAAGTTAGGTGGATTGCTACTGCAAAGACTGCGGCTGAACTACCGACACCGCCAGAACACTGCAGACTGCCGGAATTGCAGTTGGGGAAAAGGAGCTACTATATGGTGGTACAGAGGAGTTTCACCACCGTCCGCATTAGAAGTTGGCTTTCCGATGAGCAGATCACAGCGGTGGGACTGAAGGCTTTGAGTCAGTGGAAACGAAGGATTTGGGGTGCATACTCACCCCTCTCCTGTTCTATCCATCAGAGTTCGACGTGGAGCACTTTCTCTAGGTCCCCGCTTCACATAAGCATCTTCACCCTGAAGAATACGACCCTGTTTGTGGCAAAATACAGGTAAGTCCATTTGGTACCATAAACCCATTGTCTGGAATGCCCACATATCGGCTAGACTCCGGCAATGGGTAGGTGGTATTTTTCTGCATGTATCATGCATGTGTGTACATTCGACACATGCAGTTGAAATGTACACACAGGTATCGATAGATATGGAAAACCATTGCCCACCACTGCAAGACCGCCGCAGCAACACCGCGGGCCCCACGGTCAACTTGTAATACGGCAGTGGGAAGACCTGCAGTCTTCTAGCGGCCAAACTCATAATCAGACCTGTTGGACTTGGCCCTTTTTGGCAGGTTCACCCCTAAACTTTTTGCCTTTTTCTGTGACCTGGTGTTGGTGGTTTTCGGCCTCTGGGCACTTTCGCACTGTGGTCCAGTGGAAAGTGCGTGCGCTCTCTGTGTTACATTGGTGAGCTTGGCCTGCCCTCCCATAGGAATACATTGGGGATTCCCTGATCAGTGTGTGTCAATGGTAATTCCTGTTATGAGAGGAGCAGTGTGGTCAAGTCTGGTATGTATGAAATTGTGTGAATAAATGCTGCGCAATGGTGTGCTCAGATTTATTGTGGTTATTTTAGAAACGCCACTTTTAGAAGTTGGCATTTCTGTGTGCTATGTGTCTGTCTGCCTGATGTGAATTGCATGTCTGGCTTGTGAGTGACAGGGGCTGGGAGGTGTGTGTGGCTCCAGGAGGGGCAGGGTGAGTCAGCGCTGGGCTGAATAGGACACCTGGGCTGGGAGTAGTGGGAGGGGTGATCCCCTGACTCTGAATAGGATGGTGCCTGCCCTAGTGAATGCTGGCTCCGCCCCCTGTGGTGTGTCTGATCACCTAGCCCCCACCTGACAAAGGGGGAGAGGAGCTTGGAAAACAAAGTGCTCCAAATCCCCCCTGAACCAGTTGCATCTGGTTCCCCCATGCCCTGCACTACAGACAAAGAGAATGTTGGTATAAATATAGGGGCTGTGACTCCATAAAATTGTTCAGTTCTTGTTCCTGAATCCTGACGGGGCGTGCTGCTGCTAGGGGCGCAGGAGGGGCTGCCATGAGGGCTTGCCTCCCTGGGCCCTGCATTGCCCCTTCATCTCTAAAGACCTTTTGCTTGGACTTATTCTTTTGATGCAGGACTTTTTTTTGATGCCTCTAGCACCTCGTGTGCGCTTTCTTTCCATTTTTCCCCAGGAGAGCATGAGGCTGCGCAGCGCTTTTGCTGCAGCCCCCTTTGAGAGGGAATCCCCATCATAGGGATTCCCCCCGTGATGCTGTTGGCGGGTGCCCACACCGCCTTTGGCTTTTATTAATTAGCGGGAGCCCACCCTGCTTTATAATTTTAAATTACGAGGGAGCCTACCCCTCATTGCCGCCAAGAAGAGAAGGAGAGACAAAATCACCGCCGCGGGCCCGATCGCCACACAGGAAGTCAGGCATCCTTGCCTGGGATGTGGGCGGGGCCTCGTGGTAGCAGGAAGGAGCCGGAGATCTGTCCGGAGCCTCGCAGGCTCCATGTAAAAGTCCCGAGTCCCAGGTGGGGGGCCCGGGTGAAGCGAGGAGTACGGCCGGAGCAGGCAGCGACCACGCAATACTCCAGGCAGGGCTCCCGTGAAGCTGAGGGAGCCCCGCAGGCCACCGTGAAGAGGAGACAGAGTCCCCAGCTGCCTGGAGAGCCCGGTGAGTAGGGGCTTCTCCGTTGTATGTGCCGGTCGAGGCACAGAGTCGGTGCCACTGTTCTGAGCGGCCCCCGCCTGATATAGGGCCGCTCCAACGTTGGGGGCACGTCGGGGCATATTGCCGATGCCCGTCCTCCGTGGCCACAGTGTTGTTGGTGCCGCACGAGGCCCAGGGCCAGTTCCTATTTTTGCTCAGCAGACCCGCCGTTGCGGGCCGCTCCTACGAGGGGGCATATTTGTTTTAAGAGGGCCCAGATGGGCCCGTGCCCCTACCTTTGGCCATGTTTTCACAGTTGCCTTGCCAGTGGGCAACTGCAACGATGGGGCAAGAGTATGTAGAGAGCCCCAGTGAGGCCCCGAGGGCACAGATGTGCCAGGGCCCCTTCATTTTGTTTTATTCCCAGCTGCGCCGCACCAGCGTGGGCAGCTGCAACACTTGCACACATTTGTTCAGAAGGCACAGTGAGTGCCCGGCCTTTATTTTTATTCACAGCTGCGCAGCAATTAGTGCCAGCTGCAACGTTTAGGCCATCATTTCTTTGGGGGAATTTTGGTGTGAGATAGGAGTGAGAGACACTCCTCTGCCCCAGCGCAATTGCGCACTTGCGAACTCCGCTGCCTTGGCAGCAGCCCTGACATTTTGGATACAGGGCATTTGAGCCCCTTTGAGAAGGCCAGTTGGCCAGGGGGACTGTTAGGTTTGTAGGGCGCCAGGCCCTAATGTGATTTATGTGGTGCTAGGAAATGTGATTCCTGTATTGTGATTTACGCACCCTGTTTTATGCCTCTACCTGTGGTTTATGTATGAGGTTATTTGCATACTGTGGTTTATGCTAGTGAGATTATTCTCTACTGTGAGTTTTACCCCTAATGTGAGTTATGCTTAGGAGGTTAGGGTCTAATGCGTTTAGACTTATGAGATAATTGCATAATGTGTTTATGCTGGTGAGTTTGGCGCAGAATGTAATTCACGGCTAAATGTGATGCTGTGCATAATGTGGTTTATGTTACAGGATGATGCTGAGTACAGTGTTTACCAGTGATTACTGGTTGTACGTTTATGATGTGTCCTACATTTACTAAGTTCACTTTGTGATGGTTCTGACAGCGGTCCAGTTGGCCCTGTCAGGTGTACATAATCCCTTGTAGATATTACCTAGTGCCAGGTGGCACAATGTATATTATGTGATTACTATTCTAATGTGTTATGAGAATACAAAGGCTATTTTTATATATAACCTTGTGTGGAGTTCCTTTTGTGGTGTGCCTGGTATGTTGTTGCTGTGTGCGTGTTGTGCAAACGCTTTACACATTGCCTCCGGGATAAGCCTGACTGCTTGTGCCAAGCTACCAAGGGGGTGAGCAGGGGTTATCTTCGGCGTGTAACTCCCTCGCCCTGACTAGAGTGGTGGTCTCTGCCTGGCTTTGGCGCAAGCCTTAGCCAACCAGAGATCCCATTTCTAACAAGACCCTAAACCGCATGCTACTATAATGCTGCTCACTTTTATCCTGTTAAGTTCCATCAGTTTTGACCTGCTAAAATATACTGAAGGGTGATCCATTTAATACACCGGATAATTACCCAGTACTTTAAATACCACTCAATTCGGAATTCTGACCCCTGCACAAGCAAGGGTTTGTTCAAGGGTCAGAAAACAATGACCTTTTCATAATCAGGGTCTGTATCTTGCCTCAGCAACAAAAGAGTAGCCCAAGCATGGGTTTCCTTACTTAAAGAGATAACCACAAGTAGTACTTTAGATGAATGTGAAACAATTTGATGAGGATAAGTTTAAAAAATCTAATTTGAATTGATCCTGAAATTGATGCAAATATATTGCGATAACTAGTACTTTTGTCAGAGAAGCCATAATGGAAGCCAAAGAAGCTCCGAAAGATAACATGGTCAAAGGCAATGGTTTGAGCACGCTTTGTCAATGATTAACTTGATCCCAAAAATGTGCTTGTCCAGTTTAAGTGACTTTCATATATATTTGGCAAACACAAGGAGATGATGGACGGAGCGCTGAAACTTTGCAGACACTCATCCCCAATCACAGATCTGGGTTGAATTCATCATCATCATCCTTTATCTCACTTCGCCACCCCAGTTCAGACACAGCTATATGCAAATCAGTCTTGACCCTGTGCCTCATGGGAACAGTCCAGCCTGAACTGCCAAGCCATGTCTTCCCTGGACCAGAAACAAGCATCCTGGGACCGGTTTCTGGGTAACACCCTTTATCAGCCAGGCTAGCTTGAATCCAGTGGCAGAATGAGCAAGGGACCCATGTCTGGGCATACCCTGCCAACTTAGAGCGAATACAGCAAACACAAGGAGATGACGGATGGAGCGCTGAAACATTTCAGACACTCACCCCCAGTCACAGATCTGGGTTGAATCCATCATCATTCTTTAGCTCACTTCGCCACCCCAGTTCAGACACAGCTATATGCAAATCAGTCTTGACCCTGTGCCTCATGGGAACAGTCCAGCCTGAACTGCCAAGCCATGTCTTCCCTGGACCAGAAACAAGCATCCTGGTACTGGTTTCTGGGTAACACCCTTCATCAGCCATGCTAGCTTGAATCCAGTGGCAAAGTAAGCAATGGACCCACGTCTGGGCATACCCTGCCAACTTAGGGCGTACAAGGCAAACACAAGACGATGATGGATGGAGCGCTGAAACTTTTCAGACACTCACCCCCAGTCACAGATCTGGGTTGAATCCATCATCATTCTTTATCTCACTTCGCCACCCCAGTTCAGACACAGCTATATGCAAATCAGTCTTGACCCTGTGCCTCATGGGAACAGTCCAGCTCAAACTGCCAAGCCATGTCTTCCCTGGACCGGAAACAAGTATCCTGGGACCAGTTTTGGGTAGCATCCTTCATCAGCCAGGCTAGCTTGAATCCAGTGGCAAAGTGAGCAAGGGAGCCACATCTGGGAATACCCTGCCAACTTAGGGCGAACAAGGTAAACACAAGGAGATGATGGACGGAGCGCTGAAGCTTTTCAGACACTCATCCCCAGTCACAGATCTGGGTTGAATACATCATCATTCTTTAGCTCACTTCGTCACCGCAGTTCCGACCCAGCTATATGCAAATCAGTCTTGACCCTGTGCCTCATGGGATAAGTCCAGCCCGAACTGCCAAGCCATGTCTTCTCTGGACCGGAGACAAGCATCCTGGGACCGGTTTCTGGGTAACACCGTTCATCAGCCTGGCTAGCTTGAATCCAGTGACAAAGTGAGCAAGGGACCCACGTCTGGACATACCCTGCCAACTTAGGGCGAACAAGGCAAACACAAAGAGATGATGGACGGAGCGCTGAAACTTTGCAGACACTCATCCCCAGTCACAGATCTGGGTTGAATCCATCATCATTCTTTGGCTCACTTCGCCACCCCAGTTCAGACACAGCTATATGCAAATCAGTCTTGACCCTCTGCCTCATGGGAACAGTCCAGCTCGAACTGCCAAGCTATGTCTTCCCTGGACCAGAAACAAGTATTCTGGGACCGGTTTCTGGGTAACACCCTTCATCAGCCAGGCTAGCTTGAATCCAGTGGCAAAGTGAGCAAGGGACCCACGTCTGGGCATACCCTGCCAACTTAGGGCGAACAAGGCAAAAACAAGGATATGATGGACGGAGCGCTGAAACGTTTCAGACACTCACCCCCAGTCACAGATCTGTAAGTAAAATGTAAGTCCGTTTTTATATAGCGCAGCTACTCACCCTTACGGGTCTCAAGGCGCTGGGGGCCGGAGTGGAAATTAAGTGAGCTATTGCCCAGAGTCACATGGTGCTGAGCTGAGCTGCCGCCGGAGCCGGGGATCGAACCGTGAACCCTGTGCTCCGGAGTCAGCTGCCCTGGCCGCTGCACCACACCTCTACAGATCTGGGTTGAATCCATCATCATTCTTTAGCTCACTTCGCCACCCCAGTTCAGACATAGCTATATGCAAATTGTTAGAAATGGGGGTCTCTAGTTGCAGAAGTAGGTACCTTTGACCAAGTAGGGGCCCTTGCTTCTAGTCAGGTTAAGGGGGCTACACTCCTACAATAACCCCTGCTCACCCCCTTGGTAGCTTGGCACGAGCAGATAGGCTTATCTCAGAGGCAGTGTGTAAAGCATTTGTGAACACATACAGTAATACAGTGAAAACACTACAAATGGACACCACACCAGTTTAGAAAAATAAGTAATCTTTATCTAGATTTACCACAAGACCAATTGACAAAAATCTACAATACAGTAAAAAAATATGACTTTCAAATGGTAGAAATAGCTTAGTTCAATGTAGATGGTAAATGCAACACTTTACTCTCAAAGTACCTTGGATGCGTAACGCAATATAAACAAAAAGGTCGCAGGGAAGGCGATGTGTCAGTTCCTCACTTCGGGGGAGGCGGCGCACCTGTTCCTTACTGCAGCGCAGGGCAGGCGATGCATCTGTTCCTTACCGGAGAGGAAGCGCAGCGTCTGTTTCTTACTGCGTTCCGGTTACGATGCAACAAGATGGCGCCTCGATGCGATGCGACGATCCGGTGCGATGCAACAAAATGGCATCTTTGTTGCGATGCAACAACTTGGATGCGATGCTTGCATGCCCGACGGCCGTGCGGCGAAATCGGTGGTTTCTTGAGCCACGACAGGCCCTGCGATGCGCTTCTCCGGTGATGCGATGGCAACCTCTGCGGCGGCGGCATGCTTCTCCGGCGATGCAACCCGCTTCTTCGGTGATGCGACGGCAAACAGCTGCGGCGGCACACTTCTTCGGCGATGCGACGGCAACAGCTGAGGCGGCGACATGCTTCTTCTTTGTTGCGACGCGCTTCCAGCTCTAAGCGAAACACAGTTTCAAGAGGGCCCAAAACAACAGCAGGCACCTCTCTGCAGGTAGAATTCCCAGCAAGGAAATTCAAGGGGAGCTGGGGGTGAAGTCTTTGTGTCCCTGAGACTTCAGAACAGGAGGCAAGCTCAGCTTCAAGCCCTTGGAGATCTTCCTCAAGATGATTAAAGTACAAACAAAGTTCCTTTTCCCCTTTCCTTGGCAATAAGTAATCACTGCAGGCCAACCCCAAACAGTCACCAGCGCAGGGGCAGTCTCCTCCTTCAGCTTCCTTGGTTTCTCTCCTTGGCAAAGGTTCGTCTTGATTCCCAGAAGTGATCTAAAATTCTGGGGTCTAGGCCCCAATATTTATACTCCAAAATCCTTTGTTCTCTGAAGGCAGAGAGTGTCTGTACCCAGCCCAAACCAGTTCTGTCCTCCCTGGTGCAGCTTCCTGGCAGGAGGTGGAGACAGCATTGTTGAATGCAGATCTGGCCCAGGTAGCTGAAAAGAAATCTCCTCCCCCTACTCTCTATTCTATGTAGGCTCAGGCAAGTGAAAGGAAATCTCCTCCCTCTACTCTCTATTCAACCCAGGTCCGATTCAGCCCAGCCCTGACTCATCAGACTGCTGGAGCCAAAGACCTCTCCAGCCCCCTGTCACTCACAAACCAGACATGTAATACACAAACCTAGCAGAGGCATACTGGATGGTTAGGCAAGAAAATACCTACTTTCTAAAAGTGGTATTTTCAAACACAGATTGTAAAAATCACCCACACTAGAAGATGTATTTTAACATTCTGAGTTCAGGCATACTAAACTTTATTTTTCTATCTTGTTCCTAGGGTCAGTTATGCTTATAAGATGTTATAATCAAACTGCCCATTCTGGCCTATGGGAACAGATAGCCTTGCAATAGTGAAAAACGAAATTGGCAGTATTTCACTATCAGGACATGCCACCACACCAGGGCATCTCATACCTTTCACATACAATGCACCCTGCCCATAGAATTACTTTGGGCCTACCTTAGGGGTGACTAACATGCAGAAAAGGGAAGGTTTAGGAACTGGCAAGTGGGTGCACTTGCCAAGTCGACATGGCAGTCCCAGACTGCACACAGGCTCTGCAATGGCAGGCCTGAGCCATATTTTACAAGCTGCTTCTGTGGGTGGCACAATCAGTGCTGCAAGCCCACCAGCAGCATTTGATTTACAGGCCCTGGGCATTCATGGTGCACTGTACTAGGGTCTGACAAGTAAATCAAATAAGCCAATCATGGAGTCACTAATCCATTACAACAATTTACAAAAGGGAGCACTTGCACTTTGGCACTGAACAGCAGTGGCAAGGTGCCCAAAACATGTAGACCAGCAAAAACATAGGAGGCAACAGCCAAAAAAAATGGAAGGGAGACCCACGCCAATGGTGCCAGGTCTAACACAAATCAGTCTGACCCTGTGCCTCATGGGAACAGTCCAGCACGAACTGCCAAGCCATGTCTTCCCTGGACCAGAAACAAGCATCCTGGGACTGGTTTCTGGGGAACACCCTTCATCAGCCAGGCTAGCTTGAATCCAGTGGCAAGGTGAGCAAAGGACCCACGTCTGGGCATACCCTGCCAACTTAGGGCGAACAAGGCAAACACAAGAAGATGATGGATGGAGCGCTGAACATTTTCAGACACTCACCCTCAGTCACAGATCTGGGTTGAATCCATCATCATTCTTTATCTCACTTCGCCACCCCAGTTCAGACACAGCTATATGCAAATCAGTCTTGACCCTGTGCCTCATGGGAACAGTCCAGCTCGAACTGCCAAGCTATGTCTTCCCTGGACCAAAAACAAGTATCCTGGGACCAGTTTCTGGGTAACACCCTTCATCAGCCAGGCTAGCTTGAATCCAGTGGCAAAGTGAGCAAGGGACCCACGTCTGGGCATACCCTGCCAACTTAGGGCGAACAAGGTAAACACAAGGAGATGATGGACGGAGCGCTGAAACTTTTCAGACACTCACCCCCAGTGACGGATCTGGGTTGAATCCATCTTCATTCTTTAGCTCACTTCGCCACCCCAGTTCAGACACAGCTATTTGCAAATCAGTCTTGACCCTGCGCCTCATGGGAACAGTCGAGCACGAACTGCCAAGCCATCATCCATCAGTTCATCATCTCCTTATGTTTGCTTTGTTCGCCCTAAGTTGGCAGGGTATGCCCAGGCATGGGTCCCTTGCTCACTTTGCCACTGGATTCATGCTAGCCTGGCTGATGAGGGCTGTTGAGGGCTGTTAGCCAGGATGCTTGTTTCCAGTCCAGGGAAGACATGGCCTGGCAGTTCAGGCTGGACTGTTCCCATGAGGCACAGGGTCAAGACTGATTTGCATATAGCTGTGTCTGAACTGGGGTGGCTAAGTGTCTGAAAAGTTTCAGCGCTCCGTCCATCATCTCCTTGTGTTTGCTTTGTTTGCCCTAAGTTGGCAGGGTATGCCCAGACGTGTGTCCCTTGCTCACTTTGCCACTGGATTCAAGCTAGCCCGGCAGATGAGGGCTGTTAGCCCGTAACCGGTCCCAGGATGCTTGTTTCCGATCCAGGGAAGACATGGCTGGGCAGTTTGGGCTGGTCTGTTCCCATGAGGCTCAGAGTCAAGACTGATTTGCATATATCTGTGTCTGAACTGTGGTGGCTAAGTGAGCTAAAGAACGATGATGGATTCAACCCAGATCTGTGACTGGGGGTGAGTGTCTGAAAAGTTTCACCTTTCTATCCATCATCTCCTTGTGTTTGCTTTGTTTGCCCTAAGTTGGCAGGGAATGCCCAGACGTGGGTCCCTTGCTCACTTTGCCACTGGATTCAAGCTAGCCTGGCTGATGAGGGCTGTTAGCCTGAAACCGGTCCCAGGATGCTTGTTTCCGGTCCAGGGAAGACATGGCTTGGCAGTTCGGTCAGGACTGTTCCCATGAGGCACAGGGTCAAGACTGATTTGCATATAGCTGTGTCTGAACTGCAGTGGCGAAGTGAGCTAAAGAACGATCAGGGATTCAACCCAGATCTGTGACGGAGGTGAGTGTCTGAAAAGTTTCAGCGCTCCGTCCATCATCTCCTTGTGTTTGCTTTCATATATATTTGTAATATTTCAATGGGCTGACAAAATTTCGAAGTGGTTAGCTGATGTATTTATTCAGACCAAGCAAACTCTTAGTAATAATGGATATGGGAATAGAACACCACAAATAATATCAAATTTCCCGGCACCAAGATGTCCCCTAGGGCACACTTTGTAGGTATATTGTACTTGGGAAAAAATTGTAGTGTCACAGGTGAACAAAACAGGAAGAAAATCGGAAATAAACAGGACCAGATGGTATGCACAGGGATCTGGGAATAGATTCAGGTTATGGTAGCACAAAGTTGATACTGTTCATAGGTAAAATAACAATGCCCTAAAAAACACAGAAAAACTTGAATTTAAATATTACTTACCTTCTACAATGCTTGGAAGAAAGGATAATCCACCAACTTGCAATGATTCCAGGCTGTGTACATCTCTATCTCCAGGCACCCACAAAAATGTGGAAATGGGAGAAAAGAAATCAGAGCACACCCTTCCTACTGTAACTAACAGCAACGGATTTGGGTAGAAAAGACAACAGTAACCCTCAAGCAAATCCTAAGGAAAGATATCTTCTTTAAAATGAAGGCCTTCACCCACCTTTAGGATGCTTCATCATAGGGCTCCTTCTCGCATTGGTCAGATGTATGACACAAGGTGAGCTACAACCCAAGAAAGGGGAGCTATGTTTGCTTTATGGGTCAGGTGATGTATTGAAGGTGTCCTAATCATGTAATGCTAAAAGAGGGGAACCATAATGTGTAAAAGGCTAAAGCTATCTATAGTCCAGAATACATTTTGTTTGTATCCCCAGTGTGTAGATTAAAAAGTCCAGGGAAGGCCATTGACCATGTTATGTGGTTGACCTGCTTCTGCCCATAAACAACTATCCAAAATTGTTCATTATTCTCTATTTCTAGTTGATTATAGTGCCAATGCAATGCATCACTAGGAACAGGAAGGAGAAAGTCAGACCCCCCTTTAGTGGGCTCCATATTGGATTGGGATCATTCTGTGTCCAGACGTTGTATTACAAAAAGCAAGCTGACATAATGGAATAGGTTTTAAATGAGTGTAATTCAAGGCAATGCTCCACCTCCATTTCAGACCTAGGTGCCAGATTCTCCAACTCCATAACTTAGATTCAATGCCCATCGCCATTTACCCTAACCCAGCATTGAACCAACTGACTCATTTCTGATCTCTCATGTGCAAAGAAAATGGGCTAGCCCAATAATGGTAGGAACCAGGACAATATATCAAACAGTAGAATGTGGTTCCCTTGGGACTATTATTGTGAGAGAACAGGTAGTCTTATTCTCCACAGGTACAATGTTCTCAAGCAAAAACCTGCCAATAATTTTACTAGAAACAGAAGAAACAAGTTTTGGAGAGCGGTTATAAACCTGTATTCAAATCAAATAGCATATAAGCACATATGAGCAATGTATGTTCTTCCGAATATTTTGAGAAATTATGCTCCAAAACAAGGGAAATGGCTGAAAATGGCTCAGTGCCCATGGGGGATCACACATGCATAATCATGTAAGAAGGATAAATAATGTCAAATTCCGCAAAATTAATTCTGCAGTAAGTGTAGGTAGTGGTATGAAAATAGCTCTTCCCTCTAAACTGAATGCCTCAGTAGTACAAGCAGTGAATTACATATGGCGTGTCTGCATGTTGACCCTCCTGGGGGGACTAAATGTGGTCATCATCATCAAATTCTTTATTTCGGTCAATAAAACCATAAAAGAAACAGCCACACAATTCACAATTAATACATACTGAGTTAAAAGGAGCATTCAGTGGACAAATGGGCTATAGATAGATAAAAAGAACACAGATTGACATGATAAACCAGCGTAGAAAGGCAAGATTAATTCATTTCCCGGATAATGCATAGTTGAGAACACTCTGACAAGGCAAGCCAGAGCTATAAGGCCACAGTAGTTAAAAAGCTAAAGTTAAAGTGCTGGTGCATTAGCAAATATTGTACTAGTCAATTACCAAAACTGCAGCCCATACATTAAACAACTAAGGTTGGTTACCCCTTATACCTAAATAATGCCCTTGCTCAGATTCAACAATAGACAAAGTTTTAAAATACATAAAATATATACAAATAAAATCAGCTATTTACAATATAAAAATATCTCATTGGAAATTAAGACGCGCTTGTCTGATCAATACAGTCTCCATTTTTCAATCAGGGCCAGACAACGGAGATAGCTGCGCCCTCCCTCTAATCGCCCAAAAGTGGCCAAAGAATTTCGCGGTGGCGCAGGTGAAAAGGGGTCTAGCATCTGACTTTAGTATGCGTAAGGCGTCTTTGGAGCTTCGGGTCCCTAATTGCCTGCACACAGGATTTAACCATTTACTCCTTGGTTTTGTATAGGCTGTGCAGGCGAAAAAGACATGGCCTATAGATTCCTGTGGACATGAACAGGAAGGACAGCCCTTAGGTTGGGATTTGTTAGCCTGCCAAGAGTTAGTAAAGGCGTTGATTGGTAGGCTACTGTGCCTAAACTGTGTATACAGTTTCTTGTCAGCTGGCACCTTGATGATGTCAAAATAGCTCTCCAAGTGACAATTAGTTTTCAAATCAATGAATGCATCAGTTAGGCTGCCGTGTTGTCTTTTCTGAAGATTATTCTGGTCAACCCACACCCAGTACATAAGTTTTAAATGGCCCCTGGAATAGGGTGATGGGTGGTCAATAGCCTGGTTTGGCAAACCTATGCTGGACAAGAGAACATCTACATGTTTAATCCAGCCAATTTGTTTTGGTGGTATCCAGGTTTGAGACCTAGCTAAGGGCTGCAGAATAAGCTGCCAAATTGGGTGTGGTGATCAGTCTGTGCCAAAACAACAGTGGGCATACCTCGCAAGGTCATTGATGGACTTGATACCAAGATCAAGCTTGAGAGGTAGGAGAGGAGTACTTTGAGGAAGGGCTACCAAATTCCTGAGGAACTTACTTTCCACAACTGCAAGGTTGTTTGCAGTTACTGTGCCCCACAACTCTGCCCCATAAAGATCACTGCTCACGGCCTTGCAGCTGTACAATTTGAGAGCAGGAGCCACTGGCTTGGTATATGATAGGCAATGCTCCCACCTCAGAGCCCCAGTTAGCTGTGAAAGTTTCAAAAAAGCCTTTCCTAGATGATTTTTCCAGGCCATTCCCTCAGACAGCTTGATACCCAAATAGTCGAAAGAGCTGACCCTCTCAAGCTGAACGTTGTCCAACAACTAGGTACCCTTGAAGGATTTGTGAGGGTTCAGCATCATTAGCTTGGTTTTAGTGGTGTTGATGACCAAGCCCCTCTCGTCACAAAAGGCCTTAAATTGGTTTATTAATTTCTGGAGGCCCATGGGAGTTTTGGAGATCAATAGGGTATCGTCGGCGAATAATAGAGTAGGAATTTTGGGGTTCGCCAATGATGGAGCATCAGCAGGTGTGGAGCACAGGAGGTCAGCTACCTGGTTGACATACAGGGAGAAAAGGGTTGGGGCTAAAACAAATCCCTGACGTACCCCCCGCTGGATCTTAAAAGGCTCAGTGGTCTGTCCCTGGTTCCCCCACTCACCCGGGCAAAAGTTCCTTCATGCAACCTGATTAAGATTTTCAGGATTGCCAGGGGCATTCCCATGTCCCTAAGAGTCCGCCAAAGTAAGTCCCTGGGAACGAGGTCGAAGGCTGTTTTTAAATCTATAAAGGCATGGTTCAGGCTACCCTTGCCCAACACAACTACCTTCCAGTATAACGTAACAAGACGAAATACTTGATCGATTGTGCCGGTCTTCTGCCGAAATCCTGCCTGGAGTGGAGAGAGGATATCATTCTCATCCATCCAGTCCTGGATCTTGGCCAGGAGGGAGCAGCAGAAGACCTTTTGGGCACAATCAATCAGGCTGATCGGGCGGTACTTGGAGGGCATTGACCTATCCCCTTTCTTAAAGATAGGTATTACTTCCGCCCCTTTCCATGAATCTGGGATCCTCCCCCCGCCAGCAATGTCATTGGCCAGTGACATAAAGTATATTGCCCAATTGTCCCTATCCTCACGGAAAAGGTCGCCAGGGATACCATCCGGACCTGGGGCTTTCGCAGGTATAATAAAAGACACACAAAAAAAGTGTTACAGCAAACAAATGATGGACAGAATGCTGACAATGCAAACATTCTCCCCCAATCAAGAGATCTGGGTTAAATCCATCGTTCTTTTGCCCACTACGCCACCCCAGTTTGGACCCAGCCATATGCAAATCAGTCTTGACCCTGTGCCCCGTGGGAACAGTCCAGACCGAACTGCCAGGCCAGGTCCTCCCTGGACCGGAAACAAGCATCCTGGGACCGGTTTCAGGGTATGTCACCCTTCTTCAGCCAGGCTAGCTTGAATCCAGTGGCACAGTGAGCAAGGGACCCACGTCTGGGCATACCCATCCCACTTAGGGCGAAAAGTGTTACAGCAAACAAATGATGGACTGAATGCTGACAATGCAAACATTCTCCCCCAGTCAAGAGATCTGGGTTAAATCCAACGTTCTTTTGCCCACTACGCCACCCCAGTTTGGACCCAGCCATATGCAAATCAGTCTTGACCCTGTGCCCCATGGGAACAGTCCAGACCAAACTGCCAGGCCAGGCCCTCCCTGGACCGGAAACAAGCATCCTGGGACCGGTTTCAGGGTATGTCACCCTTCTTCAGAAGGTGCTACATGTAACGCATTCAAAAGGGCACCACTTAGATCCAATTTTTTCCAATCTAGAGGAGCTTTCCTGTCTGAAACCAACCCCCATCCCCTGGTCGGATCACTTCCTCATTTCAGTCAACTGGTCTTCCACCCATGCCACCCCTCCATCCCAGCCAACGCAAACTAAATCCCGCCGTTGGTCTAAACTTTCCATAGAAAAGTGGGTATCGGCTCTAGATAACTCCAAGCCTTTGCCTGACACCAACCCGGTGGTGGCTAATGAGAGATTTAACAGTTGGATCGAGGGGACGCTAGACCAGGTCCTTCCAAAAACAACCAATCAGCCGCATAAAGGGCCTAATAGATCGGCCTGGTATAACCCTAAACTCAGAGAATTAAAACAATCATGTAAAAAAATTGAAAGAGTCTGGAGAAAGGACTTGTCCGCGACCAAGAAAAAGGAATATAGGGAGGCGATCAAAATCTATAAGCTTGAAATTAAAAAGCCCAGGCCTCTTACTTTGAGGAAAAAATTTCTTTAGCAGCCAATTCTCCCCGTGAAACATTTCGAATTGCAAACAAATTACTAAGAGTTCCTTCTCTCCCCGATACTTCCTTAGCCACGAACCACCGTTGCAACGAACTTGCGGAATACTTTTATAGAAAAATTCAAACGATATATGAATCCTTCGCCCCACCCAATAGTCACACTATCTCCCACTTAGAGGACCCACATACAGGGAGTAAGGAACACTCTTTAAAGACCTTCCCCTCAATGAGCTACGAATCACTACAGACAATCTCTGCACTTGTTAAGAGCGGGTCGCCCAGAGACCCTGCTCCACCCAAGATGTTGAACCAGGTGGCAGAATCAGTTGCTCCAGTCATTCTGGACTTGATGAACTCCTCCATAGACGCAGGGGTGGTTCCCCCTTTGGAAAAAGCTATGGTCAGGTCCCTGTTGAAGAAACCTAGCCTGGACCCAGACTGTCTGGGCAACTATCGACCTATCTCGCTCCTCCCAGGAACTAGTAAAATACTGGAGAAACATGTCAATTTGGCGCTCTCGGCCTATCTTGAATCTAATAATCTTCTTCATCCCTCTCAGACTGGCTTTCGTCCCCGCTAAGGCACAGAAACTGCTTTATTAGCAGTCGTGGAAGAATCTAGAAAGATCCTCGATGCAGGAGGCTCCTCTGCTGTGATCCTTTTAGATCTCAGCGCGGCCTTCGATACGGTCAACCACCTTATTTTGGTTCAACGACTCAGAAACCTTGGTGTGACCGGAGTAGCCTTGACGTGGCTGCAATCCTTCCTGGAGGGAAGATCTTTTCAGGTGTTCGAGGGTGAGGCCATCTCTAAATCCTGGCCCCTCCAATGTGGAGTCCCTCAGGGTTCTTCCCTGAGTCTCACACTCTTTAACGCCTACATGTCCCCCCTAGCGGAAATTGTTCTCCCCTACGGGGTGCACATTGTGACTTATGCCGATGACACCCAACTAGTTGTTGCACTTAACCACTCAGACAGGGCCCCCACCTCCCTATGTACCTGCCTTGAAGAAGTAGCCAGGTGGATGAAAGCCTCTTATTTAAAATTGAATGGGGACAAAACCGAGCTTATGCTCCTTGGTAACCCCTCTCTTTTCAAGGCAGACATCATGTGGCCGGCATCAATGGGTACGGCACCTGTCCCTAAGTCAGAAATAAAAAGCCTGGGCTTCTGGCTGGACTCTGATCTTAGCTTTAAAGTCCAGGCCAGAAAGGTGGTGGCCTCTTGCTTTGGCACCATGAGGATGCTTCGCAAAGTGCTCCCTTTGCTCCCCTCTCAGGCGAGAAAGCTCATGGTCCAGGCACTTATTCTTACACGCCTGGACTACGGCAACGCCGTATACCTTGGAGCCCCGAGTTCAGTCTTCGTCAAACTGCAAACAGTACAAAACTGCGCCGCAAGAATCCTCATGGGGACTCAAAACCGGCAGTCGGCCAAACCGGATATGAAGGCTCTCCACTGGCTTCCTATCCGGGAGAGAGTCCACTTTAAAGCCTTATGCATTACACACAAACTGATAGGAGGAAAAGGACAAGAGATCATCTCCTCTATGGTCAAGCCCTATCGAGCTAACAGGCGACTACGCTCAGATGAGCAACACCTGGCAGTCGTCCCCGAATTCAGAGAGTTAGAAGCGGTGGTCGGCTATTTTCATACAATGCTGCCAAACTTTGGAACTCTCTTCCTCTTCAGCTACGTGGGGAACTTAATCACCTTGTCTTCCGCAAGCTGCTGAAAACATGGCTCTTCCCTAAATGATTCTGTGAAGCTTCAGTTATCCGCCAGCGCTGGGATGCCTACGGGTAGCTATGCGCTTTATAAATGCTGCTTCATTCATTCATTCATTCATTCTTCAGCCAGGCTAGCTTGAATCCAGTGGCACAGTGAGCAAGGGACCCACGTCTGGGCATACCCATCCCACTTAGGGCGAAAAGTGTTACAGCAAACAAATGATGGACGGACTGCTGACAATGCAAACATTCTCCCCCAGTCAAGAGATCTGGGTTAAATTCATCGTTTTTTGCCCACTACGCCACCCCAGTTTGGACCCAGCCATATGCAAATCAGTCTTGACCCTGTGCCCCATGGGAACAGTCCAGACCGAACTGCCAGGCCAGGTCCTCCCTGGACCGGAAACAAGCATCCTGGGACCGGTTTCAGGGTATGTCACCCTTCTTCAGCCAGGCTAGCTTGAATCCAGTGGCACAGTGAGCAAGGGACCCACGTCTGGGCATACCCATCCCACTTAGGGCAAAAAGTGTTACAGCAAACAAATGATGGACGGAATGCTGACAATGCAAACATTCTCCCCCAGTCAAGAGATATGGGTTAAATCCATCGTTCTTTTGCCCACTTCGCCACCCCAGTTTGGACCCAGCCATATGCAAATCAGTCTTGACCCTGTGCCCCATGGGAACAGTCCAGACCGACCTGCCAGGCCAGGTCCTCCCTGCACCAGAAACAAGCATCCTGGGACCGGTTTCAGGGTATGTCACCCTTCTTCAGCCAGGCTAGCTTGAATCCAGTGGCACAGTGAGCAAGGGACCCATGTCTGGGCATACCCATCCCACTTAGGGTGAAAAGTGTTACAGCAAACAAATGATGGACGGAATGCTGACAATGCAAACATTCTCCCCCAGTCAAGAGATCTGGGTTAAATCCATCGTTCTTTTGCCCACTACGCCACCCCAGTTTGGACCCAGCCATATGCAAATCAGTCTTGACCCTGTGCCCCATGGGAACAGTCCAGACTGAACTGCCAGGCCGGGTCCTCCCTGGACCGGAAACAAGCATCCTGGGACCGGTTTCTATAGAAGACAAAATTTCCTCTTTGGTAAAGGAAAGGTTACCTACTGGGTGACCTATATCATGGGACAACTGGGGTCTGTCATGAATGTTGGTAAGGGAGTACAGGTCACTGAAGTGCTTGTGCCACTCAACAGCTGGGATGTTATTAGCCAAAGGGGGCGATCTTTCAAAGTTGCCCTTAGATAAAAGGGACCAGAACATCCTGCCATCAGGATGCAGGATGGCCTTCCTTAGTTCATCCCATCTCTTTTCATCCCATTCTCTCTTCGCTTTAGATTGAGCCTGTTTATATTCCTTTCTGACTTCTCGTGTCCTGAGTGCGTCCCTAGTTCTAATAGCTGCCGAGAGTCTCCCTCTCAGCACCCTTCACTCCCTATTGAACCACATGTTTGAACCTAATGGTCTCCCCTGTTTTGGCCTGATCTTGTGCTCGTGAACATAAAAATAACTGGCCAGATAGTCGAAAAAGACACTATGCCGGATACTGCAGCTAATCTGTGTAGTTGTGTCATTGGTTGCTGCTGACAGAATCTCCAGGTGCTTTTCTAAATCATTTTTAATTAGTTTATTCTTGGGTTCATCTGCCATAATAGCGGGCCATTTGAGCCGACGTTTGTCATTAGTAGGAATTACCTCATTAGTACTCAGTGGGATCAAAGTGACCTTCCCTCTTTCACCCCAAGGGTGTTCGATGGTCAGGCTAAGGGGATTATGGTCGCTTTCACAAGACGGGATGATGGCCATATCCCATACCAGAGGCCATAAGGTCAGGTCCACTAGTAAGTAGTCTATCCTACTAGCCCCGTTCGATCCACAAAAGGTCACCCCCCGTCTTTTGTCGGAGCTAGTTCTCCCATTGGCGGCCCTTAGCCTATGTTCTAGAGATATAGCATTCAGCTGCAGGGCTGCTTGCGACCATTTGTTAATGGGGCTGAGCTCCAGAGGTGGTACCATCCACACATTATCCTCCTCACTCACATCGTGAGACTCAACCCAATCAAGTGGCTCATAGGTGACATTGAAATCGCCGGCAATTATTAGGGGATGACCATCGTGCCTAACTTCCAAAAGATTATCCAGGGCGTGCAGGGTTGGGGAGCTGCCTCCTCTAGTGCTTCTAGCATACACATTGTAGATATCAATGGACTTGCCCGTGGCACTATTGATCCTAATCCCTAGAATATCTGGGCTGTTGGTGTCCAACTCCTCAACGTCACAGTTTAATGTGATGTTAAGTAGGGTGAGAAGTCCACCTGACGGCCGGCCTTGTTTAGATGGAATCGCAGGTCTATGAAAAGTCATAAACCCAGGAATGTATGTGGGGGTCTGGCTCCATGTTTCCTGCAGAAGGCAGATCTAATGTTGGTTGATAAAGTCAAGCCAGTGGGGGCTATTGAGTTTCCCCCTTATGCCCGCCACATTCCATGTCGCTATTTTCAGTATCCTGCCATTAGACATAGAATAGTGGACCTGAGGAGGTATTGGAATATTTTGATGAGTCGGTTTAGTTAGTGAATAGCTAGGTGTTACTGAACCACTAGCCTGCACAAGATCACTCAACCCTGGCACTGTGACAATATCTAGGACTGACTGTGAATTTGAGGACGTGTTCACGATCTCTTAAAAGGGGCCCTCTGGATAAGTCTGTGCTAGGGGGGAAGTACACTCAGAGTCTATGCTAGGGATGTACATGGAATCCTTGGCAGAAGGTGGAGAAAGAAGTCAATCATTCTGAGATAGTGTTGAGATAGGAGAATCCCCAAGAAGCAAGGGAGCAGTTTTGACTCGTTCGGATATAGAAGGGATATTTAGCTTCAGCCGAATATTTGTGATAGGTGGTGGATAAGATCTAGCTTCCAAGGCCACTAGATTGTGTACCAAGTGATCACTAACTAAAATGAGCTCTATAGCATCAGTTAGACTGTGGTCAAGGACGCATCTTTTGGCCTGGACAATATCGTCCCTTATTATGGATCTACAGCCCCTGGTTTGCCTCAGCCAATGTATAGCTTTGTTTTTAAGAGTATCTCCATTCTCATATCTAGTGCTGTTGTTTGCCACCTTAGGAATATTGGTCATGTAAATAGGCATAGGCGGGGGAGTGGTATGCGTAGGGTGAGGTGGTTGGGGAAAGTAAGAGGGGAGAGTCACCTTACTACAGCTTCCATTCCGACCCCGGGGCACTTGGTTTATCAGCGTCCCATGCCCAACTAGGTCCCAGGATGCGCCCCTAAGTTTCCCACCCTGGTCCTCCTGAGGCCTGCAATTGGCAGATGGTGGATTGTCAGGGGCCCTGTCATTACAATCGAATGTGCCAAACTGGGGGGCAGTGATCATAATTGGGGCATTGTGGCCAGTTTGCTTAGGGAGAGACAATACAGACCCCATCCTCAATTTGGCGTGGTTGGGTGGGGATGGCACAAGTGGGGGGGTATGGGGTCTGGTACATTCTTCTGATTTGAGAAAGATTTTTGACACTAGGGTAGTCAAGGTCTCAATGGAACTTTTTAAGGCAACTATTTCCCTTTAAAGATCAAAATAAGAAGATGTGGATTCATTGGCAGCCTCCCTTGATCCCTGAGAAGGATGCATATTTAGCCTCGTATCGGATATGCTTGTATGATCCAGATCCTTATCAATATGTGAATCGCTTATGGCCGGATTATCTGCAAGATGGGCAAAGCGATTTCTCAGAGGGAGGTCGGCCAATGTAGCAATCACGGGAAGACACACCTCACTCACTTCACTCAAGGGACACAAAAGGTTATGATCTGTTGGAATTTCTGGAGCTGGCGTTGAAATCAGTGTTGGCAATGTTTTATTAGCCACTTTCTTGGATAAGGTAGGAATGTTCCCATACCCAGAACTATTAGACCCAATCGACGTGTGTGAGGGGGAAGGCTTGGGGGTGGTTTCAAGGGTACGGGTATCTATAGCTAGAGCAGGTGATGTGAGCAACACCTCACAATCAGCAACAATAGTCTCAATACGGTCTAACACTTCCTCCCCAAACACCCCTTCCCCAGTTTCATGCCCTGGAGACTGGGACTGTTTCTTAGATCTCTTTTTAGTTGCACCACCCAGCCCGGCCTCAATCCCCTTCCTTTTCCCCATGGCAGATAGGCAGTAGAACAGGCAATAGATTAGCAGGTCAGGACTGTAGCGGTAAAGCAGGATAAAAATGAACACAAATATGGGGCGATTAGTAGGTAGGGATCAAGATGTCCAACAGTACCTTTGAAGTTCGCAGCCTAGGTCCTTAAGCTGGAGATGTTAAGGGGGTGGCCCAGCCTCTGCCGGCCGATGACGGGCAAGGACGGGCCCGCCCGCGCGCGACCCGCGGTGCGGGAGCCCCGAGCTCACTTTATGCGCCTCCGGGCGCGTTCCGGGGTTGCTGGCGGCTTCCGGCCGTGAGGCACGCTGGGGAATGGAGTCCCCTTGCAGGATGCAGCAGAGTGGCAGGAGGAATGCGATGACGGGATGCTGTGCCGCGGGAGCCCCGAGCTCACTTTATGCGCCTCCGGGCGCGTTCTAGGGTTGCTGGCAGCTTCCGGCCACGAGGCATGCTGGGGAATGGAGTCCCCTTGCAGGATGCAGCAGAGTGGCAGGAGGAATGCGATGAAGGGCCGAGCTCACTTTATGCACGTTCCGGGGTTGCTGGCGGCTTCCGGCCACGAGGCACGCTGGGGAATGGAGTCCCCTTGCAGGATGCAGCAGAGAGGCAGGAGGAATGCGATGACGGGCATGTGGATGTGGTCATCATCAGGACAGTAACGAGATGCTAAGAGAAAAGGGAGGTGCAACCCTTACGGTAGTGTAATATCAAACTGTAGGGGGCAGCAAGATGTGTCAGGGTTCTGATAAGGCAACGACTACAACACCCAACCCCCATTCCTGTGGACATCTATGCCAGGGCACAATCTTGATGTGCACCTAATCCTCCCCAGGTTCTTTAGAACAGTAGGCTTTGTTCAACCTTTTTCAAGGCTAATGAGGGTTTAGGTGTTTTCGTATCTGACACCAGCTTTGTAATCTAGACTGAAGGCCATCAGTGTTCATCTCTAATCTGTCACCTTTATATCCCTTGTGTAGTATTGGGCACAAGGTCTGAAAGGAGAAGAGGCCGGGTGCCCAGCCAAGTTGTGCACAGCCAAATGTCATGCGCAGCGTGGGTTGGCTGCCTGAGTAGTGTTGAGCACAGGGCCTGTAGGACTAATCACTGACAAAATATCGAAGGTCAAAAAATTGACCTACAAAAATATCGATGTCAATAATATCGACATCCTATCTACAACATGGTAAGTACAAAAATATCGAAAAAAAAATATCGATGTCAAAAATATCGTTTTTTTTTGTTAAAAATAATATGTAAAATAAACTAAATAATACTTATAATTTAAATAAACATAGTTAAAAATATTTGATAATATTTAAAATTAATAAGTAACATATATAATTAAATAAAACAATAATTAAACATATACATATAATATATAATATATATACTTACTTAATAATAAGTTTGAATAATTATTTTAATAAATTATAAATTATTAAAACATATTATAAATTACAAATACATCTATACACATAAAACAATAACATAAATAAAAATTAAATAATTATGTATAACAAATTAAAAAATTAAATTTACTTTTAATATTTTTAAAATTAATTATATACTATATTAACTAAAATAATACAAAACATATTAAATAGCGTAGGGAATAAAACTACTATTACAACTCCCCAAAAAACAACACTAAGAAAAATGTTGGATAGCGTAGGGGTAAAAATTACTATTCCCACTCCAGAGAGTGCAACAGTAGGGAAAGTGTTGGATAGCGTAGGGGTAAAAATTACTATTCCAACTCCAGTGAGTGCAACAGTAGGGAAAGTGTTGGATAGCGTAAGGGTAAAAATTACTATTCCCACTCCAGAGAGTGCAACAGTAGGGAAAGTGTTGGATAGCGTAGGGGTAAAAATTACTATTCCAACTCCAGAGAGTGCAACAGTAGGGAAAGTGTTGGATAGCGTAGGGGTAGAAATTACTATTCCCACTCCAGGGAGTGCAACAGTAGGGAAAGTGTTGGATAGCGTAGGGGTAAAAATTACTATTCCCACTCCAGAGAGTGCAACAGTAGGGAAAGTGTTGGATAGCGTAGGGGTAGAAATTACTATTCCCACTCCAGGGAGTGCAACAGTAGGGAAAGTGTTGGATAGCGTAGGGGTAAAAATTACTATTCCCACTCCAGGGAGTGCAACAGTAGGGAAAGTGTTGGATAGCGTAGAAGTGACAAATAACATACTTATAAATAAATTAATTTTTAGAACTAAAAATTTGTAATTTAAAAAATTACCTATTAATAATTAATATCCAATAAATTAATTATCAATACCCAAAAATAAATTTAATAATTACTTAATTAGATTTCAATTACTTCCAAAAGTATTCCCCTATAAACGCACAACACACTCCAATGATAAAATACACTTAACATAATGATCAATTAATCAATTAATAAAAATTAATAACTAATTAATAAAAATTAATTACCAATTAATAATTGATTACCAATTATCAATTAATTAACAATAATATAATTATCAATACCAATTAATTAAAATAAATTATAAATTAATTGCATTTAAATTACATGATGATTAATTAATCAATTAATAAAAATTAATCACCAATCAATTAAAATTAATTACCAATTATTGATTAATTAACAATTATATAATTATCAATAACACTTAATTAAAATAAATTATAACTTAATTACATTTAAATTACATGATAATCAAGTAATCAATTAATACAAATTAATAACCAATTCATAAAAATTAATTACCAATTATTAATTAATTAACAATAATATAATTATCAATACCAATTAATTAAAATAAATTATAACTTAATTACAATTAAATTACTTCCCACCCTATTCCCCTATAAACCCACAACCCGCTACAGAACTTAAACGCAAAAATAATTAAAATTAATTTATAATTCCTAAAAATTAATAATTAATTTAGTATAATTAAATTACTTCCCACCCTATTTCCCTATAAACCCACAACCCGCTACAGTACAAAAAAAAAAATGACTTAAAAAAATAAATGTATTAACATATAAAAATTGTATACATATATTTTTAAACAATTAAAACACTTAACAAAAACACATATAACACATACATATTAAAAACATAACAAAATACATAACAATAATACAAATATCGATATTAGTAACATCGATATTAGTAACATCGATATATTTGATTTCGATATTACTAACTTCGATATTATTGACATCGATATTAAGTAATTCGATATTACTTACCTTAGGGTCGATATTCTGTCCATCGATATTCTGTCCCATCGATATTCTGTCCCTTCGATATTTAAACTTCGATATTATGGTATCTCGATATTTTATTTTCGATATTTTGACTGCCCACCCTGTAGGGACAGGCCCTGAGGTCAACCCCACTGTCCATCACTGATGGATGCGCACATTGGGGGTTGTCCACAGGGTCTGCATGCCAGCTAGTCCCTGCACCCAACACTCACATGCAGCCGACCTTTGCAAATGGTTAGAGTTAGCCCCAGGGCCTGGCGTCCAGACTCTTTACCCATTCTTATACAGGCAGAAAACACATGCTGCTTTGCTTGGAACATGGCCTTGCTTTCAGTCAGACCATGTACCAACACCAAACCCTCCATAGGTAGCAAACATGTGCTAAGCTCTCCTTCCACCCAATAGCTTAGGCCACTCCCACGAGTAGTCAATGCCTAAACATAGCAGTAGTATACTAAACACATTTAAAAACTTTTAAACAAAATTCATGAATCCAGCGTAAAATTTCATACTATTTTTTTATAATAATTTTATTGCTAAGGGGGATCCCTTTGGAATCCCTTTGGAGTCCCTTCACATGAGCAGATGGGTCAAGGTAAGTTCACCCAGCACCTCATAGCCTTTTACTATTTATTTTTCCCAGTACAGTGCTTGGTGCACTGTGCTGGGTAATGGTGTCACAAAAGAAAGGCTTCTGTGCCAGAAGGTCAATCAAAGTGTGGAGAATTCATGAATCTACATTCAGATTTGTGAATCTACAATAGGTGATCGGTAGTACTCAGAGCACATCCTGAGGTGTGTCTATGCAAATGATTAACCCCCTTTGCAAACAGTTCCGAAACATCACCCCCCCCCCCAAATGGTATTGGTGCCATCTGCCTGGGACATGGGATTCCCCCTTAAAGCTTGTGCTGTCAGTGCGCACATCCTCTAGGCCATCCTGTCAGGAGGTTATGCCTCCTCCCACCCAATACCCTTTTTATTCCCTTTCTTGTGAGCCATTCATAACTCCTTGCAGGAAGCCAGTAGGCTGTCAGGTAACATTTGAGGATTAACATTGGAAAGGCTAATAGAGGCTTTAGGCAGAAAAATTGTTATTCTCTAAAGTCACTATTTCTGAACTTGACTTTAGCAATAAGTTGGATTTTGTTTAGGTAGCAAAATGAGTGGATGAAGAATTTTCTAGCTAGTGCCAATTGGAAGTTAGCTTTATTAAGTGTAATAAAGTAACACAGTGTTTTCTGTGGCATGGCTAGCCTTGCTACAGTGGAAAACAGGTTTGAGGCCGTTTTGACTATAAAGTCATGTAAAAATATTAAACACATGTCTTACATTTAAATAATATGCAGAGTGCCTTAGGGCTGGTAAGGCATATTTTATGGGTGACTTACTACTATTTATTAAGAAGGTTCAGGCCTGGCAAAGGAGAATTTAGAAAGGTCAAAATGGCAGTTTTTAAACTGCTCATCTAGGCTGCTGTACATGGTCACTTTAGTGGTGGCACAATAAGTGCTACAGTCCATGATTGCCAATTAGCATACAGGCTTGGGCATACCGAGTACAACATTCTAGGGACTTATAGCTAAGATAAATGTGTCAATCTGGAATTTCAACCAATTCCAGGAATTTTTAGGGGTTCTGAGAAAATGCACAGGGTCCCACTGTACAGTGTCCAAAAACAAACCTAATCTGAATGCTGTGAAATGTTTTGTGCATCTTTTTGGCTACTAATTTTATCTATGCATGTCTCTTTCACCACCAGCATTGTTTCCAAGGTTTAACTACCTTGATAAGTATACCTACATGATTATAGCGGTGTTGTTTGCATTAAGGATTTGTATGTTTGATTAAACCGCCTTCCGACAGGATACATCTAGCTGTTAGGATCCTACTGCTGGGGAAACCCACTGACCTTTAGAGGCCATTTGGAGGCTAAAACATGTTGACTTTTTCAGATGTGGAAAAAATGAAGATGCCAACACTCTACCTATATCCTTTTTAATCTTACTCTCAGAACCAGCAATAAAGACAATACATCGTGAGATTCCAAGAGGCAATTTTACTTTGAGGCAGCCTCTTTTGTCATTTATAAATATGGTTGAGCCCATCCTAACTATCAATCTATGGGCAAGGATGAATTACCTATAATAAAGCATGCCAAGAAAATGTGTCTGAGGTTTCCAATACTGAACAAAAAAAATCTCAGTCATTAGGGTACTGGTCAGTAGCACGCTTTTCAGACTTTACCTTTCTATGTTGCATATTAGAGATAGGTAGGCTACTATAGCTGATATAAATCTCTCTCTTCCTCTTAGTGTCACATAATTCTTGCATACAGTTAGGGTGGACTCACAATTCATGTTCAGGATTATTTGAGAATCATCTGCATAAATCAAAAAGTCCAGTCCAAATGATCTGATTAATTGAGTTTGACTCAGTGATGACTAACCCTGGGCATAATACTTTGCTACGCTCACGAAGCATGCAAAGTTTGTGCTACTACGCACTACGCAAATTGCACGTAGCAGAGTGAATAACTGTACTAATAAACGTAGCGTAGCAGGAGTATAATAAACTCCTTCAAATGCTTTGATAAAGCAATTTTTTATGCTAAAAAGCATATAACCAATTCACAAAAATGAATGTTGACAATAAAATATCAAGCAATGAGAGAGGTGATGATTTTGGAGTCCCCTAACCTAGGGGAGGACCAAGCAGATGCCTTGAACACAAAAAGCATATCATGTGAACGATTCAATGGTGGTCCCTTCCTCCTAGGACCACCCCAAGCACAGTTATGGGCAAAAATACAATCCCAACCAAAGGCCCTGCAAAGCATTATGGGACGAGATTAGCAGTGGGCAGTGAATATTATAGTGTCCAATATCAAAATAATTCTACAAAGAGCTGCAGTTCAACTAGTCGTCACTGGGTGTCGTCCCTCAAGAGTGAAATGCAAAAGTATTGAAAACCTTTCATGAAGCTTTTGCATTTGACTCGTGAGGGACGACACCCAGTGACGACTAGTTGAACTGCAGCTCTTTGTAGAATTATTTTGATATTGGACACTATAATATTCACTGCCCACTGCTAATCTCGTCCCATAATGCTTTGCAGGGCCTTTGGTTGGGATTGTATTTTTGCCCATAACTGTGCTTGGGGTGGTCCTAAGAGGATGGGACCACCACCTAATCATTCAATAAGATGTGCTTTTTGTTTTCAAGACATCTGCTTGGTTCTCTCCCTAAGTTAGCGAGGATACCAAAATCATCACCTCTCTCACTGCTTTTGTTTTCACTTTAGTGAAATGACTATATGCAATTTTAGCATATAAAGACAGAGATATTTATTTTATCTTAACTTGCACTGTACAAGTTTGCTTTTGGTAATTATTGTACAGTGCAGTGAGTCAAGCACACAGCTAGCACTACGCCCAGGCTTAATAATAATAACAAACTCCTTCAAATGCTTTGATAAAGCAATTTTTTATGCTAAAAAGCATATAACCAATTCACAAAAATGAATTTTGACATATCAAGCAATGAGAGAGGTGATGATTTTGGAGTCCCCCTAACCTAGGGGGAGGACCAAGCAGATGCCTTGAACACAAAAAGCATATCATGTGAACGATTCAATGGTGGTCCCTTCCTCCTAGGACCACCTCAAGCACAGTTATGGGCAAAATACAATCCCAACCAAAGGCCCTGCAAAGCATTATGGGACGAGATTAGCAGTGGGCAGTGAATATTATAGTGTCCAATATCAAAATAATTCTACAAAGAGTTGCAGTTCAACTAGTCGTCACTGGGTGTCGTCCCTCACGAGTCAAATGCAAAAGCTTCATGAAAGGTTTTCAATACTTTTGCATTTCACTCTTGAGGGACGACACCCAGTGACGACTAGTTGAACTGCAGCTCTTTGTAGAATTATTTTGATATTGGACACTATAATATTCACTGCCCACTGCTAATCTCGTCCCATAATGCTTTGCAGGGCCTTTGGTTGGGATTGTATTTTTGCCCATAACTGTGCTTGGGGTGGTCCTAGGAGGAATCGTTCAATAAGATGTGCTTTTTGTTTTCAAGACATCTGCTTGGTTGTTGGTTCTCTCCCTAAGTTAGTGAGGATACCAAAATCATCACCTCTCTCACTGCTTGTTAACTTTTTGTTTTCACTTTAGTGAAATGACTATATGCATTTTTAGCATATAAAGACAGAGATATTTATTTTATCTTAACTTGCACTGTACAAGTTTGCTTTTGGTAATTATTGTACAGTGCAGTCAAGCACACAGCTACGCACTACGCAATTTGCATAGCTACGTGTAGTTGAAGCTGTACTTCACGTAGCTACGTGAAGTGCTACTACGCAAACTACGCCCGGGCTTAGTGATGACCCATGTGTGACATCACACTCTGTTCTGCGGTAGAAGGAAAAGTGTGGAGGTAATGTAATTGCTTGATGACGAATCTTCAGGAAGGATGAGAACTATCGCAAAGCTACATCTTCTTTGCCTATCTCATCATGTGGAAATGAGTATATATCATATGATCCAGTGTCAAAGGCTGCGGCTAGATCCAGAAAAATTGGAGCCACCACTACACCCTTGTCTTCTCATCACAGCTAAAAGTGCAAGTTCTGTTTCGTGATCGGCCGAAATCCCAGCTGAAAGCAATCTAGGGCCATATTCTCACATATACATTTTTGAGCTGGTTGTTAATACATTTTACTGCCACTTCTGACATAAACAACAACAATGAAATTGGCTGAAAGTTGCTCATCATCCCAAGACCAGTATTGCATAAAAATGTAAACTTTAATTTTTTTTTAAATAAAACAATATCTACAAACAACCAATAACCCTACTAAATAATCAAAAACATCACTTAGGGGCTCATTACGATGGCGGGCGGAAGCACAACCGCCGTGCTGGCGGATGCAAAAACCACCAGTTACCGCCGGCACGCAGCAGTCCACACGCCCGCCCAATTACGATGCGAAAAGTAGGCCAAACACCGCCGGCAAGCCAGCAACACCGTCCGCCATCAAAGTGCGCCCGTACACGTAGCGGCGCAGCCCAACTGACACACACCGTCCGACGAAACACGTCCCGCCCGGCGTATAAATTACGATGCCGCAAACAAACGGCTCCCACGGCCAAGAGATACCGTACGACAAACCGAAGCGGTAACACGGACGCCGAGCACGGACAACGAAGAAGCGGCTCCCCGAGCATGAATCCAGCACTGCAGGCCCTCCCCATGCTCCTGCTGATGCACCACCAAGGACGCAACGTACCGCGGAGACGCAGGTAGGCACACACACAACAAGTGCACGCAAACAGCGCACACAGTGCAAGGGCGGAAAAAGCGGACAACCCCCCACCAGCGCGTGTACACTACACATCCACCATTGCATCCACATATGACACACAGGCCAAATTGTAACATCGCGTAACACATGTGTACACACCACCTGGGACTAGGAACCGACCACCCCGTCACGGCCCCAAAGCGGCGATGACGCCGCCACACATGCGCACAACGCAGAGGCCAACCGCAGCGCCATGCATGCGTCGCACACAGACACAGGGACACAACCAAGCAGCACACACATCAGCCCCACCCCGAACGCACATGACACGTGACAGGCCTGCCACAGACATGTCCCCAACGCCCAATTCACGGACAACACCCAACGCCACACAACCGACGCACACATGTCAGTGAAGTCACGCAACAGCAGGACACACCCCAGTGTAACAAACATGGCGTAGCACACAGCGGCGGCAACACCAACTAGGAGAAGCAGGGCCCCTTCGGGAAGAGGAACGCCAGTACCACACTGAAACACCCATACCACCCTGCACATATGAACAAGACATATAAAACGGAACACCAAAGAGCCCGGGGACCGACAACAGGTGGCCCAAGAATAACATTCACACACAAGGCCCAACGCAGAGCGGAAAGGCAGCCTGCCGCCCACACAAGGGAGAGCAGACAGCACTGAATGACCTTCCATTCCAACTCCGAAACCACAGCCCTACGACAGAAGCCGGTGAATACAGCCATTGTCCAAGAATAGACCAACACAGGCATGCCGAGGAGACCGACCACAGGGCAGATAGCGCATATCACAGAAGCACACAACGGACGGGGAAGAAAGAAGAAAACACTTCCCCATGTCGGCCACATGCAAGTTAATTGGAAGGAGTCACACATCACTGACCTTGAACTGTCTGAGAAGCATGTGGGATGAGGGCCCGTGTCCTCCAAACAAGCCAACAGAACACAAGTCCTGTCTCCCTACGACTACACAGAGCTCACAGCAACCTCGGAGCGTGCACATTGCAGACTGCACACACAGCCGGAGCACACCACCACAACGCACCGCTGCGAAATGGCAACAGCAACACACCTACCCAATTACGCCGAACAGCTCAAGCTGTACAAAACCAACCTGTTACATATATTGGGATGCGATCTCCTGTCCCTGCTGAACGTAAGTTACCGACTGACTTACCGCATCACATTGTTCAGCTGCGTCATGCCCGTCTTCTACTGTCGGAGGTGTCCCTACCAGCATCCCGTGGAGATATGCCTCTCCAACCCGGCATGTCTGAAGGCAGACCTGCTACCACTACTCCTCCCTCTGGACGCACACGACAGGGCCTGCTCTGCCTATGGGGGCATGGCGTATGTGGCCAACATCGCACCCGCACTGAAATGGGACCACTGTGCCTCCACACGACGGATCATCGAGAACAGCTACATCGAATGTCACCCAGCATGCCCCATCATGGTCCTCCAAGGGACAACTTACGAACAACACCTTGACAGCCACCATCCGCTACATTGGCTGGCAAACATGTACACCACCAATGACATGGAAGCCCTGCTGGACGGCATCGCATACCTGACAACCTGTAAATTCGTCGGACCACAACGCAGGTTCCCCGATTGACCTATGATGTCCAACCCCGCACCCATGCTTAGCTTCCGCACGGACTGGCCAGTCACCACCACAACAGCCATACCAAACGACCGGCAACTGTAACCACACCATCAACGACATCGCCATGACATCGGATATGACCGGGACATGCACACTGTTCCCCATCACATCCAGGAACACCGCATGCATCGTGGGAGGCAGTGGCATGGGCTCTGTGTATCGCACCCACATGGACGGAACTGCACGAACAACCAGGACACGACATGGATCCAGCGCCCATGGACACACACACCACTCAGTGGACATGAATAGGTCGCCTGGAGTCTGTGGGTGCTGCACCCCTCCCACCCCCGCCCCGGGAATCCCATACCAGGACCTTTGCATGGACGACAAGTGCATACAACAACAACACGACACCAGTGACTGTGACATGTCCAGTAACCACCACAGTGCAACAACAAGTGGCACGCCGCTGCATGCACGCAAGCACATGCCCTGATGTCATCTCACATGCACGCGTGCATGAGGAACAACCGCAGCAAACCTGTCACATGGAACTGAGATGGACTGTGCCCATGATGCCAAGCGGTCTGGTAGGCTACATGTATACCGTCTGTGTCAAAGTCCGCAGCTCCGCAGCTATACGTAAATGTACATTAGCACAGCCTTGGCCAAGCAGATGTCACTCTGAAGCCCACATCCCACATGCAACAGCCAATCACATGTAACCCCACACCCTATCCCATTTGCAATCATGCTCAGTATATCCTCAACATGTATTCCGCTGCCAGTAGTGTCCACTATACTGCACCACAGAGGACAGAAGACTCAATATAATGTTTGAAACCAAAACTGTCTCCGCTGACTCATTTCACAAGTACGAATGAGAGAGGATGAGAGTATGTGAAGTACACGGCAGTCGTGACATGACCATGTAGTCCACTGGTATTGGATGTCAACGCAAATGAGTAGCACAACTGTGGAAGACACACATGTGTCGTGTGAAGTCGTATGGACGCAGTGCTCAGGTGGGTGGGTGTGACGGGTAGATGCGCACATGCCAAGTTGGAGCACGCCGTGTTGGGAGGGCTCATGAACAGTACACCACCGCTTCCCTGGGCATTGTGAGAGGACACCTGTCGGGGGGAGTGAACACGTGTGTGCACAGCAGCCGGGCACACGTACAAAGCGGTACCAGGCGCACCTCAGCCCACCCTCTGTGGACAAGCTGGATCCTGTTGTGCGCCCGCCATGCCCCTTGACAAGGCACACACAGCCCCAGTCGACCAGGTGTAACCCCAACATAGTCAATCCGCACAGGCGATACAGGGCACGGGATGGCAGTGGAGCATGGTGTGTGAGAGGTCTCCTCGCGCTCCTCCTGGTCATATCACGCAGGCAATAGAACCTCAACGTCTAGCATGGCACAAGTCAAATGGAAGTGTAGGGGGACGCACCACAGCACGAGCAGCACTGACGTCACGGGAGGTGGCTCGCACCATCCCATCCATTGCCCATTATACCAACCACGCCACATGCCATTGCGACTAAGTGCAAGCGCGTGCGCCACCACCCCGAGCCCTCCCCAGAGAGGCCAAAGAGTGAATGTGTGGGCCATCAGTCACAGACGGACGCGGCCTGGCCGCAAGGGCAGCCACAGCCACTGGGTGTCGCAGGTGGCGGATCCGGAAGGCGAAGACTAAGATGCATAGTCCATGCAGGCCGGGTCTCCATTTGGGGCACCACGCAGGTGGACGGCGTCCCGCAACACATCATACCCTGAGACAGCCCACTCGTGCAACTGGACCCACACATACACTCCTTGCCCTCTCTGGTGCAAGCTTGGGGCTGCCTGTGCAAGCGCTAGCCTCGCAGGTGCACATGCATATTGGGGGAGCGAGGGGAGGACATGAGGGCTGGGGCGAAGATGACTGTATCACTGTCAGTGAGTACAAGGGATGACCCAGATGTGGAAAGGAAGAGACGTGTCCCGTGTGTACTGCAACTAGTCGCCAATCCAACTACCCCCCATGTCCGGAATGTAAGCCCGCACCTAGGCCCGCCCATCCGCCACATCGAACATACCACCAGCACGACAACCTTCCCATTCGAAACACTGACTGGGGGTGGCGACCAGTGAACAATCATGTGTAGCCTACCCACGCGTACATGTGGGCCCTCCATGATCCATGTCACCTGCGGCAAAGTCATGACATGCGCAATGAGGGAAGTGAGGAGAGCTGTCCACCCCACGCACAGAAGGTGCATCAGCTCCACAGACCCAGCAGCGAGTCCAGCAGGGGTCACATGTGCAGGGGCAGCTGTGCCTGGTGTGAAGGCACATGCATATAGACAGCACATCGACCAATGTGTAGTCTGCCCACATCTACAGTCCATCATCATGCGGACATAGGAATTGAACACAGGGCAACACATCTTAGTGGGTGCACCCACCGTGACCAACAATGCGCAATCATCGACGTACCCGCCCTGTGCATGGCCCCCCACCCAACGGAGGCACATCCAGTGCCACCATCCCACACACACAAGCCTTCCACGGAACATGCTGTGTCCAATGCTCAGTACAGAGTCAGCACCCATCTGGTGGATCCTGAACAGGAGACACATGCACACACATGCCAGCTCCCACTATGTACGTCTGCCACCTGGCACGTGCAATGTAACCTCTCACCTGTGACGTGTGACTGCAAGCACACAGCCGTCTTGGCATGGGGCTGTCAATGTGGACACCTGTCAATGTTTCGGGAGGTGTGATCCGTACAGTGCTGTACATAGGGTGCAGTGCTGACACCTACTACTGTCTCATATCCCCTCGTGCCACAGGTCCCACTAGTTTTGGCCGCTCAGCCTGTGCCCACATCGTCGTCGTCGTGTGCCATACTCATCCAGCCTCGGAAGCAGTTCCATGCTCAGCAGACATTCATGTTGCCGTGGCGTTGCCGCTTGACGAATATGCAGTCAGTCCCCATCAGCACGCCCGCAAGTCATTGGGGCCTAGATCCCCATGTGCATGCACATGGCAGTGGTCTGTATCACTAGCCATTGCCATTGTTGGGAGACCTGTGTAAGTGTATTGTGGCCGTGCCATCCCAGCTTGACAGCTGGGCTGTGGCTCATGTGCTTGCTCAGTCATGTCAGTGATGTGTATGCGAAATTGCTATGTGTCGTGTTGCTTTGACATGTGTCCACTGCCATTTTCCCTAGGCGGAGACCGAACATTGACCGCCCATACCAATTGCTGGCGGACATGGACGATACAGAGGTCATTAGGAAGTTTCGGCTGGACAGGCCAACCCTGCATCGACTGTGTGCCATGTTAGAACCCCATCTCCGTCCCCGCAGGGTGTATCCGACAGCTGTCACCCCCACGGCTAAGGTGATGGCCGCCATGCATTTCTTCGCCACTGGGTCATTCCAGCACACAGTGGGCAGTGGAGGAGGGATGTCCCAGCCCATGTTCAGCAAGGTGCTGAGGGATGTACTGGCAGCCATGATGCTGTACCGAAACAGGTACATCCGCTTCCCCAGGACTCGTGAATTGGCGGCAGTGAAGGGTGCATTCTATGCCCTTGGCAGAATCCCACACGTCGTTGGAGCCATTGACTGCACACATGTTGGCCTTGTTCCACCACAGGCCACTGAGCACCTGTACCGCAACAGGAAGCACACGCACTCCCTGAATGTGCAAGTGGTGTGCCTTGCGGACATGGTGATCACCCACGTGTGTGCAAAGTTCCCAGGCTCGGCCCATGACGCACACATAATGCGCAACAGCATCTTGCCACGACTGATGTCCAATCTGCAACAGGATCGTGGCTGTATTGTCGGTGAGTATGTGGAGTGGTGTAGCGTGCTGGTTGTGCGATGCTGTCCCCTGTCCAGTTGGAATAGCAACGGTTCTCTGTGTCCCTCACACCCAGGTGACTCTGCGTACCCGAATGGGGCATGGCTGCTCAGTCCATTGAGGAATCCTCGCACCCCAGCAGACGATCGCTACAATGAGGCACATGGGAGGACCAGACGTGTGGTCGAGCGTACCTTTGGCCTCCTCAAGTCCAGGTTCAGGTGCCTGGACCGCACCGGGGGTGCGCTGGCGTACTCCCCACAGAAGGTGTGCCAGATAGTGGTGGCGTGCTGCATGCTGCACAATCTGGCCATTCGGAAGCAGATCCCCCTCATCGTGGATGACGGAGATCAACCAGGGCCCCAGCCCGCAGACCAGGACAGCTCGAGTGAGGAGGACAGCGGAGAGGAGGAAGCTGGGAATGTGCGGCAGCAGCTCATCGCCCACTACTTCACTTGACGGTGAGTGTCCATGTACGACGGCTGATGTGGCTGTATCTGTGCAGGTGTGTGTGTGCTGTGTCAGGGTGGCCGTTTGTTCACTGCGTGCTGTGTGTCAACGCTCCATGGCCAGGGTAGTATGCCACTGTTGGTGGCTGTGGCATTGTGCCCTATTGCTCTGTGCGATGTGTGTACATTGCTTGTAGTTGTTGACATGTACTGTGTGATGGGTGTGTGACACACTCATTGAATGTGCTCCTGTTCTGTCTCCCACCCCTAGGTCCCTACAGGCCCTCCGGTTCCATTGCCATGCCACGCATCAGGTGCCTTTCCGCCCAAGGTGGCCGTTGTATTCCGTACAAATAAAACACAGGGCACAAACAGCAGTTTGTGTAAGAGGTGCATTTATTTCAAACTGTGACATGTGATTGTGTGTAAGGTGATGACAAAAGTGGTGCGTGCAGTGACAATGAGCTGTCGGTCATGGCTGCGTGATGCTCAGGGTGTACCCACTGGTTCTATGTCCATAGTCCAACACACACATGCCATCCAGATGGCTGTGTGGAGTGGGATCGTAGTCCAAGTCAATGCAGTGGCTGGTCAAGGAAGGCTGGCTGGCTGCCTCACTTGCGTCTGGAGCGTGCGAAGTCCTCCCAGGAGATCTGTTTCCTCTTTGGACGGCCCCTTCCACGTTTGCGAGGGGGGGTGCCTGCTTGCGACATGCTGGTGGTTGAGGTGTGCTCACTGGCTGTGGACGCAGGGGAACTGGACACTGCTGCTCGACCCTGCGCCCCGGCAGGTGGTGGCGGAGGGGGAGCTGCTGTCCCTGGCTGTGACCTCACTGCCACCACCAGCTGGCCCATGAGGTCCACGAGTTGGCCCATACAGGCGTCCATGGACCTCAGCACCCCCAGCACCTCACGCGTGTCCGTAGCTGACCTGGCCCATTGTCCTTGGGCCTCTTCATAGGCCCCAAGGACTCTGGCCATTTGAGGCAGGGCATGGCTCCCAGGGGAGGCTGGCGTTTCCCTGACCCTGCTCCTCCTACCAGTCCTGCTGCCACCGGCCTGCCCACTAGCCACATTGCTCACCACGGTCCTCGCTGTGGCTCCCAGGGTGGATCCAGTCGGCCGGGCCACCACCTGCGCTGGGGCTGGTGCCAGCAAAGACGTGGTGGTGGTGGCGGCGGTGGTGGTCGGTGCGGCGATGGTGGCGGTTGCGGCAGTGGTAGTGGCCGCAATGACCGTGGGTGTGGCCGCAATGACCGTGGGTGTGGCCGCAATGACCGTGGGGGTGGCCGCAACGACAGTGGCAGCAGGGGGCTGGGAATGTTCAGCAGCCCTGGATGATGGGTTGGTGGGTAGGAGGAGTCCTGGGGAGTGGCTGGGCCCTGCCACACCAGATGGGCCTGCTTGGTGGTCCGTGTCCGAAGAGGAGGACAGATCCTCCACATCCGTGTGTCCTCATTGGGGGCTTGTAGGCTGGCTGTGCTGGCTGCTGGCTCCATCCCCAGCATCCAGCAGTTCGTCACCTGTGGAGAGAATGAGATTTGTTATTGTGTTGCACCTTGCGAAGTATGTATTTGTCGTCTGACATTAACAGTTCGTGCAATCTCGTACATGGGTTTCCCGGAGGCGTGTGTGTGGCTGTACCATTTGTAGTTGTGTGTGCTTGGCAATGGGACTGTGTGCTGTGCACATGTGGCATGGGACGGATTGGCCATGCCGATGGGTGTGTTGCTGTGCCCCTACTTATTGTGACTCTGGTGTATGCGGGCTCCTGGCCCATCCTGGGTCTGGTTTGTACTTTGCTTTTGGGGTTCAAATGGAACGCTTAGGAACGCATATGGCAACATGGGGGCCATGCCCCAGATTCGCATTTGGGATGGAATATGCTTTTGGGGTTCAAATGGAACGCTTAGGAACGCATATGGCAACATGGGGGCCATGCCCCAGATTCGCATTTGGGATGGAATATGCTTTTGGGGTTCAAATGGAACGCTTAGGAACGCATATGGCAACATGGGGGCCATGCCCCAGATTCGCATTTGGGTGGGAATATGCTTTTGGGGTTCAAATGGAACGCTTAGGAACGCATATGGCAACATGGGGGCCATGCCCCAGATTCGCATTTGGGTGGGAATATGCTTTTGGGGTTCAAATGGAACGCTTAGGAACGCATATGGCAACATGGGGGCCATGCCCCAGATTCGCATTTGGGATGGAATATGCTTTTGGGGTTCAAATGGAACGCTTAGGAACGCATATGGCAACATGGGGGCCATGCCCCAGATTCGCATTTGGGATGGAATATGCTTTTGGGGTTCAAATGGAACGCTTAGGAACGCATATGGCAACATGGGGGCCATGCCCCAGATTCGCATTTGGGATGGAATATGCTTTTGGGGTTCAAATGGAACGCTTAGGAACGCATATGGCAACATGGGGGCCATGCCCCAGATTCGCATTTGGGTGGGAATATGCTTTTGGGGTACATGCTGTGAGCCATGGGTGCCGAACGTGACATGTGTTGTGGCAGCATGACAGTGCATGGTTTGAGGTGTGTGCATGCTTGACATGGCCTGCATATTTGCTGTCTGTTGTGATTACTGGACATGGCATTGGACGCATCGTTATGAGTGAGTGATGGTTGTGTGCCAGCCAACGTATTGCAGTTGTCCCATCTCCTTGGTGTGCGTGCTGCCCTGTGCCATGTGCATCACTGCAGTGCTCGGGGGTGTGTGCCCCATGTTGTGTGTTGTTGCTCACAGTGTGTCGTGCGCTTCATTGACTTCTGGCACATGGTTGGTCATGGGCATGTATCTTAGCGTGACTGCTGTATGTGTGGCAGCTGTGCGGATGACATGCCTTTCATGAGACTGGGGCTGACGGATGGGATGGATGGGATGTTGTATGTGCATGGTGTGTCTGTGTGTTTGATGGGTTCAGTGGTGTTCGTGTGCATTTATGTTGTTCCGCTCTGTTGCGTCTAGTGTTGTTTGTCTTACATAGGCGTAGTTGTGGGGTGTGTGGTTGACAGGCAGTAGGGGCTATATGGACAGGACTTCAATGGTGTTTCGGTTGTGTGTGATGAGTTGCACAGTGGCTGCCGTGTGGTACTATATTCAGTGTGGCTTGTGCATGCAGACGTGGCTCCTTGGGTGTTGCTATGTCTGTGATGGGTCATGTGGGGTGTGAGTCTGTTGTTCATGTCCGTGTGCACATTGTTCACTTGTTCGTGACGGTGGGCGGTGCTGCGTGTTCGTCTGCTACGTGACATGTCCCATGTGTTGGTCGTGTTCCGGTCCTCATGCCTCCAGTAATCCAGCCCTGTCCAGTTTCCCACCTGCAGGTTGTTCGTGCGTGCACTGTACTGGATGCCACATGGTTCTAAGCGGGGGTGCTCCATGTTGCAGGTCTGTGGGGGTGGGGGGTGTTGTGGGTCGTGGGGGTGGCTGGACACCCACTGACACCGATTGCTGTGGACCGTGATGTCTGCCTTTCGGCTGTCGTTGTGCACTGCGGTGGCTGACACGTGGCTGTGGGGTGTGGGGGATGCTCCTCCTTGCTGTGCTGTGGGACTAGGGGCCTGGTGTGTGTTGTACTTGGGCTGTCCACCGTCCCACCCACTGCACTTTGTGTTCCTGCCACTTACCTGTTACTTGTCGGTTAGTGCAGCTGTGGCGGACACATGGGTGTGGTGGGTGCTCGTTGTGGCGCTTCTGGCATATTTGGGGACCTGTTGGTGGTTACGTGGCTGGCTGAGTGTACACATGTCCCCACGCATCTTACAGTTGTTCTGTTTGGGCTGTGTGTGGTGGTGTCTGTTGCATGTGTGTGTTGTGTATTGTGTGCTGGACATGGGGGTGTTTGTCCCTGGGAGCTGTGGCATGGTGGTAGTGCATGTGAGTACATAGCGGTGTGCTGGTATACATTAGTTTGTACTTACCAGCCTCCACTCCCCCTGCTAATCCGGCGAGGATCTCGGGATGTATGATGACTCGCACCTTCTCCTCCCACGCTTTGAAGGTCTTGAAGAGCGCGGGATTCCCTCCGCCAGTGACGGCAGCCAGCTCTCTGTTTTTGCCCTCCTTCTTCTTGACCAGGCTCTTGACGTCATTCCACCGTTTGTTTATTTCTCCTCTGTTCCTGGGCAGGGTCCCGACTGCATTGACCTGGTCTACGATCCGGTTCCACATTCTGTTTCTGGTGGCTAGTGGTGTGTGCTGGACCATGTTCCCATAGATTTGTGGGTGCACCTTGATGATCTCGTCGACCATAACCGTCAGCTCAATGGGCATGAACTTGGGCATTCTTTGTGGTGCCATGGTGTTTGTGGTGCTGGTGCGGTGTGTGTTGTGTAATGTGCAGGGGGTTTGTGTTGCCGGTGTTTGGTGGTGGTGGTGGTGGTGGTGGTGGTTGTGATGTGTGCGTTTCTGTGGTGTGCTGCTGTCCTTGCTGTGTTACTGTGTCCTCTCCTCTCCTCTCTGGTTTGCAATGTTGCAAGGGGTTGTGGTCTGTGGGAGTGCTGCTTTTGTACTTACCTATGTGGGTGTGTCCTCATGGTCTGTTGTTTTCAGGTGTGTTGTGTCTGGGGTTCTGGCCTTTGTAGTTTTTGTTTGTCCGGGGGTGTTTTCGGGATGTGTACTGTGCTTGTGTATTTGTGCGTGCCTTGCTGTGTGGACTTGTTGGCCATGTTGTGTGCTATTGGTTTTGTGAGCGGATGGTTTCTGTGCAGGGACGTGGGCGCCATGGCTTCTGCCGTGTCGATTCTCATCGGCGTTGTTTGCGCTGGCGGGCGGTATATTTGTAGTTTTCCCGCGCTCATGGCGGTGCGATCGTAATCTCACGTGCGGTGTGTCGGCCGTGAGGGCGGGCGGTTTTGTGTTGTCGTGCGTGTTTCCGTCCGTGGCGGGCGGTTTGACTCCGACTCGGACGATGGCGGGCGGTATCTTGTGTGATTTTTCCGCCGATGGCGGTTTTCGGTTTGTGTAATCGTAATGGCGTGGTCGGTGTTCAGACGGTGTGTGCGGGCGGATTTTTGCCGCTTCCATGCCTGGCGGATTTTTTTACGCCGGGTATCGTAATGGGCCCCTTAGTCATTATTTTTACCAAATTAATATTATTTGCCAATTAAAAATACTAGAAAGACTTACTAGAAAAATGTCCCATCCTAATCCCCCTACAGTTTCAACAATGCAGAAAATTATGCTAAAAAAATACATCACAAAAATGAAAAACACAAAATGGTAAATCTTAAAAAAAATTCCAATAAATGAATGTAACTAATTAAAAATTTACACAATTAATAACATGATTAAGCAATTAAATTAAAATATAGTTTACAATTTATAACAATAATTTATTTATTAATTTAAAAAATACATAATTAATGATGCAATTAACCAATGAAAGACAAAATTATATAACACCTGGGTAAGGACATAAGAAGTATAATTGATTAAATCATCATGTCTAATGACATAAGTGCTTTGATTTCAAATGTTTCTATTACAGTCATTTGCATTAGTGATCACAGCCCTTTGACCTTTCCAAAAGCTACAAAATGCAGATTGACTCGACCAGGACAACTAGCGGAGTGGTTATGGGGTCTGCTACCCCTCTGGACCCTGACAGTGCCTGGGGACTTCATCCGCCATTCATCCAAGCATCTGGAGGAATGATTGCAGTCTGCGGCCCAAGGGGGTGGGGCCTCCACCAACAAGCTAAAAGCATCTCAGCCATCCCGCTGCCTGGGACGTCTAGTAGAGTGGTTTTGGGGTCTGCTCCCACTCTGGACCCTGACAGTACCTGGGGAAGTCATCCAAGAGCTATCCAAGCACCAGGAGGCGCAGTTGCAGGCTGTGGCCCAAGTGGGTTTTGACCTCCACCAATGTGGGCTGGCCCATGTCTCTTTCATCTGACCCAAGGCAGGTATTGTGAACATTGCACTTTTATTCTTGCTGTTTGTTCATCAGTGTTGGTCGAGTGGGAAAATGGAAGCTTCCTGGGGGCGGTCCTAAAACTAATCCTAATGTCACCATCAAGGGATTCCTACAGAGAGATTTGTCAGTGTAATTGGCAAGGACATTGAAATGGGGGAGCGTCATATGTTGCTCCACTCATCCCCTCCTCCACTGTCTTCCCTGCCTTGCATTACGCTTTGCTTGACCCCGGACTTAACTTTATCACCCTATACTGCTAATAACACCATTGTGGCCTGCCTAGGCTCGGCAGAGCATGTTACTACTCCATCAGCACTTGTTCCTGGTGCATTGAGAGGGCAGAAGTTATACTTAGCTCAGGTATCTATAACTGCCGAATTTCACTTGTTTTGTATGAGTGAAATTTGAGCCTAACTATAACCTCCCTGTAACCTTTGATTTTTTCAGTGAATTTCTAAGGTTTCTTTTTATTCTATTTTGAACTATGATGCCCCATTAAGCTTTGTTTTTTTCTGTGAATTTTTAAGGTTTTTCAAATTCTATTTCCTAACTATAATGTCCCTGTAAGCTTTGGTTTTTTAAATGAATTTCTATGGTCTTTTAACTAGTAGTCGCATTTGCAGAATGGTGGAGAAAGAGGGCATGTCCTCTGACCAGCTCTCAGGAATCCTGCTCTGTGGGGCTTACTGGAGGTAACAGGAGGGCTTCTTGGCCCTGAAAAATCCTCAGCATTCAAGAGGACTTCATCCCCCAACCAGCAGTGCACCAGGAGGTGCGTTTGCAGAGTGGTGGAGAAAGGGGACGTGGCCTCCAAAGTCCTCTCAGCAATCGCACTCTTTGTGACTTACTGGAGGTACCAGGAGGGCTTGTTGGCCTCCAAGGACCCTCAACACCCAAGGGGACTTCATCCCCAACCAGCAGTGCACCAGGAGGTGTGTCTGCAGAGTGGTGGAGAAAGGGGGCATGGCTTCTGAAAACCTCTCAGCAATCCAACTGTGTGGGACTTACTGAAGGTAACAGGAGGCCTTGTTGACCCCCAAGGACCCTCTGGACCAAAGGGGACTTCATCCCCCAATCAGCAGTGCGCCAGGAGGTGTATTTGCAGAGTGGTGGAGAAAGGGAGTGGGGTCTCCAGTGACTTGCCAGCCTTTTTGTAATTGTATTTTTTATTTTGAAGCGGGGCCATGCTGCCCCCCTCCCAGGTGGATTTTGGCCCTGGCGACCCAATCCCCCAGGGCCAAATTTAAAAAAAAAAAAAAAATGGATGTGGACCGAGCGACCCCCTCCCGGGCTGATATCAGCCATGGGGACCCCATCCCCAGGCCCCTTTTTAAATTTTTTTTAGATAAGGGAAGGGGGACAGCGTGATTCCCGCAAATGGTTTTAAAGAAAATGCTTTTTTGGCCCTGAGGGGTTCCTGTTTGGACCCCCCCCCAAGAGGCCTAGGGGGTCACAGTGTTTTTACCCTGCCCCTTTTATTTTTTTTCTGTGACTCAGTTCAACCGAGTCACAAGATGGCTGCCAACACATCTTGGTTTGAAGTGTTGGCAGACAATCAGATCTCAGTGCGACCACGAGATCGGGAGGGGTCACGGATCCTCCACGTCCCTATATATACAACTGGAAATTTCTTTAAATAACTTCACCACTGCTGAACGGATTTACACCAGTAAACAAAAGGTTGCTTTCTGGACCTTTCTGCCAAATTTGGTGTAATTCCATTCAGCAGTTCAGGCTGTAGCTGTGTCAAAAGTTCGTATGAAAATTAACATGGGGAAAACGCATTTTGGGACCTCCCCCCTTATTCTCGACCCCCGCTTGATGGATCGCCCCGAAATTTTTGAGACAGCAGATGAAGTTAGTGTCAAATTGGTTTTGAAAATTTCGCGAACATTCATCAAATTATGCCGAAGTTATTACCAAATGAAAAAAACTCCCTTCCGATGGAAACTATATCCTAACTATAACTACCTACTGGCGACCGCCAGTAGGTAATATACATATATCCAATAACATTAATAATTCAAAAACAAACTATTTTAATTGCAAATAAAAAAATCTAACAAAATACAAATTTACAATTTACAAAATATATATTACATATTGAAAACATTAATACATATAAATACTATAATTTTACGTAAACAAAACATAATTATATAAATTTAAACAATATAAAGTAAATTATAACATTTTACAATTAATACATATACTCTTCCCACTACAATTCAAACAAGAAAAGTGTTTGTTGTAGTCCGGTACATCCAAAGAAGACATCAATACAGGAACAATAATCTTGTTGTTTATTGGAGCTAAGGAACCCCGTGCCTAATGAACCAGACACCAACAGTTATCAGTAGGTCTAACTGAAGTGGAACCCAACACGTCATAATCCCCACATTCCACACAAGACCTGACACAAGAGGTAAAAGGGGAAGAAAGACTAAGACACAGTATAACACATCCCCTTTCTTTCATTTGAAACAACCACTGGACCACCAACACAGCAGGAACCAACACAGCAGGAACCCTGCACAAGACACCACACCCACCACCCACACAACCCAACAGATGAAAACAAAATGAATGCTGAAAGTAATAAATCACAGGAAAAAAACAGCGAGATCAAAATCAACAAGATCAGCGGGATACAAAATCATCAAGCCACTTGGGAGGCTTCACACACCTCCTTCCTCTCTCCCATTTGGCACATGGCAACATCCTGACGAGCTCCCTCCTAACACCACCTTGTGGAGATACGTGGGACTCATTTTTATCCAAGTTTAACAACGAAAAATCTGAATCCAACCCAACCTGCACAGGACTGACTCCACCTCTTTGAAATAACGCCACCCTTCTCATGTTCCAGACTTGCTCATTGTCTAACTTCACCCAATTGCAACCCACCTGTTTAACATTGTAAGGACCACAAAACGTAGATAAACCAGATTTGACACCACCCAGTTTGACTTTGACCCAGTCTCCCACTTTAAACAAACCTTCCTTAGGACAACAAAGATCACTCTCGGTTGCTGAGATACTCTCACTTCTCCACATCCAGGAAGGAAACAACTTAGTGGACGGTTTCCTGCCCCTCATCATCTCAAAAGGTGTTTTACCTGTTGCTGCATTAGGTGTGGTGCGGTATGCCCACAACATGTCTTTGATCGCATTTTGTACATTTTGCCCTGCACTGTTGGCTAACTCCATGCTACCTTTCACTAATCTATTGATTCTTTCAACTTGACCATTGCTCTGTGGGTTATAAAGGGAGTACAAACATGTTTCACACCTACATGAGTCAGAAAAGATTCCATTTCACATGAAGTGAGCTCTGTAACATTGTCTGTGACGAGGTTCAGCGGCACCCCTTGTCTCCTAAAGATGTCCTCCAGAAGGGCAATGGTGGTTCTGGTACTGATGTTCCTCACCTCAAAAATATAACTTCAAACCACCGTGATTTGGCATCTACCAATACAGCAGCATACCGTTCTTGTTCAGACAAAAATGTGAAAGGACCAATAAAGTCCAAACTGACCTTTTCCCAGATAGAATCAGCCTCAGACAAATGAAGCTGTGTGTCCATGACACACACACACACTTTCAACCTTTTCTCCGAATTTTTACACGCAACACAATTCTCAACCCACCTCTTAACATCAGAATCCATTTTTGGCCACCAAAAATTCTCCTTCACCCTTTTTAGAGTAAAAGATTGTCCCATGTGGCCTTCATGTGCTAAGTCAATCAATGTATGTCTCAGTGATACAGGAGGAACAAATCTCTCACCCTAACAATAGTATGATCAAGATTCACAGATAGTTCTTCCACCACCATGGAATATGGTCTGACATCAAGAGAATATGTGCTGTCCCTTTTGACACCTTCATTAATCATTCTGGTTACAGCTTTAAGTTCTTGATCCTTGTCTAAGGGTTCCAACCACTCACGTTTAGAGATTGCACTGAGCACCTCTGTTAAGACCTCATCAACACTTGCCACAACTTCCTAAGTGGTTACTTCGCCCCTTCACACATTTTGTCTGGCAACCAGGATAAGCAATCGGCCACTTTATTTTTCCAGCCGGGCAAATATTCAACTGTGAAATCACATTCTTGTACTTTGACAGCTAATCTGGCAAGGCGAGCTGAACAATTTTTAATTCCATTGGGTGCTAACAGTTTTAAAAGAGGCTTGTGATCAGTCCTGAGAACCACTCTAGATCCCCATATAAACGTGCGAAAATGAGACGTGGCCCACACAGCTGCCAATGCCTCCCACTCAATGACCGAATAATTTCTCTCAGTGTTCGTCAATGAGCAGGACGCAAAGGCTACCGTTCTTTCAACACCAGCGTGTACTTGTGAAAGAACGGCACTCAAACCAACTGCACTTGCATCTACTGTAAGTACTATCTCCAAATTGCACTGAAAGGGGCTAAAATTTTGGCATTGGAAATTTCTTCCTTAATATCAGAGTAAGCTTCCTCTTGAGAGGTACCCCACTCAAACTTCCTCCCTTTACTAATTAGCACCTTCAACGGTTCAGACTTTGTGGCAAAATCCTTGACAAATTTGGCATAATATTCAACCATTCCCATGAAGGAGCGTAGCATATCTTTATCAATGGGTGTTGACAATAGCACTCACAAGATTAAGCTTCGGTCTCACTCCTTCACTGGAAATGCGGTACCCAAGGTACTCGACTTCACTCACCAGAAACTTGCATTTCTCTTTGCGTAACATGAGACCAGCCTCTAACAATTTGCTAAGAACATTCCATAAAGTGTCATTGTGGGATTCAATGCTATCTCCAAAAATCAGAATATCATCTTGAAAGAAAATGACATTAGTTACACCAGCCAACACTTTGGAGATAAGTCTCTGAAACGCGCTGGCTGCGGATGACAACCCGAAAGGCAATCTACTAAATTGAAAGACACCTTCGGCTGTAAAAAACGCAGTTAAATGTTTTGAGTCGGGATGTAGCATTACCTGGTGGTAAGCACTTTTGAGGTCTAATTTGGAAAAAAACTTTACCCCAGCCAATAAAATGACAAGCTCTGTGATATTGGGTAGGGGAAACTGATCCATAACTAAACTGTGATTTAGGCTACGAAGATCAACACAAAATCTCAAGGACCCATCAGCTTTCTTCGTAATAACCACGGGGATAACCATTGTGTGGCCTCAACGGGTTCAATAACACCATCACACACCATCTGGTCAATGATCTTTTTGACATCTTCTCTCATGGCAATGGGAATTTTCCTAGAGCTATGTCTCACCGGAATGGCATCTTTCTTCAAAATGATTTTGTGAGTGTAATCTTTGGCCACTCCTAACTTATTATGACACACTGGTGCAAATTGTTGTAAGACCTTGTTCACATCATCCTCACTCACAACCATGACCTGTTCTGATGCTCAGGGATTTACCACAATATGAAGGTCACACTGATGAGACCAACCCAAAATAGGTGGGCCCTCATTTGCAACATATACTTTCCCTTTCGTATGACGATCATGAAAGAAAATATCAGCATCAAAATACCCCATCACACCAATGATAGCTCCTTGGTAACCTTTCAGTACTACATTGGTGGTACTCAGCTTTTTACTAGGTCACACAGTATCAAATAGTTCTTTTGAAATGATGGTATATAAAGACCGAGAGTCTACCATCAGAGTCACAACTTTCCCATCCACCAAAATATCTGCCTTAGGACGTGAACATCTCTTGGAATCGTCCAAATCATCTTGTTCCAATTGTCCATTATGAGCTGCATTCACCATAAGAATTTTGTGTCCCGTAAGATCCTCTGATTCTTCAACAGTAGCCACCTTTGCTCTGTTTGCCTTGCACATGCAAGCAAAATGGCCCTTCCTTCCACACAATCAGCAATCTTTACCCAGCGCGAATCAAACTTTGGAATCTGCAACGTGGAAGTTGCTGCCACAGCGAAAGCAAAGGCGTGTATTGGGTCTAACCTGCGTGGAAACTGTGGTCCTTGAAGAAGGATTTTTCGTAAAAGAGGTAGTTGGAATAGTGGTTTTCCTCTTGACAAAATTGACCAAATCCGACTCACAGTCCACCTCTGTAACATCAATGTGCTCCCTATTGCTCATCTTTTGCATTTCTTTCATGCACTTCTCCGATTCTTTGGCAATCTTAATGGCCTCCTTTAAAGTAGGATCGACAGCTGCACACAGTCGCTCTTGCACTTTCTTATTGCTGCACTGGACGATTAATTGGTCTCTTATGAGTTCTTCAGTCATAGGACCAAATTTACACTTTATGGCCAGTTCTCTTAGTCTCTCCACAAACTCATCTATAGATTCGCCTGGTCTCTGCGGTTGGGTGTAGAATTTGTGGCGTTGCATAACAATGTTCAAAGTTTTTGCAAAACATTTATGAATACGCAATTTGGCCTCCTCCATGACATCTGCATTGTCTTCGTAAACTTGAGGTAAATATTTGAAGACATGCTGACCCACTGTGGCAAGACATCCTATTAACAAAGCTTTTTACCTTATTGGTGAAAAATTGGACCCTCCTAAGGCAACAACATTATTTTCAAATATCTCTATCCAATCTTCCCATTCAATGGCTTGGTCGCCTTGTAGCATAAGAAAGAATGAGGGTGCCACCACTGCTTGATTAATACTCATAGTGAACAAAAGCACTGAAAACGGAGATTGAAAAGAAAAAAAATATATAAATGCTTTAATTCTTCTTGAACAGACCGATTGTCATAAACAAGTTCTTTGAATGTAGTACCACTGATGGCCTCACAATAGCACTGTTCATTGAACAAAACGTCTCTTGCCAGACTCGGGCTGTGTGGTATTCCAAGTGAACAGGAACTTGTGGAAGCAGAGCAAAGAGCTAGCGAAGCTGTAACTTGAGGCAAGTGAACACAATCTTGTGATATTTAAGCTTGGGCACGGGAGGCACAGAATCCGAACTGCTCGCTTGACTGCAGCGCACAGAGGGAGTCAGTGTCAGATTGGCATGCTTGTGAATGCAGGCAGAGCACGTGAGGGAGGGTCATGCTAGAAAGACAGGTGCGAGCCCTCTGATGCGAAGAGGAGATAAATGAACACGCAAGATGAATGGCACGAGCAGGATGCATTAGGGCAGAGCATTTGAATGAAGGCAGCAAATTAAATAAAGGGGAATCAAGTAATGAGCAGGTCAGCACATAAATAAGCAAATATTTTGAAGTAGAACAATCCTACCGCAGCAGTCACAGCGGTGGAGGAAACAGAGACAGGACACAGGGTTCCTTTCACGAGCTGCAGCACACAGGAACAGCTGACGGGCTCAATGGTGTCTGGCACATCCCATCCTGTCGCCAAAATGTTGTAGTCCGGTACATACAAAGAAGACACCAATACAGGAACAATTAACTTGTAGTTTATTGGAGCTAAGGAACCCCGTGCCTGAGGAACCAGACACCAACAGTTGTCATTAGGTCCAACTGAAGTGAAACCCAACACATGTCATAATCCCCACATTCCACACAAGACCTGACACAAGAGGTAAAAGGGGAAGAAAGACTAAGACACAGTATAACAGTGTTGAACTTAGGAGCTGTAAAACTTACTATTCCCACTCCACAACAGTAGGGAAACTTTTGGATTGCACAGGGGTAAAATGTACTATTCCCACTCCAGTCAGTGCAACAGTAGGGAAAGTGTTGGATTGCAAAGGGGTAAAATGTACTATTCCCACTCCAGTCAGTGCAACAGCAGGGAAAGTGTTGGATTGCGGAGGGGTAAAATGTACTTGTCAGTGCAATATTAGAAACAGACTAGGGGGCTGATTACGAGTCTGGCAGTCCGAGGACCGCCAGACTCGCGGGGGTACGCTGGTGCCGGTCTCCCCACCGCCCTATTATGAGGTGGGCGGTGGGACTGCCACAGCCCTACCGCAGCCACTAGGGAACTGCTGTTCCCTGGCAGTGTTGTTGTGGTGTAGGACATCAATATGCTTGGCGGGACCGCCACAGTCCTGCCTAGCATATTAGGAGTTTCCTCTCCACCAGGGTTTTCATGGCAGTTCCTCCTCCTCCATGGAAACCCTGGCAGAGAGGAAACAAAGGGGTCTTGCAGGGCCTTCTGTGCCTCTGCGCCCTGTGGATGCACATGGGGGGCACAGTATGGGTCCCCCTGTGTGCATGCACACCAGGTCCTGCACGGCATACCCTTTTCAGTCCATGCCATGCAGGAACTATATTTGGCGTACCTCAGCAGGTAACCCCCGCATACATTATTAAGGATGCCCTGGGGAGGTTTCGGTCCCCAGGGCTTTAGGGCTCCTGGGAGGGGGGCCCATGTGTCCCCTCCTACATATATTAAAGTTGCACCCGGGACCTGGCCCACCTGGTGGCTGATTAGAAACTAAGCACAGTAGCCTTCATTTTTAAAAAGAAGTTTTGGCAGGATTCACAGATCCAGCAGACCTCCTGCCGATTTGTTTTTTAATTGCTTTTTTGGGCTAGAGGGGTCCCTGTGAGACTCCCCCAAGAGGCCTAGGGGGTACACTGTTTCTACCCTGCCCCCTTTTTATGCATTTTATTCTGTGACTCAGTTGAAACGAGTTACAAGATGGCTGCCGACAGATCCTGGTTTGAAGTGTTAGCAGCCCATCAGATCGGGAGAGGTCGCTGATCCTCCGTGTCCCTGTATATACAACTGGAAATTTCTTTAAATAACTCCGCAACTGCTGACGGATTTACACCATTTAACAAAAAGGTCGCTTTCTGGACCAACAGCTATCTTTCTGCCAAATTTGGTGTAATTTCGTTCAGCAGTTCGAGCAAGTAGTAATGGTTTGAATCTAATTTTGTTTTACTTAACGTCCATTTTGATTTTTTACATGAACATTCAACATTCATGTGACACATTAGTACATCATTTTCCTGCCTCAGTTGTACATGTCGCTTCTGTCCCTCACCTAGGTACCCTAAGAGGAGACACATACATTCGGTTTTTAGACATTTCCCGGATCTTTAGACCATGCAAGTCAAACAAGTGATCCAGAAGTACAGTTTGGATAGCAAAACTATATTGGATCTTACAGAGCACCTGAAACCAGACATTTCACCTGGACTGGAAAATCCTCACAGCATCACACCACTTGTGAAGGTGTTGGCTGAGTTACGTTTCTTTGTAACCGGGACATTCCAATTCACAATTGCCACATCAGGTGGGATGTCACAACCAAAGTTCAGTATGGTTCTCACAGAAGTCAGTCAAGTTCTATTGAAGCACGTTGGCGCATACATCCAGTTTACACAAGATGACGATTTTGCCACTGTGAAGGCAGATTTCTTTGGCCTTGCTCACATCCCCAACATATATACATAGATCGCACACATATTGGCTTGGTTCCACCACACAACTGTGAGCAGGTGTATAGGAACATGGAACACTATCATTCCATTAATGTGCAGGTCGTTTGACTTGCGGATTTGTACATCACCCACATCTGTGCCAAGTACCCAAGATCTGCACATGATGCCTTTATACTGCGGAACAGCCGCATTCCACAGCTGATGTCATTATTCAGACCAGAGAGGGCCTGGATTGTGGGTAGGTATCATGTATGTTTCCTCTTTGATGTGACATCTCATGTACAGTGTGCCAAAAGCTTGTTGTCAAATTGTGCACTACTATCATTGTAAATTCTAGGTGACTCAACATATCCAAACATACCATGGCTATTGATGCCACTGAGGAATCCCACAATGCCTGGGGAAGTCTGCTACCAAGAGGCCCATGTTAGGACACGTCGGCCAGCAGAGCAGGCTTTTGGGCTTATGAAAGCCAGGTTCCGATGCCTGGATAAAAGTGGTGGGGCCCTTCTCTACTCACCCGGGAAGGTGTGTCAGATTACCGTGGCCTGCTGTATCTTACACAACATTGTTTGACGTGCCTCTCATTAATGAGGATGATAATGGAGCAGGCCATGAAAACCCACCGGGTGAGGCACATGTAATGCCTATTGAAGATAATGACAGTGAGGAAGATAAAGGAGAAGATGTCAGACAGCACCTGATACAAAACTACTCACAAGAGCCGGTATGTGGTGAAGATTGTGGATGCAGACATTGTAGCAGTGATGTGCAGATATGGATGTTACCGTCAAGTGTCCAGTGATTGTGACAATGTGTGGCCTGAGACAGATGATATGGTCTGAATAGGATGATTGGTTGTCAGACATATGTGTGACACTCCTGTAGTGACCAATGTGCAACCGTGAAGTCATATTTGGTGTTCTGTGACAAATATGAATGTATGTTCTTAGCATCTATGTTGCTGTGTAACAGGTGTCTACACCACGTCTTCTTCGCTAGGACATTTCTGAGTTGTGACTTCAGTGTGTATGTGCTGCAGTGCAGATGTACGAAGTGTACATTGATTATTCTTATAGGAAATAAGTATTGGAGGTGGCCTGTACAGGTCCCCTAGCAAAACACTTTGCACAACCAATGGATGTTTCAGACCTGATTTCAAAGGTAGTTGGTGTATTTGTTCTTGATGCGGCGCTTGAGGTTGTTCCACCTCCTCCTGATGTCTCCATGTGTGCAGAGAGTGGTGCTGACACCATTCCCTTTGTTGACCATCCTGGTCCACATTTCCTGTTCACGTGTGTGAGTAGTCATGATTTGGGTCACGAAGAGCTGGGGCTCTACTCTGATGATTTCATCCAGCATGATAGTGAGCTCCTGTGTGTTGAATACAGGTTTTTTGTGAGGCATGGTGGTGGGGGGTAATTCTCAAATGAAATATGAACAAAGAAAATCGTGATATGATGTGCAGGTTTAGCGTGCTGGAATGGGGACAAGGAAGTGGCACAGGTGGCTTGTGGGTGATGCAAAATTTGTGTGCAACGTAATGTTAATGAAGATAAGGGCGATGAAAAATAATGGAGTTTCGGAAGTCTTCAAAGGGGATTATGGTCTATGTTTTGCAGCTGTTTTCTAGGCTGGTCAGAAGAAGTGTCAATTTGTTATGTTACTTTATACGGATGAGGTGTATGAGCCAGATAGTGGACATTGGTTATTTCAAATTTAAAATCATGTTGTGATTTGTTGCTTATAATGTAGGCATTGGAAGATGGCTCTGGACCCCTATTGGTATGCGCCACTACCGAACCACTGATGCCTTTTTGTACTCATAATGCGCTCGGCGGTCGGGCTTGTTGTGCAGGTGGTGCCTGGCGGTAAACCGACAACGTGTTACCCAACCGTGAGGACAGCGCAAGACCACTGGCAGAACCGCCAAGCCGGCGGATCTGCAGGTGCAACTCGTTATATGGCGGATGGTCTTGCTCAAGCACGGTGGATGTGCAGCGCAGGCATAGGTGGTTTTGTGCCATTCGGACTGCCAAATTTGCAATCATTGCCTAATCTTTAATTGGTAGAATACTGCACAGTTTATTTCTTTGCAGTGCTGATTTTTGCTAAGGATTGTAGATCGGTTTGTTTAGTCTGTAAAACAGGAAAAAAAAATGGAAATGCATTTATTTATTCATTTTACATGTTTTAATTATTTTAAGGTTAATTAGGCGAATATGTACATTTTTTAGGTATTGGACTTCTAATTTAAGTTATTTAATGTGGCTCTTTTGAAGGGCCTTTGTTGGCGCTTCAATCTGGCACAGTTTCGTCCTTCTCCAATCTTTGCAAGATGTGGGGTAATTTTTGGTTAATTAATTGGCTTCTTTTATAGTGTTGTTTTAATTAGTTAAAGCTTTCTATTGGTTATTGTTTTTTATGCTTTTATTTTATTGGTAAACGTTATATACATTTATTTAAGGGTACATCTGGTTTAATATTATATTTATGTAACAATATATTTGTTTTTAAATGCCTTATTTCAATTAAATATATTTTGTAAATGTTTGGTTATTTTTAATGGTGATAAATGTTTTTTTATATTTTGTTATGATTATTTATTTGAATATTAGTGTTGTTTTGTTATATATGAAATATATATATTTTATAATTGTTAATATATATTTATGTATATATATTTTTTGTTTGAAATGTATTATTTTATTTTTGCTATTGATTAATATGTCTCTATATATATTTAAATGTGTGTATTTCATGTTTTGGTTCAAAATAAATTATATTTAAGCAATGTTTATGTTGTCGATACTGTGGATGTTGATATTTTTGTTAATTTAATGTTAAAAATATTTTGTTTACAAGAATTTGGAACTCAATATTTTTGGTATAGATTTTTTTAAACAATATTTTTTTCTCGATATTTTTGTATTTTTAATGGTAAGTATAGGTAGTCGATATTTTTGCATGCGATATTTGTGTAGGTCGATGTTATGGTTGTCGATATTGTGTCAGCGAACCGCTACTAAAAAGAGACCCTAGAATAAAGCTACTGGCCCTGACAGGGTCCCAATGGATGTCTATGGGTAATATATATTGGTTTATGGGTGTTTCGCTGCTAACAAACGTATTGGGAAGTGCCACTCAGCTAGGCCCCCTTAAATCCTGGTCTCAGTCAATAACTGTCCACATTCATAGAAAGGAGGACGGGAGGAGACACAAAGTGCTATCATCCCATACCTTTTTGTATTCCAAAGTCAAGGTTGCGGGCAGCATGCTTCTGGACCGGAGCATTTAAGGTGGCAGATTTATTGCTTTGTCCATGTGGCACACTTTCTAATCACTCAACCTAGTATTTTAATGTGTTTTGCACATTTTATGAACATTTGAGGAGAATATTTCTACCCCTCCAAATCGCATATGTTAAATATTAGACAATGTAGATCGGTACTCTTTAATATCCAACTGCTTTACTCAGAACTTGTTTGTGCTACAATTGTAAATTTAATTCAGGCTGCACTGAGAATAAGAAAAGAGGTATTTAGTGAATAATTTGATTCTGTGTTTTGACTGTGGATTTGTTAAATAATGGGCAGAGTTTTATGTGCATGTTATGGATGTGATTTTATTTATTGCAACGTCTATTTTGACACTTTTTGCTTATCTTTTATGCCATTGAGTAGAATAAAGATTTTTCTGATCTTATCTGATCTAGTAAATAACACTTTTTAATAATTAAATAATATTACAATTACATAATTACATAATTGTTTATCTAATTAACCATTTAAAGTTTACAAATTGTAAAAAAATATATAAATATTTTAAATATCTATTTATATCATCCCACCCTACTCCCCTACAAACCCACCATCTAGCTAATATGTGAACAAATTTAAAATAAACTCAAAAACAACAGTTTAAAATTATCAAACAATAAAACTACTAAAAAAAAATTACAACCAACTAAAATTAACATACTCAGAGCTTAAAACACATTAACGTAAAAAAATTAAAAAATCTATATTATGTAGAACTATATTTAAAACAATTATTACAGTAAATGTTCTTACTTGCAGTATTCTCTAACATGATATTCTTGTCACTAGAATATTTTAATATGTGTGTTTGACGATAGTTCTGAGATGATAATAATGTTGGCCACCATCCAGAAATCTCTAAAATTCATACGGAGCCCAGAACACTTTGTAGACACAAATTTCTTGAAAACTACTGAACAGATTTATATCAACCCAAATATAAGCTCAGAAGGGCTTTAAATCAGCCCTGTTTTCACCCGCTGGTGTCATTTGCTTTTTGTTTCTATCCACCACAGCTTACTTCATGGTCAATGGGACAGCCCACTTCAGCCATTGGCTCTCTTCACTGTGAATAAAAATATTTTGCTCCTGCACATTTGCACCTTCGCCTATAAAGTAGTCCATGTCATTTCCAGGGGCTGGTAGCCCATTCTCTCCTTTCATTTCTGCTATCATCTCATGTTTTGTTTTATTTTATTTTGTAATGTGTCCTTTTTTACTTACTTTTTTTTGTAAAGAATGCACACCACCTATAGATTGCAACAGTTTTACTTCTCATTACCTATGTAGTTGTTTGACAGGTTAGCATCACCTGTTAGAGACTGGCATACCCTTCATCAAGGGGCTCAATGTCATCAATTTGAATGTTACTGCAGTGAGGAGTCAGATATACTAATGTTTTGTTTTGTCAAAAAGTGATGCAAAGTGATGTAAAGTAGTGCAACATATTCAGTATCCATAGCAAAGCATATTTTGCACTGGAAAGTTGTCCTTTTCTCAGTGCAATGCTTTGCACTATTTTGCCTTGCTTGCATCAAGGGGGATTACTGTGGTGGATCAGTGAATACACTCATAGGTTTGCCTATTTGAATCAGTTCTTACCAAGAGAAAATTTGTTTGTTTTTCAAAAAAAGGATGTATTACATGTGTGCTCCTGTGCACAGTATGCATCTAAGATGCCTTATCTATGCATTGAAATGTATACTGAAATGGTATGCTTCCAGTACAAATCCTATGCAAGACAGCAAACACTTCCCTTTGCATCATGGTGCATGTTTGTGAACAGCCTAGTCTGAGTGCCAGCGGAGGGGATAGCAACAGCAGCAGGCAAATCTTAGCAGAAATGGTTCTTCATTATATTTCACTCTTGCTCAGTGCAATGTAGCCAATTTGGCTGCTACGCTTAGTTGTAAATCTGATCCATAATTGATAAAAAAAGCCTCACAAATTTAAATATTAAGGGCCTCATTATGATGCAGTTCGGACCGCAACCGACAGCTTTTGGTTGCAGTCCGAACCGCATCTACTGCTGCAGTACGAGTGATGCATTAGGATGTGTGCAGTCGGAGGCAGCAGTTGGAGGGACTGACTGACTCATTGGTAAGAAAGGCTCCATATTCCCTTAAGGACGGCATTTCTGCCCCCGGGATTATGATGTTGGTTTCCGACAGTCTTTCCATGTTGGCCTTTCCGACATGGAAATGCTGTCAGAAAGCGACATTGGAGGCCCCTAACCCCCCTTTCCCTCCTGGCCCTCCGCATGTGGCCCTGGGGGATGCCTGCCACATGGTGCAGGGATGTTTAGATAAATTCAGTTTACTCAACTGCTATTTCAGTCTATTTAGGATGCACACATTTAAAATGCTAGTGGAGCATCTCATTTATAATCAATAACGTAATTGTTTATGAATTATGCATTTCCTTAATGATAGTAATTTTCTAAGATGTTTTCATGAAGTGCTTCATCGAATATAATTTTAGATGTATACTGGAGAGCAAAACGCTTAATTTTTGTATGCACAACATCTATATGAATGTTTCTAGAATATTTGACAGCAAAGGGAAACATCAAATTATAAAAAGCAAAACATGATGCACTTAACCTGAGAATTTGCTGCAAAAATGAATGTCACAACAATGATTACTGCACTGTTAGACTGACTTAGGGCTTTAAGGGAACTATTAGACCGTCTTCATGCAATACTCAATGAAACCAATACACAGATGTATTTTTGTCCGTGAACTGTTTACGGCCGAAAATACCATATTTATGGCTACCAGGAATTCCCAAAAAGGATTGAAGTTGGAAATGCATCTACTACTGCAGATTTTTCTGCCAGAAGTGCAGAGAAATTTGCAGTAGTAAGCTCTGCTTAGGGGTGAGAAGTGGTTATTTCAAGGCACCCATAGAAGTTTGAGAACCCCAACAAAGGTACACTTGTGGGCATTCCCAAACTTCAATCCAATCTGTTCCCACTCTTAAAATGGTCAAGGATTTCATCAAGCCAAGGGCTGGAAATCTCCCCTTCCAGAATGAAGGGCTGATGGCTCATCAAGATGTACTTGGAGTACTGGAGAATAACTTTCTTCACAGGGAAAACTGTCTGGGTGAAAAATGTGCATTTGTACAGGAGGCTCCATTTCCCTGTTTCGATTGCACAGTGCATTAACAGTGATGAGCTTCACTTACACCCTGATAATAAGTAGATTACGGCATTCCAACCCCTCAGCAATCCTCTGTTTGAGGAGAAATCAGAATATTAAATGTAGTGATAAACATCTTTCTCCCACAATTTTAACTAGGTGAATGTGTGCATGTCAGACCTTTCGAAATTTACTAGGGTAAAAATGCCTATTAAATACCAAGCGATACCAAAGGGGATGATGGACGGAGAGTTAGAGCAAATCAAACACTCACCCCCAGTCAACTGATCTGGGTTTAATCCATCATCCATGGCCATATGCAAATCAGTCTGACCCTGTGCCTCATGGGAACAGTCCAGCCCGAACTGCCAAGCCATGTCTTCCCTGGACCGGAAACAAGCATCCTGGGACCGGTTTCTGGTTCAAAACCCTCATCAGCCAGGCTATCTTGAATCTAGTGGCAAAGTGAGCAAGGGACCCACGTCTGGGCATACCCTGCCAACTTAGGGCGAACAAGCGATACCAAAGGGGATGATGGACGGAGCGTTAGAGCAAATCAAACACTCACCCCCAGTCAACTGATCTGGGTTTAATCCATCATCATTCTTTAGCTCACTCCACCACCCCAGTTCAGACATGGCCATATGCAAATCAGTCTGACCCTGTGCCTCATGGGAACAGTCCAGCCCGAACTGCCAAGCCATGTCTTCCCTGGACCGGAAACAAGCATCCTGGGACCGGTTTCGGGTTCAAAACCCTCATCAGCCAGGCTATCTTGAATCCAGTGGCAAAGTGAGCAAGGGACCCACGTCTGGGCATACCCTGCCAACTTAGGGCGAACAAAGCGATACCAAAGGGGATAATGGACGGAGCATTAGAGCAAATAAAAAACTCACCCCCAGTCAACTGATCTGGGTTTAATCCATCATCATTCTTTAGCTCACTCCACCACCCCAGTTCAGATATGGCCATATGCAAATCAGTCTGACCCTGTGCCTCATGGGAACAGTCCAGCCCGAACTGCCAAGCCATGTCTTCCCTGGACCGGAAACAAGCATCCTGGGACCGGTTTCGGGTTCAAAACCCTCATCAGCCAGGCTATCTTGAATCCAGTGGCAAAGTGAGCAAGGGACCCACGTCTGGGAATACCCTGCCAACTTAGGGCGAACAAAGCGATACCGAGTGGGACGGGTACGCCCAGACGTGGGTCCCGTGCTCTCCATGCCACTGGAAGCAAGCTATCCTGGCTGAAGAGGGGTGAAACCCCGAAACCGGTCCTAGGATGCTTGTTTCTAGTCCAGGGAGGACCTGGCTTGGCAGTTCGGGCTGGACTGTTCCCATGAGGCACAGGGTCAAGACTGATTTGCATATGGCTGGGTTCAAACTGGAATGGCATGGTGAGCAAAAAACGATGGATTTAGGCCCAGATCTCTGTACTGGGGTGAATGTATGACATTGTTCTGCATTCTGTCCATCAACTGTTGTTTTTGCATTTGTCACCCCGAGTGGGACGGGTATGCCCAGACGTGGGTCCCGTGCTCTCCATGCCACTGGAAGCAAGCTATCCTGGCTGAAGAGGGTGAAACCCCGAAACCGGTCCTAGGATGCTTGTTTCTAGTCCAGGGAGGACCTGGCTTGGCAGTTCGGGCTGGTCTGTTCCCATGAGGCACAGGGTCAAGACTGATTTGCATATGGCTGGGTTCAAACTGGAATGGCATGGTGAGCAAAAAACGATGGATTTAGGCCCAGATCTCTGTACTGGGGTGAATGTATGACATTGTTCTGCATTCTGTCCATCAACTGTTGTTTTTGCATTTGTCACCCCGAGTGGGACGGGTATGCCCAGACGTGGGTCCCGTGGTCCATGCCACTGGAAGCAAGCTATCCTGGCTGAAGAGGGGTGAAACCCCGAAACTGGTCCTAGGATGCTTGTTTCTAGTCCAGGGAGGACCAGGCTTGGCAATTCGGGCTGGACTGTTCCCATGAGGCACAGGGTCAAGACTGATTTGCATATGGCTGGGTTCAAACTGGAATGGCATGGTGAGCAAAAAAACGATGGATTTAGGCCCAGATCTCTGTACTGGGGTGAATGTATGACATTGTTCTGCATTCTGTCCATCAACTGTTGTTTTTGCATTTGTCACTCCGAGTGGGACGGGAATGCCCAGACGTGGGTCCCGTGCTCTCCATGCCACTGGAAGCAAGCTATCCTGGCTGAAGAGGGGTGAAATTCCGAAACCGGTCCTAGGATGCTTGTTTCTAGTCCAGGGAGGACCTGGCTTGGCAGTTCGGGCTGGACTGTTCCCATGAGGCACAGGGTCAAGACTGATTTGCATATGGCTGGGTTCAAACTGGAATAGCCTGGTGAGCAAAAAAAGGATGGATTTAGGCCCAGATCTCTGTACTGGGGTGAATGTATGACATTGTTCTGCATTCTGTCCATCAACTGTTGTTTTTGCTTTTGTCACCCCGAGTGGGACGGGTATGCCCAGACGTGGGTCCCGTGCTCTCCATGCCACTGGAAGCAAGCTATCCTGGCTGAAGAGGGTGAAACCCCGAAACCGGTCCTAGGATGCTTGTTTCTAGTCCAGGAGGACCTGGCTTGGCAGTTCGGGCTGGACTGTTCCCATGAGGCACAGGGTCAAGACTGATTTGCATATGGCTGGATTCAAACTGGAATGGCATGGTGAGCAAAAAACGATGGATTTAGGCCCAGATCTCTGTACTGGGGTGAATGTATGACATTGTTCTGCATTCTGTCCATCAACTGTTGTTTTTGCATTTGTCACCCCGAGTGGGACGGGTATGCCCAGACGTGGGTCCCATGCTCTCCATGCCACTGGAAGCAAGCTATCCTGGCTGAAGAGGGGTGAAACCCCGAAACCGGTCCTAGGATGCTTGTTTCTAGTCCAGGGAGGACCTGGCTTGGCAGTTCGGGCTGGACTGTTCCCATGAGGCACAGGGTCAAGACTGATTTGCATATGGCTGGGTTCAAACTGGAATGGCATGGTGAGCAAAAACGATGGATTTAGGCCCAGATCTCTGTACTGGGGTGAATGTATGACATTGTTCTGCATTCTGTCCATCAACTGTTGTTTTTGCATTTGTCACCCCGAGTGGGACGGGTATGCCCAGACGTGGGTCCCGTGATCTCCATGCCACTGGAAGCAAGCTATCCTGGCTGAAGAGGGGTGAAACCCCGAAACCGGTCCTAGGATGCTTGTTTCTAGTCCAGGGAGGACCTGGCTTGGCAGTTCGGGCTGGACTGTTCCCATGAGGGACAGGGTCAAGACTGATTTGCATATGGCTGGGTTCAAACTGGAATGGCATGGTGAGCAGCAAAAAAACGATGGATTTAGGCCCAGATCTCTGTACTGGGGTGAATGTATGACATTGTTCTGCATTCTGTCCATCAACTGTTGTTTTTGCATTTGTCACCCCGAGTGGGACGGGTATGCCCAGACGTGGGTCCTGTGCTCTCCATGCCACTGGAAGCAAGCTATCCTGGCTGAAGAGGGGTGAAACCCCGAAACCAGTCCTAGGATGCTTGTTTCTAGTCCAGGGAGGACCTGGCTTGGCAGTTCGGGCTGGACTGTTCCCATGAGGCACAGGGTCAAGACTGATTTGCATATGGCTGGGTTCAAACTGGAATGGCATGGTGAGCAAAAAAACGATGGATTTAGGCCCAGATCTCTGTACTGGGGTGAATGTATGACATTGTTCTGCATTCTGTCCATCAACTGTTGTTTTTGCATTTGTCACCCCGAGTGGGACGGGTATGCCCAGACGTGGGTCCCGTGCTCTCCATGCCACTGGAAGCAAGCTATCCTGGCTGAAGAGGGGTGAAACCCCGAAACCGGTCCTAGGATGCTTGTTTCTAGTCCAGGGAGGACCTGGCTTGGCAGTTCGGGCTGGACTGTTCCCATGAGGCACAGGGTCAAGACTGATTTGCATATGGCTGGGTTCAAACTGGAATGGCATGGTGAGCAAAAAAACGATGGATTTAGGCCCAGATCTCTGTACTGGGGTGAATGTATGACATTGTTCTGCATTCTGTCCATCAACTGTTGTTTTTGCATTTGTCACCCCGAGTGGGACGGGTATGCCCAGACGTGGGTCCTGTGCTCTTAATGCCACTGGAAGCAAGCTATCCTGGCTGAAGAGGGGTGAAACCCCGAAACCGGTCCTAGGATGCTTGTTTCTAGTCCAGGGAGGACCTGGTTTGGCAGTTTGGGCTGGACTGTTCCCATGAGGCACAGGGTCAAGACTGATTTGCATATGGCTGGGTTCAAACTGGAATGGCATGGTGAGCAAAAAAACAATGGATTTAGGCCCAGATCTCTGTACTGGGGTGAATGTATGACATTGTTCTGCATTCTGTCCATCAACTGTTGTTTTTGCATTTGTCACCCCGAGTTGGACGGGTATGCCCAGACGTGGGTCCCGTGCTCTCCATGCCACTGGAAGCAAGCTATCCTGGCTGAAGAGGGGTGAAACCCCGAAACCGGTCCTAGGATGCTTGTTTCTAGTCCAGGGAGGACCTGGCTTGGCAGTTCGGGCTGGACTGTTCCCATGAGGCACAGGGTCAAGACTGATTTGCATATGGCTGGGTTCAAACTGGAATGGCATGGTGAGCAAAAACGATGGATTTAGGCCCAGATCTCTGTACTGGGGTGAATGTATGACATTGTTCTGCATTCTGTCCATCAACTGTTGTTTTTGCATTTGTCACCCCGAGTGGGACGGGTATGCCCAGACGTGGGTCCCGTGCTCTCCATGCCACTGGAAGCAAGCTATCCTGGCTGAAGAGGGGTGAAACCCCGAATCGGTCCTAGGATGCTTGTTTCTAGTCCAGGGAGGACCTGGCTTGGCAGTTCGGGCTGGACTGTTCCCATGAGGCACAGGGTCAAGACTGATTTGCATATGGCTGGGTTCAAACTGGAATGGCATGGTGAGCAAAAAAACGATGGATTTAGGCCCAGATCTCTGTATTGGGGTGAATGTATGACATTGTTCTGCATTCTGTCCATCAACTGTTGTTTTTGTATTAAATACCAAGGCATGCTGAATTTGGCCAGGAAAGCACCAAATCCTATGTAATTCCTAATTTGCCTGAGGTATACTCAGAATCAAGAGTATTTACCTCAGCCAGTAAATACCATGCCCTTGGGTATCAGTATTTACTTGTGCTGTAATAGCTCTCCTTCTACCAGCCCACCTGTGTTGGGACAAGAATAATCTGTGTATGATAAATGGACATGTACTCCTGCACTCACTGTAACTTTTTGTTGACCAATCTAAAATGCTAATTTAGCCTGTGCGATGGGACCTAGGCCCGTCCATGGTGATTCCAAGGTCCACAACCTATGGCATGGAGGAGCACATCGAGTATCCTTTATACTAATATTGGACTAATGTTCATCTTCTGGTTGGTTGACATGAAGCGGTGATGGCAGCATACCAGTTTTCTTGATTCATAATGCTGCATAGATCTTTTTCTTGGGTCAGGAAGAGTGCAGTGCCTACCAGCCCAATTTCTAATAAGTTCCACTTACACGCAACACTAAGACCACTGCACTAATATGACATATGGCAGTTGAGAGTGTGTCTGTGAGTCATGCATGATAGAAAGATTTTGCATTGCAGTGAGAGTCTAATTGCTGGGAACAGTGGAGTCGATTTTGTAAAGTCCCTTCATTTGACATGGCACAAGATAGCAGATGAAGTACACCTTCCACAGACAAAGGACGTGTATTGCCTCCATTCCTTTAGTTAAAGGTAGAAACCACAGTCACTCAAGTGTGAGAGAATAGAGACAGGGCTACTCTTAGAAATTCGATGAGTACCTTTTAACAGGGGATTTCTGAATATTCCTTCATGAACACTGCCATTTGTTTGATGATAGGGGAATTGAATGTGCCATCAGATTTAGTTCTCAAGAGTGAGGAAATTTATAAGCAGACCTTAGCCTTTTGTCTTTCACTAATTGCTACTTCGGGTAGGCTGATGATTGTCTAACACAGAGTCATCACACTTCATTGTGCCTAGGTTTTGGATACTCCTGCTTGAAGCCAGCATCATCAGAGCCCAGCGTGTGAACTCTCACCTTTTACAAAGACTGTGGGGCCGATTCCAATCTCGGCCGGTAGGGCTCCGAATCGGATTCGGCTTAACCGGATCCGATTCGGAGCCCTATTGCCCGACCGATTCGTACGCGCGTCCGGGCGAGCGAGTACGATGCGAAATCGCCGACCGACTCGTCCGGGCATCCCGACCGCTCTGACCGACTCGTTCCCGGGTCTAACCGCACCGACCGACTCGCTCGGACTCGACTCGCACCGCGCAATGGAGACGTTCCCTGGCCGGGTAAGTACGATGCGCGCCGCGAGCATTCCGACCGAGCCGCGCACTCCGGCTCGAAAGAGCAGTCTGAGCCGGACCCCCCTGTATGCGTAGCCGCGCGAGTCACACACAGGGGGGACCCATGGGTCCCCCCTACCTGTGCGTGTACGGCGCGAGTCGCTTCACCGCGTACACGCTGTAGGGGGCGCCCTTGTCCGCCTCGCACCCATTGAGTCAATGGGAGCCCGCGTACGCGTTGTACGACAGGCTCCCATTGACTTCAATGGGAGTCCGACCGACACGAGTCCGATGGCATACGTGCGCATCGTACTCGTTCAGTCGGGCTGCACGGGTCCGATTCGGTCGGAAATCTCTCCGGGTCCGGCTCGGTCGGAGAGATTTCCGGCCCGAATCGGAATCGGCCCCTGTGTCTGTACTACATGAAATGAAAATGAAAAAAGAACCACATTCAACCAGGTGCTGGTTTTAAACACTGGATCAAGATCCCCTTTCTTCAAAATACCTAAAAAGGGAGGACCCAAATCATCCTGCTTGTGTCTGCTTGACAGTTAGCCTTTCACTGGTCCCACCAATTTCCAGGAGGTTCAAAAAATCACCTAAAGTCTGCACAACCTGCTGCCTGCTACCTACAAGCCTGACTGCCTGCTCAGAGAGGGAAGGAGAGTGCCTGGCCTCACAGGAGAAGAGATTGTCCAAGAGGAGAAGTTAACTTAATTCCCAGCATGTGGATCACCCAGAGCTGACTTGTATCTGAAGCATAATCACCATTGATCCACGCTGTGAGAGGTCACATGGCCTTCCTGTGTACTTCACCTGGTAAACTGTGGGAAAAATTGGTAATTCTTAAGTGACAATGTGCCATGTGCATAACTGCATGGTGACCTGAGGCAATTGTCCTGCTGCTGCCTCAACATGATGTGAAAACTGATATGTCCAAAAACAGCGCCAAAGTGGGGGTTTCCACAATGATATAGAGGCCTCTATTGCTGAAAACAAGCACCCACAGCCACGGTCTGCCATGCTGTTCAATCCCAACAGCGAGTCCTAATAGAATGGGCCACTGCACGTGACCCTGTGCCTGCTGACAAAGATGCTGACAGTGTAACCACGATGAGTGCACCACCAATATCCATGCCAAGGCGCATCCCAGTGGAGAGGTAACATGGTATGTGAAATTAAAGAGACTGTATCTTCAACTCACAAAAAGCTAAACAATTAGGAAGAATAGCAATTGCCAGTGTGAATGCTTTTGTGCCAACATGGTAGTTTCTTGTACAACTTAATAAGTGAACTCACACCTTTGACTGATTCTTACAATTAATTTATTTTATCGCTGTTAAGATATTGCTAATAGATTATGCACCATGGAACTGTGTTAGACCACTGTAGATGGTGTGAGGAATGTCATACTTGGCTAGAGCCTCACAGATGTGTTTGTAGAACCCTGTAGCAGAGTCTCTACTGCTGTGTGTAGTAGTTTTTTTTATTGGAACATTAAAATATTTGTCTTTTTGTTAAGACAAGTACTGGACTGGAAGTTTATCATTAATTAATATTTTATTTTATTTTATTTTTTCATTTTTATATGATTAAACATTATTATTTTGTTTTGTTTTCAAATTCTTTTTTCAAAAAGTTTAGGAGTTGGAATAGTAAATGTTACCTCTCCACAGACTAGCATTTTACTTGTTTGCGCTTATGTTGGAGTGAGAATAGTAAGTTTGACCCCTTCAAAGTCCAACATGTTCCCTACTGTGCCTCAAGTTGGAGTGGGAAGAGTATATCTAACCTCTCCAATGTCCAACACTTTCCCTACTGTATTTCATATTGTAGTGAAAATATCAAATCTAACCCCTACAAATTAAAAAAACTGTCCCTGGTTTTGCTTATGTTGGACTGTGAATAGTAAATTTCACCCCTCCAAAGTCCAACTTGTTCTCTGCTGTTAATCAGTTTGGAGTGATAGCCTGCTAGAGTCCATAAGTGATCAGTAGTGGCCCATGGTGGGAGTGCTGCCGGGCGGTGACGTGGGGCGGGGGAGGGGCAGGGTGGGGGGTAGTAAAGTACAGAATACGGCCGTATAGAGGTAAGTAGACATATAAATAAATAAAACGAATTTTGTTGCGCGCGCTGCATCCCCCTCCCCACGTCACCACCCGGCAGCCCTCCCACCACGAGTCGCTACTGTAAGTGATGTCTCTCAGTTATGGGTTAACTTATCTTTTCTGGAACATTACAGGGGGTACGACTTTCTTCTTTAGGAATGCATCAATGTTGCTAGATGCTCGCTTTTCTCCAGCCATTGGGTAATTGTAGTTAGGACCACGTTTCCATAGGAAAAGCATTTTTTGTTATTCTAATAACTTTGGCACCATTTTACTTATCTGCACTAAAATTCCCCCATCCCCCCAAATGGTCTTCCACGTCAGCTCCTCACTAAAAAGTTTCAGGGGGATCTGTCATAGTTTTCCATAGGAACTCTAGACACAGATACAGCCCAAACCGCTGAATGGATTTACACTAAATTTGGCTAAAAAGCTAGATCTCAGTCCAGAAAGAGTGTTTTTTGGGATTTGCTGTAAATCCGTTCAGTATTTTTGAGCAATTCACAGCCAAAACAATTGTGTAGCTAGAGATGTGGCTCATCTGCAGGATGATAGATCTCATGCTGCCACCCCATCAACAACACTATGGTAGCAACCATCTGGAGTAAATCTGGAGGATCTGCAAATCTGTGGCAAAATTATTTTTAAAAAGTAGTGCGGGCTCCTGGGCTTCTTTTAAACCCCCCGTGATGGGCCAGGGCCTGGGGGGCAAAGATAGTTTTTTTGGGGGGAAGAGGGCATGTGACCCCCCTCCGGCTCTGAGAGGCCCTAGATTTCATCCATCAAGATCAAGGTAAAAAAGAGACGGGGCATGTGGCCAACCCTCCCAAAGCCTAATTAAGCCCCAGGGACCCCATTCTCCAGTGGCAACATATATTTAAAAGTGGAAGGGTCCCTATCCCCAGACCTAAAAAAGGCCTTGGAGACCACATCCCTAGAGCCAAGTAAATAAAAAAAGGGAGGGTACGTGCATCCCCCCTCTTGGAGCCTACTTAGGCCAGGGAACCCCATCTCTGGGGCCAAGATGTCAATAAAAGCCATGTTGCCTCTGCCTGAGTGCAGATGCCCTTTGTGAATCAGGTCTGATGTCAGCTCCCAACCTGGGGGAGATTTAAAAATGCTGCTATAAGCCTGAAACAGACTCACATATTGCTGCCGCCTGGAGAGAGCAAGCATAGATAGCTGGTCTCTCCGTGCTGGAGCAATACCGGCTCCCGCACTTGTGCTCTAAGTTAACTTTACTTGCTCTCGCTCCATTCACTCCTAATTACCATACATATTACATCACTCATGACATTTTCTGTGACATCATTGATAATATCACTGCAACATTTGCAACAAATGTATCGATGAGAAAACTGTGTATGGCTGGGGGGTGAGCTCAAGTAATCTCAAGTAACTATAACTCATTCCCTAAAGTAACTATAACTCACACCCCACCATGCGCAGTATTGTCATCAATGATGTCATTTTAGATATTGCAGTCACGTTATGAATGATCCCTTAGAACATCATTAGATATGTAATATGTGAGGTAATAAGCAGTGCGTAATGAGGGTACGTATTATAGTTAATTTAGGGCCTTTGTTTTTTTTCAGTGAATTACTAAGTTTTTTTTAATGTTAAGTAAAATATAATTACAATTTCTACCTATGATGTCACTTTAATTTCAGTTTTTTTCAGTGAATGTCTTGGGCTTTTGTAACATCTTTCAGTCATGCACAGTGTGAGGTTGGCTGCCCCCCGCAAGCAGCCAACCCCACACTGCACATGACTGAAAGCTGTGTGCATTGGTGGTTTGAGCACCAGGCCTGGTGCCCAATCCCCGGCTGGTGCCTGACCCCTCATCTGTGGCTAAGCCCTGCATCCAATCCCCCCATGTGCATCCAAACTCATACCATGCTCAGTTGGCTGCAGGGTCTGGCCTGTAGTCAGATCCTGCACCCATCCCCCCACTGGTGCCCAACACCTTGTTCTGTACTGCTGATGGCCATGACCAGCAGGGCTTGAGCACCAGGCCCTGTGCCCAACCCCCTGCTGCGCACGGCCGAAAGCCGAGTGCAGCGGGGGGTTGGGCACAGGGCCCATGCCTTTTCTTATGCAATTCTCTTTCTGAAGTACAAGTCTCTGGTTGGATCATTTCTTCATTATCCTGTTTGCATAGAAAGTAACACAACTCAAAAATAAACAAGCTGACAGTATAGATTGATTCAGAACAGTTCTTGAGGCATGCATGAAGCCTTCTGACAGTTCATGCTCTAATGCCTCTATTAAAAGAATTATGTCGCTCTTACACACTTACACTGTGCAACACAAATCATCTCTTTAAAAGCATTTGTCAACTGTCATGTGCTCAGACAATGAGACACCTGTATATAATTGCCTTTAAAATATTCACTGGTCAGGCCCCTAGATATATGGGAACCACTGCAAAGGTTTTTACAAGCACAGCGAGATGATCAGGCTCAGGCCCCTGCCGTGGATGGGTAGGCGAGAATGAGATGCGATGTGTGCCTGGTGGGGAGGGTCCCCCCCCCTTGCATCTGCGCTCCAACAGTTTTTCGGCACAGCCAGAGAGGTTTCCCCCGCTTCCCCCTTCTTTCCCCCCCTACTCCTTCTCCTTCTCGGGTGCTCAGTTGTACCCCTATTGTTAGATGGCGACTGCAACTGCTCGAGCTGAGCAAAGAACTGATGGGAAAGCAGTTGGATTCTATGGGCCAAGCACGCCCGAACGGACACTCTTGTATGCCATAGCAGGGTGATAAGCTTTGTAGCTTTGGTGCGCAAATGCACATTCTGTTTTACACTTATGCGCTTGCTCTTTCTTCTGGCGATGTGTCGCTGTCTGTAATTGCTAAGATTCACAAATAAAGGTTTAAAAAAAAATATATATATTCACTGGTGCTGTATTGTCACCCAGACGCCGCCAAACAATCTTGTTTTACCTTGTTGGGCTGTATTATGAGGTGCAGGATTTCTGAAAGACGAGAGTGAGCGATTTCACCTTTTTCCTGCTCTTCATTTTTAGGAAATACGGGATGCAGAAGAGTGCAGCAGAAGCCGATCTGCAGGACTCTGAGGATCCGGAAGTCACTGCTGCCTGAATGCAGATGTCGGGGAACTCGGAAAACTTGGCTGGAGGCAGGTAAGTAGAGACCGCTACCAACAAAGTCAAGCTTTGAATTCAGGCTGCTGTGAGGTTTAAATCGACATGACACTTTCAAGAAACATGTGCAGGCATCTTGTTGACAGTTCAGCCACATGTTGGTAATTATGCGCACGTTATACCAAAATCGGACCGTTCTTGGCAGCGGCAGCATTGAGAAAATTATGCTATATCAGATGTGGCACATTGAGGCGCAGTTGCAGTCCTTCACGAGTGGCAGTTTGCATGTTTGATTGTATGCCTTCCTGGAGTGTGCCCAAAAACAAACACCCACCCATCTGTGACGGTGTTGGAAATCGAGGTGTGTTCAGGTCCTTGATCTTGACTAATCCAAGACAAGATGTCTGTTGCACAGTTTTGTTTAGAAATATAATCTGCTGTGGAATGAGGCATGCTCTAAATAGCGCTTCTGTTCCCTGGACTTGCCAGTCCCTAGAACCCCAGACTGATTTTAAGTCTATTGTGTCCTGCCATAGGTCAAAACCCTGTTCAGACAGTTGGCCAATAAAGGAAGCAGAGTAAATCTATTTGGTGTTTGTCAACATAATTTTCAGTGCTGATGTTGGTGTAACCTTATAATAATATCAGGTTGGGTCAGTGGTGTTAAAACCTGAAAAATATGAAACTTTCTGTGCCAATGTATGCAAACTACCTTTTGGTGGTGTAGGGCAATGTTCCCACTGATGGTACACAAACACATTTCTAGGTGAAATAGATTTGTGCAGAAAATGATGACCATAATGTTGGTAACAGTACAAAGTGTCATAGTCTGAATTACTTTCTAACATTTCAGTGTTCGGAAATGCAGCAGTTTTTTCTAAATCAGACAACATGTTATTAACAGTTTCAGAGTCCAGAGTGTTGAAGTAAAATGCATTTCTGCGTTTGTGTACAGGTGTGATTTGTATGTGATCGGTACTGTTTCGCCTTCATTGAAGGTTAAGTAGGTGTACCCGCATTGACCCGCTATTACACGGATCACCATGTTGTGTGCGTTTACGCGTGTCTGTAAGTGTTTGGAAGCAATCATGTCTTCTTGTAATGAACAAAGGATATTTGAATGTTCCTGTGTCCAATGTCTGACTGAAAAGTCAGGTTTTATTAATTCGTAGAAAGGTTTTACTTTTTCTGCGTAATCTAAAATGTATGTTCTGCCGAAATTTAGGAATCCCAGTATTGATTTTAAATTTTTTGTGGTTGGAGCAGCGCACACTTTTTCTAAAATGTTAGCTGCCAGGCTTTTCCCTTCACTTGAAAGCTGGTATCCTAAAAACAGGACATTGAGGTGGGCTATTTTAGATTTGAAAGCTGGTATCCTAAAAACAGGACATTGAGGTGGGCTATTTTAGATTTCTTAAAATTAAATTTGTAGCCCTCAGAGGCGAATCCCATGATAATGGTGCTCACCCTGGTCAAGTGTTTTTTTAAGTCATCGTCCGTCAGATAAATATCATCCACGTAGGACAATGCTTCCTCATCAAAATTTTGGAGTAACTATGTTACTCTTGCTGAGAAGACCCCCGGGCTGTTCTTATACCCCTGGGGGAGATGACAAAATTGCCGCTGGGACCCCAACTCTGAGAATGCGGTCAAATACCTGCTTTCAGGCGCTATATTTTGGCTGGAAAAATCCATTTGAGATGTCAAGTGTTGTTTTGTATTTTTTCCGCACAATGTTATTCATTAATGCAGCACTGTGTGCGTTTTGGACAGCAAATGTCTTTGTGCATGAGTTTAAATGTCTGTAATCTAAAACTAGACGATATGAGTTGTCCGGTTTTGATACAGGAAACAAAGGGTTGTTCATTGGTGAGGTGCATGTTTCAATCACCCCTTGGTATTCAAGTTGATCTAAGATCTCCCTAACCTGTTTTTTAGCTTCTTGCTCTATTGGGTATTGCCTCTGAGCGTTTGGTGAAACTTTCAACAGGATCACGTGGTGGGTTGAATCCTCATCCCAACCGGCATGATTTTTGTATAGTGCTGGAGCTAGGGCAACCACCCACTCCTGTGCATATGCATGTTTAAGATGTATGGGAACGTGGTTGGAGAATGATAGAAAAATTACATTTTCTTCCCTGGGGCTCTCCATAACGAATGCTGGCGGCCAATCTTGTTCTGCTAATAGGATGTCATAACCAGATGACAGTTTTTCCCAAAAGAGACCTTTAACTTTCCTGGGCTTGTCCCCCTCCACGTGGAGTGTTATTTCGTGTAACTTATGTGGGACGCTCACCCTGGTGTCTGGTGTTTCCACCGTGATGTAATCATTCAAGTCCGCTGTCACCATATCCATTCATACTGTGTGAGTCTATTGATGGAGTTATAGGACTCTATTGTTCAGGAGAAACCCTCCTTCTGCACCCAGGACTAGAACTAGGTAAAGGTTCAATCCTAAAAAGGCTCGTTACAGTGTAGTGTAGGGGAGGTAATGTGGGTGAAGGGGTATGATGTTACCCGGGCCTATGTTAGGGTACCTATATGAAACATAACAGTATATTGTGGCTGAATCAAACACATTTATACTGGCACAGACATGAAAGTGTTCCACAGGTGTCATGTACAGGGAGGATAATAACAGGTTTGTACACCTAATCCCTAGGAAGGTAGTTGAGCGGTGGCTTCTGGTCCATAACAACTTGTCAAGTGGTACTGTCCCCTATTTGCCTTCCCACCTGTTGATCCTACCCATTTGTGGACTGTCGATGGGTCCTACCTTCCCTAATGGCAATTCGGACCTCCTTGTCCCTGGAACACTCCTCTCCTCACCATGTCACATGACATGTAGCCCCATGGACTCTGTCTGGACATCCTTTAGCTCTCAAACATTGTTGGGGCTGTTGCTGCAAGAACTGCTAACGTGATCCCTCATATTCATACAAGTTTAAACAAATGCACAATCTTCAACCTGCATGGTGTATGTCTATTGATGTTTGTACTAAGTACACCATGTTAGATCAGCTGACCCTAAAGACTCTACCTACTCTCCAAAGGGAAATATGTTTCATAGACCCATGGAAAAATATGGACAGGCCAAGGTGTGAAGCTTATGTGCATCTAAAATAGCAAGCAGTTACCCAAGGTCACATGCACGAAGTGCAACATTTAGCAATCAATCAAAGGTAAAGCTTAATGAAGTTCCCGACCAGGTGGGGGCTACTTCCATGGTTACTAGCCACCAAACAACACTGGTGTGACAGTAAAGTGGAACTAGGGAGAGTGTGTAAGTGACTGGTATCAGTGTGTGACCCAACGCATCCTTGATTAGTCAAAATGGTTTAACATAATCATCCATACAATACATGTAGCATCACTTACACACACACTGCTACAGTAGATGAATGCCTGTTTTGGACTGTGTGTCTACTTTCAGTGCACAACCTTGTTTGAATATTAGTTAAGTGACTCCATTGCAAACTTGACAGGATCTTCTCCATAGGTGTTTCACCTAGTTTCACATGTATACAAACACTGCCTGGAAATCCTACAGCATGTGCCTAACACAACCAAAGCAGTATGACAACTCCTACGAAGTTAATCATTAAGCAGTCATGAAGTTGTAAAACATTGTTTAATCCTAACATTATAAAACCTTACAAATAAATAACTAACTACACTAACTAACTTATCCTATCTAAACTATTCCTAAACTAACCTATGCTAACTAACCAACACTACCTTAACTTACAACTATCCTAAACAACTTTCCCTTAACTCATACTACTCTAAACAGATACCACAACTGACATGTTGAACATCAACGCCCCACCCCCTTAATATACATTTGCACACAAGACCAACATAAACTACACCTACACAAAAGCTACCTAAACATTAAAACTTAAACAAGTATATATTTTTTGGTATTTGTTTTTAATTTTATTTATTTTTTGTACATATCCTGAAACATTAACCCTTCACCCACTTAATTACTTAATCAGCCATATTCCCACCTAACAACAAACTCCTAATACAATAAAATCATTAATGCTAAACTAACCTAACCGTACGCTACAACCTATCCTAACTTAAGCTAAAATACTATTCGCTACAAACAAGATATAAAAACTAGGGAGGGGCAAAAAGTCCAAGGGAGGCCTACAGCTGTTCTGCTATGTGATCCACCGACTGCTGCAAAGTGTGAACCATCCGCATCAGTGTGGCAACATGCCGTTCTAGGCCAGCCAGACATAGCTTGATATCAGAATTGTCTTTAAGGGTCTGCTTCTCAAACTCTGATGGCTGTCCTGGGGTAGTGCTCGCAGGCTGTGGGGCTACTGCTGGCTGAAAAGTGGAGAGTCTCAGAACCGCAGCAGGATCCCCACCATGGGGCACATCGACTCCTGGCTGTTGCGTGGCTTGTCCAGCTCTTATTGTCCCTGAGGTGCAGACTTCCATGTCCCTGCTGCCTTACTTTCTTCGTACTTTGTCCCAGGCACCTGTAGGCCCAGGCAACGTGCATGAGGTGGTGGTATCTCTCCAACCTAATGCCATATGCCTTTTCTTGGTCAGTGGTCATTTCTCTTTTTGAGAGGAACGGCATATGTATCAGACTAAGCTGAACTTGTACATGTTGTCATCAATAATATGCTTAAGTTACAATTAACATCACACATGGTATGTCCAGTCAAAAAATAATAATTTGTGGATTGAATCATGACCAACTGTCAAAAGAAACATATACTTCTCAGAAAGTAACAATGTAAAAGTACTCAGGTCTCTGCCTAGTAGGTATATGAAATAGCAGTGTCTGCCCAAATAAACGTATACCCACAATAATAGTAAGACTGATTAGGAATAATGATGTTGAACACGCATGGAATGATGCACATGGTCCATCTAGGTACTCCCTGGGGTTTGTCATGCAAGAGGGTATATTCTATGGCCAATAACCTATGTGAAATGAGTGATGCATAGCAAGTACTGGTATTGTGCTTCAGCATTGTGTAACTGCTATGGCAAATACACAAGGCCACTCACATTGCAGCATAGAATGACTCTGTGCCAGGTAGTTGAAACATAGATGAAGGGTGGCTAGCTACTTCCAAATCAAAAGACCTGTTGAACACTTCTCCAATATTGACTCAGGGCAAATACCTGGAACCCTGTTATATAGATCACATAATGAAATACAAGCAATATCATGTGGTCCTTTCCATATCCTAGTGTCTGTCCATACATGTCAGTACAGAATGTTACCTTGATGCACATAACTCATACCGTATCCATGTGATGAGTGTGTGTATGCATGCTGTACGTCTCAGTAGTATCTTTTGCTGTATCTTGCAGGTAATTGCCAAAAATTATCCAATGATGACTGTTTTTTAGGTAGACAATATGGGTAAGGCCACTAGTAGGTAGATTGTGAAATGAGCTGTATGTCCCTATGCAGGTAAGAGCGGTGGGGCCGGGTAGGGGATTTGGTGGACGATGACGAGGGAAAATTATTTATTTATTTCATTTTCCCTTGTCATCGTCCGTCGAAATCCGGCCCCCACCCGGCCCCACCACCCCACCGCTCTTGCCTGCACGGGCTGCGGCTGCTGATAACACGGTTCATATACGCCTGTGGTACTTTACACTTTTGCCTTTTTCATAACACACTTCAAAAGTATGATCAAGTGTTGATTATAGGACATTGGGTATATGAGAGCATGAGCCAGGCATTCAACGACATTGGCATGTGTGGACTGGTGACATGTGCCACATCTACTCATTTCTATTCTGTCTGCACTGAGGTAGGAATCCTCACAGCCTGTGTGGACTTGCCACACAAAATTGCCCATACATTGCCATGTGGAAAACAACACTAGCAATGTGCATCAGACAGGCAGATTGAAGTTTATCCATTCAAATCCATGTTCGTATAGAGTTTCTTGACAATGTCCTTTAACCCACCAGGGCATTTCATAAATTACTCCTCTGTCACCCCATCTCACATGTCACTGATATGCAGTACTCTTAGGGATGCTCAGGTACCCATGATGCTGGATGACAGTAGCCATATATCATGATAAAAGTGGGCTAAGTGGTGAACCCAAGTAAGTTATTGATATGGACAATAAATGTACACACTCACAGCAACAAATGGGGATATGCAATTTGCCCACTGGTTTTGCTCGAATGAATGATACATTTTAACTATGCCACCTCACAAAAACATATGCAGCATCTATACTAGGAAGCAATCATTTTTCGGTATTCCGAGCCTGCTTATATGGTCACACAAGTTCATTGGAGTCCAAACTTTGGCTAGACACCAAGCTACTGGTACATGTATGGATTCCAAAACATTTTCTATTTGAATGGCATGAATGTCTGAACAGGCCTTCAAGCACTTACACTGTACCAATTGTGTTCTCGATGAGGAACGTATTCTGCATGAATGGTCATGATATGGTGTAAACACAAAATAGAAGGACAATTAAATTGGAAAAGATGTTCACTGTGCATATTTGCCCATAAACGTTTGCTGTTGACTATTGGTACCATTGTCTGGGATATGTGTTTCACCTGAACCACACCTGTGTCCTGCTCATATTTGGGAGTGGGCAAACATACTGTATCTGGAAAATCACAGCCTATCCCATTGCAACTTTTCTGTCACATAATTTGGATAAATTGTTGTCTCTTTCTGTCCATAGTATGGGGGAAAGACATTTGAACTTATGACTGTCTGTTGGTCTTGGGGCTGGTGATGGTACATGTGCCATAAGCATCCACACAATAGATAAACAAATATTGTCACAGCAGATTCAGAGAAATATATCACGTGGGCCAGCATACACTGGTCATAAATGCACATTGGCAAATTCCCCAATCTATTGCACCTGCAACTTTTTCTTAGATCTGTAGTGATTCTACATGTAAGGTGATGCTTGTTTCAGGTGACTGATGATACCCCTTACACATCTCAATGCAACCAATATCAGAGATCACACACAATCCTTACAGAGCACAGAAAACATTCAGGTGACACTCACTAGTAGCAACGGGATCCCTGAAGGTTGTCACCTCGCCACACATGTATCGTTCCAGTCCACCTACAAGGGAAAAACATGGTACATTGCTCTGTGAATGTTTAACAAGTACACTGTGTAAATATGAAGGACAGTACATTGACTTCACAAATATCTGGTATTGTTAGCACTTTGGACATGTAGTATATGTCAAAGTTGACATGGCCTAATGATGGACATATGTATGCCATGTTATTCAGATACTATTAGACACATCACATATCAGATGCACTTAGTGAAGGCAAAGTACCAAACCAGCCTACCTTGCTACATGGTGCAAGGGTGCCTGGCTTTGATGGCTATGTGAACAGACCAATTTGACTGACCACACTCTGCAAGGTATGATTTATGCAGGGGCATTCTCAAGTCAATACTTGTTCTGAACAATGCTACACACATCAGATAGCCCCCATGCTTGTTTGTCTTCTTCACTTAGTTCCTTATATGTTACTAGTGCACTCTAAGTAAACATTGATCAATAATGCCATGTACAGGGTCATTATGGAATTGTGACCATTTAACAAAAAAAATAACCTGCATGTTAAATATTTTGGAGGTGAACCAAACACACTGTCCAACTTGTTGATTGATGAATGTGAGTGCGCTCCCTTGCAACATACATGGTGGGTGCCCCCCACAGTTTGGAGTCTGCAATTATCTAGCAGGTCAGGTGACAACACTCCTTGTACAGTGCCAGATTGGTCCCACAGCACATCTGGGCCTCCCCTGCACTGCATGGTCTGTTTGGGCAGTTGTAATGCCACTGTGAACAGGCCCCTGTGTCATGTTCGGTTCATTTAACGGAGTTAGCCTGTATCATGGCATACTACCCTGAATATATATCTGGCCCTTCCAGTCGAAAAAGCAGTTACATATGTTTGCTAAAGCCACATAGCTACAGGCTATGCAATATAGGGAATTATTAATAGGCCCACCAACTAAGATTCCCAGATGATCGAGAAGATCTGCCTCCCGGCTGACCACATCTGCCCATCGGTGTTTCAGTTGGTGTACAGTACGCTGGATGTTGAAAACACGGCTCATGTTGTACCAAACCTTCCCCCACCACTCCTGCCTCTCTCGGGTAGGGTAGCCTTTGCTGACCCTACCCCACTCCTGATCATGTTGGGGAGATAGTGGACCACCAGCCACAGCAGGCCACCAAACTCCTTCTTGGACAGATTCTTCGCTCTGCCGCTCCTCTACATCTCCCTATCCAAACTACCCACCCTTAAGTACAACACAACTGAAACAAACCCACCCCCACCCCTAAAACCACAAACCCCTAAATAGACGTACACCCAACAATACAGTGGACAAAACATTACAAAATGCAAATACAAAACACAAATAACAATTTTAAAACACAACAGGGACAGCAGAGACTCCAACAAGACCAAAAACACTCTCTATCACCACACAGCAAACACCTCCACCAGTGAAAGTGAAAGGAACTTTACACTTCCTGGTTAGCAGCATGGCTTAGCTATTGCATCATCTCCTGGGTGGATGCGTCACGTTTTCTACAAAAGCGTTGTTTTTTTCCAAACGCATCGGTAGAGAAATAGGCACACAACACATGCCAATGCACCATGCATTGGTTTTGATGCTTTGGTGTTGATGCATGGCTTCAGACCGATGCTACGGGTGCAATCTGACACACAATACACCACACACAACTAGCCTATTGTGTGTGGTACAGTGTATTGATTTGTGAAATGCAATGCAGGTAAACACTCCCAGGGCTCACTTTTCTTGCTCAAATTATGTTTGCTGACATGCTTGATGACTTAGGGTGTGTTGCATGTGTATGCAAACAGTGCGCATATATGTGTCTCTTTGCGTTCATGGTGCAGACACTAGGACAGCCAATATATTTCTGTGAAATACACAGACATATTGTGAATTTTTAATACCTTGGCATTATCAATATGTATTACAGTTTGCATTATGCTTGGCTAAACGTACGTATCTATATTGCCATACATGATTATGGCCAAACTTGAAGATCATACTATATGTCTACATTCCAGACAAAGGATGTGCTACAGACGCAATGCACCCTCAGGGAATGATATACACTGACTGTTTCAGCCAGTCTACAGTGTATGTGGCATCCAGCTCACAGATTGACTGTCTAGATATGAAAGGTATGTTGCTAGGCCAATGGGTCACCTGTTAATTTGAGCAAGACATAATTTAGCAGAATAAAATACCCAATGACCAACATATAATGTAGTTATACACACACATCTGCTGTCTGAACTTGGTGTCTGGCACTCTATGTGTGGCATGTGGACATTGCACCTGCAGAGAAGTGTTTGGCGAAAAGTGTTAGCCTATATTTTGAACATCACAAGACCTGCTTGGGTAGGCCAAGCAAGTGTGATGACTTCCAAGTAGGAATACGTTTACCATTTCCATGCATCACACTATTCAGCAACAGAGAGGGCTTATGTGAACTTATAATGTGTGTAGGCATTCACAACAGAGGGTCATATGTGCATTTATTGACTGATCATGGCACTCTGACCTGGAATGCCTCAATGCATACAACCTTGGCAGGAGTGATATCGCTTGTACTTATATTCTTGACATATATGTGCCTTTTAGACTTTCTGTGTGTCCTCTTTTAATTAGCATACATAGATGGAGCTGTAGGAGTCACAGAATTGTTTGTTTCAGAGAGGGACACACCAACACTGTCACAATGATTCCTTTATGTAAGAATTGCCTCCTTTCCTAGTGGGTCAAGTGTGTCTGCGCTGGGCCTAGGTAGTCAATCCAGCACCAGTACAGGTAAGGACTCCACACTTATAAGTGTTATGTGACAGACCACACTGGTTTTGGTATGTGCTTGCAAACGTTTATGTAGCATATGGAGACTAACTGGGTTGAGTGTGTGCCCATGCACATCATATGGGCCTTTGTTCACAGACATAGGACTATAATGTCAATATACTGGCTTCCACCAGTGTAAAGCAGTGAAAAATGTCAAGACGTACAAAACACAATCAGTCATATAATTTTTTTTTTTTTTTAGAGTTTTATATAGCGCAAACTAGACCCGAGACATCGGGTATCAGAGTGTTTTACATGAGCACCAGTTTTGTTACAGATGGACACATTCATTTTTGTTAGGCACGGGGAGATTAAGTGATTTGCCCTGAATCACAGGATGTTGAGCGTCGTTGCTGAGATTACACATTGTTTATGTTTATGCTCCCTTTGGATTGTGGTAGGATGTCTGACAGTCAGTACACTGTAGCTGGACATGTACTCACAATATTTGCACACTGTTAAATTGTTCTACCAATGTTTGGTGTGAATCTTCCCAACCCACATGCATCAGGCACATGTTTGTGAAACTCACACATTTTTGGGTCCATATGATGTTGTCCTGGGGTTAGTGTTACACCTAGATAGATACCTTTGGGAATTCTATTAGGTGATATGTGAGTGTTTTGATGTTTACACTGACTGTGAAATGGAATTGCCAACACAAAGGAAGTGTTCAATCATTTATTTACATTTTTGAACTCTATTTTGAAAGAAATCTTTGATTATGGCCATCAGGCTAATTCACCCTTCACTGAAAGAGTTCTGCACAATGGTGTTCTTTCGCCAGTTCCCTGCAATTATGGCTACATTTTCCCTTCTGTCATCCTCATCTGCATACTCATCCAGTGCTTCCTGGTCCTCAAAGCACTGGTCCCTTGGGCCATTTGTCTGCACACAGATGTGTGTAATATAAAACACATCAAGAACATTTTGCAAACCACACAGGGGAGTACAGCAGTCTCCCTCCAGACATGTCAAAACAGCAGAAGTGAGACTTTAGTACCCGAAAGTCCCCACCACAACACCCCTGGTTTTGACCAGTGCATTGTTGTAGGTGTGCTCGGCCTCTGTCTGGGGATGTGCAAATGGGGTCATGACCCATGACTCCAGACCATATCCTTGGTAAGATGAAAAGACAAAGAACAAAAGGGTCTCTCAATAATCTTGGTGGTGGATGAACCCACAATCAAGTACATATCTGTTATGTGTGCTGTATGATTCTTACACATTTTTACCAGTATTGGAAACTTTTGCTTACATTTTGATTTGGCACATTTATTTACACATGCCTTTTCTTGTTCTCTGTTTTGTGACATGTGCATGGCCTGGTATTTTTGACAGTGCCGCAGTAGGATACACACATTTGGGCAGTTGCTTAGTGTGATGGATGTTTTGTAGGTCTATTGCCACTGTAAGTGACAGTACATTGTTCACAAATTGGGCTTTATTGTCATCCATAGGTTGGCTGTACCAGTAATGACCTTTTTTCACACTGGCACATACATGTGTCTCTTTGGAACCTTTGATTTTGTTACTGCATTACCTGCCAATGGTGGAGCCTTTGATTTGTTAACTTTCTTTGGAAAGTGAAATCTGGTGAGTAAATGTGGTGCATTCTACACAGGTTCCCTCAATAGTAGTCTAAAATATTGTCAGCCTTCAGCTGCAGCGTTTCATCAGTCAGTATTTCAAGATGAACTGGGTTTGACACACAGGTATACAATGTGGGGCATTTTTAGGTAGGACACCCTGATGTAGTAAATCATCTCTGTCTAACACAGGCCTGTACACAATACATTGGTCTTCACACATATGTGTTGGACTGTAAATTGATATGATTATGTGCCTATTTCCAATTGCTCTATCATCATTGCTCTGTCAGAGGAATATTGATATTGGTATCCTGAGTAGACTGTGATACCTTGTCCAGGTTGCATTACAATCTGTGTTGATGAATGTTGAATCCCATTCGTGGCTACGTTGTTTTGGTGTTTGTAACTTACACCTTGCTGAAATATGATTTCCCTTTGATCAATTTAACATCAGAACAGGTGTACCCCAAAAATCTTTGCATCTGCCATGGTGGCTGTATACCTGAGTGTATGTACGTGTACTGTCAGTATGGCTGGGAGTTACATTGTTTTTCTACTGTTGGAGTCACTTTGTGAACCTGTATATACATTTACCCTTGTCTAGGGTCTGTACTTACATTGAATGCCACACATGGCCATATTATTCCTGGCACTTCCATACAAATAACTTGTATATTTGTAAATTGCTCGTTCACTCAGGGTATCTTGGCACTGAATAACATATGTTTATTGTTACCCAACTAAATGGTACTCATGTTATCAACCTCAGAAGGATGAAAAGCTGAGTGGACCTCCTGAGATTTGAACCTGTGACTATGAGGTTAAACACAGGCCCCTACAGGGGATGATTATTCTACTAAGCCACCAGAACGGTCATACATGTATACTGGTACGTGTGACACACATACTAAATTTTAGTAGGTTTTTCCCATTAGCCTTGACATGAGGAGTCTTGACATATTGAGAGAGTATGTAGGACAATGAGGTGGCACTCATCTCACACTTCTCTATTGTGTTGACGTTGTGCTCATATTGGTTTTTCTGTCCTACAACATGCCTTAAATTACATCCGTTACCCTGTGCAGATGATGTGGTCCCATTCATTCACTCAGATTGAACTGTGATCTCTGATGATCAGTAGCTAATGCCATTGATAGATTAGTGGTTGCATTTCAATGTGGAATATCATTGACTACACGTTGCAGTGCATTGGGTAAGCTATGTGGACAGGAGACAAGGCCCAAGATATTTAGAAATGTGGCACGTACAGTGCCACATGTAATTTATCAGCACAACACTGCCTCACTGTTCAAGGGCACTGTAGGACATATTTGAGACCATACAGCACAGTCCAGAGTTTTCAAGCAGCACTGGCACACAATGTGCTGCGCAGCACTAAGACAGGCATAATTGCAACCTGGGGATTGTGTGGCTGCATTTCATGTGATTTACTTTATGCACGAGGGGCAAGATTCCTGCACAGCATGAACACTTGGAAGCTTGATTGTCTATGTCTGTGTGCCACGGACTGTACCACACAAATGCGGCTCAGGAGTGTTGGATGCTTTGAGTAATTTTCCCATGGGATACGTGACCTGGGGAGGCCAATTGTTTGGATAGATTTCACAGTCTCCCTGGCATGTGATGCATGGCATGCCTCATGAACCATGGCAGTTACATGTGCACACACAAGCAGCAGCCATGGAAGCCCTTTCTTGCGCACAGTGTTGCAATATGGCATTTTTCCGAGCATTGCGTTGGTCAGGTTCTTCCCACTATTGATAGGCACACAGAGTAGCTTTGCATGTTTTTACATGTGCTGACTTGCGGGTTTGCATTGTACATGTGCCCTGATGATTGGTGCAAGTATGAGGTCCACCCCTCCTATATATGCACTGTCTCAGGTAGCACACACATCTAGGTCTATTTTGTCATACATTATTTACTGTTATAATTTATTAGGTCTGTCATGTACTTCAGATGTACTTACCAACCAGAAGTCCATTCCCATATCTTCCATTCTGGAAGCACTCATTGATGATGGAGTGCCTAAAGATGTAGACATCATGAGCACTCCCAGTGTACTTAGCCACAACATTGATGAACAGACCCAGATGGTCCACAATTGCCTGTACATTGATGGAGTATGTGTGTTTACTATTGCAGTACAAGTGTGAAGTTGCTGCTGAAGGCACCAGTTGCAAATGTGTGCAATCAATTGCCCCCAAAACATGGGGAAAGCCAGCTATGGCATACAAGCCTTGCATCCAGCTGTTGTTGCTATGTGTTGAGGGAACATGAGGTACTGAGGTGTCAGGCTGATAATGGCATCCAGGACGGAGGGTAGATAGGCCAAGAAAGATGGCTGGGATAATCCTGCCACTCTGGCTGTGGTGGTCTTGAATGACCCAGATGCCAGCATGTGGAGGACTTCCATCAGCCTGACCTGTGGAGGGGTGTTGGTGGACCCTTGAGATGTTGTCTGCTGCCTTGGTGCAATCTTGTTCAGGAGGCGTATGATGGACCCCCTCCATTGCCTGTAGTAGGTGATGACCTCCTCCTCTCTGAGGTCAACGAGGGTAGTCCTCTGGCGGTTCACATGCTACCTTCTCCTGCACTGCCTATGTGGTGTTGGTGGAGGTGGTGGCGGCGGCCTCCTTGAAGTATTAGCAGCTCCATGGCGTAGTGGAGCTTGCTAAAGTGCTTTGGGTATGTTTTTTTATTGTACCAGAGCCAATGCTGGGTTATCGATGTGCAAGGATTTTGACTCAGTTCAGTATCTGCGTGCCACTTGCCGATGAAGCATCACTTTTCTCAAAACTCATAAATAACACTGTGTTGGTTTTAGATTGGAAATTATGAAGGAATACCTACTTTACATATATTTAATCATGCGTGACACAGCTAGTTCACAGGCAGGTGAAATACGATGTAAGGTGACGAAAAGTAACACATTGGCCTAGATGCAACACCTTATAGATATGGAGTACTGTCTGCGCCGACAAAGTGGCAAAAAGAATGATGCAATGGTGGCTCAAGCTCCTTGTAAATATGCCTCTTTCTGTGTAAATTATCTCTCATTAATGAGTGTCATGTGAAAGTATTAGGCCCAGTTAAGAGATCGCCATTTTACATGCACACGTTCTTAAGTTGCCTTCTCTCCCTAAACACAATGACATTTGACCCACATTCATTTGAGTGCATTTATGGAATAACATTCCTTGAACTCAGTTTGCTCACAACACCATTTCGTAGGCACTCTATCAAGACACCTTGAACATTCTGTTCAAGGGCTAAGTTCAGCACGCAAGATGTTGTTATTCGTTTTTGGCCGCTCTGCAACAGAACTATCATAATATCATAAACAATAGCGGCTTGACTAGGGCTTCGGCATGGTAACATGGAGGATGTTATTATATATATGACGTCAAGCCTTAGTTTATTCAGAAGAGCATTTCGCTGGCACTGAGAGGTCAGTTCATGCTGAAATTTCAGCTCAGCAGATTCCTGTTACTTCCTGCGAGGGATGCTGTCCAACTCTACATCTCGACCAGCAGCTTACTGACTCTTATCCACAGGTAATGGAGAGCTAGACCAACCAGATAGGGATTTGGAAGATCCACCCACCTTAAACATGATAGGATAGAATGTGCTAGGTAGGAGTGCACTATAATACAGTACTTGTATGTTGTATACAAGCATATAGTTTTCTGTAATCTGCAAAATGGTTGAATTATTCATCATTTCCGCCATTCTCGTAATGCTAAAAACATTATTCTGTTTCCTTCTATTAATCATTGCAGCGCACATATTTTACTCAAGACTCATAATGCTTCAATAAATATTGAAACTACATGTTGTGTATTTCTTGTATATGTTTTTGGGTATGCATAAGTGGCTAGGCAAAAGGGTTCTAGATCTGTTACCCCGGTTTCCTTGGGTAATCTGGGTTTTCATGTTCTTTGGTTGAACACACATTTGTCACTCTGTAGGGATAGGGGTGCGAATGGTGCACTGTGAGCTAGCAGGACTATAGCCCAACATATTCTGAGGGGTGCTCAGAATCAGTCTTGCACCAATCCAAAGTTTATGTTGTCCAACAAATGCACAGTTTTTCTGGAGAAAATACAAGCTGTACGACATACGTAAGGCGTACATTGCAGCAAAGGGAAGAGAACAGGATATGTTTTACCTGGCATGTTTGTCACAGAGTATCCCAACCACCTAACTCTAAATCAGGCACTTAGTCTAAAATACACCCTGGCCTCACCCTGCACAACAAATTATTTTCAACAAATACCTTCACTTGGCAGTAGGGGAAGTTACAATACTGAAAGGTAAGTTAGAGGGATTAAGCTAGGTAGAGGTGAAGCTATAGAATGAAGCACCAAAGGCGCGCCAAAGGCAAGCCCGTCTGCGCCCATCCACACCAGTTCGTCGCCTGACGCCAGACATGCTGCCAATTTCAACAAAATGGGGTACACCTATGCCCGGAATGAGTTGCTAGCAATCAGGCCACGGGTGGGCAGGTGTAAGCAATCCGGCCTGGGTGGCTTAGAGGGTCCTTTCGGCTGCAAATGCTGTGGCTTCATGTCTGTCATCCCAGCAACGCTTCGCAGCCATCACCCCCCCCCAGCAAAAACACAACCATTTTCCACCTAAACTGCCGCTCCCTAGCTAAACATTTTGCCGACGTCCATGATCTTCTTAAAGCAGAGTCCCCTGACGTCTTGTTTCTCATGGAGACCTGGCTCTCGGAGGACATGGTCGCTGAGCAAGGGCTGGCACTCCTGGAGGACTATAACATCTTCACCCTCAACAGGGAAACGAGAGGCGGGGGTATGGCGGTTATTTTAAAAACCGGCTACCCTTGCACCTTCACAAAGCAGCCCGTCGCTGGCTACGAATGTGCCCGCTTTAAAATCACTTTTAATCCTAATTACACTATGTCAGGCCTTTTAGTTTACCGTCCCCCGGGCCCATCAAAAGTCTTCAGGGAGGCTCTTATTGAGACAGTCAGTGCCCTGGCGGTTAATGCCTCAAATTTTACAGTCACAGGAGACCTTAACCTGCACTTGGATAATCACTCTGACTCCGATGTAGCTAATTTTGTGGCCGATCTTGCAGCCTGCCAGCTTGAGCAACGGGTCTTAGGACCAACACATTCGGCTGGTCACCTGCTAGACCCAGTCTTCACAAATATACCTTCCCTTACCGTTCGACCCACTATCCCGATGGGATGGTCTGATCACTTTCTGGTCCCCATGTCTATTCAGGGCATTGCGCCAGCGCGTACTGTAGACAAAACACCCTCCCTTAAACGCCCTTGGCATAAACTGAACTGGGACCAATTCCCTGACCACCTCTCCGCCACCATCCCAGTCTTGCCGGCTGACCCGAATGAGGCCAACTGGGCCTTTAACGATTGGATTAATCAGCCGTTGAATAGCCAGATCCCAGCTAAATTGTCCAGGAATCGCAAATCTAAATCCAACCCATGGTACAACACTAAATTAGCTGAACTGCGCAAAATCTGTAAAAGGCTGGAAAGAATTTGGAGAAGGGATTTTGACCCGGCCTCTAAGGATCGCTACCGGGCAGCTGTAAGAAGCTATCACAGGGCCATCCAAGTTGAGCGTGCAGCATTCTATGCTCAGCAAATCAGCGTGAGCCCCAACCCGGCGAATAGTATCTTTTCGATAGTCTCCAGCCTTAAAACTTAGAAAGGTGCCGTAGGTCCACTGATTATCTCTGATCAGCAGTGTGAAGAGCTCGCCACCTTCTTTGTTAGGAAGGTTGAAGACATCTATAAGTGCTTCCCTACGGACCAAGTTGCAACCATACCAACGTCACATTAGAGCCTTTTCCTCCGATCCCTCCGGATCAATTACTCGCCCTATGCTCCAAAATTAAGTGAGGATCACCGGCCGATCCACTGAACCCTGACCAATTTCGGAAAATTCTACCTACTATCTTGCTTCCCTTAGGCCAGGTGATCAATGGGTCTCTCAATACAGGGATCGTGCCTACTGCTTGGAAACAGGCCAGGGTGATACCGCTGCTTAAGAAACCTTCCTTAGATCCTAAAAAGCCAGAAAACGTTCGCCCGATATCTCTGTTACCTTGGGCCGCAAAGATCACGGAGGCTTATATCAACTCCCTCCTCTCGGACTACCTGCACTCCAACAACAAATTAGATCCTTCCCAGAATGGCTTTCGCCCTGACCACAGCACAGAGTCGGCGCTCCTGGCTGTGACAGAACATCTTTGGACATCTCTGGATGCAGGGCAGACGTCGGCACCGATCCTTTTGGATCTCAGTGCCGCGTTTGACACAGTGTCCCATGCCATTCTGTTGCGTCGCCTGGAGGAGGCGGGAATTGTAGGCTCTGCCCTGAAGTGGCTCGTCTCATTCCTGGCCGACAGGAGGTTTCAGGTGATAGCCCCCCCTTCACCTCTGGCATCTTTCCCATCAAGCAAGGGGTGCCACAGGGCTTCTCCCTGAGCCCTCTGCTTTTCAACCTTTATGTACAACCCCTGGCTGTAGTAGCCAAGAGCAGAGGGATGACCATGGTCTCCTGCGCTGACGACACACAGTTGGTGGTGGCCCTCTCAGGCGACTCTAAACAGGACGCTCTTAAGTTTCAGAGCGATCTCGCGGTGGTGGCTGAGTGGATGACCGCCAACTGTCTCCAACTAAACGCTAACAAGTCAGAGGTGTTGTTGGTGGGGAAAGACCATGGTCTGTGGAATGAGCTCTGGTGGCCCAAGAGCCTAGGCACTGTCCCCTCCCCCAAGCAGGCTGTGAAGAACTTAGGGGTTTGGATGGATGCTTCCCTCAACTTCTAGACCCAAACTAAAAAGGTGGCTGGAATCTGTTTTGGGCTGCTGCGAGGACTCAAACCCATCCTGGGCTTCTTTGACGCCCCTACTAGGCAAATCATCATTCAGGCCTTGATTTTGTCTAGACTTGATTCTGCTAGTTCACTGTATTTGGGTGCAAACAAGACCGAAATACAGAGACTACAGAGGGTACAGAATGCAGCCGCACGATCTCTCCTCGGTCTGCGCAGAGCCTGCTCTATGACAAACGCCATTAGCCGTCTTCACTGGCTGCCTGTGGCCAGGCGGATTGAGTTCAAGGCTCTCTGTATAGCCTTCAAAGCCCTGAAATTTGCCTCTCCTGGTATTTTGGCCAACCTGCTTTTACCCTACGTTCCCCCCCGCCAGCTCTGTTCCATGGGACAACACCGGGTGGTGGTTCCCCGAGTTAGGAGGGTTCGCGCTGGAGGTCGTTCTTTCCGGAACAGAGCGGCCATCCTTTGGAACACGCTGCCTGTCCACATTCGTGGGCTTAACAATTACCTTGAATTTAGGAAAGCCATAAAAACTTTTCTCTTTCCCATTCTGTAGACCTTCTTGGGGCCCCTTGCTGACCCTGTCTACCTCAGTGCTTTCAGCGCCGGGACGCCTCTTTGCTGGGGCAGCTGTCGCGCTTTATAAGATTCACTAACATAACATAACATAACATAGTGGTATGTCACTGATCATGTACTACGCTTTTGCTTACTCAATTGACGAATGATGAAAGGAAAAAATATGGAACAGGTGTAAATCTGTCATGGAAGCCATGAAAATTAAGTTACTAGGGCAGAGAAATGTGGTACATGCCGAGAATGGAATTGACAATTTTTTCAGTAGGGTGGGACAGAAGGAAAGAATGATGAAGTGAAGTACTAGTTGTAGGTGACTGAGTGGTCACTGGGAAACACACCTTGTTTTCAGCTTGTAATGCATTGCAAACTTCATAATGCTGCATTGTTAACTGAAGCAGACGCACACTGCACCACCTATACTGCAGCATCAAAATGAACCTTGCTGGGAGGGGCGTGGCTTGCAGCCACCGAAGATGGCCGCAGCTTAGGAGAGCTCCGCGATCGCCTACAGTTCTCCCGACTATCCTGTATTCAATCCGCAGGCCTGCTGTCCCCAAAGGGTAGGCGGGAACACCGGAACATCAGGCGAGCAGCTGAAGGAGATTTGGGTCGTCTGCGATCGGGCGCCGGAGCTCCAGACCGTGAAAAAGAGGTGCGGCCTAGGGGCAGCGCAGAAGCCGGGGCCTCGAGTAGCCCTTGGCCCGCCTCAGTATCGACGCGGCAGATCGCAGCGGCCGGAGGAAGCCCCGGAAACAGCTGAGAGGTGAAAGGCGGTGAGTTGGGTCCCCGACTCACACAACACGAGCGCCTCAAATCCGCACCCCCGACGAGGGGGGGGGGAAGAAGGAACGGACCGGGCCGAAAATCCCAGCAAACCGGTCGGTGCGGAGGCAGTCCTGAGGGCCCAGCACGCACAGCGGTGGGTGCGCCCGGCATAGAACGCAGCAGGCCCGCGCGCTAACCCCCTCCAACAGCAGTATCAAGAGAAGGCGCCGAACTGTGGATTAAGCGTCAACCTCCCAGTGGAGTGTGAGACATAGAGACAGACAGAAACACCCTGAGGGCCCAGCGGTATACCCCAAGACGAGGAGGAGGCAGGGGCTGACACCGACACACATAGCGGTGGGTGCACCAAGGCACATCCGATGAGACCTCTCGAGCAGCAGTGAGAAAACTAAAAGCCACATTGGAGGTGAAATACCTACAGCGTGGTGGGCGGCGGATTGGCGGTGACGGCCTAGTGAGGAACACGGGCGTAGGAACACCAGACAGCGCTACTGAACACGCGGCAAAAGGGAGGGCAGGAAAACCGAGAGGCCGCGTGCGGAAAACACTACCGCCGGCAGGCGGCGGCGATTACTGTCGTCCCTGTAACACCGACAAACAGTAACCGGCAAGATGAGTGGACGTGCTCAGCGAGGGTCGCAAAGCAGTAAGATGGATAAATACGTCTACCAAAAGGAACATTTGGTCACGACAACGGCGCCCCAGCCCAGCGGAAGCGCCTCACCGACCGCAAAGCAGGGGAGGTTACCCTACTAGATGTTATGGCCACCCTACACCAGATGCAATCGTCTATTGGCACCATCTCGACGGACATCACGCTGCTACGTGCTGATGTCTCCAAAATCAGCACCAGGGTAGCGGAGGTCGAAAATGCGACAGCTGCCTTAACCGTAGATACGGTAACCCTACAGCGCCAGGTCCGCCAGCTGGAACAAACGGCCCAGCAAATGGCTGACAAGCTGGAAGACCAAGAGGGGCGCGCACGGCGCAACAACATACGCCTGGTGGGGGTGCCGGAGAGCATCCGGGGACCGGCGCTAGACCTCTTCGTAGAAGACTTTGTCCTGACGAAGTTGCAACCCCGCGGCCTATCAAGTTTCTTTTCAGTGGAACGGGCCCACAGGGTGCCTGGCGGCAGACCGAGGCCAGGGGTGCCACCCAGACCCATACTGGCGCGCATATTTAACTTCCGCGATCGGGATACGATCCTACAGGCTGCGCGCACGAGCCCCCCACTACAGGTAGACAATAGTACGGTAGCGCTCTATCCGGACTATACGGCGGCGGTGACCAAGAAAAGACGCAGTTTTCTAGAAGTCAAAAAAGAACTGCGTAACAGAGAATTAAAATATGCAATGCTATTCCCGGCGAAACTAAGGGTGGAAGCAGAGGGAAAAGTCTGGTTTTTTGAGACGCCGGAGGAGGCGAACGACTGGTTGGAGGGATGGCGCCCGGCCGCGGGCCCCAGACGACAAACTCTGAAACACAGACAGATGTCTAAGCCATCAGGCACACCGAGTAGCGGAGGGACGGCCATCGTGGAAGAAGAACGCCTTGATGGGACGGGTGACCCTGAGTGACGTCCCAGCGTGACAAGAGGATGGAGAACTCACCGCAAATGGAGTGGCGACCAGATGCAAAGTGGAACACACCGACATCAGCTAGTTATGATTGCAGTTTGAAAAGTTGAGACACTTTGTGGGGGACCACTAATTTAATTGATAAGATACAATATTACACAAATGATGAAAGTGTGCTGTGGTGACACGGGCTGCTGCCCTCGTAGCCACGACCAAAAGCGCCTCCGTATGGGACACTGGCCGCAACCAGAAGTTGAACAAGGGAGTGACTGGAGGAGATCGATGGCGGACTCTTCCCCCCTTACGCAAGTACAAGTTATGGGTCAGAAGCACTCTGCTCAGTTGGGGTGGCGGGTAGTTCAAGGTCCGCCGGGCAGGGAGGCAGGGTGGGGGGAGGGGGGTGGGGAACAGTTCAAGGAATTTGACGTGCTTCTCAGGTTTCCGGCACAAGGGAATATGGGAGGTACTACACACTATACTAGATTGATACTTCATACCTTAATGTTTGAAGGGATGCAAAAGTTTAGCAGGTTAGCAAATAGCATTTTTGATGATAAAGCACAGTGGAAGCAAGGAGAGACTCAATGCCCGTCCAAATCCCAAATCCCAAGTCATACATGACAGACACAGATACACCCGCTGATATTCCTAGCTCCCAAACCTCGGACCCTGGGGGTTGTCGCCTACACTAACAATACTATCCTGGAATGTCAACGGATTGGGCGACAAGATTAAGAGAGGGCTAGTCCTTCAATACATTAAACGAAAGGGCCCAGCGGTGGCATTACTACAGGAAACACACTTGACAGGCTCAGCCTGTAGAGCTCTAGACAGATGGGGATACAAAATGACAATACACTCAGAATTTACCTCAGGGTCGCGGGGGTAGGTATCCTGATCAATAAACGTTTCCCCTGATAATCACCGGGTCATGGAAGGACGAACAGGGCCGATTTGCTGCAACGGCATGTCAATGGGAGGGAAGGACATATAACTTCGTAACAGTGTATATACCACCGACGCTGCACCAGTCAGCCTTCCCAGCGCTGGGGGAATTCCTACTGTCACTACCGCAGGGGAAACTTATCATAGGCGGAGATTTTAATGCAACGATTGATCCCTCGCTAGACAGGCAGCCCCCTAGAGATACATGCAGTGCCAATCTCAAACTGGTGGACTTTGTGGAGGCTATGGGGCTCACCGATGTATGGCGGAAGTGGCACCCACAAGACCGTCAGTACACCTTTCATTCTGGGGCACATAATAGCCTTTCAAGAATAGATTATTTATTTACGCTAACAACCGGACTAGAAGGGATAACGGAGACTCGACACCTGCCTAGAGGCATTTCTGATCATTCACCAATATATGTCACGTATGCTTCACATGCCGTAGCAAGACGGCGACTGTTTCCTTTATACCCAGGATACCTAAAAAACCCACAGATTAAGAAGGGCCTACATACTTCCACAGAGAAATACTTCAAAGAAAACGAGCACTCAGTAACTTCCCCGACAATACTGTGGGAAGCATATAAAACAGTGCTGCGGGGGCAGGCCATTTCACTAGTAACCAGCCATAAAAAGCGACACAGACAACAGCTCGAAGAGCTTGAGCGGGGGTGGCTCGGGCAGAGGTAGAGCACGCGCGAGATGCAAACGACGACACAACACGCGGGCTTAGCATGGCACAGCTAGCATATAGGGTTTACGCCTGGGAAGAAACGGAATCCAGGCTTACCGCCACGCAACACGCAATATACGAACTTGGGGACAAGGCAGGCAGGCTCCTTGCGTGGCTTGACAGGAAGGAGCGTGCCAACAATTGGATAGCCCACATTAAGTTAGCGGATGGGAGTACGACCTCAGACCCCCAGCAAATAGTTGAGGCACTAGCCGAGCATTATCGGCAAATATATACACCTACTGCCACAAACACTAAGGAAGACAACTTGGACTTCCTCAAAGACATTCAAATGCCTACATTGTCAGAGAATGCTGTTAAGACACTAGACGCAGACCTAACCACTGAGGAACTCACCTCGGCCATAGGAGCATTACGATCGGGAAAGGCTCTGGGACCTAATGGTATCCCGGTGGAATTATACAAGGGGACAGTGGCCCAACTCGCACCACACCTGCTAAACATGTATAAGGAATGCTTAGAAAAGGGAGAATTACCTAAAGACCAACGTGTAGCGACTATAGTCGCAATTCACAAACCAGGCAAGCCACCGCAGGAATGCATGTCATACAGGCCTATTTCCTTAATGAACGCCGAAGCTAAAATACTGGCCAAAGCGTTAGCCACGCGGCTACAACCCCACCTCACAACAGTAATCCATCCTGATCAGTCAGGCTTTATGCCAAATAGAAACACAGCGTTAAATCTCAGGAGACTACATGGTGTCATGGCACGGAGGTCTACTATCGAAGAGGATGCGATAATTCTGTCCCTAGATGCGCACATGGCATTTGATATGGTGGAATGGCCCTTTCTATTCGCAGTCCTTCGCCATATGGGGTTTGGGCCCAAATTCTGCGAATGGGTTCAATTGCTATATACGAAACCCTTGGCGCAGGTGGTGGCAAATGGCCGTATCTCCGCAGAATTTCCACTTGGGAAGGGAACGAGACAGGGCTGCCCCCTCTCCCCCCTGCTGTTTGCTATAGTGTTGGAGCCATTGGCGGCATGGATACGCCAGGACCCGGTGGTACGCGGGCTGAGATGGGCCATGGGATGGGAGGACCGCATTTCACTCTACGCGGATGATGTCTTATTATATCTGGCATCACCTGCGCGTTCTCTAAATCGTCTGTTAGACTTATGCGCCGCATACGGCAGAGCGTCAGGATACATAATAAATTGGACGAAGTCGCTTATCTACATCTTACACGGTCCTCCACCGAGGATTCCACGCCGTTGTGAAATTCGGATCGCAGAACGGGGATTTAAATATCTCGGTATCTACGTAACACCACAAAGCGAGGTCTTTACTGACGAAAACCTAATGAAGCCCTTGACGCGACTTCGCAATGATGTTAAGCACTGGCGTTCCCTGCCGCTAACACTACTGGGCAGAGCAGCACTCTTCAAGATGATGGCACTCCCCAGATTCCTATACATCTTACAGAATACTCCGTTTCCAGTAAACCCAGCATACTTTACTATGATAAATACAGAGCTCACTACACTACTGTGGGATGGGAAGTCGGCACGTATAGCCTTGCAGAAATTAGTGAGGGGATGGTATGATGGTGGGATCGCCCTACCAAACATACCGATGTACTATTGGGCTTCTCAGCTCACCACAATAAATCAGTGGATTCACGCGTCACAGGAGGACCCCGCCTTCCGGATGGACAGGCACCTTCCAGAAGCCGGAGGGATAATGGGGGCGTTGTACAACAAACCCCGGAAAACAAATCTAACGGGCCCAACAGCACATACGGTTCACGTTTGGCACACAGCACAGCGGGCATTGAAATGGGACGGGGTCATTACGCAAGCTACGCCTTTATGGGATACTAGGAAATTAGGAACCCTGAAAAAAACAAAGGGATTCAAACAGTGGGACTTGATAGGAATATCAAAGGTTGGGGACCTGTGGGAGAAGGAGGGGGTCATCCAATTCACGCAGCTGCAGGACACCTACGGCCTGGCACAGACTGAAACTTATAGATATTTACAGATACGACACGCCCTTATGGCAGCGATACCACCAAACACGCAATTACCGGAGGCCTCACCATTAGAGGACAGACTGTTAACAGACCATTTACAAAAAAGGCAATATCCCAAACATACCGTAAAATAATTAATAATCAAACTGATCCCACGGCAGTACTTAAGGGAAGATGGGAGGTAGATCTGGGAGTACTGGAGGAAGACGACTGGATGGAGGCAACGGCATCGCCAAGGGAAATCGCAATACCTTCAAAACTTAGATTAGTGCAGCTAAAAATCCTGCATCGCACGTACTATACACGACCACTACTGCACAAATTAGGCAGGACTGACACCCCACTCTGCCTGCGTCAATGTGGAGCACTGGGGACATTCTGGCACACAATTTGGGACTGTCCATCAATAACGAAGTATTGGGAGGAGATTATGCGTACAGTTTCACAGGTGACAGGAGTCATGGTACCGCTGGAACCAAAGATATGTTTGCTCAACATCTGGGAACCCACAGACCTCAATCACGCAGATCAAGGATGGGTGACACTGGGAATGGCGCTGGCAAAACGCAATATAGCACAACATTGGGGGTCACAGTTAACTCCAACGCATTTGAAATGGTGCAAAGACCTAGACCACACTATGATCACCGAAAAATCGGTTTATATACATCGGGGATGCCCCAAGAAGTGGGAAAGGATATGGGGAAATGGAACACTTTTCGAGGGAATATTTGTGAACCCCCTCAGGAAGAACACATATCTATAGAAAGGGACTGAACATAGGGGGCGGGAGCAGGGAGACAGGTGAAAATAGTAATAACAACTTATCAGACTTGGACGGAAAAAAAAAAAAAGGATATTGTATGTATATTGATTGAAGAGAAACGATGTAAATCAGTGAAAAATGACAAACTGTGTATGTATTCAAAAGTAAACGCCACTGTAACAACTGCTAATATGCAAAAATGCTAATAAAAAAAACATTTAAAAAAAAAATACCTGTAGCTTCGTGCTCCCCACATATTTGAGATGACAAGTACATTCTAGTACATAAACCGCAAAGTCAGTGCGGCATGTGTACATGCCTTTGATCTTAACAGGTGTTGGATCAAATGCATCTGTGTATTCTTGTTTGTTTGTGCCAAATTTACAGGCTCGACAAACACTGCATTTATAAAAACCTGTTCTGTTACATATATATATTTATATTTATATTTATATTTACCTACCTTAACCACTTTTACCAAGTGTATGCCTTTGCCACTCATGTGTTTGTGTTGTAATGGCATTCGTGGTAGGGGCATATGCGTCTTAAAAGTTTTCGTTACAATGGTAGGTCGTTGTAAAAGTATTTCCACAGTGATACACGCGTTGTAATGACATGCGTGGTATTAGTACGCATTGAAACATCACATATTTGCCCCATCTACATATTGTTATAGAAAGATGTCCATACTTCCTGCAGTCTATCCTATTTTTTCTATGTTTAAAAATGTCATCACAATATATCCTATAAGTGGAAGCCGCTAATCAACAATTGTCAAGTCTTAGCATTTTCTTAAGAATTAAAGCTAGCATGTAAGAAACATGTAATATGACTCATGAAGGATTGAAAAAATATTAATATATTCACAACAGTTACATAAACTGTAAAACTTTTAACAACAATAAAACTATCAAACCGCTAACAAAAAAAAAAAAATGAAAAACAAAAAAAATGAACCATGCTGCAGTTAGGTCATGGGTGGTGAAATGTTGTGGGCAGGGAGGTGAAGATGGGTGAAGTGAGAAAGTCATCCCTTTTGCCCAGTTCACCCCCATTTTTTGGACTGATATTGGTGGTAACTGACTCTGACTGCGCCATGGGCTCTGCTTAACAGGCCCAGGGTCAATGCTGTAATGAAAAAGGTATATGGTAACTAGGTTTAATACCAATTGGCAATGACAGACCCTGAAAGTCCCTAGTATATAATAGGGCAAGGGGGATGCAAACTGCCTATAAGTCTCTAGCATATAATAGGGCAAGGGAGTTTAGAGGCCCAGCAAATTTCCTGAACTTATTTGTCTGCACTGCTGTATGCATGCTGTCGTTTTAAAGGCAGACTTACTTTGCAGACTGTCTTTAAAAGTAAATTGTATGCAAATTCTGCTTTGGTGGTATAGGTACATTAAAAGTGATAATCTACCTTATTTGTTCATATTAGGCACACCGAAGGTCTCCCCTAGATGTCCCAGGGGTCGGGGACATGTAAATATAAGCAGGGACCTTAAAAAAGATGTTTTATATGCCCTGGTGAGGGAAAAACTGCCCATTTCATTTTACCACATTGTGGATACTTAGCTCCAAGGCTAACATCGCAATATTTTATGTAAGTATAATTATTGCTAAGAAAGGAGTAAAATGTTATTCAAGTACTTAAAAGATTGGTATTGATAACTTCAACATCTTGCCACTGTTGATTTTATCATAACTAGTATAGAAAATACGCTATAAGGTTTTCATGACCCAAAATCCAGCCTCCTAGCAGTCTCCCCTGATTGGCCAGTTCTAACAGGCTTAACTAATCTGCTGTAATTAGATGATAAGTGGCATGGCCGGAGCAGATGTTATCTGATGGTGAGAGTTCTGCAGCTGTAAAGACCAGGCCAGGCAGGGGAATGGGTAATAAAACATGAGCTTCAAAGAGGGAAGAACAGTAAAGAATACCAGCCAGGCCCACCCCCTCTTCCTGCCAGATGCCAAGTCCAAGAATGGAATTTACCGAAGTCTGGAGGGGTTCAGGTAAATGAGCCACACCAGTAGATTGGATTAGCCAGCTTTCACTCCTCTGGAGAGAAATCATCCATGTCGGATTTTTGAAGTGCAGTGCTTTGTGGGACAAGAAGATGCCATACGTTGGAAGAAGCTGTCATGCTTTTGGGTGGCATCCTGCACCTCACTGGACAGGGGTGCCCCCTGCTTCTTGCCACAGATTATTAAATAAATAAGTGAGAGTTGCAAAGCAACTTAGTTCTGAATTTGAATTTGCTGTCTGAAACTACAAGAAGAAGGATTGCCCCCTTGGAACCCTGGTGTCCACCACACAGGATTGCTCCCTGAAGGACTGCCCCTGATGACTTTGTCTTGTTTCAAAAAGGATTAAGGTGTGGACTCACTGAAAACAACAGGTTAACAGAGGTTGCCTGCACTGTACCCTATAATAAATCCCCAGCCTGGAATGCGTCCAGTAGACGTTTAAGGATTTTGGCAGGAGCATTGTGGGACCTGTAGTCCAAACTTCCAAGGACCATCTCAGGGCTCTAGACCCTTGTATTTGTGTTCTGGACACTTTGGACCCTCAAGAGGAGTGATAGGATGAAGTTCCAGAAGTTTTCAGAACTATGTAGAACTTTTGTGAAAATGCTCCATGAGGTGACCCACCAGATGTTGAGAGTCAAGCCTACTACCTTCAACTGCAACCCGGCCAGGATTTCATGATCATCCCGCTAAAAGTCCCAGAGCTCCAGACTTCCAGGATTTCACCGGAGTCTCACAAATAGTCAAGCTGGTGGACCCACACTGAATTCGGCATGCTGTGGAGGTCCATTTAGGTTGGAAGAAAAAGCTCCACAAAAGTTTCTAAGTTTGATGGTAAACTTTTGACCGCGGCCTCTCGCTTAGTGTATCTGACCAGGGCTCCATTGCGGTCGGTCTCAAACTTTGACTTTGTCTTGGTCAAGCGTGACCAGATGTCCTAGGTTGGTGTCATATATTGTTAAGCATTATAAAGTGGTTAATCTTTAAAAATTCATATCTCTGGTTCCCTAAAATGGATTTTTGTTGTTTAGGTGTCATTTTAAAGATAAAAATATTTCCTATTTTCATAAATTGGTGTGGGACATTTATTGTGTGCTGTGTCTTACTTATTTAATGTATTGATGTTTTCAAATGCTTTGCATACCTGTCTCCTGGGTTAAGCCAGCTTGCTCTCAGCCAGCTACCGAGGGTTAAGCAAGTTGCTAATATTGTGAGACCTTGTCTGGGCCTTATGTGGAGTGGGTGGCCTTGCTGCTAGTGGTAGGTACATACATTGCAGTAGCCAACCCTGGGTGTTGATGGTCCCCTGGGCCAGGTATCGCTCCAGGAGGGGTGCCGAGCAGCCCCCCTCTACAGTTTACTTTAGCCCTGGGGAGGTGGTGGTCCCTGGGGCCTGGGATCCATGAAGGACCCCTTCATTCTTTTGTTATATTTGCCCCGGGGCAGTGGCGGCCCCCTAGCCTGCAGGGTAGCCACATGGGTGCCCCGCATTTCTTTAAATTATTTGCCCTGGGGAGGCAGCTGTCCCATGGGCTGTGGGGGTCTGCGTGACCCTCCACACTGTATTAAATCAAAGGCCAGGGGAAGTGGTGGTCCAAGGGGCTGCGGGGGGTCCGCATGACCCCTCACCGCACTGTATTAAATTAAAGCCATGGGGAAGTGGCTGCCCTTGGGGCTGCGGAGGGTCCATGCAGCCCCCGCACTTATGTGTATTAAAGCCCAGGGGAGGTGGTGGTGGGGGTCTGTTGGGGGGTCTGCGCAGCCCTCCTGCATTCTTTAAACTTAAATCCCTGGGGAGGTGGTAGTCCTCGGGTCAGCCAGGGAGGCCACATAGGCATCCCCGCATTTTTTGCTATATAAGCCCTGAGGAGGTGGTTGTCCCTGGGGCATCAATGAGCCCCAAAAGGGGGTGTGTGTGCCCCCTTCCTTTATTACAATGCCCTCTGGACCTGGCCCACCCATGGGCCGATTAGAAATGAAGCACAGGAGCCCTCTTTGCTTTTTTTTAATTTTTGGATCCCGCCGACAATTTAAAAAAACAAATGCATTTTTTGGCCCTGAAGTGTCCCAGTGGGACCCCCCCCCCAAGAGGCCTTGGATGGTCAGGGTATTTCTACCCTTCCCCTTTTCTTTTTTTCGTTTACATTTTTTGTGGGACTTGGCTTCAAGCCAGTTCCAAATGGCTGCCAACACTTCCAGGTTGAAGTGTTGGCAGCCAATCAAATTTCAGAGGAATTTCAGTAGGATTTTGGGCTCCGAAATATTGATATTTTAAAACCTAAATATCGCAAAAACTACTGAACAGATATACACCAAATCACAAAAGGCATGCTTTCCCAACCAACATCTAGCTTTCTGCCAAATTTGGTGTTTGCAGTTTGGGCTGTAATCGTGTTCAAAAACTGAAAAATCCCCCTAGACATAACATGGGGAAAATGCGTTTTGGGACCCCTTTTTTCTCTGCCCCCACTTGACGGATCAACCCAAAACTTTCAACACAACAGCTGAATCAAAAAGTTAAGTTTTGTGAAAATGTTGTCAAGATTTGTCAAGCGGCGCCAAAGTTATTGGCAAAACAAAAATGCTTTTTCTGTGGAAACTTTTGTCCCAACTATAAATACATACTGACTAATTGCCAGTAGGTAATATATATACTTGTATATATGCCTAACAACCTCAAAACTTAGCAGGTCAAACAGGACCTGCTCCCAGTCTATGATATTGAGCCAGCAGTGCATCATTTGCTGTTCTACGAGCTGCACCCTGGTGCGGTAGGCCACACTCCGCTGCACTCTCCCCAAGAGCAGTCAATGCTCCTGCATAGTGTAATCCTTGCTGGGCCTGCTTCCTACTGCCAACATGTGAGGGAGGTGGCACTGTACCCAATAGACGGCTGCAGCCACCTCTGCCTCAATGAAAAGGGGGCAGGCTGCACCCCTACACACCAGGGGCACCCACAAAGGTAGCGGGTGGGACTGTCGTTGCTGCTGCCTGATTCTGCCATTGCAGAAAAAAGAAGAAAGTGGAACAGCAGCAGGAGGACTGAAGGAAAGGAAAACAAAAATCAAAGCACTAAAGGGTCACGAAAAAACAGACAAAAATGTAAAATACTCACAAAGAAAGACAGACAGCGATAAAAATAAGTAAATGACAGGTGGGATTAAGATTGAGTAGTAAAATGGGGGAGGATGAGGTAGGGTTAAAAGCAGGCCAGGAAGAGAAGCATGTGCAGGTAAAAAAAAAAATAACCGTGCCCATGCCCACTGAGTGGTGACGTTTGTGCTGATTTTCAGAGTGGAATGTGCTACCAGAGAGAAAAAACAGCGGAAATGGCAGGAAGAGCATATTTCTGCCCATTGGTGGATTTCCCCAGAATCTCGTAGGGGAGGATGTTGATGTTGTGTGTGTGGAAGACATTGGCACAGAGTGGGGCTGAGCGATGAACCCTGAGGCATTCCGCAGATGTGTTTGTGGGCTTCCAAGGGCTAAGGGGCGAGGGTGATAGATTGTGTTCTATCTGTTAAGAAGAAGCAGATCCAGTGGAGAGCAGGTCTTACATGCCACTCTCGCCCAGGTGACTGATGGCTATGTAAATAAAATATCAGAAAAAGTATTGTGTGAACAAAATATTGTGTTAAGAATATTGAGGACAAAGATATTGTGAAGGTAAGTTTCTACAGGTAAGCAAAGTTTTACTATATATAACTCCACATATATGTACCTTGACAATATAAATATATATTCTGCTTGCTGCTGTTAAAAGCATTCAAGCACGCACTTGGAGAGTGAAATTACACGAGGCAAGTTCATGGCAATGATTTATTTTTTGCACATTTTTCTCACATGATTAAAAATATTATGAACTGCAGTTTATAAAAACATGGAAAACGATTTAAAAAGAATGCAGTTAAAGGAAATACTTTTAAAGTTTGAAAATGTGCTCATCAGAAACGGACACAGTAATTGGTGGGCTACAACCAATCCGGTAGTCTGACCTATGCTAAATAAGCATGTGACCCCTGTTTGATGAATGCCTACCTGTGACCAAGGCTTGAGGGAAAGCTGAAACGCGTAAGGATTATGGGCAAGTGTTTATGGTGGACTGCCTGCCTCTGAAGTTTGAAATAAAGTGCTTTGAGTTTCCTTTTGCACCGGAGTCGTCGTATTTCTGGTTTAGAAATATGTCTGAATAAAAAGCAGGACTCTTCGCTCTTCGTTCCTGCTCGACCAAGCTGCCCTGCCAGGGTCTGGGAAGCTGATTGTGTATATATATATATATATATATATATATATATATATATATATATATATATATATATATATATATATATATATATATATATATATATATATATATATATATATATATATATATATATATATATATATATATATATTCCGTTTCTGTTTCTTCCAATGTTGCCGAACCACTCGACACGGGTACAACCTCCCGTGCTGGCGAAAGCACGTATACTTCCCAAAATTGCAGTTTGTATATCCTAAAACCACGAACGAGGTGCACGCCAAGAAAATCAGTTTTATAGATATTTATTGCCACAGCGTTAAAAGATTCCACCGAACAGACGCGTTTCGGCACTTCCGCCTTCCTCAATGTATATATATATATATATGTATGTATATATATCAAAAAGTGTTTGAGTAGCAGGAATATTGCCCGGTGCTTTTTGACCTCAGTTACTGGTCCCCACCAGTATATTTCCGATATATGCTGCTGGCTAATAATAAATATTAACATTAGTTTATTTAAATTAATTATTCTTATGATGCATTACAAAATTATTTTTAAATACTCAGGTAATACGCCTTTTTTCCTTTCCTTTTTAACATCTATATGGAGCAGGAAAATGCAGGAAGCACAAAGCAGAGGCTTTAACAGGAAATTTAAATTGAGAAACAAGCTTTTCGTAACTTTTTTAAAAAAAAGCACGCCTATACAGGTGGGATCATTTAACTTTGTGGCGGAGTATAAATAGAAGGCCAAATTCCCTCTGCACACAACTTCCCAAATCTGACAGATGGACAGGCGTTAACCACTGCAGTAAGCAAATGCGAGTTTTAGTTTCTAAGCCTTTAAAAAACTAAGAATAGACACTACTAGCAGTGGGAAAGAATCATGTTTTTCCTTTGGGTTTTGGAATACATTTTCCAACATAGATTAAATACCAGGGTAAGTAGATAATCTTTCATGTAACACCAATAAATGTTACTAATAACGTAAACATTGTAGCTGAAGAAGCAACGCACGTGTGCATTTAATTTAATTTATAAGACAACATGACGAGAAGATTTTTTCTCAAATTTCCTTGAGGAAATTTTAATTCACAACTTGTAAGCCAGCGCCCACTTGGATATGTTAAACAGGACTACCAGTCCCATCATGCAACAGTTTCACTTACCTGGTTTTTCATCAGGGTTAATCATGCAAAATAAAGAAGGGACTTTAAATATGAACTGCTGATGTCTTTCACTTTGTTCTATGCTGCCCAGAGGAAGGAAGGTATCCCGAAACGCGTAGGCAGCGTCTGTGAGGGAGATGTCCTGAGCGAGCAGCCCTGTCTCTGGCCTGACCTCCGGCGAGTGCGTTCCATCCGGAGCGGCAACTTTCCTTTGTTGAATATGTGTGGCCAAGCCCAGGCCACGGCTTCGCACCACCACGAGACCCGAGTGGGTCCGCAGCAATGTACTTACAATGCTCAGCGGAGCTGGAGGGGTCTGTGAATTGGCAGGGTGCCACTTTGTACATCGTTTGTCCCTCGAAGAAATTTTAATTCACAACTTGTAAGCCAGCGCCCACTTGGATATGTTAAACAGGACTACCAGTCCCATCATGCAACAGTTTCACTTACCTGGTTTTTCATCAGGGTTAATCATGCGAAATAAAGAAGGGAATTTAAATATGAACTGCTGATGTCTTTCACTTTGTTCTATGCTGCCCAGAGGAAGGGAGGTATCCCGAAACGCGTAGGCAGCGTCTGTGAGGGGAGATGTCCTGAGCAAGCAGCCCTGTCTCTGGCCTGACCTCCAGCGAGTGCGTTCCATCCGGAGCGGCAACTTTCCTTTGTTGAATATGTGTGGCCAAGCCCAGGCCACGGCTTCGCACCACCACGAGACCCGAGTGGGTCCGCAGCAATGTACTTACAATGCGCAGCGGAGCTGGAGGGGTCTGTGAATTGGCAGGGCGCCACTTTGTACATCATTTGTCCCTCGAGGAAATTTTAATTCACAACTTGTAAGCCAGCGCCCACTTGGATATGTTAGACAGGACTACCAGTCCCATCATGCAACAGTTTCACTTACCTGGTTTTTCATCAGGGTTAATCATGCGAAATAAAGAAGGACTTTAAATATGAACTGCTGATGTCTTTCACTTTGTTCTATGCTGCCCAGAGGAAGGGAGGTATCCCGAAACGCGTAGGCAGCGTCTGTGAGGGGAGATGTCCTGAGCGAGCAGCCCTGTCTCTGGCCTGACCTCCGGCAAGTGCGTTCCATCCAGAGCGGCAACTTTCCTTTGTTGAATATGTGTGGCCAAGCCCAGGCCACGGCTTCGCACCACCACGAGACCCGAGTGGGTCTGCAGCAATGTACTTACAATGTGCAGCGGAGCTGGAGGGGTCTGTGAATTGGCAGGGCGCCACTTTGTACATCGTTTGTCCCTCGAGGAAATTTTAATTCACAACTTGTAAGCCAGCACCCACTTGGATATGTTAAACAGGACTACCAGTCCCATCATGCAACAGTTTCACTTACCTGGTTTTTCATCAGGGTTAATCATGCGAAATAAAGAAGGGACTTTAAATATGAACTGCTGATGTCTTTCACTTTGTTCTATGCTGCCCAGAGGAAGGGAGGTATCCCGAAACGCGTAGGCAGCGTCTGTGAGGGGAGATGTCCTGAGCGAGCAGCCCTTTCTCTGGCCTGACCTCCGGCGAGTGCGATCCATCCGGAGCGGCAACTTTCCTTTGTTGAATATGTGTGGCCAAGCCCAGGCCACGGCTTTGCACCACCACGAGACCCGAGTGGGTCCGCAGCAATGTACTTACAATGTGCAGCGGAGCTGGAGGGGTCTGTGAATTGGCAGGGCGCCACTTTGTACATCGTTTGTCCCTCGAGGAAATTTTAATTCACAACTTGTAAGCCAGCGCCCACTTGGATATGTTAAACAGGACTACCAGTCCCATCATGCAACAGTTTCACTTACCTGGTTTTTCATCAGGGTTAATCATGCGAAATAAAGAAGGGACTTTAAATATGAACTGCTGATGTCTTTCACTTTGTTCTATGCTGCCCAGAGGAAGGGAGGTATCAGGAAACGCGTAGGCAGCGTCTGTGAGGGGAGATGTCCTGAGCGAGCAGCCCTGTCTCTGGCCTGACCTCCGGCGAGTGCGTTCCATCCGGAGCGGCAACTTTCCTTTGTTGAATATGTGTGGCCAAGCCCAGGCCACGGCTTCGCACCACCACGAGACCCGAGTGAGTCCGCAGCAATGTACTTACAATGCGCAGTGGAGCTGGAGGGGTCTGTGAATTGGCAGGGCTCCACTTTGTACATCGTTTGTCCCTCAAGGAAATTTTAATTCACAACTTGTAAGCCAGCGCCCACTTGGATATGTTAAACAGGACTACCAGTCCCATCATGCAACAGTTTCACTTACCTGGTTTTTCATCAGGGTTAATCATGCGAAATAAAGAAGGGACTTTAAATATGAACTGCTAATGTCTTTCACTTTGTTCTATGCTGCCCAGAGGAAGGGAGGAATCCCGAAACGCGTAGGCAGCGTCTGTGAGGGGAGATGTCCTGAGCGAGCAGCCCTGTCTCTGGCCTGACCTCCGGCGAGTGCGTTCCATCCGGAGCGGCAACTTTCCTTTGTTGAATATGTGTGGCCAAGCCCAGGCCACGGCTTCGCACCACCACGAGACCCGAGTGGGTCCGCAGCAATGTACTTACAATGCGCAGCGGAGCTGGAGGGGTCTGTGAATTGGCAGGGTGCCACTTTGTACATCGTTTGTCCCTCGAGGAAATTTTAATTCACAACTTGTAAGCCAGCGCCCACTTGGATATGTTATTATTATTATTATTAGGAAGCTTATAGAGCGCAATGGTTACTCCAACCGGAGTGTCCCCGCGCTAGGACATAGCTGGACCCAAGCAACCCTCCCAAGCTGCCCCCAGTGAACGCGGACATCCACACAAGATGGCACCTTACCACTTTAGCCCTCCCGGGGAGACGGAAGAGCCAAGTTTTCAATTTCTTGCGGAACAGAGACTCCGACTCAACTGTCCTCAGATCCACTGGGAGCTCATTCCAAGCCTTAGCCGCCAAGAAACCAAAGGATCTTCTGCCTATCCGCGCCTTCCGCACCCTGGGCACAGTCAATCTTGCACTGCCCGATGATCTCAGATTACGAGCAGGCTGGTGGACTGTCAGGAGAGGCCGTAAGAAACGTGGCCCCCTTTCGCAAAGGATCCTGTGACTCAAACATAAAGCCTTAAAGGTAACTCTGGCCCGGATAGGGAGCCAATGCAGTTCCTTCAAAGCTTCTCCCACCGACGCCCTCCTAGGTACATTCAGGATAAGCCGGGCTGCGGCATTTTGGACCTTCTGCAAGATGTTAAGATTTTTGGCAGTCACCTCTAGATACAAGACATTGAAATAGTCAAGGCGAGACGTGACCAACGCCTGAACAATAGTTATTTTAGCATCCAGGGGGAGAAGGTCCAAGATCTTACGTATCAACTTCAGAATGCCAAAACAAGTCCCAGCCACAGCCGATATTTGCGAGGAGAAGGAGAGATTTTCGTCGAACCACACTCCCAGATTTTTCACCTTGGCTTTCGGCACTGGACTAGTTCCTAGAGCTTCTGGCCACCAATGCTGCGACCAGAGAGAGGGCCGTTTCCCAACCACCATCACCTCTGTCTTCCCTGCATTTAACTGGAGACAGCTCAGTCTCATCCAGTCCATGAGTTCCCCCAGGCAGGTTCTGAAATCGGCAGCCCTTTCAGGTTCCTTCTGTTCCAGGGTCACAACAAGCTGAGTGTCATCAGCATATGACACCAGCTGAATTCCATGTTTCAGAACAATATCTGCCAGTGGGCGCATATATATGTTAAACAGGGTTGGGCTGAGAGCCGAACCCTGTGGCACCCCTGGTTTAGAGGACAAGTTCTGGAACTGAAAGGATGTTGCAGGACCTGGAAAGATCTGTTTTCCAGAAAATTCTTCAACCAAATCCACGTGACACCTCCGACCCCGACTTCCCTTAGCCTCTCACGTAGGAGGCCGTGGGACACCGTGTCGAACGCGGCGCTTAGGTCCAGCAGAACCAAGGCCGCAGTCCTACCTTCATCAGCCACAGCCCGCAACACTTCGGCTGCCAGCAGGAGAGCGGACTCCGTACCATGCATAGGCCTAAAGCCGGACTGGGTGTCATGAAGAACCCGCATCTCTTCCAAAAACTTTGAGAGATGGCCATTCAGATGTTTCTCCGCAATTTTAGCTACATAGGGAAGTAGAGATATTGGTCTTAAATTTTCGGGAAGAGCGGGGTCCAAAGAGGGTTTCTTCAACAGAGGGACCACCATTGCATGTTTCCAATTGCTAGGGACCTGCCCAGTTCTGAAGGACAGGTTCAATAGCGAGGTGAAAACAGGAGCAATAGTTTTTGTTCCCAGTTGCAAAAATTTTGGGGGGACCGGATCCAGAGGTGACCCAGATTTCACCACCTCCATCAGCCTGAGAGCCTCGTTTTCCACCAAAGGAGGGAGGGCAAACTTATCCTCACACCCTGGAGTATCCAGACCAGGCGCGGGAGCATACCTCCTACTACTTTCTGGAAAAGTGGCATAGATCTTAGCAATCTTATTGGTGAAATAGTCAGCGACCCTATTACAATAGTCCGTAGAGGCAGGGAGCGCCGCTGTCACTCGATCCAGAGAGGATAGTTGTTTCACTACCTGAAAGATGGCCTTCGTTGAATTTTTTGCTCATTCAATTTGCCCAGTGTAGTATTCCCTCCGCACTCTCCTAATCTGGCGATGGTAAAGCTTCAAAGCCCCTAGATATTTCTGTCTATTCTCATCCCTATAGCTCTTCCTCCATTGGCGCTCAAGATGCTTACAGCTAGATTGCATTTGCGCCAAATCTGCCGAAAACCACTTTGCAGAGGCAGAAGTACCCCCACTTTTACAATTTTTTAGCGGTATCAGGGAATCCACCGCCTCCAGCATCCAACTAGATATTAAATTGTCAGCACTCTCGATGTTGTCCCCCACCTCAGGAGATCTGCCGGCCAATGCTTCTTCAAAGGCATCCTGAATTAATGCCGCCCATTTCCGGACCAATGTCGGTTTTGAGCAACTACCATGGAGGGCCTGACCTGGCACAAATAGAGTAAAAGGCAGTAAATAGTGGTCAGACCAGGCTACAGGGACCGGCAGTGTGGCAGCTGTCCCTGCACAATTAGTGAAAATGTTGTCTAATGTATGACCTTTGCTATGTGTGGAAGTATGGACCAATTGGTTCAGGCCCAAAGCCTGAAGACCTACTGAAAACTCAGCCGATTCTTTACAGCCTTTATTTTCCAAATGTAAATTAAAATCCCCTAATAGGAGAAAGTTAGAGTAGCGGAGGACATATGGAGGAAGTATTTCCAGAAGTTCATCAATAAAGGCTTTCCCCGGACCAGGGGTCTATACATGAGTAGCCCAGACACCGATCTAGAGCTCGTGATATTCAGACTAAAAAGCCGCTTCGCAGCTAAGAAGCACGAGTTTCTCCAATTTAAGCTGAAGATCTCTCCTAAAAATCGCAGCAATGCCGCCCCTTCTGGCCAGCCCTGTCCACCCTCAGAATCGCATAGCCTTCAGGTATAGCCTCCAAAATATCAGGGGCGGACGTCTCGTTAAGCCAGGTTTCAACCAAGAATAGTATAGCTGGTTCATGGTCATTAAGAAGATCGCGGATTTCTAACCTATGTTTACTGAGCGATCTGCAATTCAAGGAGAGGCAGTATAGAGAGGTGCAGGTAGTTCTTGGCACTTCTCTTTTATCCCTTGCTTCCTCGTCCGATGTCAGGCGGAAATCACAGTGCTCACAGTCACTTTGCCCACCCAGCACCCGCAGGGAGTGTAAGCAGACAGTATCTACCACACATCTGAGGGCCAGCAATTCCTCAGCGGTAAACACTTTCCTAATCTTCACAGGAGAGGCAGGGGTCCTGGCCCCTGGTGCCATCCAGGTGCGGACGGGTGCAGACGGGCTTGCCTTAGGCGCGCCTTCAGCGCGCCAGCGGCGCGCCCGCTGCGCTCGTCCGCTGCGCGCCCGTTTGAGCATGCGTTTAATAGCGTGAGCGCTGGGAGCACTAGACCGCTCCACCCGCGCCACGCTCAGCCCCAGAAGTGAGGAAAGCGAGAGGAGCCAAATGGGGTACAGCGCAACGCCCTCCACTACAATCGGCACATGCCGTGGCGGAACAGGGCGGAAGTACCTACAAAGGACTACCAGTCCCATCATGCAACAGTTTCACTTACCTGGTTTTTCATCAGGGTTAATCATGCGAAATAAAGAAGGGACTTTAAATATGAACTGCTGATGTCTTTCACTTTGTTCTATGCTGCCCAGAGGAAGGGAGGTATCCCGAAACGCGTAGGCAGCGTCTGTGAGGGGAGATGTCCTGAGCGAGCAGCCCTGTCTCTGGCCTGACCTCCGGCGAGTGCGTTCCATCCGGAGCGGCAACTTTCCTTTGTTGAATATGTGTGGCCAAGCCCAGGCCACGGCTCCGCACCACCACAAGACCCGAGTGGGTCCGCAGCAATGTACTTACAATGCGCAGCGGAGCTGGAGGGGTCTGTGAATTGGCAGGGCGCCACTTTGTACATCGTTTGTCCCTCGAGGAAATTTTAATTCACAACTTGTAAGCCAGCGCCCACTTGGATATGTTAAACAGGACTACCAGTCCCATCATGCAACAGTTTCACTTACCTGGTTTTTCATCAGGGTTAATCATGCGAAATAAAGAAGGGACTTTAAATATGAACTGCTGATGTCTTTCACTTTGTTCTATGCTGCCCAGAGGAAGGGAGGTATCCCGAAACGCGTAGGCAGCGTAGGTGAGGGGAGATGTCCTGAGCGAGCAGCCCTGTCTCTGGCCTGACCTCCGGCGAGTGCGTTCCATCCGGAGCGGCAACTTTCCTTTGTTGAATATGTGTGGCCAAGCCCAGGCCACGGCTTCGCACCACCACGAGACCCGAGTGGGTCCGCAGCAATGTACTTACAATGCTCAGCGGAGCTGGAGGGGTCTGTGAATTGGCAGGGCGCCACTTTGTACATCGTTTGTCCCTCGAGGAAATTTTAATTCACAACTTGTAAGCCAGCGCCCACTTGGATATTTTAAACAGGACTACCAGTCCCATCATGCAACAGTTTCACTTACCTGGTTTTTCATCAGGGTTAATCATGCGAAATAAAGAAGGGACTTTAAATATGAACTGCTGATGTATTTCACTTTGTTCTAAGCTGCCCAGAGGAAGGGAGGTATCCCGAAACGCGTAGGCAGCGTCTTTGAGGGGAGATGTCCTGAGCGAGCAGCCCTGTCTCTGGCCTGACCTCCAGCGAGTGCGTTCCATCCGGAGCGGCAACTTTCCTTTGTTGAATATGTGTGGCCAAGCCCAGGCCACGGCTTCGCACCACCACGAGACCCGAGTGGGTCCGCAGCAATGTACTTACAATGCGCAGCGGAGCTGGAGGGGTCTGTGAATTGGCAGGGTGCCACTTTGTACATCGTTTGTCCCTCGAGGAAATTTTAATTCACAGCTTGTAAGCCAGCGCCCACTTGGATATGTTAAACAGGACTACCAGTCCCATCATGCAACAGTTTCACTTACCTGGTTTTTCATCAGGGTTAATCATGCGAAATAAAGAATGGACTTTAAATATGAACTGCTGATGTCTTTCACTTTGTTCTATGCTGCCCAGAGGAAGGGAGGTATCCCGAAACGCGTAGGCAGCGTCTGTGAGGGGAGATGTCCTGAGCGAGCAGCCCTGTCTCTGGCCTGACCTCCGGCAAGTGCGTTCCATCCGGAGCGGCAACTTTCCTTTGTTGAATATGTGTGGCCAAGCCCAGGCCACGGCTTCGCACCACCACGAGACCCGAGTGGGTCCGCAGCAATGTACTTACAATGTGCAGCGGAGCTGGAGGGGTCTGTGAATTGGCAGGGCGCCACTTTGTACATCGTTTGTCCCTCGAGGAAATTTTAATTCACAACTTGTAAGCCAGCACCCGCTTGGATATGTTAAACAGGACTACCAGTCCCATCATGCAACAGTTTCACTTACCTGGTTTTTCATCAGGGTTAATCATGCGAAATAAAGAAGGGACTTTAAATATGAACTGCTGATGTCTTTCACTTTGTTCTATGCTGCCCAGAGGAAGGGAGGTATCCCGAAACGCATAGGCAGCGTCTGTGAGGGGAGATGTCCACGGCGAGCAGCCCTATCTCTGGCCTGACCTCCGGCGAGTGCGTTCCATCCGGAGCGGCAACTTTCCTTTGTTGAATATGTGTGGCCAAGCCCAGGCCACGGCTTCGCACCACCACGAGACCCGAGTGGGTCCGCAGCAATGTACTTACAATGCGCAGCGGAGCTGGAGGGGTCTGTGAATTGGCAGGGCGCCACTTTGTACATCGTTTGTCCCTCAAGGAAATTTTAATTCACAACTTGTAAGCCAGCGCCCACTTGGATATGTTAAACAGGACTACCAGTCCCATCATGCAACAGTTTCACTTATCTGGTTTTTCATCAGGGTTAATCATGCGAAATAAAGAAGGGACTTTAAATATGAACTGCTGATGTCTTTCACTTTGTTCTATGCTGCCCAGAGGAAGGGAGGTATCCCGAAACGCATAGGCAGCGTCTGTGAGGGGAGATGTCCTGAGCGAGCAGCCCTATCTCTGGCCTGACCTCCGGCGAGTGCGTTCCATCCGGAGCGGCAACTTTCCTTTGTTGAATATGTGTGGCTAAGCCCAGGCCACGGCTTCGCACCACCACGAGACCCGAGTGGGTCCGCAGCAATGTACTTACAATGCGCAGCGGAGCTGGAGGGGTCTGTGAATTGGCAGGGCGCCACTTTGTACATCGTTTGTCCCTCAAGGAAATTTTAATTCACAACTTGTAAGCCAGCGCCCACTTGGATATGTTAAACAGGACTACCAGTCCCATCATGCAACAGTTTCACTTACCTGGTTTTTCATCAGGGTTAATCATGCGAAATAAAGAAGGGACTTTAAATATGAACTGCTGATGTCTTTCACTTTGTTCTATGCTGCCCAGAGGAAGGGAGGTATCCCGAAACGCGTAGGCATTGTCTGTGAGGGGAGATGTCCTGAGCGAGCAGCCCTGTCTCTGGCCTGACCTCCGGCGAGTGCGTTCCATCCGGAGCGGCAACTTTCCTTTGTTGAATATGTGTGGCCAAGCCCAGGCCACGGCTTTGCACCACCACGAGACCCGAGTGGGTCCGCAGCAATGTACTTACAATGCGCAGCGGAGCTGGAGGGGTCTGTGAATTGGCAGGGTGCCACTTTGTACATCGTTTGTCCCTGGAGGAAATTTTAATTCACAACTTGTAAGCCAGCGCCCACTTGGATATGTTAAACAGGACTACCAGTCCCATCATGCAACAGTTTCACTTACCTGGTTTTTCATCAGGGTTAATCATGCGAAATAAAGAAGGGACTTTAAATATGAACTGCTAATGTCTTTCACTTTGTTCTATGCTGCCCAGAGGAAGGGAGGTATCCCGAAACGCGTAGGCAGCGTCTGTGAGGGGAGATGTTCTGAGCGAGCAGCCCTGTCTCTGGCCTGACCTCCGGCGAGTGCGTTCCATCCGTAGCGGCAACTTTCCTTTGTTGAATATATATATATGTATGTATATATTATCAAAAAGTGTTTGAGTAGCAGGAATATTGCCCGGTGCTTTTTGACCTCAGTTACTGGTCCCCACCAGTATATTTCCGATATATGCTGCTGGCTAATAATAAATATTAACATTAGTTTATTTAAATTAATTATTCTTATGATGCATTACAAAATTATTTTTAAATACTCAGGTAAAACGCCTTTTTTCCTTTCCTTTTTAACATCTATATGGAGCAGGAAAATGCAGGAAGCACAAAGCAGAGGCTTTAACAGGAAATTTAAATTGAGAAACAAGCTTTTCGTAAGTTTTTAAAAAAAAGCACGCCTATACAGGTGGGATCATTTAACTTTGTGGCGGAGTATAAATAGAAGGCCAAATTCCCCTCTGCACACAACTTCCCAAATCTGACAGATGGACAGGCGTTAACCACTGCAGTAAGCAAATGCGAGTTTTAGTTTCTAAGCCTTTAAAAAAACTAAGAATAGACACTACTAGCAGTGGGAAAGAATCATGTTTTTCCCTTTGGGTTTTGGAATACATTTTCCAACATAGATTAAATACCAGGGTAAGTAGATAATCTTTCATGTAACACCAAAATGTGCTTCAAACTTTCTTGTGTTTATTCAGATCACTTCAAACATGTTGTGTGTTCAAAAGATTTTCTTTATTGATGAGTTATAAAAAATATTCACATCAGCGTAGCCAACGCGTTTCGTCTCCGTTCACGAGACTTCTTCATGGGCTACAATTAAAAAACACAAATTACATATAAACTTATTAAAATACCATACACACGACAAACTTTAAAATACAGCATCTGTTATTTTGACTGTGTTCACTCTTTCACCACACCAAGCCTGGTGTGGGCATAACAAGACCTAACACAAAGATTTTCCAAAGGTAATTTTTCCATCCATTAATAACCAAAATTCTTTATCAATTGCAAGTGACCATGCTGCTTGACATATACTGCACCTGTTTGCGTAACAAATCACAATTAAATTCCAAAGAATCTGGATATCCAACTCAATATGTCGCAAGAATCTTTCTTTCTCAAAAAACATTCAATATGACATTTCGAAATCAAAGTGATACATTATTCCACAAAAATGAGAACAAAGAAAAGCAGGGAAGAACATAACAATGACAAACACAATACTATTCATAGAAAATGAATCCATTCTTCAACCAGCTGTGTAACCACTATTCATGTTATTATTGTAGGGGAGTTTCTTCGTCTCTTCACTGTCAATTTGTAAAAAAATATAATGTAAAAATGTTTTCCTTGATTTTTTGAGATGTAATTTTTGATATCACACAACCATTGATTTGCATGTACAGGGTACCTATTGACAGTATAGAAAACATAGTTTTAGAAGTATATTCTAGTGTTGCTCTGTATTCCCAGGATATATTAGACATACCTTAGATGTTTTAATCGGAATCTTAGGTTAACAACAAGAAATTTCAGCAACCTGATGTCAGTATCCTGCATGGACCATGTTGTCCTTTAATCCTATTGCAATAAAGGCAAACGGTAAGTCTATATTGCTCAGCATTACTGTGTGTTAGTCATAAGGTGCTCTGGTCATTACGGCTTCATGGTTCACAAATAGTGATTGAAATACTGTTTCTCTTTATCTTTTGTCAAAAAATGTGAATCATTACCTCAGTCAAATGTTTATAGCAATTTTTAAAAAAACATCATACGGTCAACAAATGCCATTTTATTATGTGTAAGCTGTATTCTGGGTCATCATGCTTTTTAGAGAGTTATAAACATCCGTCATAGTAACATAAAGCATCCTTTTTGGTCATCTTACAGGAAACTGGAGATATATATAATTTTACAGAACTCACGTAATGACTGGATGAGAAGAGTGGAGTAGATGTATATAAATGTGTAAAGAAGGGACCTTGAAGAAGTAAAAATAATTTTACAGAATAAAGAAAAAATAAAGAACAAAATAGAAAATTTGGGGAATATGAAAACTGCTGATAAGATATTGATCTTTCCTTTACTTCTCATTTTTTAAGAACGGAAGAGAGAAATTAGGATTTGAAGACTTAGTACACACACAACCAAGTATATGTGGAAAGTCTAAAGAACAGAAACATTAAGGTAAATTATGTTCTAATTGAGTATCTTATAGACATAGCTAAATTAATAGGATCACTGATGTTTAGGTAATAGGTAATAGCAAATTGATGGGGCAGAAATAAACCCGGTGTTATGAACATCCTTTAGGTACAAGAACATGTGGAGAATATATTTAAAGATGTTTATTAGTATGATGTGTTAATGATTTTTTAATAATGATTAGTTTTCTCAGTAAATGATCCATGAAGGAGATTTAAATTGCTTGTGTTTTTTTATTATATGTGAGAATCCAGAACTTATAATGCTAAACAAATGCATATAGATGAGATTTAGACATATTTGAAAACTCGTGTTGTTGTGTTATTGTGTTGAATTTTATTTTTGTAAAAATGATTGATTTGTATTTCTTTGTTTGTGACAGCCCTGAAGAAGCACTGTGTAGCGCTAAGCACGTGTTGGCTGTAGACAGTATTACTGTATTATTATGATACATCGTGAGAACAAGAGTAAAGAAGATAAAAGAAAAAAGAAAATACTATGAGAACGTCTGTTGTATTTGTTGGTTAACACTCAGTAACATTTTTGGTATATATATCAATATATATCGATATATATATATGTATATATATATATATATATATATATATATATATATATATATATATATATATATATATATATATATATATATATATATGTAGGTAGGTACATAGATGCTGCACTAAGAATGGTAAATCAATACTTATTTTCACTTACCTTCTCTTTTTTGGTCCTCTGTATTTTTGACATGATATATTGGCCACACAATATTTTTGTTTCCGATATTTCGATCCTGCCTGATGAGGATGGGGTTTGAGACTGTGTCAAGTACTGTCGAGAGGTCCAGGAGAATGAGGGCTGCTGTGTTTCCTGTCAAGGATCAGGCAGATATCGTCTGTGGCTGCAATGAATGCTGTTTCTGTACTGTGGTTGAGCCTGAATCTGGACTGCAGGGTGTCAAGGAGCTGGTGGTTGCTGAGCTGGTTGGTGAGGCATTTGTTTCCCTAAGACCTTTGCTGGGTATTGTAGGAGGGAGATGGGTCTGTAGTTGCCAAATATGATTGGATCAGCAGATTGTTCTTAAGAAGGGGTGTGATGGTGGCATGTTTACAGGTGTCCAGAAATGTGGATGAGTTGAGGAAGGTTTTGTGGATAGGTGTTAGTGCTTCGGTGATGAGTAGATGTCCTTTGGTGACAGCGTGGTGGGGGCAAGGGTCAGATGGCACCCTGAGTGGATTGTCTTCATGGTTGCAGCAATATTTATAGTGGTAGCAGCCGGCCACAAGGTCAGGGATTCATTCTTCAGCTGTGATGTGAAGTTGAAATGCAATGGTGGTGGAATCCAGTTGAGGGTTCTAATTGCAGTAAATGCAGGTGACTTTTTTACAAAAGAATTCCCAGAACTTATTGCAAAGCTCTGGTGAGGAGGTGATGTTGCTTAGGCAGTAGCATCATAGGGCTGGATATGGAAGAAGTCTTTATTTGAGGTATTTGTGCTCCAGTTGCTTGCAATGGCATTTCATCAGTCTGAGTTTCTCTTTGCACCAGCTGGCTTGTGGTCGTGGTCTTGCCATTGGGTTGCTCTTATGGGGAGCCAAGGTATCTGTACATGTGCATGTGGTGATCTACTTGTTGAGATTCTTGATGGCTGTTGGCAAGATGCTGGTTTGCTTGGGCTGGTGCATGGAGAGGGCAGAAGCCCACTCTTCTTCTGTGATGCTTTTCCAGCTGTGGCGGGTGGTTCCAGTGGTGGTAGGTCTGTGGTAGTGCAGGATGGGCATGCTAAAATGGACAAGGGCATGGTCGGTCCAAGTCAAAGTTGCAGGCTTGTTGACTGCAATATTGCTGATTGAGGAGAAAATCAAGTCCATTAGGAGACTGGCTGTGTAGGTGGGTTCAGTAATGTGTTGGGTGAGGCCACGGCTTCTAACGTTTTCTGGAAGCGTGATAGAGTTTGGGTCAGTGCAGTCTTCTAGGTGAAAGTTAAAGTCTCTTAGGTGGATGAATGTGTTGGCATTGACAATGAGGAATGCAACGAAGTCCGTAAAGTTGCTGGCAAAATTGGTACAAAGACCTGGTTGTCTGTATATGAGGGTTCCATCCAGGAATAAGTTGGTTGTATCTGGATGGGAGGTGTTCGATGCATCTGGTGGGGATGTCCGTGTAGGTGGTGCAACTGATGGTATTCTTGATTATGATGGTGATTCAACCTTGGGCTTTTGCTAATGGTCACTGAAGATGAAATACTAGGAAAAGCGAGTGAGCATGCCTTCAATCAAAAGGCCAAGGGAATAATGCTAACAGTATTTTTGGAAGATTGCAGACAAGCTGCCACTTAGCTGGGTAAGAAGAAACTCTTGCCAACAGTAAGTTTGAAATGAGAGATCATTCACTCCACTATAAAGGTCCCTCTGAAACTAATGTGCAAGCCTGTGGAAAAAAGAGCACAACTCTTACACAGATGACCAGGCATAGAAAGAGAAATTAAATAAATGAGAAATATGTGTAATGTACTGATTATGATAACCACTGTGGCACATGCAAAATGCCACAGGAGAATACTGATGTATCTTTAGGCCCCAGTTGAAACATAGGCATGGATTTCATAGACCATTTGCATTTATTCCCTGTTGATTTATAGTATCAATTGCATTAATTGATTATAAGGCCAAAAGGCTAAAGTGCAAATGTGGTTACACCTCAAAATACACTAGATGGACAAACCTTTCCATTTATTATGTAGCAGAGTACCAGATAATAAACTATGCCCAGGTTTTCTATAGATAGAAAGTATCGGGGTCAATGCTATCACTTGGTGTAACACTTGGGGTTTTTCATATCTGCTGGTAGTAGCATCTTAGGGCTGATTATGGAAGGTGTCTTTATCTGAGGTATCTTGACTTGTTCTCCATTTGCACACCGGTTTCTTGCAGTGACATTTCACCAGCCTGAGTTCCGCTGTATAATCGCTGGCCTGCAGTCAGGATCTTGCCATGGGTTGCGCTTATAGGATGCCAAAATGTTGGCGAATGCAGTGATCTAGTTGTTGAGGTTTTTGATGGCTTTCAGCAACTTGCTTGTGGGCTCAGGCCAGTGCATGTAGATGGCAGAAGATCGCCTCTCTTCTGTGCTGCTTTTCCAGCTACGGCGGGTGGTTCCAGTGGTGGAAGGTCTGTGGTGTTACTGGATGGATATGCTGAAACTGACAAAGGCATTTTCTGTCCAGGTCATAGTTGCTGGTTATTGATTTTGATGATGTAGATTGAGGGGAAAAAACGGGTCCAACAGAAGTCCAGCAGTGTGGGTGGGTTCAGCAATGTGAAGGGTGAGGCCAAGATTTCTGAAGTTTTTTAGATGGGCTACAGAGTTTTGGTGGGTGTGGTATTCTAAGAGGAAGTTAAGGTCTCCGAGGAGGATGAAGGTACCGGCATTGACAATGAGGGGTGCAATGATGTCCATGAATTCACTGACAAACTTGTTCTTGTGGTCTGTATATAAGGGTTCCGTCCAGGGATGAGTTGGCTGTATCTTGAATGTGAGGTGTTCCATGTAATTGGTGGCGATATCTGTGTAGGTAGTGCACCTGATGGCAACCTTGAATATCATGGCCATTCCACCTCCAGGCTTGTGCTTACAGTCACTGAAAATGATTCTAAGTCGTCTTCGGGGAATGTACTGCTATATCTGTTTGCAATGTAAACCCCAAAACAAACATGTAAAAAAAAGCTTGTGAGCATGCATTCAGTCGATAGGCCAAGAGAATAACACTAAAAGTCTTTTTGACAGATTGCGGAAGAGCTGTCACTCTGCAAAAAAATATTGCTGGGAATAAGAAACTCTTGCCAACAGTGAGGTGAGAGATCATTCACACAACTCATAAGGTCTCTGTGAAACCAATGACCAAGCCCGTAGAAAGAAAAGTCCACAGCTCTTAGAAAGATGACCAGGCATGGGTGGAGAAATTCAATAAATGTGGAATGTGTACAATGTCCTGTTTATGATAACCACTGTGGGACATACAAAAGTGCCACAAGATAATACTGATGTATCTTTTGGCACTGGTTGAAAAATAGCCATAAATTTCGTAGGGCTTTTGCATTTATCCCCTGATGTTTTATAGAATTGTTTGTATTAATTGATTTTAAGCCAATATGGCTGAAGTGCAAATGTGTTGTGGCCCCACCTTGAGATGCTTATGTATTTGAGAATTTACATTTGTCCATTGTTGTGTATAATGTGGCCTGACTTACAACTAAAAGAAAGATATCATTTCTTTAGAATAGTATTACAATGTTAAAATATACACTTTTTCATACTGATGCAAAGGGCAAGTTGGAAGAGTGTTTATGACCCCAAAGGAAAACATGCTAAGAGTAGAAGCTATTACCAGAATATGGTGCATACTGTCAAGGAAAGTTTATTGATGTATCATAACACACTTCACATTACAATAGATGGGCTACCTTTCCATCAATTATGTAACAGAGTACCAGGTAATGAAATATGACCAATGTTGATGTGGATAAAACATTTAGGGCATCATTTAACAAATTTGACAGAGATAAACTTTAGGACCATTAGTAAAAAAAGGAAAGAAAGCCTTGTAAGATGGTGTAATCGGGGTGCTTGTGAGTCCCATCAGCAATGAGACCACAAAGTTGACATGGTTTCAATAATTTAAACATAGGCTCAAACTTGACCCAACCCTATGGTAGCTGCGGTGCAGACCAGACAGGCCTACCTTGAAAAATGTATAAAGTTTGAGTAGCAACAAACCACTATGTTTTTTTAGAAAAATGGCCCCAAAGTTAAGAAAATCCAATAGGGGGAACTGGAAATATGAATTTTTTAAAGCTTTAAAGCAAAACGCACCAAGAAAAAGTAAAGCACCAATTAGTAATATCTGTTCACAGTTGACAGCCAGCTAGACATGGTTTCATGTCGACCGCAATGGAGCACGGGCCTGAAGCACCAAGCGGATTTGTCCTGGTCAAAGATTGTACTTTCTGACTTAATCTCCAAAACTGAAGTCGAAATTCTCCAGTAAGGCGAGATTGCATGCCACATTTGACTTAGTCCTATCAAAACCAGATAGCCATCGGACGAGGTCCAGCTGAATCCGGTGGTTTGGTCGGGAAAAGCTCAGAGTGGAAGAACTTCAAATTTTGCAGCTACAGAAGTCCTCATGTTGGGGAGATACTTTTTGCTCCATCACCCAGTAAAAATATCTACATTCGGAATTAGTCACTTTTATGAAGCTCAAAATCCTCCAGCCGGACAAGCCTGAAGATGTATCAGATGAAGTTGCTTCAAAATCGTACACCTTTGCCCAGAGGTCCCCCTGATTGCTTAGGAGGGATTTGAAGACAACAAATTTTCAAAGTCTTCAATCTTTAGGGTTTCTGAAGTAGTTCCTTTAGACCTCTTTGAAGGCTCCCAAGTCCTCAGTGACAGCACTTAGAGGCGAGGACTCACTCCAGCATATGCAACCAGAAGGGTCCAAGCTAGATCCAAATGCTACTGACCAGCTGAGCACTTCAGGAGAAAAACTCTTACGGCCCATTGTGTCTCTGTAGCCACAATGGAGGCCAGCCAACCAATCCTTGCAAACCACTTCTTAGTGCTTCGTACAAGTGAAAGCAAGTCCAGCCTTTAAGGTCTTTACATGGGAAACATCCATTACAACGAAGTCATTACAACGACCTACCTTTACAACGCAACTGTTACAACGCAAATGCCTTTACATCACATGGCATTACAATGCATGCCATTACAATGCATGTCACTACAATGCATGCCATTGCAACGCATGCCATTACAACACATCATAAGGTAAGTAATGGAGATTTTTTTAGTATTAGGGTGGGTATGGGTTTTGGGGTACATGGGAATAGTAATTTTTACCCCTACACTATCTAACACTTTCCCTACTGTTGCACTCACTGGAGTGGGAATAGTAATTTTTACCCCTACACTATCCAACACTTAGTAATTTTTACCCCTACACTATCCAACACTTACCCTACTGTTGCATTCACTGGAGTGGGAATAGTAATTTTTACCCCTACACTATCCAACACTTACCCTACTGTTGCCCTAAAAGTATTATGCATTGTAATGGTATGTGTTGTAATGGTATGCGTTGTAATGGAATGCGTTGTAATGGTAGTTTTTAAAAATGCGCTGTAATGGCATGCGTTGTAAAATCATGCAATGTAATGGTAGTTGCGATGTAAAGACTACGTTGTAAAAGCATGCGTTGTAATTGCATGCGTTGTAACGTCATATATTCCTTTACACAGGTCTCAAACAAAAGTTTGAGTTATCTTCTGCTCTTTCACAAGACCAGAGTGTTCTAATGAGATGTGAGTGAAGTGCCAGCATTTGTAGGATTTACTATGCATGTGATATTGACTCCTGGAGGCTCCCTAAACAATGTGAAAAGCATCTCCAAGGGCAAACCTTTGTCCATTGGCAGCACATCCTGTTTGCATTACTGCAAACTATCGCCCATTGCAGTATTCTAAGTAAAAATCAACATGTCAGCCTCTTTCTCCTCCTGAAAGTCAAAGGTGTGTCTAAGGAAATGAGCAGTCACAACCTCCTCAGCTACACCAAATTGGTTTTGGGACCAGCACTCTTTCCCACTCAGCTGATGCCAGCCTGGCTAGAGAGGGCCTACAGAATATAAAGGCTTTGCTTCCCCATTTTTCTCTTTAAGCTTAGAATGGGCATGCTTCTACATGGTGCCTCTCAGGTTAATGAAGTTCCTTCATCCTTACCAGCTATCCTTCCTGAACTGATATCTGTCACATACCTCACACCCTTGGTCTTCCTGTCAATGGGCCTAAGCCACTGTTCCTGTTCTGAGAACAGTTTTCATACCTCATTAGGAGGAAGAACTGGCAAGGATATCTGCCTATTACTAAAAGCAGGTAAAACGTGACTTTTAAAAGTCACTTTTCCTAAATAAGTATTGAATATTCAACTTTACCAATGAATTGGATTTTTAATGAACATGAAAAATAGTGTTTGATTTTAATTTGCAGCAGGTGCACTTGCCAATCAAACTCACGTGGAATAACTGCCAAAAATCAACAGGTGTTGTTTTCTAGAAACACACGGCTGGTTCCTATTTAAATCCTGCTTGGGCCTCTTTGTCCCACACTTACCTGCTTCCCTATGCCGAGCCTCCTCTCTCTGTCTTCTGTTCTCCACTTCAGGCTGCAGCTGGCCCTTGGCCTTGTTCTGACCCCGCGACCACTCCAGCATCAGATTCCCTAGAGAAAGAAATAGACAACAAAGAAACAAGCTGACATCAGGTATTTTGCTAAAAACTGTTATCGTTTCTTGTGCTCTGAGGTCAGTAGCGGTTGATTCTTAGAAACAAAATAATAATTTGATTTTTTTAAGCACACCATAGACTCTCACAACTAGCACGGCTCTGCCAAGAATAAACCATTCTAGCCCTAAAGTCTTCTGTGCGCCCTAGGAGTACAAGTTGGGTAGATGCCGGCTTGACACATGGACTACAATTGGGGCATCTAGGTGCAGCACATGACAAGTGGGTGCCAAGGGATTCCTTGCACTGCATTTGGGACACTACAGGATAATTGGGATGACATCCATTGAGCGATTCATTGAGAATCCATACTCCAACTCCAAGGTGACAAAGGCATTCTGACTGACAAGACAGAGCACTACTAGATGTCTGTTTGGGGTATGAACTAATGGCATACAAATAATTTTTTATGATTTTGTTGAACAACTACATTGTGAGTCAAATCACTGTTCTTGTAATTTGCAGATATTCCTCTGACTAGGCGTTCCTACAAAATGGGTGACAGGCCTTTTGAGACCCCACTGTAGCAGCCACAGAGGAGCAGCACAGCATCTGGTTTGTCTTTCTCAATCTCAACCCCCTATCCCCTTGGGCCCTGCCACCAGTACAGTCTCATTTCCTGTCACTGGCGATAGACCCTAGGAGGAACTCAAGGATCTACTGTAACCCTATCAGAACTGCCTGGTATTCAGGTGAGTGCCTCATGACAGAGAAGGCCATGTCACAACATTTAGTGGTCCCTTTAGGCGATGCCATGACTGACCATGATCAGATCATCATGGATGACTTGGCCCATGCCTTAGCAGGAGATATGACTAATACTGGCAATTTGGTGGGGTTAGTTCAAGCGCCTGCAATTAGAAATGAATAGGTCTAAAACAAAAAATGCAGCGCTTAAATATGAGTTGGAAAGGCATAAAGGCATAAATTATACAATGGAGGAATGCCAGACCTAAAGAAAACGGCCTTGTCCTGACCCCTACAACATTTAGAGAACCCTTTCACAAGATCGCATCCCCTTCCACAGATCAGAACCTACATGTATTAGTCACAACACCAAGCCTAGTGCCGTTAGCCCCCCAGAACACTTTCATGGTGACAATGCTAAATTTGTGACTTATGTGACCACATTCAACTGACTGGTAGCAGAGACCCGCTGGCCAGAAGAAAAGAGAATGTCCTTATTTTATCAAGGTCTAAAAGGGACAATCAAAAAGATTCACTCTCGCATATTGTAGACCTCCCTGATGATTGATCAGAATTTATTGACATAGTAATCAAACTAGATCCTCGATTAGGAGAGCGAAAGGGAGAAAGGTCTTATAATGATGCAAGGGTAGTCGTTCTTAAAATAGAAAAGAAAGAACTTGATAATAATCCCCGAGACGGAGACCCTATGCAAATCAGAGATATAAAAGGCATAATGAAAAATTAAGAAAAAGAACTCGACCGTAGATGGAATCTATGCCTTTACTATGGCAAAGCCAGGCACTTCACCTAGGTATGCACAAGCAAACCCAAAAATAGCAAAACTCAGGCCAGTATATAAGTTACTGATCAGGAACAAGGGAAACTAGGGCTCTCATTGAGAAAACAGATCGTCTCATCTGAAAGGCAATGCAGATCTTGCAATACTTGACTAATGTAGGGACGAGATTTCCTCGTCACTTGACCATCTGGGTAACAGTAATTCTAACAACACAAAAAAGACATATTCTGCCCATGCTCATTGACTCTGGGGCTACTGGGAACATCTTTGACCTGTCCTTGGCTGCTAAAGTTGGTCTCACAAAAATCCCAAAACTGGACTCCAAACCGGCACGATCGGTAGATGGTTCTGAATTATCCTCAGGTCTAATCCATTTCCAAACCGAGCCTCTGACCCTTGTTTGTGATAATGGACACACCAAAGAACTCATCTTTGAGTTAATCTATACCCCCACATTTGGTGTGATTCTGGGGGTGTCTTGGCTGGAACATCACAATCCCAAAATAGATTGGATAAGCTGCACAGTTACTCTAGATTCACCCTATTAGACTACTACTTGCTATCAGGATGCTCAGGAATTTAGACCACCCTTACATTGTGCTCTTGTCCAGGGAACAGAGGCACCAGAATTTCCCCAGGATTATCTCGTTTTTCAGGATGTTTTTAATCCTGTAAGAGCCTCTCAATTGCCTCCACACAGAGCATACGATGATCACATGGACCTCCTTCCTGGGACCACTCTTCCCTGTTGCAGAGTCTATGCCCTAACTGAGCCTGAGCCTCAATATTTAAGGAAATATATATACATATTATTGGAGATAGGCTTTATACACCACTCAACCTCCCCCGTATCCACTCCACTTTTCTTCATGCTCAAGAAGAATAAAGAGTTACGGGTTTATGAGGACTACAGAGCAGTAAACAAGGCCACCATTAAAAACCGGTACCCTCTTCCTTTAATTCCAGTCCTGCTTGATCAAGTAAGGAAGTCCACCATCTATACTAAATTTGTTCTATGCTGAGCCTACCACCTAATCTGAGTAAGAGAGGGCGATGAGTGGAAAAATGCTTTTAGGACCAAATTTGGGCTATACAAATATATGGTAATGCCTTTCAGGTTATGCAATGCCCCAGCAGCGTTTCAGTATTTCATTAATGAGGTTCTTTGAGAGTTCCTGGATCATCGTCTATACAGATGATATCTTGATATATTCCAAATCCGAACAAGAGCACATACCACATATGTGCGCTATTTTACAGTGCCTCAGGGAAAATGCCCAAGTCACTAAAATGGAAAAGTGTTCTTTCCATGTACCATCACTAGAATTCCTAGGCTACCGCTTGTCACCCTCTGGGATCACAATGGATCCCAAGAAGGTGGAGGCAACCATGGCGTGGCCAGCCCCTACCACTATCAAAGAAGTCCAGCAAATGTGTGGCTTTGCCAACTTTTACCATTGATTAATTTCACATCTTTCAGAAATAGTGGCACCTATAACACAACTGTTGAAAAAAGGTCAACCCACACTAAAAGAAACATTCACCAAGGCAACATTTCACCAACATCCCAATCCAGATCACCCTTTTATGTGGAGGCTGATGCCTCCCAGGCAGTTGTAGGAGGAGTGTTATCACAAACAAGCCCAAACACTGCCCATCTGCTTCCTATAGCCTTTTATTCCAGAAATCTCCTTCCTGCAGAACAAAATTATACTGTAGCAGAAAGGGAGCTTTTAGATGATTGCATGATGGCCTTCTGTCCTTCTTACCAAGGCATTAAAGTAATATGGTATGCATTCCCTTCCTCAGGCTAATCCCCATGCATATCAATGACAATACCTCTCAGCTCAAACTATCCTAAACCGGGAATGGTCTTAAGCAGGAAGTTCCTCTGATTTGTTTATTGCCCTCTATGATCTGATTCTTTGCTCTATACTAAGGCCTATTCATAAAGGTATTTTGGAGTATGTAAAGTAGTATTCCTGTTCTGCTCTTTTACTATTGGTACATTCCTTTGGGAACTATCCCCAAAGCATTTGGGAGCAGATTTACGAAAGCACTCATGAGTGAATGCTCTTACATGTCTTTTATGAATTTGTCTAAAACGGCTAAAATGGGAGCAAAATGTAAATATTTGGGGAATACTCATACAGTTAGGGGCATATTTACTAGCCCCTTGATGCAAGGGCATTGCCAACCACCAAATCCTATTTATCAGGCAATGCAAATCCATAGATACTGCGCATTCCTGCACTTTCACTTTGACACAGGGCAACGCAGCAAGGTGACTTGCTGCGCTGCGCCAAATACCAATAAATAGGCCCCTAAGTAGAAAAAGAAAGGAGTGTGTCCTATCTGCACCTTTACTAATAGGGAATTGGGTGTTTTGGGGTAGATTCACGTATATGCGCATGTAAGAGAGTACTGCTTTCTGTACTCATAAATGGTTTTGTGACAGGGCATTCAAGTGTTTTAGTACTTTAATCAAAGTAACTATTTCACCTTTTATGACCTTTCAAACATCCAGTAAAGTTTTCTGATCCGATTTTCGGACCGTAAATATTCAGCCAAGTGGATGCTTCCAGCCAAAGTTAAATTTATACTGTAAACTCGGAGGTGTTTTTCATTGCGTCTAGAGGTAAACAGAAAAAGCTGAACTTTACTTAATTCTTGAGGGATTGTTATTATATATTTAACCCGCACTCGCTTATAATTATAACTAGGGGAAAACTAGCTCTTTTAAGTCGAAAGATTTCAAAACTGTTTGTCATTCACAGACACTGCATATGTTGCAGTGCTCTTAGGACATTGTTTTGTGCCTGCATTATTTGTAGATTTCTATCAATACTATCCATATATATAGAAAAACACAATTCCCCATGACCTATTTACTTCCCTCACTTTCTGCAGTCGTATTTCCCATGACTCACAGCTAAAAATACAGTTTGGTCTGGTTGCATTTCGTCTTGCCTTCCCAGAAATGGGCCAAACACTGACACATGTCACAGTGATGGATATCAGTAGTAATACTTTTCAATCCTGTCATTGTACTCATTATGATGGAACCCTTCACAGCAGTGCGTGTCTGTCAGACTGACACATATGGGTGTCAATAAAAGCTTGTCTGTCTTAGCATGCCTATTTTTATGTTTTCATGACTTCTTTTTTCGTAGCGTGCACACATTGTACGCGTTTAGAAAGAGAGGGCACTGTGTTCCTGCACAGCTATCGAATTTCGGGGCATATTATCAAGGGCCTTATCTCCGCTTTTTTGGCTTTAAAAGCCAAAAAAGCGGAGATAATGTTTACGCCCTATTAACAAGGCAGTGCTAACATGCATTAGCGCATGTTAGCAGTCTTTTCACCGACGCCTCGCTTTGTATCTCTAATGAGATGCAAAGTGGGCGTTTCGTGTCAAAATAACACAGAAAATGTCCCTTACTGCACTTCTCCGTATTACCAAGCCGGCCCAGGACACCCATAGCGATAAAAAAGCCGCGCTAAGCGCGGTTATCGCCGTAACCTAACGTCTGCAAAATGTCAGACTTAGCTATATTTGTAAAGGGAGGTGGATTCTGAGGCTAAGTCCACATCTCCCTATTACCAAGGATTCCCTTATCGCCGCATTTGTATCGCTGGATTTCCAGCGATGTCCCCTTATTTGGCCGCTATCGCTGGATTTGTTATCGCTGTGGAGATAAACGTTGATGATAACACGTTATCTCAGCGATTCAATCCAGCGATAGCCGGCGATACAATAAATAGCGCTAATCGCGCACAGCGATACTTATCGCTGTGTGTTGATAATATGCCCCTTCAAGCTTGCACAGTTTTTGTACACTGTCCGCTGTTTTCAATCGGTTATTTAGCAGCTAATGTTAAAGTGTTCATATAAAATTGATCAGACCTGTACAATGCCTTTAGAATGTGTACAGATCTCCTCAGTCGTAGGCTATAAAGTGTTTACATTAAAAGTGAATTGTTTGGTTATTTAGGAAGAATCTTATTCCTATGAAGACTCCATACTATTCCTAGGCATTTAAACAGTTTTTGTCTGGGAAATGCTTCTATAGTTTATTTTAGCAGGTGTTGATCGCCATTTACAAGCCCCTTGCACCGATGGTGCGTTACTTTTTATATGGGAAAAAGTGACGCACTGGCGACGCAAGTGGCTTGTAAGGAACACCCGTACTTGCTAGTAAGAGGTGGCCGATCCAGTGCTAACTGATGATGATGAAGATAATGTCACTCTTAGCCCACGGCTCATACACTAGACATCCTTCTGCTAGGACTCCTGGCGGCGGCAGAAAGGTGTAGTCACAGAGACAGGTAAAGAGACAAGGGCATATTATCAAGAACGGCGTTAAAATTATCGCCGCTTTAGCGGCAGAAAACTGCCGCTAAAGCGGCGATAATGGGCTTGATAATATGCCCTGGAGAATTCCAATAGAAGCCCATGTTGACACCAGAACATGGGCTTCTATTGGAATTCTCAAGGGCATATTATCAAGCCCATTATCGCCGCTTTAGCGGCAGTTTTCTGCCGCTAAAGCGGCGATAATTTTAACGCCGTTTCTTGATAATATGCCCCACAGTTTTTTAAGCTTCTGCGGAAGAGAAAATGGTCATCTATGTTTCAGAGAAACTAGAGAAAAGTGTTCTAATCTTTAGGAATAAGTGCCAAGTTATTTGGCTGTATTTCAGGTCCCTTGCAGTCATAGCGGCCGAGTTTACACACTGCTTATGCGTGACATTTCAATGATTTCACTGCACTTATGAGTGATATTTTACTGCCACATGCGTGACAGTTCAGTGACATTTTCTCTCAAGTGAATCAAGCAATAAAATCCATGTAAAGAAGTAAGTATTGCAATTTAGGCGCTTTTGAGCAATGAGAACTTCTGCAAAACCCCTGAAAAGGAAGGTCACTAGCCTACTGGGCATGTTTTACAAAATAAACTAGTGAAGGATGTGGGGCTGTCTGATAAACAAATCAATGCACAATAGGATAGAAGATAATCTTCCATAACCAATGTATGAATATGTTCAATTTAATTCTCAAAAATGCATATCCATGATGTTCATTTGAAACATTAAACTTCAATGATCTGGAAGAAGACTTAAAAAAAACAGTCATGTATGTTTAATACAGCTCTTTGTACTGCACTTCTGCCATTTTTAAGTGCTGACAAAGCATATTTTTAAAATAGTCGCACTCACCCTAACTTTTATGACTTTGCTAAAGAAGTAGGCACTGTAGATAATCATGGCTTCCTCAGCCTCTGTTCCCCTGGGAACTAGAGAGAGCTTCACTGTTTTCACACAAACACCTAGATATCTGCATAGATACCCAAATACTGAGGCACACGAAAAGCAGTCCATAAAGTGTGTAGGTCAGTGACCATAAAAGTGATCAGAGATAGTCCATTTCAAATTTTTCTTTCTTTTATTTTCTGATCTTTTTCGTATCAGTACGGTGAAACAAGCTGGCAGCCGACACGTGTTTCGTCCTATGGACTTTTTCAGGCGAAAGCGAACGGAAAATAAAAAGCGAGATGGGAATTTCAATAGTAGGAGGTCCTAAAAGTTACCGAGCTCCATACGTTATTGCTGACAGAAAATCTCAGAATGTAGAAATCATTTAGAATGCAAGCCGATGTCGATGTTGTCCCGCAACAGTTAAAGCGGGGCACGACCCGTATGTGGCCTTGATAAGCCTGTACTTTGCCTGTCTGGACCAAAACTCTTCCCGCAAATCCTCCAAGTGGCGGGAGGATCATTACCTTGAGAGCACCAAAACATACTGTTTGCTGTATATATTACTCACTGGCTAATATTTCAAGTAGATGTGCATTCGCAAAGGGCATTGCCACCTGTTGCTTTTTTGTTTTGAACCTAGATATCTGCATTGGTAGTAGGAGCTATAGAGCAGCCTTGCCTCTATCCTGGGAGCTAGCGAGAGCTCCACTGTTTTCACACAAACACCTAGATATCTGCATTGGTAGTAAGAGCTATAGAGCAGCCCAACTGAGAGCTCAACTGATGACACACCAGTGCCTAGATATCTGGATTGGCGGTTGGCACTATATAGCAGCTTGCCTCCAACCTCCTGAGAGCTGGTAGGGGCTCACCTGTTTACACACAAGCACCTAGAGGTCTGCATTGGGAGTAAGTGCTATAGAACAGTTCTTCCGCTATCCTAGGAGCTTGTGAGGGCTCCACTGATCTCACACTTGTGTCTGGAAATGTGCATCGGGAGTTGGCGCTGTAAAGCAGCTCAGCCTCTATCCTCCTGAGAGCTGCTGGGGGTCCACAGATCTCACACTAGCTCCTAGACATCTGCTGGATTTGAAATACCTTCTGTATGAGTCTTAGATGTGCTAACCAAATAGCAAATAATGTTTTCTATCTGGTAGTCATCAGAGCCAGCTTCCCACACTGAATCCAAAATCAGAGCAGGGCCACCAGTAAATGTATGGACACCGCATTTCCCGGCCCTCAAATACCCCCCAAAATTATCATCAGGACTCTTTATTTGTGCAGTGTCCTTTGTACATAAAATGCTCATCTTCATATTGGGCCTACCAGCAAACAGCCCAATGAAGCAAATTCAAAGTTCAGTTAATTATTTTCCCCATGTTTTTTGTCAATTGAAGCTCGAGTCATAATTTACATTTCCAAACTTCTGTGTAGGAGCAGTTGTAGACTCCCCTGTTTTCGACAAGAATACAGCGCTGCCCCAGAGACTGCCATGCTGAACACAGGCAGTCTTCAAGCTGGGCTGGGGGGCAACGGAAGGTGATGATATTTGTGGCTGAAGTGAATGCCTATCCTGTCATGAATGACATCTTATAGGCGCTGCAAATAAGCTCATAGTTGCCAGCTGCCTCTGCTTGAGTTGCTGTATGCCGTGCTATACTTTCCTCAGGGTCATTAGGCTGCTGCTGGCACTTTTAAAGTTTGCTCCGGATCAGAGATGGTGCAACATGTGTGTTGTGAACAGAAACCATAGGGCAGACAAACTGACAAGTAGTTATAAGTTAAATCCAAACAGCAAACTCAATGGCTATTGGGGTGGGTGCACTGGAAAAAGAAGCATGTGATACAAAGTAATACCTTAGCCGGACGCAGGCAGGCCATCACCATAGCAACCAGTCACCTAGACCTGTATCCAGCATATTATAGCCTGAGGAAGTACACAGGCTTTTTTTATTTCCATACCCCCTCAGAGCTGCTTGCAGCACCTCATTTTCCATTAGGAGATAGGCTGTGCAGGATATTAGCATTTAAGTGTGGTGAATCGAACACCTGCACTGAAATGCTTTATTCTGACCTCTGATGCGTGCTACTAAGCAAGGCTGGCCAATCAAGTGCTCTGGGGGCCCCTAAGGGCATGGCAGCCCTGGAGTAGAACCAGAGGCACCAGAGTGGAGAACCTGGAGGCCCAAGTTTACAGAAGCAGCTAGGGCACTCATACCACACCCTTAGACATCAGTAGAAGTAGGAGGCTGTCTTCCCCTCAGCTTGATCACTTTGCCCACTGGCTGGAGCTTCATGCTCTGTTCCTCTCAGTCTGTAACTTCTCGAGACCCAGCTTGCGATGAAGCTCACTGGCGAGTCCTGGGGTGCACGAGGAGGAGAGCAATGTGGTGTAATCTATAGGCCAGGAAAATTTGTGTGAAGGCCTCTCCAGCCAAAGGTTTGAGGGTGGCCGGCAGCCTTAGTGTGGCTTGTGTTTTACAACAGAAGACCTAGGATCTTGGGCACAATGAGGAGGCTTTGAGGATGCCATAGATCTTAAAGAAGGAAACACTGTGTGGAATTCATTTGAATGGAGCTACTCTGAGCTGTACCAGAATTAAAGCACATGATTGTTTCCATTCTACTCTGACTGCATTCTGCGAGAGCTTGGCAATACTTCTGTGTAAATTGAACTGGATTGAGCCGCCCCCATCCATGCATTTTGGCTGTGTAGTTTGGTGCTATTCCCCCACAGTGTTGTCTTTCGCAAGTCCTGCCAAGCTGGGGAATGAGGTCCTGATTCACAAAGGTAAACTTACACTTTTTTTTTTAAATATATTAATTTGTTTTTATTGAATTTAATACGAGGCAAACTTATAACACAACATTACATCTTATCAAAAAACAAAAAAAGTTCTTTACACATGTTAATATTGGCACCCCACATTGCATCCCCACCCCCGAACTAAGCTCGCCCCGCCAATGCAGGGGTCGCCATCTGGAAACACCACAGAGAAAATACAAGTCTAGCAGTAGCGATGTTGCGTGGACCTCTGAGACCCTGTGCGTTTGGCTTATATGTTCAGGGTATTGTTACTCCGTTCCCCTGGGGTGTGGTCACTGAGTGCTGTGTCCGTCCCTCTGGTGGATAAGTACATTGTGTAAAGGCCCCAGAAATGTTTAGGTCGGCTCCGCGGGGGGAGAAGGTCACTGAAGTTTTCTGTTTGAGTGCTGCAGTACAACATGTCGTGTGACCACTGGGCAAACGTAGGTGTGGGACCACGAAGCCAGCAGATAGCCACCCTCCTCTTAGCAATCAGAAGCTCCATGTCCACTAGTCTGCGCACCCCCTTAGGGATCTGTTTAGAGTATCCTAACAAGGCCAGAGCTGGGTCTAGGGGAAGGACCAAGGCTGTCACTTTTTCCAGCTCACGAAAAACGGATTCCCAGTAAGTGTAGATTCCGGGCCAGGACCAGGCTAAGTGCAAGAAGTCGGCCATCCGTGCCTTACAACGGTCGCATACAGGGTCATCCCGCAACCCATATCTATGTAACCTCTCTGGGGTGTAGTACACTCTATTTAAATATTTAAAATGAATCAGTCGGTGTCTGCCATTCAGAGAGATGCGCTGTGTGTTGGTGCAGCAGTACGTCCACATGGGGTCATCAATGTCCCTTTGTAGATCTCTCTGCCATTCTAGCCTGGCTTTAGTGTAGTGGTTAGCTCTGTGTGCCATCGATAACTTATATATAGTAGAAACCGCGTTGCGGGGGGATTTCGCGTTTATGATGTATGTCAGGGCAGTGAGCTCCGGGGGTTCGATGAGGTCCTCCCCTAGTATATTTAGAAGAGCATGTCTTGTTCTAAGGAACTGGAAGCGCGTGAGAGGGGTAGGGGCCACGTCCAGGGTCGGCAGGCCCTCCCATGTCGTGGCAACACCGTCGTGAAATAGATCACCCGCAGTGGAAATGGCCAATGAATTCAGCGCCCGCAGGACTCCTCTATCTGAACAAGGTGGTAACCAACTGCACCACTCAATTGGCGTGACTGGTGAATATAGAATTGCACCTGCCTGGAGCTGCAGCAAACGTTGCCAGGCGTGGCACGTGGTATTGATAGAGTCAAGTATACCTGTTCTGCGGTCAGCGGTCTTGAATAACGTGGTAGGTAGTGGCTGCGGAGCAGCGGTGAGCGTTTCTATACGTAGGTGCGGGGTGTCCAGCGGGCCGTGCATCCAGTAATATGCATGCGCACTCTGCGCAGCTCTATAGTATAAGTCAAGGTCAGGAGCGCCAAGGCCCCCCATGTGGTATGGCAGCGTGAGAGTTTGCCATTTGACCCTATCTTGTTTACCCGCCCAGGCTAGCCGCATCATCAACGATGTGATCCGATGAAAAAAGGAACTAGGCAACACCATAGGGATATTAGTAAACAGGAATAGTAAACGCGGTAGGACCACCATTTTCATAATGGAGATTCTTCCTAACAAGGACAGGGGTAGCTTAATCCAGCGATCGATGTCTTCTTCCAATTTACTGACAGTTGTGCCGTAGTTCTCTCTGAACACAACCTCAGAGTCTGTATGCACTTGGAGACCCAGGTATCTAATCGCCTCCGAAGACCATTGAAGCGGGTAGGTAAACTTACACTTTTGTGTACGTTTATGAATGTTTGGTGTTCACAAAGGGATTTACGAGTGCACGAGTTCACCAAGGGATTTACATTTTATGTGTGGAGACGCTGCACTCATAAAGATAGTACTCGTAAATCCTTTTATGAATAGCAAACAATCATACATTTAAACAAAATTGCAAATTTACTTTTGTGAATAAGGCCCTAATTGTTTCATGCCTCACTGACCCACTTGTCACCATGAGACCCTTCCCGGCGTGGGAACTCATTGAGGTCCTATTGTGGTCACAGAGATCACACCAACCATTTTTAGGCATTTAGGCTGCTGCAGTTCAAGGATATTCTCCCAGCAATTGAAATATAATAGCTGCGGGTCCTTTAGATTGATAAGGCAGACGAATCCAAGGGGCACCGTACAATATCTGTAAAAAGGGAGCAATACTGGTAGTAAAAAAGAAATTAAATAGTAAGAAGCCCTTGTCTGCAAAAACCTAGAAGAATTGTGGTGGCTGGAAAGAAAAGCCAGCCCAGAGTGTGCTCCAGGAGGAGGATGGGAGGATTTCCATTGGCTTGGGCACTTCTAGTCAACCACTGGTCTCATCAATAGGAGATCTCATGAGGAAGAATTTTGGGAAAAATAAACAATCACAACCCCATTTTAAACTCCTCATTAGGACCTTGAATCAAAAGGAGAGATTCTGGATCTATTAGTTCATTTGCTATAGACATAGACAGTAGCTTCTCGGTACTGGACCTTATACTTGACCCAGAGAAAAAGCCTGTCTCTCAGCCCAGTATTATCCTCATCTCCTTAAATGTGTTCTTTAAGTCTATCATGTCAACACATAGTGACCACTTAATTGAAAGAATCATTGGGACTGAAAGAATCATCTGTACAAGATAAGCATGGTTCATCTTGTGGTAAATTTGTAGGGATTACTAATACCAGTGGTAATCTCAACTTTAATGATAATCTTTTACAGAATCAGTTTATGTCCTCAATGGATACCAGTAGGCTCGATTTTGGATTTGCCTCTGCTTATGAAGAAAGTTTTGCAAGGAATTTTTGAGTCACTGGTATTAAATAATGATGAAGCTAAAAAACAAGCTCAGCTCATAAAAAGTATAACAGAAGAGTTACTACCAGTTGTAGGAGTTGTAACAGAGGTGTTTATGTTGGGATAATGCCCCGTAAAACATACACCAAAAAAAAAAACAATTCATAAATACTAATTATTGTAAACAATTATATACAATGTGCAAATTGCATTGTTATAAGGCATAATAAATAAGATAATGTAAAAAACACAATTAAAAAAATATCAAAAGCTAACTTTAATCCTTTCAGCTGAAACTAAACAGAAACTGAATATTTACTTATGCTGGAAACAATTACAGTACTCGTATTGAACCTCAAAACGCTTAGAGCTGGCTGTTATTGTCAAAACCCCAGATTCCAACAGAGGGGACGAATCCATTTCCTTCTTGTGGAAGAATAGCTAAGGCAAAAAACAAGACATGTTCTATATCATCTTTCCTTAAGCCACATGCCTTACACAAGTCATTATTCAACTTGCTACTGTCCCATTTACAGGTTCAACAATTAAGCATTAAAGTGCCAAATCTAGGGGGGGGGTGGCTTAGCCGAGCAGCAAGATGGCCGCTTGTTAAGCGAGCTCCGCCGGCCGGGCTAACTATCCTGCATAATCCTAACACCAGCGGAGACATTGTACCCCAAACCAATCGGAGCTGCACTCCCTGCACTGTGCTGCACTGGATGAGCCAGTTTTGGAGGCTCGGGAACGCCCGAAGCGCGAGGCACGGTCTGCAACGCACTGAATCAAGGGTGAGCGCGGACGCACTGCGGCCCTGCCTTCCGGCCGGGCCCTCCAAGATTGAAGGCCGGCGCTGCCGGTTACCTCGAGCCGCTACTATCAGCCGAACATCTCTCAACTGCGGCGTGCATTGACTGGTCTGTGCAGGGGTCGGCGTGACCAGGGAGGCTGCAACCGGGTCTGTCGGCGGAGGAGGCCATGTGGCGCCGTGGCGGCAGCTTGGACCTACCTGTCTGGGGCTCGCGGCTGCGGTGGCGGAATCATTGCGCTGTGTAACTGGCGCTGGTCCCGGCGGATCTGAACGAAGGCCTGCCTCTAACGCCCTGAGGTGAAACCTACTTGTCCTGTGGGGCTGAGGCGTAGATCGCTGCTGGGGGCGCCGTTCAGTGCTGCAGCTGCGGACCTGGTTGGCCCGCTGAGTTGGTGAGAGAGCATCTGTGGCCTACCTCGCGGGAGCCCTGCCGACATGCGTGACACATCCAAACAGCAGCTACATCCATTGAGGGAGCGAAGAGCACCAACCAACACACCAGACATTGATCACCCACGGCGTGCCTAAACGGCGGCAAGACGGACCACGGAGAAGAGCTAACGCCGCCTGTGATCACCTGGGACACTGTGCGGGAGACCTCCTGAGCCAACAGTGAGTACCCATTGAGGCCTGCGGGCCCCCGTGGACTCTAATTCGATCCAAAACAACCCAAGATCACATTTGAGAGTAAGCGCCACACTCGCACCATGGACTCTAATTCTGAGCCTGACCTTGAATCCCAGCCTAGCGGAGATCCACAAGAGGAAGATTTAAGGTCCATCATGTTAGAAGTATGCACAAACCTAAAATCTATTGACACTAAACTCGAAGGGCTAACGTCCAGGTTGGACTCAGTGAAACGTCAAGTAGATTTGCATGACACCAGGTTAGATGCTTTAGAAAACAGTGCGACAGAAGCTCCCGAATTCCAATATGGAAAAAGTCCTGTCCGTAATACAATCGAAGAACGAGGACTTGGAAGCGCGCTCTAGGCGCAACAACCTCCGCATAACCGGAATACCGGAAACCACAGCCATTCCTAAAATGGAACCGTACGTTGAAGAGCTGCTGCGTGATTTGTTTCCTTCGGCACTATCGGCCGTTTTTGTGGTGGAGAGAGCGCACAGAACATTGGGCCCTAGACCACCGGTCGGCGGCACCCCCATGCCCATAATAGCGCGTCTCTTGGACTACCGAGACAGGGACTTCATCTTAAAAGCAGCTAGAAACCATGGCCCCATCAACCATCAGGGCAATAACATTTCCATCTTTCCTGATTTCACCCCCCTGGTCCAGGCCGCACGCAAGGAATTCCTCCCCACTAAACGCCTTCTGCACCGTGCAGAGATCCCGTACGCAATGCTGTATCCGGCTAAGCTCAAGATTTCATACGACGGACAGGCCCACTTCTTCACCGATGCCAAATCAGCCTTTAAATATGCCAAACAGGTTTGCTCCGGACAACGCTCGCCTCATCTCGCCACAAACTGCCAAAAAAGAAGCAGGTCTCAGCGACAATGACTGATGAGGAAATGCTACAGCGGTGCGGTGCATTGCGCCCCCATGACCGCGCTGACCCTTGTGCCTTATTCCTCATCTCGCGCTTGGGTGCTGTGCACTAATACAATTGCTCCTGCAGCTCACTTGTCTATCCTGCATACACTCTTTGCACCTACAGTACAGCCCGGCCACCCTGCCACACGAGCAGGGGTGCTCGCCGGCAACTCATGGCCCCGCAGGGAGAACTCCCATCGTTCCAATTGACTGTTTCGTTTATGGGATTGTTGGGGTGGGGGAAGGGGGGATTTTCACAACCTGATTGGGGGGTTGGTGTGGGAGGGGGGAGGACTACGGGGTGTCATAAGTTAAATGGTAAGTTTGGTTTTGTCACTAGGACACTGGCTATATACGCTCCACCAGGCACAAACATGAGTCCAACAGAGTCCTATCGCACACATTGCATCTCATGCACGGACACCGCATGCAAGCATGTGTACTCGCGCAACTTGAGGGGTCTGAGTCACACCTCTCTCACTACCGCACATACTCAATGACGATGGCTACATGCATCACTTGGAACATACGGGGCCTCAATGACCATAGGAAGGCTAGGCTGGTTCATGCCTACTTGATAAGACACAAGATTGACATATGTTTCCTGCAAGAAACACATCTCCAAAGTGCCAATGACTCCAAACCCCATCACAGTCACGGGGGGAGATACACTCTGCTGTGTATTCAAATTACGCAAGGGGGACAGCAATCCTGATTAGACGTAATATAGGTTGGACCACAACTGGCTCGACTATTGATCCAGACGGTCGCTATGTCATACTGAAAGGCACCTTGCACACTACACCCGTAACCTGATTGGGGGGTTGGTGTGGGAGGGGGGAGGACTACGGGGTGTCATAAGTTAAATGGTAAGTTTGGTTTTGTCACTAGGACACTGGCTATATACGCTCCACCAGGCACAAACATGAGTCCAACAGAGTCCTATCGCACACATTGCATCTCACGCATGGACACCGCATGCAAGCATGTGTACTCGCGCAACTTGAGGGGTCTGAGTCACACCTCTCTCACTATCGCACATACTCAATGACGATGGCTACATGCATCACTTGGAACATACGGGGCCTCAATGACCATAGGAAGGCTAGGCTGGTTCACGCCTACTTGATAAGACACAAGATTGACATATGTTTCCTGCAAGAAACACATCTCCAAAGTGCCAATGACTCCAAACCCCATCACAGTCACGGGGGAGATACACTCTGCTGTGTATTCAAATTACGCAAGCGGGACAGCAATCCTGATTAGACGTAATATAGGTTGGACCACAACTGGCTCGACTATTGATCCAGAAGGTCGCTATGTCATACTGAAAGGCACCTTGCACACTACACCCGTAACCCTGGCTGCTGTATACGGCCCCAACATTGACGACCCAGCCCTATTTGAGACTATCTGGTCTAAAATCACACTAGTGGGAGAAGCATCGGTCATATGGGGAGGTGATTTTAACGTTGTCTTACAAGACTCCTTAGACAGGGTAGGAAGCACCCGAGAACTACACCCCAAAGCAAACAGTACACTTACAACTATAATTCAAGAACATGATCTCGTAGATGTCTGGTGCTCCTGGCATCCACATACCAAGGAAGGCACCTGCATTACCGCCTTCCACGGAGCATGGACCAGACTAGATTACTGGCTGTTATCCAAGAATGTGACCACCTGGACCACGGCCGTCAAACACTTACCACACACCCTGTCCGACCACGCCCCAGTGCTGTTCACTTGGACTGTGCCGCTGTCACTACTACGTGCCTTTAGCTGGCGTCATGCCTTATCAGACGCGGCCTTCAGAGAAGAGGTATGCGAGGAACTCCAGCAGTACTTTGCTATCAACGAAAAATCGGTAGACTCACCTTCCACACTGTGGGAAGCTTTTAAAGTCGTCATTAGAGGAACGTGCATAGCTAAACAATCAGGGGTCTTAAAATCTATTAGGTCCACCTTGGAGAAACTGGAAGGAGAGATACATCAAAAAGAACAACTATATTACCACACGGGTATCCCTGCAAATTTAGCCACCATTAGGGGAAAGCTATCCGAGTATGAAGCGGAGGCAATCCATGAGACACACTTTCTAGGCAAAAACGCTTGTGTTTGCAGATATGGGGAGGGAGACCGCCCAGGCAGGGCCTTAGCATGTTCACTCAGATCAAAACACCCTTCCTCATACATAACTGAACTGCTAGATGCAGACTCCAATCCGGTGCATGGTCAATCTGCTACTTTAGGAAGAATGAAGGAGTTTTATACAACCCTTTACACTGCCACACAAACCAACCCGAACCCTGCGCTGCAGGACTACCTGGACTCCATAGAACTGGTTTGGTTGAGCAATACTCACCGCGCATACCTGGACGAGCCCTTCTCAGTAGAAGATATCACTTGAGTAATTGGAGGTCTGCCAGGTGACAAGGCTCCTGGCCTTGATGGGCATACACCCGCCTTTTATAAAATGTATGCTGAAGAACTGGCCCCTCATCTATTAGCAGTCTATCAGGAGTCACTTGACAGCAGCTCCCTTCCCCCTACAATGCGCGAGGCAGTAATCATCACTATTCTAAAACCGGACAAACAAGCCAATATGTGTGACGCCTACCACCCTTTATCTCTGATAAATGTTGATGCAAAGATACTCGCTAAATTGATTGGAGACAGACTGCAACCGCTTCTCCCGACTGTTGCCAGGCCGGACCAATCGGGATTTATACCGGGGCGCTCAACCTCGCACAATTTGCGCACTTTCTTTTCTGTCGTGCACCAAATCGACCCAGCCTTACCTGCCTTGGCGGTGTTTCTGAACGCCACCAAGGCGTTTGACTCCCTGGAATGGGCGTTTCTCTTTACTATACTACCCAGAATCGGCTTAAGTGCAAATTTTTTAAAACTTACACAGCTATTGTACACGCGCCCTACAGCCAGACTCAAGATAAATGATTTACTATCAGACCCGTTCCCTGTGTCCCGCGGCACCAGACCGGGGTGTCCTCTTTCACACCTGCTATTTGCAATAGCGATGGAACCAATTGCGGCCCGGCTGAGACAACATCATACAGCCAGGGGACTGGGGTTTTCGGATAGGGGCCTGATAGTATCGATGTATGCCGACGACATCACACTCTACATGCGCGACCCAGAGACCAACCTCAATCCGGTGCTGCGGGAGATCCTGCTGTTCGGTGGCATGTCGGGCATACAGGTAAACTGGGCCAAATCAACTCTTCTTGCCCTAACGCCAGCACCTATAACGCTCGAACTGGACTTTCCCCTAACCTGGGCAGACGGGGCAGTAAAATATCTGGGAATATGGCTCAGCAGGGACCTACAAGACATATGGCGCCTGAATTATGGCCGGCTTGTCACTTGGCTCGAGAACAAAATAGCCATCTGGGCTAAGATGCCGCTGTCCCAGGCCGGCAGAATTGCTATTGCAAAAATGATAATTCTGCCCAAACTACTATACCTGTTTGTTAACATACCACTCATACTCACTCAGGCCTTCTTCCGTAAACTACGCTCTCTCCTTATCACCCGCATCTGGGCTGGGAAACAACCCCGCTTTTCCTGGGAGGTGCTGACATTGCCACTCGAGCAGGGGGGACTAGGAGCACCAGACATTGAACTCTACGCGCTAAGCACACAGGCGCAATACTTGCACTTTTGATCGCATCCTATTCCATTTCAGCCTCATGTTGCGATTGAAAAGACGTTGCTTCACCTGTCCCATTACCAGCAGCACTTTACTCTGCACACAAAAGGCAGAGAGAAGAAATTAACACAGTGGAGATGATGCCCTGTGCGTGGGAGGATCTCCGGATCCCCGCAAAATTGCCATTGTTATATGCCCCTTCGATACAGCTTGCACACCACCCCGGTATTTTTGTTTTGCAAGACACCAGCACTATTCAACGTGTGCGTCAGATGGGACTAGCCACGTTTAACGACCTCTATCCAGACAATAAATTCCTGGAGAACCCGCACAGTTCTATGAGCGCTCATACTCCCATCCTGGAATTGTTCCTATACTACCAATTAAGAGCCCACTGCAGCCGACTCCACCCAACCTTTCCATCTGTGCCAGCACCGATAGATGCATTAGAAAACATTCTAAGTCAGCCGTCACCCAAGAAACTCATTACTCGTATATACAGCATGACACAGCGCACCTCGCCGGTCACGACACCCTCTGCGTTGGAACTCTGGAGTGAAGATCTAACGCCACCCACCACTGAGAAGCAATGGACATACTGCTGCGCCCAGCTCCACCGCCTCTCACCCAACTACAAACTCAGGCTCATTCATTTTAAATACATACACAGGTTATACTGCACGCCCATACAACTGCACAAAATGGGACTGAGACCTGATGATACATGTTGGAGATGCGCTGCATCGCAAGCCTCCTTCCTCCACTTAGCATGGATATGCTGGCCCATCATGCAATTCTGGCATACAGTGTTTGATATTATCCATGAAGTGACAGGATTCCAATTTAGTCGTACTCCCCTCACAGCCTTACTGGGGCACGTGGCGGAGGCACCTCTAGGCACGGGCCGCTTGACGGCCATGATGCTACTTCTGGCCAAGCGGCGCATAGCGATACACTGGGGACAAGGGGCTCCCAACTTAAACAGGTGGATACAAGACATCTCTTACTGCCAGGAGATGTTGGCAGCATATTGGGAACTCATGCCCACGGCGTCCAGACCCAAAGATATCTGGGCACCGTTCGTCCCATGGGCAGCTGCACGTAATGCGCCGCCGACCCCTACGACTCGCGAGACTGACCTCACAAACCTCAACGACATTACACCATCCCCAACTGAGACCTAGCTTAGCCTCACTTACCCACTAGGTCCATCGCTGCACCTCCCTCGCACCGCCGCACAAGAGTGCACTGAAGCTACACGACATTCAGATGTCAAGTGAGGGGGAGAACCCACTTCTTATAACCATGCCAGTTCACCTCCTGCAGGTCCATAACAAGACGAGGCCTTGATGTACTGCTCTAACACTCTAATACTAAAAATGCATATGTATGGTGTACCTGTACTGCTGTCTTTAACTGTCGGAACATTTACTTGCACAATATTGCTTGTGGTTTCCGTGTTGCCGTGATGTACCTACTATGCTTCATAAGATATGTAATGGATGCAAATATATAAATAAAGTTTAAAAAAAAAAGTGCCAAATCTAAATTTTATAAAGAAAGTTTAGCCCTGTTGGGAAGAATTTCATCTAAGTATGATTCGAACTGTGGCATTGGTGTGATATTCAAAAAGTTATCCAACAAATGCCATATTGTGTATTCATCCACCACTTTCCTATGAGCTTCTTTAAAGTATCTCTAGCTGCTCGATTTATATAGGTAGGGTCCGCCAACATTTTCTTCAACCCCCTTGGTTTTTCTGAATCTTTCGGGACCAAGTTAAAGCATGATCTATTTTAATATCTAAATTATCAAAGTGGTTGACCTCTTCCAAGATGGCTTCAACCAGTCTCAGATTGCTACAGAAAGAATTATGAGGTCTAAATATCATAAATGTTTTCTTAAAAGTGTTAATCTCCAAGCCCTGGCATTACAAAAGATTTGGAATCTGTTCAACAAATTTTGCAATCCCACCGCCAGTTACAACACCTACTAGATGCAAACCTGCATATAGCCCCAAAGAGGCAATGGAGTAGTCCACCCCTCAAATATATATTTGAAGACGCTCTATGTTAGTTAAAAAGAGAGGCGACCATGTATTTTATAGAAGAGGTTTGCCACTTAGCAGAGGGCATTGTAAACGAATTAAGAGAAGTCATCAGATAAAATTAGTAACAACCTCACTAATAAAAGTAGGAACAACGTGGGGGGGAATAAAAATTCTCCTTATCCTGTGATGAATAATAGTCCAGGTAGCAAAAGAACGGTTGGAATTCATTCCGTTGAGTGAAGTTCCAAATTACAGAAGTGGTCCCACTGTAAGTCATGTGTAAAGGGAATTAATTCCAATCTGGTGATGATGATTCCTCTATAACAGGTGGCCTAGCTGAGATGTCGACCAAGGGAAAAACTCTAAGGTAAACAAAAACAATCAGATCTATCTTGATCAGAGAAAGGTAGTTCCAAATAAGGGTGGGCGTAGTTCGCGAAGTAATGCTTCGCGAAGCTACGCAAAGTGCAGTTCGCGCTACGCAAGCTTCGCGTAGCACTACGCGAACTGCGTAGCGCACTGTTCGCAATGATTGCACAGTGCCGGATGCTTGTCCGCACTGTGCAATCATTGAAAACGGCAACTTGCACAGTGCGAGCTGTCTTTACTGCCGCTCGAGTAGATTTTTACTCGAGCGGCAGCTTCTCAACGCGGACTGGTAGTTTCTCATCGCGAGCGGTCGCAAGCATACGCGACCACTCGCAATGAGAAACCTGACCTCCCGCGTTGAGAATCTCGCCGGGAGGTTTATTTTCCACGCTCGCGATCGGCAACTTGATGTTGCTGATCGCGAACGAGAAAAAGTCTCGCCGGGATGTCATTTTGCTTGCTCGCGGTCGCCAACTTGACGTTGAGGACCGCGAGCAAGCAAAAATGACCGCGGCACTACGCTACGCTACGCTACGCGTGTTCGCACTGTGCTACGTGCAATTCGCGTTGTGCGAAGTAGCGCAAACTTCGCAAACTACGCGAGCGTAGCGTAGCACTTCGCCCAGGGTTAGTTCCAAACTTGAATAACATCTGTGCCACAAAAAATAAGGAACCAGAAATAATTATGCAACCAGACACTCCCATATTATACTTTGACATTAAAAGTGGAGTGAAAAAAGTGAAGATCATGAGGCCTCTGAATAGATTGAACATGCTAAGGGCATTTAAGAATTGCCCAGCTCTAAATGATATATCCTCAAGAGATTTAAAAGAAGTGGGCTTTATTGTGGGGGCAGCCAAGGAACTTACTACGGTAACGTTGTTCTCTTTGGTAATAATGAAGGCTATTCTTTCAGCAGACAAAAAATTAGCAGAACAAGGTTTAACTACGGTAGCTTTTCAAGACAATCCTGCCCTAAGTAATCAGCCTTTCTTAAATTGTCATGCAAGGTTATGTGCAAGGCAAGTCAACTTCGCACAGATTGAGTGCAGGGGGTTTCATCAACAAAGATTGGTTGGGTTGAATAAAGTGAATCTAAGAATGATCCTAGTTATGAATGAATCTAATTGTTTTGAGTTAATCCCAAAGGGCAGGCATGGCAGGAGTATTCCGAACTAAGGTGATGTGGGCTAGGATTTGACTTCCCATGTCAGCGAATCACTCTTCACGTGGAACGTTCATGGTTTAAGACACTTGATGTACTCAGATTCTTTTAAGAAAATTCTTGAAGAGATAATTATATGTTTTCAAGAAACCAGGCTATCTGAGGATATGCCCATCTTCCTTGTTTTTAACCAACTATATACTGAAGCAACCAAAAATAGTTTTGAGTGTAATTCTGTTGGCTTACTAACACTAATCACTGTGCAGATTGCAAGCAATGTATCACAGGTTCCATGAAAAATATAATTGCAAGCCGTTCAAACTTGGATTAAAGATGCACCATTAACCTCCATAGAACTGAGTGGATTCAAAGAAATGCAGTCCACCATGGACCACTGTTTCAATCTTTGTCAATCATGAGGAAATTTATAGAATCTGTAGGCATCTTGTACATTGTTTTGTGGATTTTCAGGCTGCCTTTGACCTAGGAAACTGAGAAAGTATGTGAACTATATTAAACATTTTAAGGATTCCTCCTAGAGTATTATCAATATTGGACTGCAAAGGAATAGATTGGGCAGGGTGGAATTGGATAATCAGGGTAGCCTTTCAAGTAAGTTATACATTAAGAACAGTCTGTGTCACGGTTGTGTGTTGGCCCCAACATTATTTGCATCATACTTAGCAGATCTATCATAATCCCATTGGAATCCCATGCTTTTTCACCCAAAATGGGGGATCAGCAAATCATGTGTCTGCTTTACGAGGATGATCCTGAAATTATGCATCAGACTCTGAGTGGCATTGAGGGGAAATCGGCAGTCTTTGATAAATACTGTCAAAAAAATAAACTGATTATCAATTTATATAAAACCAAACTTATGGCATCCGTTGTAAGGAAACATGAACAGACATGGGGGTCGATTCCGATTCGGGCCGGAAATCTCTCTGACCGAGCCGGACCCGGAGAGATTTCCGACCGAATCGGACCCGTGCAGTCCGACCGAACGAGTCCGATGCATTCGTATGCCACCGGACACGAGTCGGTCGGACTCCCATTGAACTCAATGGGAGCCGCTCGTACAACGCGTACGCGGGCTCCCATTGCCTCAATGGGTGCGAGGCGGACAAGGGCGCCCCTACAGCGAGTACGCCGCGAAGCGCTCGCGGCGTACACGCACAGGTAGGGGGGACCCACGGGTCCCCCTGTGTGCGCCGCGCGGGTACGCGAGACAGGGGGTCCGACACGGACCCCCAAAGTACGGCTCCGACAGCGAGTTCGAGTCGGACGGCGCGAGTCGGTCGGAGCGGTCGAGGTGCGCATCGTACTTACCCGGCCGGAAAACGTCTCCATTGCGCGGTGCGAATCGGGTCCGAGCGAGTCGGTCGGAGCGGTACGATCCGGGTACGAGTCGGTCGGAGCGGTCGGGTCGCCCGGACGAGTCGGTCGGCGACTCGCATCGTACTCGCTCGGCCGGACCCGCGTACGGTTCGGTCGGGAAACAGGGCTCCGAATCGGATCCGGTAAAGCCGAATCCTATTCGGAGCCCTACCGGCCGAGATCGGAATCGGCCCCAAGGTCTATTGGACAGATTGGGAGAAGGTGATGTATCTGAGTTTACGTATTTGGGAATAGCTTTTTAATAAACCACTTTTATGGTCATCATATATCAATACTTTGAATGCAAAAGCAACCTCTTCAGTAGAAGGTTTGAAAAAAATTAAATGAGATTATGGAGGTCCCTATCTCCAACCTGTACTAGTGGCTTATAAAACGTTGGCATTTCCACAATTCTTATATGGGGTAGAGGTTTTAGGGGTAAGTGGTTATTTTGATTTGGAAAAGATGGAGGGACATTGTTTAAAAAGGAAATTATCTTTACCAAAATGTGTGATGGCCTTGACTATTAGAATGGAAACCTATTTGATATCATGGCGCTCTATTGCATAGGTATATTCTCTGAGATTTTGGAACAAACTGTTTCTTTTAGAGCAGCTGAAATTTGCCTGTTTATGTAAAGATAAAATCATTAAAAGTGATTTAGGATGATTAAAAAAGTTAAGGATTCAGTTGGCGTATATTGCAAATTCATTAAAGATGAACAATTTTAATTATGCCACACAATAAGCATCTTGAAGGAAGAAATAAGTGAGTAAGGTTCAGAGAAAGAGAGTTAAACTGTTTCCGCATGAAGATTTCTACTGTTGGTTTGATTGAATCATGGGAAAATAAATCTTTGTTTTTATATCTACAATCCCTTCCAAATCAGCAAATTTGCAGAATAATTAAAAAATTTAGAATAGGGCTTCATCTTCTTTATTCACACCAGTTGGGATAATTTGGGTTAAGAACAAGGATGGGTTGTGTGGCTGTGGGTTGCAAATGTGGTGTTCTAAATTTCACATTGTATTAGATTGACCGTACTTTTTAGTTTTGCATCACTCATTTTTAAAACCAATCTTTATTAAAGTGTAATATAAATCCTGGACTGGTAGAAGTAAATGTCTTATTTCTAATGCCATTTATGGATGTCATTTATGAGGTAGCTATATTTTTAATGGCTGTGCATGATTTTAAGTTCTGAATGTTATGATGTCTTTATTTATTGTTTAAAGATCCAAGGGGCATATTATCAACGAGGCGATAAACAATTATCGCCGCTTTGCGTCCGTTTCGGACTGAAAGCGGCGATAATTTTATCGCCTAATCAGCAAGGTCCCGCTATCGCGTGAATCCTTGCATTATCGCCCTTTCCCCAACGCCCATCTTTGCATCTCTAATGAGATGCAAAGTGGGCGTACCCGGATGGACTACGTTGCAAATATCGCTGATGTTCACATCGCGATATTTACAAGGCAGCCCACATGATTTTAGCAGAGTGTTAGATTTCGGCGAAAACGTCCGTTTTCGCCAAAATCTAACGTCTGCTAAAATCCTGACTTAGCCATCCCTAACATAGGGGTGGATTCTGCTGATACGACCACAGGGTCGTATCAGCAAGGATATCGCCGTTTGCAGGGAACATCGCTGGAAAACCAGCGATGTTCCCTGCAAACGGCGATAACCTCGCTATCTCTGGAATTTTTATCGCCCTGGAGAAGCGTGTTGTTAATAACGCGCTACCAGGGCGATAAATTCCAGAGATAGCCTGCGATAGGGAATCTGTCGCTAAGCACGGCCAGCGATAATTATCGCTGGCCGTTGATAATATGCCCCCAAATGTCTTGCAGAAACAAATTTTAGGAAAGAAAAAGATGTTCACAGTTTAGAAGTGACCAGACCTGCCAACATCTAACAACTATTCATTGTGTGAAACGAGGGGGTAAGTCCTGGATGGGCCAGGTTTTGTGTTAAGCAATGAATATGAAAAATGTCTCACCTCCATCATTAGTTCTGCCTCCATCAAAAAAAGACACAACAGCTACTGAAGCTGCCCAATGTCAAATTCCAAAATTCAAAATTCATGAGGACCATTGGAAGTGCAAATCCTCCATTCACAAATCCACTGTGTGTAGTGGTTTTTAGCTCATCTTTCGATTCTCTGTGTGAACTAAGGGACACACAGTGGCATCATGAGAGCTGAAAGGTCTGAGTGACCCATATTTGTTGTGCTTTTTTCTTCAAAGCTTTTTATCAGTAATTCCTTGCCACCACACAATTTCTTACAGTAGTATTTGTACCTAGAACTGTGACATATTGGATCTGTAAGTAGCTGCAAATATGAGAGAGACACCTGCGAATTTTAAGAACCCAGAAAAAGCAAGGAGAGTATACTAGAACATGCTGTTGTTTCCTCTATGTATCTGGAGCACAATTAGATGCAATAATGTATGTGGTAATTATATGTCGGTTAAGAGATAATATTCTAGTGATATAGATATCAGGATGATGTATGGACAGTACATCAATTACAGAAGAAGATGTAAAAACAGTTCTTATTAGGAATAGGCCTGGGTAGAATTTTTAATTCCACTGACGGAATCAGAGGAATTTGATAATTCTGCATTTATTATTGTAATGAAGAATTACTGATAAATTCCACCTCACCACCGACAGAATTGATCTTCAGTGGTTGGTTTCTAAACAGGAATGAAATAGGGAGCAGTCCCTCTATGTTTAAAACCACTGCAGATTAAAATTGAATCTGCAGTGGTTTTAAACATAGAGGGACTGCTTCATCTTCCACTCTGGTTCGCAAACCACTGCAGTGAATACCACTCAGCACCCTTACATACTCTACAATAATCACTACAGAATATGTAAGGGCACTGAGGGGTATGCATTGCAGTGCATTTGGTATTTGACTGCACTAAGTTCTTAGTGCTAAATGCAACCTCACATACATCTTCGAATGCGAGGGTGCATTTTACACTAAGAAAATAGCACCAAATGCCCACTCAGCCCCATCGCAGAATTCCATGGAATCTCGTAGAATTTTAATGTAATTCTGTCTAATCAAACTGTGCCAACTCCATCAGCCCCTAATTAGGAGTGTTTGTTAAAATCGATGAGTACAAAGTGTGGGCTTTGTACATAAGTGAAGTGTGTGTGGGTGTGTGTTTGTGTGTGTGTGCATGTAGGTGTGTGTGGTTCATGGGTGCAATTCCTTAGTCAGAAGGCATATAGGGACAAGGAGTGGAGATGGCAAGACAGATACCTCCAAACCCTCACCATCAGAGATGAAATGGTAGAAGCAATGGTAGGCAAAAAGGCCCTTAATTCCAAGAATGAACCCTGCACACTACATATTTCTCCTTAATTCAAATCACATGCGTTCAGAAGCTCCAAACTACTGGAGACAAGAATCTGATAAACAACCTCAACGTGGGGTTTAAGTCAAGGTGATGGACTGCCCTAACTTTGCACCAATTTGGGAAAGAGCTGAAGTCACACCTCTTTAAGGATTACAACATCAAGTGACAGTAACAAGTCATGTACTCTCTTAGGAATCAGCTACGCCCTCAATCACAAAGAGACTGTGTTTTTGTCTTGATCCCGGTAAAGTGCCCCCCCTGCCTTCAACTAGGTTTTATATATATAAATACCACAAACATACATACATTCATACATACATACATACATACATACATACATACATACATACATAAATACATTCATACATTGTGGATGCCATCCCCAGAACAGGAGAGTCTTCTACTGTCTCAGAGGTCAGAGGGAGCCCTTTGGTGGCTTTGGGACACCAGTGTTTTCTGGTAAGTCATGCTGAGGACAATGCAGCTTGTCAATCAATGGCAGCCTTAGGAAAATACCATTTGGACTCACAGGAGTGCATATAGTTAGCAGCTAGTGGTGTCAAATGTGATCGAAGGGGCAAGGAGCTTCACTATTGAGGGCCTCACACAAATTCAACTCAACTGAATGTATTTAGAGCAGTGGGGACCTAGAAACAATCTGGATAAACCATAGGCATCGAGCTTCATCCCTGAATCATGGTCAGATAGAAAGAGAAATGTGATTTTATTGGTGAGGTAATGAAATAACAGGTCGGCCATAATGGATTGAAGCTACCCAGAGACTAAACAGAAGCTTTGTAGTAGAAAGTGCCTGATCACAACATTAAGGAAAGCAATGTGGACACATTAGTATGATGAAGTCCCATAAGGACTAACAAAGAAACAGTGTAAAGTGGAGCATGCTTCAGAGATCTTTGTAGGAATGACAGTGGATTCAAAGAAGTACCAGAAGTATAGTTAACTTAGTATGTGTGAGCAATTTAGCAGTTAATGTTCATAAGGAGAACCCACAGATATTGTCACCCCATCAAAGGAAAGTGAAAAAGATCAAATCAATAATGAAGGCGTGATGCACAGAGTGGGGATAGTAATTTTGAAAGTGTGATTAGTACACAGAGGCAAGACTAATTTAACAGGTCCATCTCAATGAAATTGTCAGACAAATGGGATAGAAATCCTACCAGTCAGATATAGCCATGACAATACAAAATGGCCCACGAGCATTGAGCAAACAAAATCACAAGGTCAGAGGAACACAATTGATGCATTTGTGCTCAAATGCGAATTAAAACAGTTTACACTTTTTGATGAGCTATTGAAGACTCTACGAATGAATAAATACAATAAAATATAAAAAAAGACCAAAAATAATAAGGAAAGATTAAAAGAATGTACGGCCATGTACAAAGGTTAACAAAAATAGAGTAATATCAAGACCCACTGACATTAACAGTAAACAGTGTAGCAAGCCTAGGTAAAAATGGTAAGAAATCCAAGAAAGTATCCTGTATATGGCAGTTAGGGTAAACAGTAGGAGTAAAAAACCTTTATTAACTTACTTCGAGCCAACCAAAAAACACACATAATAAACAAATACAACATAAAGTCAATACACCTTATAAAATATAAGGACAATACTACTACAAGAAAGAGACTAAAAAGGCCATTAAGGTAAAAACAAAGTGAGGCTCAAGTAAACTGATAAGGAAGATTGCCGGTAAGAAGCAGACAAAACCTCAGAGTAAAGAAGATATAATTGCCAATGATCAAACGTATGTACATTGCCTTGGTACAACTGACTTTGTATCATATCAAGGGTTGTGGACAATTCAACCAAGATATAATTGAGCAAGAAAACCCCAGAAACTCATCATAGCAATGAGTTTAGGGTAGGGTTGGCCAAACTTCCACTTAGCACAATAATTCAACAATAAAACATGATTACTCCCAAGAGATGGATGTTTAAACCAACAGCCAATTGACCAGAGATACATATAGCAACCTCAAACTGTAAATTATGCCCGGGGTTGTGTACCACACCAAATGCAAAAACTAGAAGTAAATAAGGGCAAGCAGCTTAGAAAGTCTCAGTCAATGTGAAAATAGGGTCACATCAGTTCCCACAGCCCAAAAGAAAACACTTTGTTGGTCATCTATTGCCAACAAGGGATGAGGATAATCCACAGGTGTTTACAGACAAAGTCCGAACAATAGTAACAACCAATGTATAACTTGAGGTTGAAATCAATGCTCACATTGAAAATAACTTGTTCAATGATCATTAGGCCCAAAACCATAGTCTTTCCACACATGACTTCATTACCCACAGCATTTGCTATGTTACAACACCAGGATAGAGATGTCTCACAGGACGCAATACCATGTTGTAAGACACATTATCCCCAGAGAGAAAATCATTTTAGAAAGTATACCACAAGGAGATGGGACTGAGTGACATGTATTGCCTTGCACTACATTTCAATACCATCACTCAAATCATGCGTATGCCAGTACAATGCTCAGCAGATGCTACGCTTACTTCATCATAACAGTAGTCCCTGTTGAACCAAGATACAGCAACTAAAACAGAGTCAGATTCTTTACCTGCCCTACTTTCAAGCCATGTGCAAATGAACAGTAAGTGCTACCACTGGCATTATACATAACACTGAGGGACATATCTCTTGTTAGGCCAACAGACCCAGACAGTAAATCCAGCGAAGATAATTTTGCAACTAGGACAGGGTCATGTTTGCATTGCAATATACACTCATACTTGCACTAATGATCCTCATTACAGCTCACTAGGCACTTGCTTAAAAGACACTTTCATACCCATCCATGATTAAGACTTCCTCCTACCTCTCTCATATTTTGTCCCCTGACCATGTCCTAGTTGCAAAATTATCTTCGCTGGATTTACTGTCTGGGTCTGTTGGCCTAACAAGAGATATGTCCCTCAGTGTTATGTATAATGCCAGTGGTAGCTGAGTATCAGCAAAATTCCATTCTACAAAATCTGGCTTCTCTCCTTCTAACAAAGAAACTTGGGGCAACACCTACCCACCTCTATGTAGGGGACTGTCTATGCCCTTGCCCCCATAAGATGCTTATGATTGCCCAATCAACCAAGCTCACTTACTGTTCATTTGCAGTTTCAACATCACTGTGCCTCCATTGAAACTGGTCTCTTCCTGTGTTCAGAAATCATCAGAGGCAGGAGTGCCCGAGGAAAACAATTGCCAGTGACTTAAGCTAAGACGCAATGCTCTGTGTCTAAAGTATGAGCTTCCTTCCTGTATTTTAATCGGTCTCGGGTAATGGACCCTCCCAGGCTGAGCTTTCAGGTGAAATAACCTAGGTAGCTGGAAATACCCATCATCACCCTTCTCCTTGCAGCTTCCCTTCTTCTATAGAACTTCTTCACTCACATAGAATATTCATAGTATTTGCACTGTTTATCACACACAATACACTGAGAGCCCGATTTACAAAAGAAAACGTAGACCTGAAGTCTAAACATAGACTTCAGGTCTAAGTTTCCCTTTGTAAATTGGGCCCTTAGACTTCAGGTCTAAAATTACCTTTGTGAATTGGGCCCTGACCAACTATACACACTCACCATGAGACTCAGGCCCTGCTTTTCAATTTTTTATCTCATCAAAAATATCTACACTTTCTTCCCTGTATGCTACAACATGCTAAGTTCACTGCAACACATCAGCTTATGTACAAGAACTGCAGACAGGTGTTCACTCTCATTAAGAAACTGACTAGCCTCAGGCCTGGTCTCTGCAAAAGTACTCAATTGTACTCCTAGTAGGATGCAAACTTACACTCTGCTAAATGAACTGGTCTCGTAGTCCAAACTCTGTAGCTGTGCACAGTGGCGCATCACCATACATGACAAACCCTTTGTTGAAATACTTTTTTGCCTTAACAATTCCTAAACAAACGGAGTAACTCTGTCAGCCCTAAGGTTCACAGAGACCTTACTGCTATCCTGAGACAAAGTTACACTCAATCCTCAAGACATCTGCTACCTGTCTACCATTTATTCCCTTTTCTCTTCTCTCTAAGGGCAGATAGCCAGATTCTTTCACATTGCAGGTTCTCCATGTATTATAAATCTCCTTACAGTATACTGTCAAAGACTCACAGACTTATACCCTGCATATACCTTATGATCTGATCACTCCACCATCTCTCAGCAAAAGCACTCATTCACTCTGAGACTTGGGCCCTGACCATGTCATAGGGTGGGGGGAAGGGAGGGGGAAGCTGCACCCTAAAACAACCCACATTCCGGCTGTGTGTTCAAAGTCAGAGGTCAAATATCACATAAGTCTTCTGATAATTTGCTGCTAATTCTTTTATCTTGGAGACTGGTATTTTCTTTTCTTTCTCTGAATGCCAAGTGAGAGGATTTTTTAAAGTGAACTATGTGATAGCATTGCTGGTGTGGAAAGGAAATGCTGTAGGATGTTGTTTATTTCTATCACACAACAAAATTTAAATACATGTATATGAACTGTACAAATAGTTCAAAATAAATAAGCAGTTAGAAAAGCAAAAATTGCGATAAAAGCCAAGATTTTTATAAGATTAAAACAACTCAAGACACTGTACTTGTTATGAAAATGACAAATATTGGCTGAAACCTGACTTACACACATCGTTTGTGCGCTATTTTGTTTTATCAGTAAAACTGTATGTCTGTGTAGATTTAGTGGTTATTTCAATGAAAAACATGCTGTCAGTAAATGGCAGTGTGCTACCACACCATGCTTTAGTAATACATGTGTGCTCCAACATGCAACACCAGCTACATATTGCACGCTTACCACTCTCTGAATGTGTGTGGCTCATTTGAAACACTTTTTTTGTGTAATGCTTGGATTTTTCAAAATACCTATGAGTACAGAGATGTAACCTTGATGGCAGCATCCCACTCTGAAAATTGTTCCAGCACCACTGGACCATATACTCATTGTATATACCATCTGCCACCAAAGTTATTGGCTGGCTTGTCCTTTGGCGCTAACATACTGAGTAGATTTACTGGACTTTGAGCTGAAATGCAGTCAGGAGTTCACAATTCAAGCAGAGTCTAATTTGATTTTAGCAAATAGTCTCAATTATTCCTTGCGGTAGGCATTGCTATACTACCTACAGTGACCTCATGGATTTCGGAGGTTAAAAAGGACATTACTGAGATTTGCCTGAAAACACTACTAGACATCTTTCTAGAGATATGATTTAGTTTAATTTAAAAAACTAACTCCTAAAAAAATATTGACTTTCTAGCAAAAGAGATGCATCATCTTTGTTGACCAATTCATTGTTAATAGTGGTTCTATATAATTTGTTTTTGATACCTGGCTTGTAAATGTAGAAGAAATGCAATATCCTAGGATAATTGAAGTGCTTTTGAACTCTGTTGTACTGCAGTCTAAGTGAAAAGAGATAGAGATTGTAAGAAAACAGGCCCTTTTGCAGATGTCGTCCTACGTTTTGCCACCATTTGTTCTACTAGATGCTGATTTTCAACTCTGACAGTGCCCTGGGGCCTGCTAACCAGGCTCCAGTGCAAGTGCTCTCTCCCTAAAACCGTTAAATGTGAATTGGTAACCCCAATTGGGAAAGGACTTTAACCCCCTTATAAGTCCCTAGTATATCGTACCAGTGGTACCCAGGTCCTGGATGTTAAAGGACTCACCAGGGCTGAAGCACTGTTTGAGCCACCCTGAGTGAGCCAGGTAAACTACTGAATTTGCAGACTGCAGGAGCAGTGTACCCTGTCAAACTCGACTTTGCCCTTACCATGTGCAGCAAATTCAATGCACTATTTTTAATATATGCCCTTCGCCCCTAAGTAAGGCCTCCTAAAGACCAGGAGGCAGTGTATATTATATTAAAGGGGAGAACATAGAAGTGCAAGATATGTCCCTATAGTGGCCTTTACCATTAAAGGACAGTATAAGTGGTAGTCGGTCATAGGATAACATAGGGTTGACCCGGGCAAACCGGAGGTTGGCAGCTCCATTATGGTGCCACCTAAATGTGACATGTTTGGCATCAAACAATGTGCCCCCTCACACCTGACATGAATGTCATGTCGAGGACGATGTGGCATGCACCTTCTTCTACGTCCCCAACCGCCAGCTCCGCTCCGCCGACCTCTCCCTCGCCACCGTCCCTCGCATTCGAAGAACAACCACCGGCGGCAGATCTTTCTCACACCTCGCCGCCAAGACCTGGAACACCCTTCCACTAAGCCTACGACAGACCCAAGACCTGCTGACCTTCAGGAGGCTACTCAAGACCTGGCTGTTCGACCAGTAGCAGCATCCCCCCCTTCCCTCTCCCCAGCGCCTTGAGACCCTCGCGGGTAAGTAGTGCGCTCTACAAATTCTGTGATTGATTGATTGATTGATGCACCCAGGTGGCTATTTTAGAGGTTGCCCACCTGGTTGCCCCAGCCTTTCCAGTGCTCTGGCTGTCAGCCCATGCTCTCTGCCAACAAGACAGGATTATGACCCCCTGCCGGGTGCTGTGAACTCTCCCTGGAGTTAGAAACAATCGCATGGACTGGAAAGAGGTTACACCTCACTCCCTGACAGGCTGGCTACTAAAGTTGCACATCAAGGTGCTGAGCTTCAAAGGCTGCACCGCCTGTGATATGCAACAAGGCTGCCTTCCAAAGAAGGAAACAGCCCTGCCCCGGGCACATTTGCACCCAGGCAGGCAGGACATTATATAAATATCAGGTGTACACCCCCAGAAGGCTAGCCACACCTCTAGGGTGGACTACCTGGCCTGTACAGCTGAAGAAGCCATTTTTAAAAGTGGTAGAATAGTGGATTCTGGGTAGAAAAGGTGACCTATGCCCCCAGATGTGGTCACTTTAGGGGGCCGATTTGCCACTGGGGCTAGTAGCCCATTGGCCCCTTGCACCCACATCCATGACACCCCTAAATCTAAGATTCAAGGGCTATCCCTGACACCAGCACCTCAGTTCTGATCTGACTTGCAACAGGAGCTGCGCAAACCAAAGGTGTGATACTGTGCACCTGTGACAACCTTCCTGGATCTGCATGAATGCTGATCTTCCTGGACCAAAGTTCAGTTCCCCCAGCAAGAGGGACCCCTTTGAGAGCAAAAGGCATCACCAGACTCCCCTGGACTAGTGGCACTAGTCCCTTGCAACTGAAGGTAAAAACAATGTACCAGAACCAAAGAACTGCTGGCCATCCGGCCCACTGAGGGACTGCCCAGAAGTAGATGGTATAGTGCATTATGGAAATCATAGTCCTGCTCTCCAGGCAGCTACCATGTTCCCCTGACGTCGAAAAAACTTTCTATTTTGCTTACCGCTGCCAAGGCTTAGTGGTTGCCAGTTCAGCAACCAGCACCATTACTTGACACTGCAACTCGAGGGAACACCGCAACACCTTCATCCGTTGTCAGCAGTGGCTTCGTTGTCAACATTTTGCACTCTGTTGCCCACCAGCACTGTGTAAGCGGTAAAACCAGCTCACCCTTGGCTCCAACTTCAGCACCAAGGACAGACAGGACAACTCTGCAGACAGGCTTCTCAAGCTAGGTAAAATCAAATTAACTATTGGGGCTTGGTCCTGTGACACGCATCACCTTTACCCTCCTTGCGTTCTACACAACTCGAACTGCAAGTGACCGATTGTCGCTAGTGGTTTTTACCATAGCACACACAAATAAAGTTTCAATATTTTGCACTGATTTTATATTGCTTCTAAACTCAGGGGATCCCATCCTACTGGGCTAATAAGTTAGAACGACTCTTCAGTTTTGTCTTAGACAATGACAGAGTTCCTGCCTCATGGAATGGCTCAGTGATCTTGCTAATATTTAAATGGGGAGACAAAGGCAAGACTGAGATCTACAGACTTGTGGCACGTATAGGCAACGAAGCAAAATATTTAGCAGGAACCATTCTGGAGGAACTACAAACATGGTCTGAGGAAAATCACATATTCTCACTGAACCAGACTGGTTTCACCAAACAAACAGGGTCTGTAACTAACATCATGCCCCTTTCCCTGCTGAGTGATTTCACAAAGTCCTACAAACAGCCTGTCCATCTATGTTTTAAGGATTATAAATCTGCATTTGACAGGGTAAACCCCAGCAAACTATAGTCAAAACCCACGGCTTGGAATGTTCCTGGCGATCTTATAAGAGCACTACAAATGCTGCATACAAACACGCTTATTAGGATTAAACTGGGGGATGGCTCCAGACTGTCCAGGACGATACCAACCGATGAAGGATTAAAACAGGGTGACTCTTTTTAATTTGTCCCTCTCTAATCTTCCTCCCTTACTAAACAAAGTCAACAGTCATGCTCCAAAATTGGGAAGAATTCTGCTATCAAACCTGCTGTATGCGGAGGACTTTGGTCTGGCTAGGAGAACAAAAGTGGGTCTGCAATGTCTCCAGGATGCAACCTTGGACCATTCCAATAGAAATGGGTTGACCATAAACATGAAAACGATTCAAACCCTAAAATTCCAAGGAAAGAAAATAAACAACCACATTTGGCATCTGGGAAGTGAGAAGGCCTGATCAGCCAATGTGTACAAATATCTTGGAGTACTATTTAATCCCAATGGAAGGCGTGCAGCCCAAATTGAAGAAATCAAAAGTAAAGGCAAAGCACTTGCGGTCGGCCTAGGTTCGCTGCACAGGAAAATGAAGGGTTCTTCATGGTGTCCAATCTTGCAGGTGGCACAAGCCAAATTCCTCCCCATGTTGGCTTATGGGAGTAAGGCTTTGAGGGGCCAAGACAGCACGCTGCTGGAAAACACAGTTTAAAAAATGTTCAAGGCTATTTTCCATCTTCGGACGCATACATCCCCTACACAAATTAGGTTGGAGTTCGGTCTGGTAAAACAAACTGACCAGGCAGGCAGCTTTTGTGAACTGCTGCCAAAGTCTTAAATTCACAAAGGAGGGCTCTCTGGGCCACTCTCTGGCTGGAAAGACAGGGGAGGGATCAATCACCTATGAGAATTTTCCTACAAAAGTCACTTACCACCCTTGGCCTCTCATCCGCTTGGGCCTTAATTCTGAGTCATATCAAACTGGAAAGATTAACAAAACTAAGCACAAAAGCACTGTCTCTCTTGGAAGATAAGCAGTCGCTGGCAAGGAGGAGCCATGGGTGGCTAACACTCAGTAACTGCACAAAGGTATCCCCTCAAGACGTTTTAGTGATACCTTATAGAAATTACACAAAGGAGCAGACTGGGGATACTGCCTCTATCAAAATGTTATCAACCGCGGAAATGAAAGGAATGCGGGGAACTTTGCAGTTCTCTGAGGACAATCACCAAAGGGCATCATCCATGTGCTGTGTCGTGGCAAATCCACCTTACATGACCACTGGAAACTCCTACACAAGGACTTAATCAAGAGAGGTATAAGATCATGTAGAGAGGCAGCTGTTGTGTGCTTCAACCCTAAGGATTTAAGACTGTACAGCTACAGGGCCCTTCTAGCATAATTTAAGGGGAGACATATACAGGCATTACAGTGCTTAGGCACTTTTGCACTTTTATTTTGCGATCTCCAAATGGCGCGACAATAGTTAGGAGAATGTTAGAGCATATTGTACAGAAATGAAAACTCCCCTTGTGGATCAGCACTATTGCACTCTAAATTAACCTCCCTTGCATAGTATGGCTCCCTCACAGGTGGAGAGTGCTAGCAATTTTTGTCCATCATCTTAAAGACCTAATATGCATAGCCCTAGTAGCCACTTGCCACTTAACTCCTTTGGTCTCTGAATTTAGGATTTTAGGGGAAGGGCCAGGAATCCATGCTCTAATAATGGACAGTTTTACTTGGCTTTTACTCTGTTTATAGATTTGGGCTAAGTATTTTGTTTTACAATAATTGTATCCTGTATCCGGAGATTTGGGCGCAGTTTTATTCATGAATGTTTTATAACTCAATAATGGGTAAAGGACAGATTGCAGAAGTTTTAACATTGTATTTGATGTATTTTAGTGTATTGAGGGTCATTTGTATTGCAATTGTTTTAATTACCTATGTAAATACACTAAAACACTTAAAAAAACTAATTATATGTTTCTGATTTCGTTCGTTTTGGTGTCTAAATTAAGATAAAAATCTGCTTTATTTTTATAAATTTGTGTTGGAATTCTTAAGTTTTGTGTCAATTTCTTATCATTCATGTTGGTACTCTGAAATGCTTAACACATGTTCCTCTAGTAAATCCTGACTGCTCTTTGCCACTCTACCAGGACTGAGCTAAGGATTTAATATTGTGAATCCAAGGACCATCTTTGGGGTTTGAGAGAGTACTGCATGGTGAAGCCTAAACAGCATCAACACTTAATACTCCACCGTCCTACAGATATCTATGGGGAGATTCTCAAACATTTTGAGCTGGGTTAGCATCACAAAAGTGATGCTTACCAGCACAAAATGTTTTTTTCTTTCATGATTCACTTTCCAGTGCAAAACCTTTTTTTGCGCTGGAAAGTACCTAAAAGTAACACAAATGAGCGTGAAATGCTGCTTTGCATTACTTTTCATCAAGGGGGCATTACATGGGAGTTCCCATGCAACCACCTATGTTTTTTGACCCTCAACCTTATCTACTAATATTAGTAGACAGAGTTTAGCGCCAAAAATTAAAACTGCTGAAAGGCAGGTGGTTAAGGAGAAATGTTTTCAGTTCTCCTTTGTTTTCCGACTTTGCATGTGTGCTACATTGTACAGCACACACAAAGTAGGAAACGGTTTTTCACTTGTCTAGCCAAACTATTTTGTACAGGAAAGATACCCTTCCTGTACAAAACCTATGGTAGACTCAAGCACGCACCCTAGCATTATGGTGCTATGGTGTGTGCCTGTCGCACAGCAGCTGAAGTCAGAGCCGGCACTAGGGAGAGGGGAGAGAGCAATATCTCTGTGAATATGGTGCTCTCCTGCTCTCTCCCTGCAGCGCAATGCAGTGCAGCATTTTTGTCTGCCACGTTCCATGACACCTTTGAGAAACTGAGCCCTAGTGTCAAATTGGAGCCATCAACTTCAACACATTTTTTAAAGTAGAAAATTAATTTAAGTTTTAAGTTAATAAAGTTTGTGAAACATGATTGGAAAAAGTAGTTTCCTTTTATTTTCAAGCTGGGTTTTGGATCAAAGATGAAGAAATTGTATGCTGACAGTGTGGAATACACACAATTATTTTCATCTTGCATAGATTTGTGTAAAACCCAAAGTGCCAGTGCCTCAATTGTCATGCATGTAGTTCCTATAAATCTATATAGGATCTGCGCGTTTAGACAACATAAACTGTGGGACTGGTGTCCAGACTGATTCCAGACACCCCCACCGGATATGTTCTCCTGTATACCAGCTAGCTCACAGTGCCAACATGAACTCCTCTTACCAAGGAGAAAATAGTCTCAGGCAACTCTCGAACAAGACAACCCTGATCCCTCAGGGATCATGGAAACAGTACAGTACTTTTCACTCAGTCACTCGTGCTCCATTTGTCTCAGAGAGATACACAGAATAAACGATGGGGACGTTTTTAATAAGCACTCATTGAGCCAACGTCATTCTAGTGTAAAATATCTGTGCTGCAACAACCATAAGACAGAAACATATATAAATGATTATAAGCACCAAACGAGTAAATGGATGGTTGATTTCTACCATAGTGCTAAAACAATGGATATATGCAGGTATATAGATACATGACAGGAAAAATACGTACTTCTACGATGCTAACCCTAACTAGATGTACCTAAATGTACCTAGCATGTATATAGATGTAGAGCCAAGAATCCCCCTAGGAAAGAACCAACCCCATTAGCTGGTGTGAGAGAATGAAGGACCCCATCTTGGTCTCGAACGGACACAGGGCAAGGGATGTCAGACCACTGCGTGCCTGAGTATGTGCATGCAGGAACCTCAGCGTCTCGCATCAGTGTGTCAACATGGAAGTCTTTCTCCTCTCTCTGTCCCAGCAAAGATATGGTGTTTATATACCCAAAAAGGTACCCTCTGGGGTTCTACCTTGCTGTGTCATGTCGGCCGAGGATGAAGAAAGAGATGACCCTTATACATAGTAATTATGCATAAGATGCAGAAGATGGTAGTCCTGCTGTGATGCTGAGAATGCTCATGCATAACAAATTAGGCTAGTTTTCGGAGAAAACCACACAATATTTATGCGGCACCTAACTAGTTAAAAGGTCAGCACAAACTCGTTATGTAGTACAATGGTGCAGTAAATGTAGGTGAAAGGTTAGGTGACTACCCAGGCCTATATTGGGGTACATTACAAATCATAACACAATAAATCAGAGATCTGAGACTTCAAGTTGTACTAGCAGTGTAATACACAAGATCGCACATATCCCTTATGATGTATTTCTGTCAGACTATTCATGACTTCCAGATTAGTGTATAGAGAGGTTTTACCAAGACATAAGACTTTCATGTTTGTTGAGAGCAGAATCATTCATTTTGGGGATTTGAGTCTTAGAGTTTATTTAGAGATGTGCAGGGAACTGGTATCCAACCAAATCGTCGGGTGCTTGGGCCTCTACTCCACTGGTGTCCTAGGTTGTGATCACCCTTCCTTGCTGGGAACTCACTGCCTTGAAAACAAACACAAGTACAGTGGTTTCTGCAGCGACAGAGCACTTTGCTGAGTTGAAGCAAAGGCAAAGGTAGAAGGCGAAGTTTGTATTTTTTCAACACAAGCTGCTGAAGCAGAACTTTGATTTTGAAAAGAAAAATGCAATAGCCCAATGCACAAGGCTCCTTCACTGACTTTCCCGCTGGGGACCATCATGTGTTGCATAATGATGGTTGCCCTGACATAAATAGGATGGTGCAAAGTTCAACATAGCCTGATGGCAGATGGACCACCAGCTCAAGCATGTCCCCTGGAGGAGCCATTTGCTCTGTTGTCCCCTCACCTATAAACAATGCACATGAATAACAAATTTCTAAGGGCAGGTGAACAGCCAAATTAACAATGGTTCTCCCACTCTACAAAACTCTAAATGAGCCTATTGTGAGATTCCTGGAGCGTATCTTACAGCTTTTACAACCCTCACTGTAGCAATTTCTATGATGGCAGTAGAGCTTGTCTAGTGGATGACTGCTGGTTATCCCCTGCTTGCTAAAATCAATGGCCCTGATGTGCTGTGAAATAACTCCCTACACTTTGGGGTCACTGTTTGAGTTCTCTGCATGATGCACCATGGCTCAAACGGTAGTCGTGGTCAGGGAAATTGAGTGCCAGTTGTCCTGCCCTAAATAGGGTGTAGTGACCTTCACTATGACTAGGCGACCCTATGGCTGGTTGGCCACCAGATAAAGAATTTCCATTGGCAGATCAGGGTGAGGCTCTGCCAGTGGAAAACCTGCAGTTCACACACATTGTAATGAGTCAGGGAAACTGGAAGGTCAGCACAGTGGCAAATAGCCAATTATGCCAGTTCACCTACTCCTCAGAAATTTTAATTACCCTGAATCAACAAATATACTGCCCATATTGGTGCCCATTTCATGATCAGTCATCAGATCATAAAATGACTACTAAAATGGCAGCATAATATATGGCCTAAGAGTAATAATCTGGCATTAAAAAATGCTGAGATAATTACCTTCACAACATCCTGGAACCATGTTTGTCAAAAACATAAGCTGAAGAAAGAACTTTTGGAGAAATTAGGCTCAATTCAATGACTTCTTCAATGACTTATCAAAAAGGGTACCTAGATGTTCTTATAATTAGGTTAGTAAACATCTTTGAACGTAAATGCAATGGGATCCTTCTCTCTTAAGCTCTCTGTATTAATGGATAGATTTTAAGTCAAATATCGACATGCTACCTTGACTGCCTGATTACATTGTGTGATCTAAGCCTCATAATCTATGTTCATGTTTTGTATAATTGTATTGTTTTATGATTGGTTTCAGTTTTTTCATATGTTTTACAATAAAACGCATGTCCGTCCCAATTTAAAGTGGCCAGAGAGCAGGTAAACGCCACTTGGCCCTAACTGTGGAGGTCGAGATTTTAGCCTTGGTTGCCCTGTGGTCCATCCTACTATAGGTTTGAAGACTGGTAATATACTCCCTTGTCCATACTTGACTCTCAGAGTAGTGAGGGCAAGCAGTCAAAGGCTTCTCAGCGAGGTAGACTCATAACTCAAAACTCAAATAAAAGATCCCAAAACTCACTCTCCATCCCAGTGCTTGTCTTTGTAAAAAGAAAAGCTTTATGCTGTCACGGCAAAATGGAATACTATACATAGTATTGGTGGCGCAGGTATCCAGTCATTCTAGTACAGCGCAAGAGCTCTGGGCAAGTTCTACAGCTCTCACACTACCCACAGGATTCTGGCAGTAACAAAAATATCATAGGCAGGAATCAGGAAAAAGTAAAAAATAAAGGCTAATGCCTAGAAAATAGGCTGTGCAAGGAGCCACTCTGTTCAGAAACCTGTAGGTCAGTTCATATCATACCATCAGCAAAAAGAGTTCAGTGTTCACTATGGCTATTTTTAAACTCTCTATCAAGCAGGTTTATCTTTCTGAGTCCAAGATTCAGTCTCTCATTTCAGGAATTTTGTTATCTTTTCACTTGGATATGGTTAGGTACAGGGGTTGGAGTTTGGATAGTCAGCACCTCAAGCAGTGGGCACGGGATTACGGGCAGTGACCTGATCTCTTGGATTTCCGCACTGGATGAATTTCAGCAAAGCCGCCTCAGCAGTGGTTGCTTCTTTATGGCAGTTGAGACCTCCGGACCAGTGGGGTTACTATGCTACAACTGTGTGGTCAGACCTCATAGGACCCAAAGCACATCGGACAGCAACAGAACTCACCCCTCTAGTCATGTTCAGATGATGTTGAAAAGCACTCTGTCCATACTTAAAGCAGTTGTCCACATGAACAATACATGGAGACTGGGTGATCCAGGCTATCTGGGTCAGTGCCAGCAATGCTCCTGTTAGCAAGTCTACTATACTGTGCACTCCTCACTGTGGGAACATTGCTGGGCTTTTCCTCCTGGGGAACCATATACACTCTTTCTGTCTATGAGAAGAGGGTCAGCTTCTAGATTCTAGGCAAAATCACTTCTCTCTAGCATGTTGCTCAATCTTCAGATGAGGTCCCCTCACTTCTGAGAGACTGGTTGTCATGTAGTAACCATCGTGCAATCACAGTAGGTCTTCCAATACTCTGGGGGCACTCCCTTTCTTGGTCAAGCAGAAAAGGAATTTTGAACAAAGTAGGATGGTTTGTGCTCCTCCCATATGCTAATTTTCCAGACCGGGGTTACTGCACCACTCTCAAAAGTTCAGGAACTGGTTTGTAGTGCATCCTTTTCAAAAGTATTTTCTGGCTTCAATAGTGACAGCTGCAGGATAGACAGTCTTTGTGCAAGGTAATGGCTCTTGCAGCAGGCTGTGACAATGCTGACTCCAAGCAAACAAATGTAATACATGAGCATACTAGAGTGTGAAAACTCAGAAGCTGGTTGTCATTAACCTTCTTTAAGTAACACTCAGGGAAAGATAAAAGGGCTAGACACTTCCCTACTTATAAGAACAGAATCTGCTGACTAGCCTTTTCCTCTATCATCATCCAAATGGAAGAGTTCAGTAAGGACTATTTAGCAACTCCATGCTAAAAAGTCCTATAGAGTTTCTAAGGTAGCCTTTCTCCATCCTTCAATCTTTAGTGCCTGGAGCTCCTCTCTTCAGCTTCAAGAATCTAGACCAAATATGTCCATTGTCCGAGGAAGCTGTACTCCAATTTCCATATTCTACCATGTCAAACCATGGACAATCGAAAATGGATCTTTGCTCGTCTTAGCAACCATACATTACCACCAGCATGTAGTTCTCCTCCCCTTCATACCACCCAAACACACACTTGACATACACACAGGATGTCAGTGCAAGGGTCTGGGTGTCACATACTGAGTGTCAACTCTAAGTAGGGCTGGTAGGCATTGCATTCCTTCAAATTCAGTACTACAGTCTACAAAAACCAGTATGTTGCTACGACCACTTTGTGTCAACAATTCAGGACATTGACTGGAAGACCATACCAAGATTAAAGGCAGGCTCGGAGCGCTCCACCTGGTCACAGAACAGGTTATGCACCTTAGAATCCTAATGGAAAGGCCTAGGCCTCAGTGCACACAAGAAATTAGCATTTTATCTGGGCCAAAGAAAAGTCAGGATAGTAGCTTCATACAGAGCTGAGTCACTTAGGGCAAGGGTACTTTATTGTTTACCATGCAGAGTTCTTCTTGTACCTAGAATGAATTAGGATGAATTCATCAATATTGAAATAAAGAATCTTGATCAATACAATCTATATCTTGTCATTTCCCTTTTCACTTTATGTGAACCTGTATTTTTTAGGTTTTGGTTTCTCCTCTGTCTCTAGTTTGCTGGCTGTTCCCTAGATTATTCTGTGAATGCCATTGCTCAGTTTCAATCTCAATCGCAATTGGGGAACATATATTGCGTTTCAAATAAAAATCTATCAAAACAGAGTAATACAGGCGGAGAACATGGGGGACAGCTAGCGGCTGCCCGTGTGTCTGTTTCAGGAGAGAAGCAGACCGGGAATGCAGGAGGAGGCAAGATGAGTCAGCAGCAGCGGTAACAAGCATTGTAACATGCAGCAAGGCCAATGTAGAACCAGATTTCCTTAAAAAACAAAGAATCAGCCCCTATGCGGTGTCAGCCTGAAGTGAAATTGACAGCCCTTACTGGAGCGATTTGGCTGGAGAGATCTGACCAGGGCAGTGGAATGGTGGGGTGGTCCTGCTCAGGCGTGGCAGTGGGACAACGAGACAGCGTTGGAGATGGGCGGAGCTCCAGAGCCAGTGGGAGCTTTCTCGTGGTGAGGTGCCTTGGAAGACTGCCTGCTGTGGGAGAGAGCTGCACGCGAGGTGGCGAGGGCTCGGGGAGTCACGCCGAGGACTGTTGGGTGCAGATTGAGTGTAGGGGTGTGACCCTCCTCATTACTGGAAGGACGAGGTTACTTAGCAGACAAGCAAGGGCTGGACTGGAGTGGAAGAGCCAGGAGCAAGTCAATAGAGGAGTGCAGTAAGCAGCTGGACTTGTGTGGTACCACCTTGACAGAACCTTCCCCAGGTAGGAATGATATATTTTCCTGGCTAATGAGGAGGAAAAGCCAAAAGGCTAATAAGCCAACTAGATACTTATTAAGAAGCACAGAAGTCCTGGGGAATACCCTTAGCCACAAGCAGGGTAGGGAACCTGGCGAGAAAGGATTAGAGGTACCCCGGGTCAAGGTTAAGGCAAAAATTAAAGGGTCTGAGAGGGATCACACCCCTGCAGTGTCACCACAGCGTGAGGGGGTGATATTTAAAGAACAGGGGCTCCCTCAGCAAAGGTCAAACCCAGGAACGCCCAGCACCAAAAGTCAAAGAATCCAACAATTACTCCATTTTTGAGGTCATACTTCAAGTTACAGGAGAAGATTCCTGAAAGAACCCTTAGCCTGGGAGGCCCCCCTTTAAAACCAGCAAACCATGTGGCACCCACTAGGGATACTTTTCCCTTGGAGCTGGGTGTTAGGGTCGATAAGATGCAAGCGTTGGAGAAGTCAGGTGTGGAGAAATTGGGGGTGGCTCAAATCCCTGTGACCCCTAATAGATATCAAAGCCTGGCTACAGAAGGCCCAAGTGAGGACCCCAACAAGGTCTCACGTGTAGTAGTGGGGGGGTTGGAAAAGACTGTGATAGAGACAGAGGGGAGAGAGCATTTAATGACCCTCACACCGCCAGCAGGAAATTTAAACCCACTAATAAGTCCATTAGAGCACATAATGAAATCACTTGCAGAGGAAGTAAAAAATAAGTTTGCAATTTCCCAAGCTAATCAAAAGGAAATCCAAGGGGTTTCTGAGGGGTTGGCAGAAAAGCTTGAATCTTTATCTCAAAGAACGCAAGCCTTGGGATCATCAGTATCAGATCTGCGAGAAGAGACAACCAGGGACAGGAAAGAACTTAATTGCCTGAAACACAAGCTCAAAGAAAGCCAAGACATATTGGAGACGTTGGAAAATAATACAAGGCGTAGTAATATTAGAATTCTAAATGTCCCGGAAGGTTTAGAAGGCAGTGGTCTAAAATCTTATATATCTAGGCTGTTAAAATCGAGTGGGGGCCGGGACGGCTAAGTGGAGGATCTCATGCAAAACATCCAGAGGATTCACCAGGACCCTCTTTGGAGAGATCCGATGAAAACTAAACCATGTAGAATTTTGGCCAACTTCTTAAAGTGCTCAATTAAGGAAAAGCTGTTGAACTTAAGGCTGGCCCATTGTCGGGTGATGGTTTTTCATTTACTATTAGATCAGATGTGTCACATGCAACGTTAACCAGGCAATGGGAATTAGGGAAGAGAGTGGACGAGTTCAGGAAATTAGGTGGGACTGCCCAACTAAAATTCCCAGCTATGCTCCGAGTGATGATTGGGAACAAATCGCACAATCTAAGGGACCACGAGGAGGCCGATGTTCTACTGGAAATGCTTAAGAAGTCATAAGGACCGCAAGAGTAATATTTTCCATATAAAAGCAGGAGGCTGCTCCCTAGGAGCAAAGGGAACTGTTAAAGATACTGTTAAAGGAGGATTAGGTGCTTTGCTTCCCCTCCATTATTGTTTGCATTCTTGTCTTTTTTTTCTTACATTTTTTCTTTTTTTAGTCTCTCTTCCACATTTTTCTATTTCTAAGGGGTTCGGTCCCCTCTTCCTACGACAGACCTAATGGCTAGTTAAGCCATAAAAGAGGGTATGGTTCTCCATGGGGGGAGGGAGGGTGTGGTGGCTCGACGTGGGGAGCATATGGGAATTCTTTTTTTTAAATGTCACATTGCCTTGAGATGTGGAAATTTGAGACTTTGAGTCCCTTTTACCAAAAGAAGAAAAAAGGTTAAATGACAAGTCACAATATACAAATTCTGTCCTGGAATATTAATGGACTGAGAGTGGGAATAAGTAGAAGGAAAATATTTCAATATTTAAGGGATGCCCCAGCTCAAATAATTATTCTCCAGGAGTCTCATTTATCTGGGCCTGAATGTGTGGAGATCTGTAAAAAACAGAGCTGGATTGGTCAGATGATCACTAGTGAACAAAACTCCCATACAAAAGGTGTCCTAATATTGATAAAGAAGCACACAGGAATAACGATTCTCCAGTCAAAAGTGGATAAGAAGGGAAGATGGGTGATAGTTGTAATAAAAGCATTAGAGAGGCATTATACCCTGGTAGGTTATTATGGGCCTAACGTGGATGATATGGAACCCTTACAAATGCTGGCCTCAGAGCTATTACAATTCCAACATCCGATTATCTGGTCTGGGGATTTTAATGTTGTCTTAGATTACCAACTTGATAGATCGAAAAACAATCGAGCAAGATTTAACCCTAAATGCAGGGATACATCAAATCTCTTATGAGGCAATTTGGTCTCTATGATGTATGGCGAGCCAGACATGATACTGAGAAGCAGTTTACTTTTCATAACTCAAAATATAAACATCACTCCAGGATTGATTATTTTTTAATAGATAGTTCATTAGACACGGAGATTATGAAGATTAGACATCTTCCCGCTCACTTGTCTGATCACGCAGCAGTAGTGCTAGAACTGATGGTGGGGAAGATAGGGCAGGAAAGAAGATGGACTTTGGATAGATCACTGTTAAATGACCAGGCGATAATTGATATACTTATGGAAAGGACCGAAGAGTTTTTTAATATTAATAAAGATACAGCACCTAAAAACTTTGTTTGGGATGCGTATAAGGCTTTTATCAGAGGGGTTCTGATTAGCATCTCGGCACATAAAAGGAAAGTGTATAAGAATAAGATAGAAGAGCTAGAAGGGAAAATTATGGTACACGAGTTGAAGAACAGAGAGACATTTGGGGAGAAGCCTTAGCTTGAAATAGGCAGAGGGAGATCTCCAAATATAAAATGTTCCCTTTCTGCCATATTAGAAGCTAAGGTGCGAGAGCGATGGGAGGCTAGTAAACTAGCACATTTTGAGTATAGCGAATGTGCCAGGAAACTCTTGGCCTGGAAGGCCAGAGTTGAAGTCGCAAAGAACAACATAAGTGAAATAATGTGTAGAGTCACAGGTAACAGCTTAAGGTCGCAGCCAGAGATAGAACAATTTTTTTTAGATTTCTACCAGGAGTTCTATATGGAGGACCTGTGCACAACAGATGACCAACTTACTAGTTGGCTTGGGGGCAATTAGTGGATAAACTCTCCAGTGAAGAAAGAGAGTTATTAGAGGCGGACATGACACAGAATGAACTGTATGCCGCGATGAAAAAAGGAAAGGGGAGCAAAGCTGCGGGCCCTGATAGACTCCCACATGAGTTCTATATAAAATTGAAAGATCAATTGTGCCCAATATTAACAGAACTCTTTGCGGGGATTTGGGAGGAAAAGGTTGTCCTACCCAAATCCTGGGAAGAAGCTGTCATCTCTCTGATCTTAAAACCTGGGAAAGACCCAAAAACATGTGATGCAGATAGACCAATTTCCCTACTAAATTATGACTATAAACTATATGCTAACATCCTTGCAGTCAGATTGGGCAAACTGAGCGGGGATTTTATATCCGAAGATCAGAAGGGCTTTGTCAAAGGCAGGCAAATGTCTCAATTGAGTCATGCACCTATTGGCTCAATAGATTTGGCAGTAGAACATAAGATCCCGTCAGCCATTATTACGTTAGACGCGACCAAAGCCTTCGACAGGATGAATTGGCAATTTCTTTATGGCTTGCTTAGTCGCTATAATTTGGGGAAAAGATTTTGTAGAGCAATACATGTGATATATAGGTCCCCTGTCACAAGGATTCTGGTGAATAATAATCTGACCCCCAGTTTTAGGATTACTAGGGGTACAAGACAGGGCTGCTCCCTTTCTCAGCTGTTGTTCAACCTGTATATTGAGCCATTTGCGGAGAAAATTAGGAGGGAGCAACAGATTATTCCTTTTGTGTGTGGTGCATGGCGGAAAAAACTATCCCTCTACGTGGATGATATCATGGTTTATACACAAAGCCTAATGCCAGCATTCACGACTCTCGAACAGTTAATAACAGAATTTGGTAAGGTGGCAGGTTATGAGGCAAATGCAAGCAAGACTGAGGTAATGGTTTGGAATGTCATAGAGAACCATACATCAATAAAGCAAGAAATTAAATATTTGGGAATAAAAGTAACCCATTCACTAGACAAACTGGTGGAATCCAACTTTAAGGAATCCATGGTGGAAACCAGTAGGCTGATAACTGCATGGTCCCATCTTCCTTTAACAATCTTTGGAAGAGCCAGTTTGGTTAAAATGTCGATACTTCCCAAATTTACTTTCCTCTTTAACATGATTCCGTTACATTTCAAAAATGAATGGCTCAGACAGTTACACAGTAAAATAGATTCCTTTATTTGGGCTGCGAAAGGTAGAAGAATTGCGAGAAAACACCTCCGGAAAAAATATGATAGGGAAAGGCATCGCTCTCCCAGATTTCCAATTATATGCCTGGGTTTTTCAGTTAAAAAATGTTTGATTTCTTTTGTAAGACAAAATTGGGGGAGGGAGTGCAAAGTTATGGGAGGCTTTACTAGATGAGGTGGGAACAAACCAGCAGGGCTTTATGTTCAAATTTGGTCACCAGAAGTTTAAAAAAAAAATCAGACTGACGATGTTGTCAGCTGTGGCACAACTATGGGCAGAGATTAGACAAGCAACAAAGCTCCCGTACTATAGTAAATATGCCCCATTGTGGGATTCTCCAGGGTCACCAGTGTTTCTTAAGGATAGCTTGTCATTAAATCTTAGAGATGTCAGAATTATGGAATGGGGTCAAATTTTTCAAGAAGGACAGCTGTGTTCATGGACTCAATTTCAACAACTGATGGAATTTACAGCGTCCAGGTTCAAGTATTTGCAAATGCAGAGCTGGGCCAAATCTTCGAAGGAATCTCAAGGAGGCTCAAATGACCTGGAAGAGCATCTAGTCACGAGTCGCCAACAGAAAAAGGTGATAGCTACTTGGTATAAAATGATCATGGACACCCAAGATGAAGATGATAATGTACCAACAAATCTCTGGGGTAAGGTAACTGAGCTAGCGAATGCGGAAAATGTGGCACACTTATGGCAAGTATCCTTTGAAACATTATATAAGGTGATTAAACCAGCTTATCTTAGAAGAAATCGCTTGTTTTGTCTTTATAGAGTCTATTGGACCCCAAAGTAGTTATCGAAATTGAGGGGGTCGATGGGAGCTGTATGCAGGAAGTGTGGGCTCAGAGATGCGGATGACATGCACATGTTTCTTAGCTGCCCCTCCATACTCCGCTTCTGGATAGATGTCTGTAGGTTTGTATCAGATCTGTTGCACATCCCACTAGAGGTAAGCCCTGAGCTTATTATTTTTGGACTGGTGCCTGAGACGGGAGTAAAGCCGAATTTGGACAATAAGCTACTGTTTTTTCTAATATTATTGGGTAGGAGGTTGATTTGCAAGTATTGGGTTCTCCCGACCTGCCCATCTAAAGCAGAATGGCTCGAATCAGTTTTCTATATCTATGAATTAGAGAGGACCCAAAAGGCCGCAAGCAAGATGCATAAGTCTGAAGTTTGAAGAGGTGGCTGAATGTTAATACAGAGCCGGTGTAGGCTGATATCAACAATATTATTGTCCGATGATTGAGCCCGGAGGAGGCAGTCATGGTTTTCTTTTCCCCCGCTGCTTTGCTTGGATACTGTTCCTCTATGTTCTCTACCGAGGGTTTGCTCCACTCACATAAATGAGAACAAAGCTTAGAGGTATCAGTAGGAATCAAGGCATATGAGGACAAAAAAAAAGAACAGAATAAGACATTAATGTGGGTACATATTACAATTATTCTAACATTACTGTACCATGTGGTTCCATTTCCACTGTCCGTGTCATACTGACATCACTCAACATAGAGACTGTATGATTTCTATTATCTACAGTGCATTACAATCAGTGGCGTAGCAAAGGGGGGATGGTTCACCACGCACGGCACAAGGCCTAGCTACACCACTGATTACGGTACCTTCAATATCTCCGAAAGTAGCTTTCAGTCAGTTGCATCACACGTGTATTTTCTATGCTGGTAGTTTGCCCTATTCTATGTACAGATAGTTCTATCATTCCAGTGTGAAAACACTATGGGGCATATGTACAAGCCCCTATCGCCACCACAACTTCACTTTTATCGACGTTGTGGTGGCGATAGGGGCTTAGCCTTATTTACAAGGCAGTGTTAAGCCACTTAATGTGGCTTAACGCTGCCTTGTAAATAAGGCCCCCTTTCATGCTATGCTTAGCGTGAAAGGGGTGGACAGTGGGTTTTGCGGTGGGCATTCCACCACAACACCTAATCGATTTTGACGCTGCCCCCTATGTACGAGAGCAGCGTACATAGGAGGCAGCACCAAAATTTGTTTTAAAATTTGTTTTAAAATGCATTATTTCTCCTCGTTTTTGCTTTTTCCAGGTGTGCTGCCTTGTGCAAAATGCCATGGATTGTTTATGTACAGGAAGGTCCCCCTTCCTGTACATAAACAATCTTTTTAAAAAAATGACATTTTGTAACTTCCATGTGTGCTCCATTAAGCAGCACAAATGAAAGTGACAAAATGGCTTTTTAGGATTGTTTATGTGCAGGAAGGGACACCTTCCTACACATAAACAATCCTCCCCTGCATGCAGACACCCTTGCACTATGGTGCAAGGATGCCTGCGTTGGCACTACACTGCTAAGTGTAGCGCTATCGCAGGGGGAAACCCAAGGCTGCACCATATCGTTGTAAATATGGTGCAGCCTTGCGTTTCAGAACCGGCGGAGTGAGGCGTTAAGCCATTACAGCTAATGCCTCACTCCGCCACTTTACTTGTACGTATCCCCCTATGGTTTACGTTTAATGCTAGAATATATCAATTCATCAAATTACTTTTTCTGATGTGACTATGGACATATTGTCCAATGAAGTCAGCAAGAGGACATACCTTTTCAGTGCAGTTCTTGTTCATGAATTCCTAGACCTGAAATGTTCGAGCAGGCTGTAGTTCGGTGTTTCGGTACTCAACACATAGGGGTCGATTCCGATTCGGGTCGGAAGCGCACCTAACACTATCCGTCCGGAAAAAAACCCAGCCGAATGCGTGTTTCCTGACCGATTCGAACAGTCGTCCGAACGAGCAAGTACGATGCGCATAACAGCCCAGATTCGGAGCGAGCCGTACTCACCCATTTCAGCTCCTGTTCCCCGCCCGAGCCGGATCCGTAAACGCCGAATTGAGTCGCACGGAACCAAATACACAGCACCTTCCGGCCGGACTAGTACGATGCGCACTCCGTACGCGCCGAACCCGTCGCTACGTCCGGCACGTCAGAGCATCCGGGAGAGCTGCACATAAGCTCTGATTCGCGCCACAAGACGATCCACGGCTACGAGATGAACAAGCCAGCGACGAGTACGAGTCCAAGCCACGAGAAACCCGAACGAGACGAACAAACCATGAATCCCATCGCGCAGGTCCTACCAATACTCTACATCTATTCCCGGGACCGGTACGGACGCGTACGGCAAAGACGGTAAGTCAAACACCCACTACACAAAGAAACGACATGCACCCAACATATGTCACACACACATAGGGATGCAGAAATGACGTACACTAGCAACAGCAGAACCATAGGGGCGGGATGGCTACCACTAATGCCAAACACACCCATAGGGGGCTGGATGCCTACCACTACCACCACCCCTACTCAGGGGGGCCTGGATGCCTGTCACTACTACCATCCCCACTCATGGGGGGTGGATGCCTACCACTACCACCACCCCTACTCAGGGGTGCCTGGATGCCTACCACTACCACCACCCCTACTCAGGGGGCCTGGATGCCTGTCACTACTACCATCCCCACTCATAGGGGGATGGATGCCTACCACTACCACCACCCCTACTCAGGGGGCCTGGATGCCTGTCACTACTACCATCCCCACTCATAGGGGGATGGATGCCTACCACTACTACCATCCCCACTCATAGGGGGATGGATGCCTACCACTAACACCATCCCCACTCATAGGGGGATGGATGCCTACCACTACCACCACCCCTACTCAGGGGGCCTGGATGCCTACCACTACCACCACCCCTACTCAGGGGGCCTGGATGCCTGTCACTACTACCATCCCCACTCATAGGGGGATGGATGCCTACCACTACCACCATCCCCACTCATAGGGGGATGGATGCCTGTCACTACTACCATCCCCACTCATAGGGGGATGGATGCCTACCACTACCACCACCCATACTCATGGGGGCCTGGATGCCTGTCACTACTACCATCCCCACTCATAGGGGGATGGATGCCTACCACTACCACCACCCCTACTCATGGGGGCCTGGATGCCTGTCACTACTACCATCCCCACTCATAGGGGGATGGATGCCTACCACTAACACCATCCCCACTCATAGGGGGATGGATGCCTACCACTACCACCACCCCTACTCATGTGGGCCTGGATGCCTACCACTACCACCACCCCTACTCAGGGGGGCCTGGATGCCTGTCACTACTACCATCCCCACTCATAGGGGGATGGATGCCTACCACTACCACCACCCCTACTCATGGGGGCCTGGATGCCTACCACTACCACCACCCCTACTCAGGGGGCCTGGATGCCTACCACTACCACCACCCCTACTCATGTGGGCCTGGATGCCTACCACTACCACCACCCCTACTCAGGGGGCCTGGATGCCTGTCACTACTACCATCCCCACTCATAGGGGGATGGATGCCTACCACTACCACCACCCCTACTCATGTGGCCCTGGATGCCTACCACTACCACCACCCCTACTCAGGGGGCCTGGATGCCTGTCACTACTACCATCCCCACTCATAGGGGGATGGATGCCTACCACTACTACCATCCCCACTCATAGGGGGATGGATGCCTACCACTAACACCATCCCCACTCATAGGGGGATGGATGCCTACCACTACCACCACCCCTACTCAGGGGGCCTGGATGCCTACCACTACCACCACCCCTACTCAGGGGGGCCTGGATGCCTGTCACTACTACCATCCCCACTCATAGGGGGATGGATGCCTACCACTACTACCATCCCCACTCATAGGGGGATGGATGCCTACCACTACCACCATCCCCACTCATAGGGGGATGGATGCCTGTCACTACTACCATCCCCACTCATAGGGGGATGGATGCCTACCACTACCACCACCCATACTCATGGGGGCCTGGATGCCTGTCACTACTACCATCCCCACTCATAGGGGGATGGATGCCTACCACTACCACCACCCCTACTCATGGGGGCCTGGGGGCCTGTCACTACTACCATCCCCACTCATAGGGGGATGGATGCCTACCACTACCACCACCCCTACTCATGGGGGCCTGGATGCCTGTCACTACTACCATCCCCACTCATAGGGGGATGGATGCCTACCACTAACACCATCCCCACTCATAGGGGGATGGATGCCTACCACTACCACCACCCCTACTCATGTGGGCCTGGATGCCTACCACTACCACCACCCCTACTCAGGGGGCCTGGATGCCTGTCACTACTACCATCCCCACTCATAGGGGGATGGATGCCTACCACTACCACCACCCCTACTCATGTGGGCCTGGATGCCTACCACTACCACCACCCCTACTCAGGGGGCCTGGATGCCTGTCACTACTACCATCCCCACTCATAGGGGGATGGATGCCTACCACTACCACCACCCCTACTCATGGGGGCCTTGATGCCTACCACTACCACCACCCCTACTCAGGGGGCCTGGATGCCTACCACTACCACCACCCCTACTCATGTGGGCCTGGATGCCTACCACTACCACCACCCCTACTCAGGGGGCCTGGATGCCTGTCACTACTACCATCCCCACTCATAGGGGGATGGATGCCTACCACTACCACCACCCCTACTCATGTGGGCCTGGATGCCTACCACTACCACCACCCCTACTCAGGGGGCCTGTATGCCTGTCACTACTACCATCCCCACTCATAGGGGGATGGATGCCTACCACTAACACCATCCCCACTCATAGGGGATGGATGCCTACCACTACCACCACCCCTACTCATGTGGGCCTGGATGCCTACCACTACCACCACCCCTACTCAGGGGGCCTGGATGCCTGTCACTACTACCATCCCCACTCATAGGGGGATGGATGCCTACCACTACCACCACCCCTACTCATGTGGCCCTGGATGCCTACCACTACCACCACCCCTACTCAGGGGGCCTGGATGCCTGTCACTACTACCATCCCCACTCATAGGGGGATGGATGCCTACCACTACCACCACCCCTACTCATGGGGGCCTGGATGCCTACCACTACCACCACCCCTACTCAGGGGGCCTGGATGCCTTCCACTACCACCACCCCTACTCATGTGGGCCTGGATGCCTACCACTACCACCACCCCTACTCAGGGGGCCTGGATGCCTGTCACTACTACCATCCCCACTCATAGGGGGATGGATGCCTACCACTACCACCACCCCTACTCATGGGGGCCTGGATGCCTACCACTACCACCACCCCTACTCAGGGGGGCCTGGATGCCTACCACTAACACCATCCCCACTCATAGGGGGATGGATGCCTACCACCCACACCACCCCTACACTTAGGATGGGAAATGCATGACACAACCAGCATACTCCAACATAAGGAATGTCTGAAAATACATCCCACCAACACCATGACAAGCGTGTGTAGTCTGTGTCAAATGCCTACAACACTGAACATGACATTGAGCATACAATGTGACCCCCTATCACATGTGTCACACATAAATGTGTGTGGCCTCCACAATGCAAGCAGACCATGACCACTGTGGCAATGGGGTATAACACCCCATCATCACAGTGACCAAAAGGTAAGTCTGGGGTCCATAGCTGAAGCACATTTTGAACATTGTGGCAATGGGGTCTAAACCCCCATCACCACAGTGACCAAAAGGTAAGTGTGGGGTCCATAGCTGAAGCACATTTTGAACATTGTGGCAATGGGGTTTAAACCCCCATCACCACAGTGACCAAAAGGTAAGTGTTGTCATGGGAAAAGCTGCAAATGCCAAACAGCATGGATGATTCCTGCTCACAGAACAACAAACACATCTGTGGCATAGTAGTGCTTGTGTCCCATAGCAACATACATTGGGTGAGGCAAACAGTGCAGTGCAAATAAGATATACCTTTGGCCATGTGCAGACAAACATCACCCATGGGGGCTGACATTGTCAACATTCGTCAATAACACAATGACAGAAGTGACCATCATAATGCAGCCCCACATATCTGCACCAATGGACACACAAATGTAGATATCCTGTGGAGACTGTAGATGTCAGGTGAACAAATACCATACCATGGCAGCAATGGGACATACAAACCATGATCATTGTGCTGACTGATGACCTAGGAGTCCCAGGGACAGCAGGGGAAACCCACCAAACAACATACAGCCAATGGCACACAAAGATATGCCAAAGCAGTGGTGCAGATGCACAAACACAAACAGGCAGCCTCACACTGCATATCAAACACAACAGGTGATGGGGGGGGGGGGGTGCCAGTGTCCCCAGGCAACCACACAACACATGAGGAGTCCTGAATCACAATTACACAGATGTGTATACAGTGCCACACAAAAGTAACTCATGGATCGGATTCCCCTATGTGGGCAATCAGGCATTGTTAGATGAGAGGGAGCCCAAATTACACATGTCACAAAAGCTTGTAGGAACAGCAAATAACACAGCAAGAGACAGACCCACCACAGCACTACCCCCAGGGACCCCACATTGTGGTGACCCTGGCCTGCATGATAATCCCACTGTGATGACAAAGTTAGATGTCGTTCACACTGTGAACCACAGTCATGTGTCCTGAGCTACAAACTACCATCACACCTACACAAGCACAAATCAATCTGCACGGCCTGTCAGCCAAGGCCTTCATGGAGGTAGGGGTCTAGCCGTGCAACAACTCTCATTTGCACACACTCAACACCACACACCTTGATCTACACCAATGTGCAGCTGTGAAGCTCACATGGACTGGTGACATTGCACATGCATCCATGACAATCCCAGGGGTGGTGGTGGGAACTAAGGTGCAGAAACCCATCACACATGGCCAGTCAACAAGACTCGTGAATGTCAGACACACTGCACAGTACGCCGTACATGGGCATGACGTGAAATCCACCACAATCAATGTGATCCCGGACATAGTCACACACCAATGAAGAAGTCAAGGTCACCCACAAAGAACACACATAGACAACTTCCAACATTGCAGCTCTGACCCAGAGGAGTGGCAGCAGTCACACACACAACGTGTCACAATCACTGAAAGCTAACACAAACTGTAAATTACATGACTTGTGTAACCAACAAGTGCCAAGGGGAATCCTGACTGTGTCTCATCTGCGTTTGTCCACAAACTCAGCCCTGACTGCAAACACACCTATGGATGACACCCTGATGACCAGTAATGTGCCATGCACCCACATCCCAGAGAACCCAGTGCAAAGATTTGGGGGGAACATGGGTCAACTCAGCAAGCATCACAAACAGGAACATCACTAGGGATCCCAGCCTGTGTTGCAAAATGGAAGTGAACACACACAGACATGCTCACACAACACACACCTTGGGCTCAGGCAATGTCACGGAATTACACTCTGCCATGAGGGGACTCCACTCCTGTGTAAGGAAAGCTGTGCCATACGTTGTCTCTGCAGGGCTCTATCATGTCAGCAGTACACTTGGTCACTCAGTCAACAATTAACACAAAATGAAGGCTCTCGTCACATCAGCCTGGTCATGGGAGTGTCACCGAAATCATCTGCACAGATCCAACACACATGTATAGCAAGTTGTACTGATAACACAGATGAGTCCTTCCCCATTGATGCCCAAACTTGCATGTCCAGTGGAGATGGTCACACGGTCAGGAAAACAGACAAATAGAACAATGACAAGCACAACTGATGTGCAGGGGTGTAAGCCACAGATGTGATATTGCAAATAAATGTAGGAAATCACATTGGCAAATATTGAAAACATGACACCCTCATATTGATGCAAAGGATGACATGGCTACACACCAGGATAGGACACATTCCCCCTGGACCACATGGGGTCCTGCACAGTAACACTTCATTTTCATGATATCAAAAATCACCATCACTGCAGCAAGGGCATGGTTAGCATCATCAACATCATGTACATCTGAAACTAAACCACCAGAGAACAGAAAGGAGCTTTATTCAGCATATGTGTGTGAAATATGAAAGTCCTGCAAAAATACAAAGGCCAATGGCCAGTCCAACAGTTCAGTCCGAACAGGGTGACAGTGGCAGATGTCACCCTCTGCTTGCCTGCACTGATACGGAGCAGGGACATTCCCCTCAGAGGGGCATACGGGGGGCAGGCCAGGCACCACAGGGACAGGATCAGGGCTCACCAGAAGGAGGCAGGGAAGGGGTGGCTGGTGCTGGAGAGTCACTGACAACTGCAGTAGAGGTGTCTGACATGGTGTGTGCCGGCACAACTGGGGGGCATGAGTCAGGTGGTGTGGGTGCCGGCACGACTGCAGTGGTCCGGCCAGATGGAGTGGACAGGTTCCCCACTGCAGTGCCCAAGTCAGACGGGGTGGTAGTGGACTCCACTGCAGTGCCTATCTCCAGGGGAGTAGAATGGGGTTCAGGTAAGGTGGGAAGGACAGAGGGGGAGATCACGGTCTCCACACCAGTGGCACAAACATGTGCAGCGGGGGGTGTGAGGCTGGAAGAGCAAGTGGTAGGTGGAGAAGGCTGGATCATTTTGGGGATGGTGTATCTGTGGGTGGGGGAACCTGGGGCAGGGTGTGGTGGGGGAACCAGTGTTGTGGGGGCCTGAGGGATGGAGGAAGGAGACTGTGTGGTTGAGCTGCAGGGCGGTGGCAGGGTCTTGCTCTTCCGGGACCGGGGGACTTGCGTGTGGGGGCCTTAGTCTGTCCGTGCCTGGGGGAGGGTGTCCGGGGTGATGGGCACTCCCCTCTGTGTGGGTGGACTTCCTCTTCCCCCTGTATGCTGGATCAGCTGGATCGGAGGGGAAGAGGCCGAGGTCACAGAGGAAGAGCTGCTGTTTAGGTGGGGTTGCAGGTGAGGCAAGGGAAGGGGTCTTGGAGGGAGAGGATTTGGAGGACTGCGGCGTGACTGTGGATGCCTGTGTGTGTGTCTGTTCCCCATCCCCTGTGGGTGTGGTATCAGTCCCCTGAGGATGCTTGCGTGCACGTTTTGCCTTTGTTTTGGGTGTTTCTGTGCTGCTTGTGTCTGTGTGTTTGGGTGATTGTGCAGGTGTGCATGTGCTTGGGACAGGTAGGGTGCCAGGAAGTGTGGATGGGGCAGAGGTAGGAGGGGTGAGGGACTGTTGGAGGAGGGACACTGCTGCTGTCAGGGAGGAGTCCATGGACTTATTGCTCCTCTGTAGGGCAGACATGCCAGATGAGATGCCCTCCATGAACGACACCAGCTGTGTCAACAGAGTGGTGTGTGCATGGAGGACACTCAGCATAGCTGTCTGCCCTACATGGAGCTGGCGAAGTAAGTATACAGACTCCTCACTCAGGGCAGCAGGGGACACAGGGGCAGGGGGTGCGGTGCCTGGCACGAAGGAGACATGCTCCCGAACACGGGAGCCTCCACAGACCTCTGGAATGGGAGCCAATGGGAGGGCGGTGGTGGGGCCAAACCTCATACTAGCTGGGGTGTGGTGGCTGCTGACACCCGCCTCCACAAGGGAGTCATCCTCCGAGCTGCTGTGGTCCTCAGCTGAGGTGGATGGTGCTGAGGACTCCTCGGTGTGGCTCCCCTCGCCCTCCATGCCACTGGGTCCCTCCGACCACTCATCGGCTGCTGACCCAGCCTGGCTCTGCAGCTCCTCCTGGTCCGTGAAGCTGTCCCCTCCTGTGGCCGTGGATGTATCTGCAAACAATTAGGGAAACAGACAAACATCAGTCACCTGCACTGACCGCACACACCACAGTAAGTACAGCACATTACAGAGCAAGCCCTGGCATCCTTAGTTGAACATTGCCAAAAGTGCTCACACAGATTAGGAGAAGCCAATTGTCAGTCTGATGGTCAACCATGGCACTCACACCCCTCCTGGCCTTTGTAGTAGGGTTCTGTTCTACCTTTCTGCTCTGCCCATGAAACATGGCACTCCCATATAGGCCCCACCAGTCAGGCCCTGATAGATGACCTAAGCTGTCCATTTTTCTTTTAGCCTTTTAGTACCTGTCACAGTGGTCCACACCCCCTTAGATACATACACTTAGGCCCAAACCCACCTCTTTAGATGCACACACACATGTAGGCCCAAGAGGCCACTGCCTCATGCTATCATTTTTCTAATACAACAAATCTTGTAGGCCTTTCTGACCTGACAGCAGGGACCTGTGCCATCCACCGCGGCACCAGCCCCCCCCTTGGAAATATCCACAGTCACAAGAATAAGGTTAGCCCACACGAATGTGACACTCTGCTGGTACATCTTGCTCTTTCACAAGCAATGTTTGCAAAATTTTAACTTATGAAACTTTCAACGCTTGCTCCACTGAAACTGAAAAGGTGGCTACGTGACAGAGAAATAATATATAAAATTCTCAAATTCTGAGCATCTTACGGTAAAAGTTATCTTTTTCTTATGTTTGCGGTCAAGAGCACCGACCAAAAGCCCCTGTTTTCACCATGATACCACTTCTCTGTTCTTCAAAAAACTTTACACAGTTACTGTAAGCGTGTGGTCAAGGACCCACGTCAGGGCCCATGTCAACTGTGGGTAGGAGTTCTGCATTAAGCCATATAAAAGCTTTGCACCCATGTCCACGCCCTGAACTCTTCATACCAGTGCATTGCATGGGGAGGGTTCACGGTCGGCCGTTCTCCTGATCTTGGGCCTCGAAATTCTACTATCAAGGTGGTAATGCTCTTTTCTGATTGCTAGCCTTTTGCCTTTGTCAGCCTCTCTAATTTAGCTCATCGACACGCAATTCATTGCATTTATCCTAGCTTAAACTGTGTAGCCTTGGATGGTTCTTGCTCTCTTATTTAAGATTTGCCTTCTAGGCGCTTGCCTATTCATGATCCTTTTAAGACTTGCCCCATAGGCTGTAGCTCACTGATAGATAGTTACATAGATCTTTGTGCTTCACTTAAAATATGATTTGTAATATTGTTGATGCTTTCATTTTCATCCTGCTCATGTGTTGACGAGCAGCATCAAATGAACAGTTCTCGGTGTTACTGAATTGCTTAACAAAGTGCCACTGTATTTCACACCGTTGTTCCTTCTTTTCAAGTGAACGAGCAGAGTGCGGGTCGTGCTCTCATGAGCCGGTAAGCAGAAGGGTGTGACCACCCATTTACCCTCAAACAGCTTGCACCCATCTGTCTGGTGCCTGCCGGATGATAATACCCCAGTTTGGACACATGCATCACCTACCCAGTTGTTGGACATTGCAGGGAACACAGTGAAGTATGTGAACATGCACACATCACATCTCTTGCACCTGAGTCAGTACAGGTGTCCGGATGAAGGGATGGCCAGAGTCTAATTTGAAATGTATGTGATGCATACCAGCACCAGACACCATGATGCACCCATGTCCTCATAGTCAATGCCACAATGGGGTGCATGTTGCACATGTCACTCACCTGCAGGATCACTCTTAGGAAGTTTAATGCCATGGCACATGCATGCCTGCAAAGTCATACATCACTGTCTCCAGTCACATGGGCAGGGCAGCCAGCCAACAACAGTCTGCACTGTGTCACAATCCTAGGTCATGGGGTATGCAAGTTCTGTAGCTGACAAGTGCACATGTCCATCCCCCCCACATCATCTGAACTCGTATTTGTCCACGTCATACCAATTGGACATATGGGAGACATGAAACACAACTCTCTGAACCTGAGCACCTCACAGTCTGCTGTGAATGAAAAACAGCTGCCTGAACTTCTCAGTCGCATGCACCAGTCTGCACAGTCAAGTGATCAAACACCTATATGTCACCCAAGTATCGTCTCTCATGGTCACATCTCAGATGGCATGCTGAGCCATAACCGATAAACAGCCCAGTAGTCCTGACAACGAAGCCACAGCACAATGACACAGAGGCAGACACCTGAGGGAACATTTCACTGAGCACAACGTGTCAGCTGATACACGGGAGTGGGAGTACAGAGTGTATTGTATGCCCTGGAGTAGGCATGACTGTCCTGCTCCACGTGAAAGAGGGATGAGCCCTGGACAGTAGGCATGTGGCTAAGCATGTGTGACACACTTGATATACATACTCCTGAGGCCCAAACATTGTTCCCACCCACAGCATGGGGGTGTGCCAAATACCCCAGGCACATGTGGTGAGTCAGATCAGCAATTGGAACACATATCAAAGTTACACGCAGATTACATGTCAGAACTCAGGCATTGTGTAAGCAATTGACCCACCCATGAAGCCCACCACAAAGGTACGGTAACAAATGCTGGCCCCCACCCTGAGCTAAGCAAAATGCAAGGACACAGTACCCAAGTGACACAATTTCCAGACTGTAAGGGCCACACCTGGGTATCAGATGAGGAGTGGGCATGTCACAATTGAGGGACATGGGTCCTGGACCACAAGACTGATGCACTGTGGAGGTTTAACCAGGCCAGAGGAGGGCACATAGCATGTCAGACAAAGTTCACAGTGCAGTCATGGACTCACCCCCTCCTTGCTGCTGTCTGGCCTTCAGCTGCCCATCCAGGTCAGGGAAGACCACCACCAGGATCCGGAGCATGTGGGGGGTCAGGGTCCGGTGTCCGCCCCTCCTGCAAGGAGGCGACAGCTTCAGCTGGACCCTTGCGATCCTCCGGGTCCAGCCCGAAGGTCCTGCCACCTCTTCTGGCAGTTGCGGATCCGGCGCTTGTAGTCCCCCACGGATCTTACTGCCCGGACGATGGTCAGCCAGATCTCCTGCTTCTAGTGGGCATCAACCTGTGAGGATGACAAAGTGAAAAAGGCCATTACTACACATGCAACATATCCGTGCATCACACAGTTGGATATACATGTCTCAATCACAGGGGCACATGATGTACACAGGCAGTGCAACTATGGCTATGAACAGTTTACCAGCAGTTACTAAATGGTATCATTGCCTGGGAAGTAAAACCTTGTTGGAATGCACTGTTACTGCACTATACCTGTTCAGTGCATGTAATTACACACTTTGGGGGTGAGAACTACTCAGTGAGCATGCTAGCCAGTGGTGTGCACACTGGAAGTCTTGCTAGTCAGACAACATGCACATTTAGTAAGGCAGTGGACAGCACACTCACCTGCTCCCCTGGTTTCCCATACAGCTTGCTGTACTGTGGAAGGAGGCTGTCCAGCAGGGCCTGGTTCTCCTTAGTGCTGAAGGCTGGAGCTCTCTCCACAGTACGTGCCATTGCAGTAGCCAGAGGATGCAGAGTCAGCAGCAGTGTTGGTGACAGATGTCGTCCTGGAGCATGTAGTGCAGGCAAGTGAGCTCTCAGGGGAACAGCGCATGTAGTGCAGGCAAGTGAGCTCTCAGGGGAACAGCCAGCATTATATGTGTGCTGCAGAGGCAGATACTGTCCCATGTGTCCAAAGTGATAGGTCCAACTCGTTTGCATCTTCTGAATCTGGCCAATCCATGGAATTGCACCACTTATACACGCCCACAGCATCCTTCAAAAGTTAAACTTCATGACACCCATGAATTTGCAACATTGTTGTGGCTGGCCAACTGAATTCACTGCATCAGACTCGTTACAGATTCGAAAACGCGTCCGTTGCAATGCCAGGCCCTAGCCAATGCGTGCGCACCGATCGGACCATTGCTGTACAATGCGTATTTCAAATTACAACGCTGCATCCGTTGACATCAAATGCAATGGCCAATGCGTGCGCACCGATCGGTCCATTGCTGTACAACGCGTACTCGTTCACATCAAATGCAATGGCCAATGCGTGCGCACCGATCGGTCCATTGCTGTACAATGCGTACCTGTTCACATCAAATGCAATGGCCAATGCGTGCGCACCGATCGGTCCATTGCTGTACAACGCTGCACTCCGCTCACATCATATGCAATGGCCAATGCGTGCGCACCGATCGGTCCATTGCTGTACAACGCGTACCCGCTCACATCATATGCAATGGCCAATGCGTGCGCACCGATCGGTCCATTGCTGTACAACGCGTATTTCAAATCACAACGCGTACCCGCTCACATCATATGCAATGGCCAATGCGTGCGCACCGATCGGTCCATTGCTGTACAACGCGTACCCGTTCACATCAAATGCAATGGCCAATGCGTGCGCACCGATCGGTCCATTGCTGTACAACGCGTACCCGCTCACATCATATGCAATGGCCAATGCGTGCGCACCGATCGGTCCATTGCTGTACAACGCGTATTTCAAATAACAACGCGTACCCGCTCACATCATATGCAATGGCCAATGCTTGCGCACCGATCGGTCCATTGCTGTACAACGCGTACCCGCTCACATCATATGCAATGGCCAATGCGTGCGCACCGATCGGTCCATTGCTGTACAACGCGTACCCACTCACATCATATGCAATGGCCAATGCGTGCGCACCGATCGGTCCATTGCTGTACAATGCGTATTCGCTCACATCATATGCAATGGCCAATGCGTGCACACGGATCGGTCCATTGCTGTACAACGCGTCCCTGTACAAGTCACTCGCATATGTCACCATGATTGTCACTGGTGAACGTATGCCAGCCACATTTACTTGCCAGGTACTCAGGGGCACACCTACGACACCCCAGCCTGTCCACACTGTATCCTAAGGCATGTAAGGCTGCATTACCTTTTCTGTGTATGGGGGGAAACATGTGGTTTTTTGGGTGGCACTTGGGGGCAGCCACTCCCAGGCTGTGCACGTGTTCATGGGGACAGAATCCTTTGTGTGTTGTTCACATGACCACTGTGATGTGCAACTGTTCATTTCCGAGCATGTGGCATGGTCACATTGCCAGGTTGTGTATGTGTATGTCATGTCACATACCCCCTGAGTCCCATGTGGAAAGGTATGTACGTCACAGGGTGACCCATTGCCACAATAGTGATGGCCCTCCACAGTCTGTGTGCATGTTGTGTTTTCGATGTCTCTGATTCCATGTGCACAATGGGAGACAGTCTCCACATCCACGTTGTTTGTGCATGGACTTTGATGTTGTGCGTGTGTGTGTCACAGACGTCCATGTCTGTCCTGCAGAGGCAACAGGGGCCACTACCTGTGGGAGTCATGGTTGTTTTGCTGACGTGTACATGATACGCCATGTCATGCCAGTGTCCATGTGGCAATACAGGGTCCCTGGGAATCTACCTGTCAATGAGCTGTGATGCCTGGGGCACATCTGTCCTGACATGTCACTGTGGTGTGTGTTTGGAACGTGACAGCAGTAAATGGGTACTGTGACACAGTCTAATGATTTCCCATAGCACAACCTGGAACTTGTTGTCAACACATGTTGAACTGTGATGTTAGATGTTGGCCATGTAGTTGCCATATATGTCCATACACAACGGCACACACATCAGGTACTTGTGTCTCGTAATGATGTATCATGTGATATTAAGTATGGTCAATGGCACATATGTGGGGTGACTGACAATCTTTCTTTCTTCACCTATGCACTGCAGGGCACCAGCTGTCCATAGACCATTCCCTGACCTAGCAACGATGGTGGAACGTGACAGTATCCGACGGTACCGCTTCATCAGGCAGCTGATTGAGGAATTGGCGGTGCGGTTGGCCCCACATTTGCAACCTGGCCGGCCATACCCTACAGCGCTGACCCCCAAGGTGAAGGTGATGGCGGCCCTACACTACTTTGCCACCGGTACATTTCAACACACTGTGGCGTCTGCTGGTGGGATGTCACAGACCATGTTCAGCCGTGTGCTACGCGATTTTTTGGAGGCAATGTTGAGATACCTGAACCAGTACATCTATTTCCCTAAACGTCAACAACTCACTGGCATCAAGAGTGACTTCTATGCCCTGGGGAGGATGCCACATGTCATCGGCTCCATTGATGGGACACATGTGGCTTTGGTACCACCACAGGCACATGAGCAGGCATACAGGGACAGGAAACATTATCATTCTATCAATGCTCTGGTGGTATGTCTTGCAGATATGAGCATCTCACATGTGTGTGCCCGTTTCCCCGGTTCGGCACACGATGCCTACGTGATGAGGAGTAGTTGCATCCCGAGGATGATGTCACAGATGCAGAATCAGCGTGCCTGGCTTGTCGGTGTGTACAGATTTTGTACCATTGTGTGTGTTCTGCTATGTTGTATTCCGCCCTCTTTTCCAACTCAGATAATGTGCAATTGTCTGTCTGTAGGTGACTCCGGATACCCCAACATGCCGTGGTTGCTGACACCCCTCAGGAACCCTGTGACACCAGCCCAGATTTGCTACAATGAGGCACATGGTCGGACGAGGAGAGTGATTGAGTGGACATTTGGTCTCCTGAAGAGCCGCTTCCGCTGCCTAGACAAGACAGGAGGGGCCCTCCCATATGCCCCAGCAAAGGTGTGCAAGATTGTCATCGTCTGCTGCATGCTACACAACCTGGCAGTGCGGAAGGAGTTGCCTCTCATCCTGGATGACGATGACCAACATCCGCCACCTGTGAAGGATCCTGGCCTGGGCCACGATGCCAGTGATGATGATGATGATGAGGGTGATGTCCGCACACAGCTCATCACCAACTTCTTCAGCTGAATGTGAGTATCCAGAGATGTCATGTCAATGATGTGAGTTTGCATGATATCTGTGGGTGGTGCTCTGGTGCTGTTTGAGTGTGGCCATGTGCTACTTGACTGGATGCGTGCAGCGATGTGTCCTTACAGGTAGTCTGTACTCCCCAACAGTGTTGACATGCTAACTTGGTTTTGTGTAGGTATCTTGTGACATGTATTGGGCATGAGTATTGCAGTTCTGTCCTGTTCTTCAGTGCTTTTGACTGTGTGTCATGTCTGTCCTTCACAGGGTGCTTTCAGAGTTGTTTGTTCAACTTGGATCCCCCGACACCATGATTCAGCTCTCAGGGTGGCAGCAGTTGTTTCCCTACAGGTGATGTGCCACACACCCCTGGACTTTCTTTCTTCTACACTTGTTGACTGTGTAGCCACTGCCACGTGGGATGACCTTGCATCTGTAGTGCAAACAACATGTTGCAAATGTGTAATAAACCTGTGCTTCACTTTGGGATGTGCGTTGTCTGTGGTCACACATCTGACTGACATTTGCTTACTGCACCTGTGGGCTAGTTAACACAGACTCTGAATAGGTGTGTTGTCTGTGCATTCCACTGTATTTCCTGGCAACATCAGTGTAGGCGATGAGTCCGATGGCCCTGGTGTGTATGTGTTGTGTAGCCCTAGTGGTGTGTCTCCCTCATATGTGTCACGTCGCCATGACTCACATGACGGTGTTGTACTTGCTGTAGCAGTTAGCATGCACAGTGTCATTTAGCAGATCATCATCCCCATGACAGAAACCACGTTGGAATCACAACAGAGGCAAGTATGGTGTATTAGTGAGTTTATTTACATACATGTGTGAGTATAGTGCACAGGATGGTGGGTGCTGTACATTGGGATTGTGATCCAAAGTTCCCAGATGAGTTGGAAGTCTTGGTAGCAGAAATGTCCTGAGTAAAGTCAACAGTCATCTGATACATTGGTCCAACTTAAACTCCCCATGTCATGTGGGAGAGTTGTGTTGCATTCGACAGGGTGAACAGTTTGCACACAAAGGAGAATCTCCAGAACAGGTGTTGGGTTCCTGGGGGATGTACATGGCCATCGACCTCTCAGTTTTCCTTCCTCGGACGACCCCTCTTCTTTGGGGGGGGACCCTCACGTGCAGGCTGCTGCGGTGCAGGGGACTCTCCGCCAGAGTCCTCCTCCCTCTCTGTGGCAGTTGCAGTTGTTGCAGCACCAGATGTTGTGGGCACACAGGGAGGTGTGGCCATGTTGGTGCTAATCTGGCGGAGGCATGTCAATATGTCCCTATGCACTGCTGTCAGTTCTTGCAATGTGTCCCACTTGAACTCCATGCCAGACATGTGTGTCTCCACACGGGACATGTGTGAGTCCAAGCGGGCATGATGGGCAGCCTGCTGCTGTTGAATGTCCTTGAGGATCCCCACTACCTGGGTGACCTCTCCAGTGCTATTCTGGTACGCATCAGCAATGCGTACCAGTTGTGGGTCATCATGCAGTCCAGACCCCTCTGCAAACAGCGACCTATGTCTACCACCCCTCCCACCACCCCTGGCGACATGTGCGGGACCTGCGGTCGCACACACAGGTGACCCTAGGCCCCCTTGGGGGTTGTTACTGGGGTCGTTGTCCGTAGCTCGACGTTGGGCCAGGGTCCCTGTGCTGTTGTCATCGGTGGTCCTTGGTCTGTCCGTGTTGGCGGGGGTGGTCTGTGTGTTTGCAGTTGTTGGAGGAGTGGGTGCAGGGGGTGCTGATGTTGGTCCTGCTGGTGCTGCATGATGACTCACACCGGAGGGGCCAGGTAGGTCTTCGCCATCCGAGGAGGGCAGAGGCTGTTCCACACCAGTGCGCTCAGTGTCCCCCGGAGCCTGGGACAGGGACTCCTCATCGTCTGCTGCTGTGTCCCCATCATCACCTGTTTTTGGAAGAGACACACAATGTATGTCATGTTTCTACAGGCATCAATGGTTCACACACCTGACAGTTGTGACTGTACCTCTGGATGCGGGCCTGTACATTGCATTGTCCTAAGTTGTCACAGTAAGAGGTTGATATTGGTGTAGCACATTGTCCTGCAAACCTGAGGCATTTCAATGTGAATGTTGAGGTGTGTGCATGGCCAGCATTGCTTGTATTTGGTGGACATCCGGCCCTCCTTCTCCACCCAGCCCAGTTATCCCACCATGAAGCATGCCACCCTTGCAGTGGGTTCAGGTTGACTCTCAGGATGTCAGTCAGTGGTGTCCTGCTGTTGGTTGGTGCCCAGGTCCCAGCAGGGCCTGGTACTCCCCACAACAGAGCACCATTGTCAGACATCTTAGAAGTGGCTTTTCACTCCCTGTGAGGTGTGCATGCTTCAGTGTGAGCTTGCTGGGCCATGTGGGTGGGGGATGTTGAGCTGTGACTACCACTCCCATCATGCTATTACCTACACCCCCCTTCCCAGCATGCCCATACTTCCTTCCTTTTGAGTGGACTTCACTGTGTGTGAGTGTGACAGCAATGGCAAGATGGCTGACAGTGTGATCCTGTTGTTTGTTAGTGCCCAGTTCCCAGCAGGGCCTTGTGCTCCCCACAGCAGTACCCAGTGTCAGCCATCTTGTCAGTTCTTTTCCACTCCCTGTGATGTGAGCATGCTTCAGTGTGAGCTTGCTGGGCCATGTGGGTGGTGGATGTTGAGCTGTGACTACCACTCCCATCATGCTATTGCCTACACCCCCCTTCCCAGCATGCCCATACCTCCTTCCTTTTGACTCTGCTTCCCTGTGGGGTAGTGTGCCTGTGCTGACAGGATGGCTGACAGTGTTGTCCTGGCGTTTGTTTGGCTACAAGTCCCAAAAGTGTCCCTGTGCTTCACACAGCATAACCCAGTGTGGCAGTTCTTTGTGGGATATTTAATTAGAGTGTGAGGCAATGCATTCTCCCAGGTGAGTTGTGTGAAGTTTGTGTTAAGGGGGTGTGTGAGTGAAGCTGCAGGTAACTATGGTCAGAGCTGTCAGTCCTCCTTCCCACCCAGCCAGATATCCCACCATGGAACGTGCTTCCATTGCAGGGAGTGCAAGTTTGCTTTCAGGATGTCAGTCAGTGGTGTCCTGCTGTTGGTTGGTGCACAGTTCCCAGCAGGGCCTTGTGCTCCCCACAGCAGTACCCAGTGTCAGCCATCTTGTCAGTTGTTTTCCACTCCCTGTGATGTGAGCATGGTTGAGAGTGGTGTTGATGGGCCAATTGTGAGGCTGACCAATATCTGTGACTACCACTCCCATCATGCTATTGCCTACACCCCCTTCCCAGCATGCCCATACTTCCTTCCTTTTGAGTGGACTTCACTGTGTGTGAGTGTGACAGCAATGGCAAGATGGCTGACAGTGTGATCTTGTTGTTTGTTGGTGCCCAGTTCCCAGCAGGGCCTTGTGCTCCCCACAGCAGTACCCAGTGTCAGCCATCTTGTCAGTTCTTTTCAACTCCCTGTGATGTGAGCATGGTTGAGAGTGGTGTTGATGGGCCAATTGTGAGGGTGACCAATATCTGTGACTACAACTCCCATCATGCTATTGCCTACACTGACTTCACCAGCATACCCAGAATTCCTTCCTTTCAGTGAGCTTCCTGTGAGGTGGTGTTCTGGTGGTGGCAACATATCTGACTGTGTTTGTTTGTTATATTTGTGCCACTGGCTTGCTCTATTTATTGTTAGGTTTGTACATGTCATGACACTGTTACATATCACTATGAGATGGCAGGTATTGTGTTTCTCTGACTAACATACACATCTTGGTATGATTATCTTTTGGTTGCTGTGGATTTGCTAAGAGTGCATGGTTTGACTATCCCCTTGACAGTGATGTGTGTGTATTGTCACACAATATTGTGTATATTGGTTGTGTACTCACCAGGCTCTGGGATGTTTGATAGTCCATATACGCTCACTGGTGGTAGGATGGCCCGCACCTTCTCCTCCCAGGGTCTGAGGTACAGTGGTTTGGCGGGAGGGCCACTGCCGGTGCGCTGACTCAAGATGTAATCCTTCTTTAGTAGGTCCTTGACCCTCCTGCGCACGTCATACCACCTGTTCTGGATGTCTTCCTTTGTGCGCAAACATGGTGATTGTGCGTTCACCCTGTCGACGATCCTCTCCCACATCTTGGTTTTCTGCGACATGGGGGTCTGTTGGACCAATGTACCAAACAACATTGGCTCTACCCTGAGGATCTCATCTACCAGGACTTCCAATTCACTGTCTAGGAACTTTGGATTCTTCTTTGGGGGCATGGTGATGGGTGGTGGTGGTGATTGATGTGTGTGTGTGTGTGCAAGTGAGGGTGTGTGAGTGTAGGTTTTGCTGGGTGTATGTGAGGGTGCTATTTGTTGAGGTGCTAATGGTGTGTGGTTTGTGTGATGGATGAGCTGTGAGTGTGTCTGTGGTTGCTGTCTGATGGTGTTCTGTGCTGGCAGGTCAGTTGAATTTGCAAAGGATCATGGTAGGGATGTGTGGCCTTTATATGGATGGAGTTGTGGGTGTGTCTTTGTTCCATGTCCCCCCCCCAGTATTTATTGGCTTTGTAATTGCTTGTTTGGCCCTATTTTTTTGTATTTTTCCCTTTGTACTTTTTGTGCATGTAGGAGACGTTCTTCTGACCGAGTAGGACGCTGCAGTTGTCTCTTGCGAGCTTCTCCGAGTCGTTCACGCTGTGTTTCTGCTAGGTTTCATGTGCGGCATACGCATCGGTCGCGGAGTATTGGGTTGCTTCGGCTGGGTTTTGTAAGCGTGTCGGTCGTACGGCTTGGGCTCCGTGCAACTCGGTCTGGTTTTCCACGCATTGCATCGTACTGCGCGGGTCGGATTTCGCGGGTACGTTTCGTTCGGGTTCATTCCTGGTGTGTGTCGGTCGGTTCGATTCGCGTGATTTCCCGGCCGGACAGCTTGTTTCCGTGCGGTTCGGTCGTTCGGCTTGTGTTCCGTACGAGTCGGTCGTGATTCACATGCATTTCATCGTACTACGCGGGTCGGGCAGGGCCGGTACGTGTCGGTCGGACTAAATTCCCGTACCGAGTCGGTCGGTATGTTTTCCGGCCCGAATCGGAATCGCCCCCATAGTGTGCAAACTATTATTTTACAAAGTGGATCAGATAAACATTTGCAATTGTGGGTGTCTTCTCACTGCATCTTAGGGCACCTAGAGTGTTTCATTTGATTATTTAATTTTTTTTATTTGAGATATTTTTTATCAAGTATTTACAGAGAGGATAGTGCCGAGTGTAGAAAGAAAATATTGCTAAATAGTTCCATTTTTAACATTGAAATCTAATCTGATCTGTTAGTGTACTTTCATTAATTAAATGTTGTAAATCAGAATATTCTGGAATTTTGCAGGAAAATCTTCAGTTCTGTTTTTGTACATGGAACCTTCTATCAGTTATAAACAGAGTGGGAAATAAGACAACCTCCCTCTTACTTCAAGAATTCTTTCAACCATATGGTGTAAGGTGACTCATTAAATCGTCTGGAAGAAGGCCACCATATAAAATGTTTCAAAGTATCCCATCTTTTTACAAGGAAGGATTCCAGCAGCAAAATAAGACAAAATTAACATTTATATTTAATTCAAGTAAACAGGCATAAAGGTGAATGAATGTTCTAAAAGTTTAGAAGAGCTACAACTGAATACAGATTAATGTGACATTTATCTCTACAGTATGAGTTTAATATAATCTAAAATTTGCAAAATGTAGGCTTCTTGAGCAGGTATTAGCTCTTACATAAATGATAATTAACCGCACTTACCATTTATGAAGGAGTACTTGACATTTTGAAATGTTTTATTTATTTCTTTGTTATGCTTGTGCTATCAGGAATTTCTATACATTTTGGAATACATACTCTTATTTATAACTTGGAGATATTTGCTGTGTAATAACCATTCATAATGAATTTTAGCAGTTTGAACATCCTTATGAAGTGAAATTCATCATACCTCAGCCAAAGTTAACTTTTGCTATTCTAAGTTCACACACCTTTTGCGTTCACATATCATGTTTATTGCCAATGAATTAAAATACATTGTTGCGTAGTCACTTCTGTGGATTATACCACTATAGGAAAAACATTGCTAGGGTTTGGTGTGCTAAACTAAGGGCCTCATTTACAACGAATTGGCATAGGTCAGCGCCACAAGTCTTTTTGCTGTGCTGCCCTGCGCCAGTTCAAAAGGGCAGGAATGCACCGTATTTACAAGATATGGTGCATTCCTATCCTTTCTGCCAGCGGCGGTGCAAAATTTGGTGCCTAGCACCAATGCACACACCCTTGCACTATGCTGCAACGGTATCTGCGTTGTTGGCAGGATTGTTTTTGTGCAGGAAGGGAGGCTTTTTCCTCTTTCTATGTGTGCTACAGAATGTAGCACACATAGAAAGAGAAAACATTGAGGAGGATTAAAGATATTTCTCCTGGTTACCCCTCCCCTGATGAGGCATACCATTTTGACGCATTCCCAGGCTTACAGTTCTTTGTAAATCAGGGAATGTGTCAAAATCCATGGGTGTTGCATGGGAAAACCCACCGCAAGGCCCATGGAACGCCCCCCTGATGCAGAGAGTAAGGCAATGCTTCGACTTGCTCCGCATTGCCTCACACCATATCTGCGAGGCCATGAAAAGCCATGCAAAGTAGCTTTGCATGGCCCCATAGATATGTGTCTGCACTCTGTGGGCCTGATTCACAGAACTAACTTACGTCAAAAACGTAAAGTTAGTACTTTTTGGTATTCACAGAATACACTTACTCATTTCAGTATTCACAGAAGTTAGTAGTCCTAACTTTAGGACTCCTAAATGCCTTCTGTGAATACCGAAAGTCTTAAAGTTAGGATTTTTCTCAGTTTAGGAGTCGTAAAGTTAGGACTCCTAACTTTAGGACTCCTAAATGCCTTCTATAAATACCGAAAGTCTTAAAGTTAGGATTTTTCTCAGTTTAGGAGTCGTAAAGTTAGGACTCCTAACTTTAGGACTCCTAAATGCCTTCTGTGAATACCGAAAGTCTTAAAGTTAGGATTTTTCTCAGTTTAGGAGTCGTACAGTTAGGACTCCTAACTTTAGGACTCCTAAATGCCTTCTGTGAATACCGAAAGTCTTAAAGTTAGGATTTTTCTCAGTTTAGGAGTAGTAAAGTTAGGACTCCTAACTTTAGGACTCCTAAATGCCTTCTTTGAATACCGAAAGTCTTAAAGTTAGGATTTTTCTCAGTTTAGGAGTAGTAAAGTTAGGACTCCTAACTTTAGGACTCCTAAATGCCTTCTGTGAATACCGAAAGTCTTAAAGTTAGGATTTTTCTCAGTTTAGGAGTAGTAAAGTTAGGACTCCTAACTTTAGGACTCCTAAATGCCTTCTGTGAATACCGAAAGTCTTAAAGTTAGGATTTTTCTCAGTTTAGGAGTAGTAAAGTTAGGACTCCTAACTTTACTACTCCTAAACTGAGAAAAATCCTAACTTTAAGACTTTCGGTATTCACAGAAGGCATTTAGGAGTCCTAAAGTTAGGAGTCCTAACTTCTGTTAATACCGAAATGAGTAAGTGCTTTCTGTGAATACCAAAATTAGTAAGTGTATTCTGTGAATACCAAAAACTACTAACTTTACGTTTTTGACGTAAGTTAGTTCTGTGAATCAGGCCCTGTGCCCGCCGGAGCATCATAAAAAGTGACGCACTTGCAGTGCAAGGGGGCTGTAAATAAGCCCCTGTGTATCTGGTGTACAATCTGGAGCAAAGAGTATATTAGGTCCACTAATACAAATTACCAAACCATTCCATATGGTAAGATAACATTCTTGCACATTCCATTGTAGACAGTTGCATAGAGGTGTGCCGTTATGTGATTGCTGAAAATAGCATGGTTGCTTACCAATCAATTATCAATTGAATGTGGGTTTCAGAGCTTAGATCTTTAGGCAGAAACAGGCTTCCCTTTTGACAGGGGTGTTAGACCTGTTAGCTTTAAGGTGGTCTTTACCTGCCACTTCTTGGTGAAATTCGTTTTTGTTGGTCTTAGGACTATGTGCACTTTACATCTACTAACCAGAGCTAAAGTGCTTTTGCTCCCTCACTAAAACATGATAAGATTAACTTACACATGATTGGCATATTTAATTTCTTAGCAGTCCCTTGTAGAGTGGTAAATCATATAACCAGGGCCTGTAAATTAAATGCCACTCGTGAGCCTGTAGCACTATGTCCCCCCCCCACTTAGTAGCCACTTAAAACATGTCCCAGGCCTGCCATTGCAGCCAGAATGCAGTGTTAAACCACCAATTCAACTTTGCAATAAAACCCTCATGTTAAGCCGTAAACTCAACTTTTGTTGCATATAAGTTAACTGTAAGGTAGGCAGAATGCATTGCAATTAGTAGGTTGGAGATGTACTTTTAGGTTTTACATATCCTTGTTGTGAAAAACACCTACATTTGTTTTTTACTACTGTGAAGCCTACCTCTCCGATAGGATAAAACTGGGTTGCCTTATTACATTTAATAAGTGCTAATGTTTGATTGGGATTATTACTGTGTGTTAAAAATCCTCTTTAATTGTGAAGTCGGATTTTATGTTATGTTACAATTTTGATAATGCTACTTTTAGAAAGTTGCCATTTTATTTTCTGCCCTTAACTATTTGGTGCCTACAATCTGTCCTAGGTCACATGACTATGCATGGTTGGCAGTTGGACTTTGTTTTTTCCGCCAAGACAACCACACAATAGAGGGATTAGGTGTGCCTGGATGGGCCTCAACTGGCAGGATAGTGGAGTTGCACTGAATAGACTGTGCCCTGCCTTCACAAAAAAGACTTGTCACCCCTGCATTGTTCAGGCAGCCAGCTTGGAGCCAGGGCAAAGGAAGCAGGAAACTTCAACCACTTCAAAGGAATTCTCTAGAAACTTCTCCTACTTCAAAGAATAAAAAAGGGACCCTCAGACCCACTCTTCATTTCACCTTATGGATCTGCAGAAGGACTCTCAGAGGACTGCCTACTACTGTGGCCTCCTATATACTCCACAAAACTGCTTTGCTGCACCTGAAAGGACTGCTTTGGTGCATGGAGTCTGCCTAGAATCCTCAGTAGCATGCAATGCTGCTTGAGCCCTTTTCCACTTCTTGAACGCAGGTCTACCAGAGTGACTCAAAGGGCTAGTTGGGTGGCCCCCTAACCAAAGCCTTATGAACAGAAAAGTTGCCAACCACCTTGTACCCACACCTGGATCCAACCCGAGTGAGTGTTAGCCCCCCAAGTGGTACCCCTTCAGTCCTGGACCCTTAGCGGTGATGTTAAAAGTGACCAAACAGGTAAAATCCAAAACTTGGGACTTTTAAATTTTTTTGCTAAATACTGCTCTGAGAATTGAGAGAAGACCAGGACCAACTTGCTTGTCTATCCGCCCAAGGTGCATCGCTGGTGAGCCTAACTTTGCAGCAGCTCCTGCTATGTAAATCCTTTCAGCGGTCCTTCACCAAAAGGGTATCTGGCCAAGTGAAACTCTCATTGGCTACAGCCTCCTGCTTAGTCCCGCTGGAGATTTTCAACTTCCAAAAAAGAGATTGAGGGCCTAATTTCGATCTTGATGGGACTACCGTTGTCCCTCCGTGGTGGAGTATACAAGTACTTGGCCAAGCTGACAGAGTCCCACTCACCCTATTTAGATGAGTGCTGGCTAAACCGCAATCGGCGTTGACAGAGTGTTTCCCATTGCCTAACCGGTTCTCAGCTGTCAACGGGGTAGACATCTCTGCTGGCTAACATTACTCCATGGCCATCAGGTTGGCGGGATTGTGCAGAGAAAATTCAGATTCACAGTTGTGTTGGTGGTGTTCTAGAGACGTTTTGCAAAGGAGTGATTCCTTCGCAGGACGCAGTCAACATTGGACTATTCCTGTAGCTGTAGCATCATACACCTGATATGTTTTGCCTAATTGTTTGCACATGCATACCACCCTATAAACACATTCCATTTCATACAATGATCCTTTGCCATTCCAATACAGCACAACATTTCCCTGGAAAAGTTTTGCTTGAGCGTTCTGTTTTTTCTTTTGCTCCCTCTGTTACTTTGCATTTTTCATTTTCTTTTCTTTGGCTTGTGGGTTTACAAATTCATTTATTTTGATTACATTACAATGGCAGGGTATAGAAATCCCCATTTTACAGAGGGAACTTTTCTCAGTCATGGTGGATGAATATATTAGAATGGAGCCACAATAATTTTAAGCCCAAGTCCAAAATGCAACCATATCTCGAAAAAGGCAAATGTGGGCCAGAATGCAATGCTGCAGCAAACAACCTGCGCACACAGAAGGGAAATTAGAAAGAGATGGAAAGACCTGCGGGGGAGAGTGTGTTCCCTGGCCTCCAAGCATAACCTGGAGGCCCAGAGGACTGGTGGTGGTTCTTCCAGCCCCCCTTACAACTTTTTCCCTGGGAGTAGAAGGTCTTGCAGATCCTACATCCTGAAGGCTTGGCAAGAATCCCTGGTGGAGTGGAGACTGGTAAGTTATACCTTGGAATGTGTCACTAAATCTGAATGTCCTTTTTCATTTTAATTTAGCTGTTGCTAATGTGTTTTGCACCTTTGTTAAACATATAAACATAGATATATCAGTATAATTTCTTTTTTCTTGATGGTTTGGATGTATTTTGTTGCAATTAAGATTACAGGTTTCAAAATCCAGTACAGTTCATATGATGTAATGGTGCTTTTACACCAAATAACATATCTCATTTATGTGTTCTATCTTCTAAATGTCAGTTTTTTGTTCTTACCTCATATCTTACCTAGGTATGTTTAACTTACAACTTTGCAAGTCTTGTGCATGTTTAATTGAAATGACTCCAGCTACAAAGATGCCTTGTTTTCGTTATGTGAAAATGATAGTGCAATGCAATTTTGATCATTCTCTCTTTTCTGTCAAATGTTCACATATGTTAAAGTGTAATGCAGTTTATCAATTTCCAATCAATGCTATGTTTTCAAATGTGGTTGTGTTTAATGTTGTATGTTGTTCTATCCTTGGTATCTCATTAAATTGAGGGTATTTGTTTCACAGATCAAAGTTTTCTGACTTTCAAAATTTGATGGTATGTATTTTTGTAATCTGAATATGTTTTCTTATTTTTAAACACATTTTCTCTGCAATGTTTATATGAAGAGTAATGCTATATATCCTTCTAAGTTGTGTAAGTGTCAGAATTTGTACCTGCTAGGCCTTGGACTGGTTTCTGTCACATTTCTCCTCTCTACTGTGTTGTGCTGAATCTTTGGTATATCTTCTGTACACTTTCAATGTTATTTTTTTCATTTCAGGACATCCCTTCACCTGCTGATGTTTGGTGTGTAATTTAAACTGTTTGTGCATTGTATTATAATATTACTGAAAGGTACATTCATGATAGTAATTAAATTTTTCCTTTAGTTCTTCTTAATTTTTAGCTTCAAACTAATTTTAAGTATAATCCAGACTTTATAACTTTTTTGTTTCTTTTAATTTCATTATAGGTCCCACGCCCAGAGTATGTGGACAACAATCTGTTACTGAGAATACCTCCACGCCAGACCAGGAACAAGCCTCAAGGAAGACTTCACTCTTGAAAGTCTGGATGACGAGGAGCAGGCTGGTCCATCTGATCTGCCTGGGCAGACAGCTCCAGTGAGTCACACGCAGACCACACCTACATCTCCCACCCCACCTGTTACCACCCCTCAACCTATGAATGCCTCCATATCCTGTGTCCAAACCAATATCAGCCCAATCTTGTGACCCCCCAGTCCTGGCTACAGTTAAACAAACACCACCTCCAGTTCAACCAGGAACCAGTGGGATGGGGCACACTGGGTCAAGGACATAGGGTAGTAGAGGTAGGGGTCGTAGGAGGAAATATGTGGGCCAGCAAAGTTAGGACACTGGGTTCACTGTCACCCAGGCCACCATAGACCAAGCCTTGGGATCCCTCCATCAGTCCCAAGACAAGATGGGCCAGGTCCTTATAGAGCTTCGAGGGATGAAGCAGGTTCAGAGGAGCACAATGTACAGATGGAGAATCTGAACTCCAATTTTGGCTCCCTGACTGAGGTGCTGCATGATATTTAAACCCATATGTGCAGAGCTTTTACAGCACCATCTTCCTCTCTCTGTGGTCCAACAACCTCTGGGTCAACTACATCTGCCTCAGCCACAGAAAGGGAGGCCCTGTCACAAGAAACAACACCTGCACCTACCTCAGTCCCTGCAACTGTGGATCCACCATCCCCCGGCAGGAGCACATGTTCATTCAGACCACCAGGAGAGGATGACAAGGCCAACACCGCCAAGAGATACAAAACCTAATTTCCTCCAGTGTGTGACTACCATGGCTCCTCAATAATAGTTACATTCACCATGATTAAGTTTTATAACTTTTTGTTCAGTTTTTGGTTTAGATCCTGTTCTAGTTTATTTGGTTTTGTTGTATAAAAGCAAAACTAACAAAGTCAAAGATTGCTGTTGCATTTCATTTGACAATTTCTTAATCATTTTTTTAATCCATCAATTATATTAAAATGTAAAAGATAAAATGATTGCGTATTCATAAATAAATGCCACAGCTAATGTTTCACACATTCTCCTAAAATGACAAAAAAGAGCAAATAGCATAAACCCAACTGATGTATGTTATTAAATTGTAAGAAATAAATGTTTGTCATAGTTCACAAAAAAACATTACAACTCACACATAATCCAAATCATCAGTGCCATTTTAACATTTACAATTTCAGACATTGCCACCATAGAAGAATGTGATATAATCCAAAAAATCAGATTCAATAGGCAAACTATCATTGTACTTCTGGCTTAGAATAGTAATCCCACATCAATAACACCAATCGTGAAAATCCTGGCATTACTCATTTTTGTGGCCACAGGATCATTTTAAAGACATTGTTGCAGTACCTGGTGCTATGTCACAACCAATTTTAAGTGGTTTGATTCACGAAGTTCTTTCTACAATGATGAGACACATCAACAGCTTCATACACCTAACACAAAATGAGGATTTACCCATTGTGAAGGGATATTATAACAATACAATTCCTCCATGAGCACTCAAAATGTAAATAATAAGTGCATCAGTGATAGAGTCTCTTATTGTACTTGTTCCACTTTATTTCCTGTTCGGGTACTCAGTGTCCGATGTTCCAGAGTACAATGATATTCAGTGTACAGCTTCCAAACTAGATGACATGCGACAAAACAATATTCAACAGCCAACACGTGTTTCGTCGTGTGTTTTTGCACACATTGACTTCTTCTGGGCTGTAATTCCAAAAAGTAAAAAATATTACCACAAAAAAGCTCCTGTTTCGATAACAGAATAAACAACGCACCTTTGTGTGATGCACACATAATCTCCACCACCAGAGGGATAGCACAATTTGTACAAACAAGAAATTATCAGCAGAACCATCTACCTTGTCACGTAAGTACCAAAGAAAGTAAAGCGAACCATAGCAATAACGGAAGGGAAGAGGAACAAAGTCAGTCCATATTACTCAACTGAAAAAAGGAAAGAATAAAGTATCCTACCACCAGGACCCAAATATAAAGGTCTGTGCGTACGTCAAAATTGTAGTAAGTGAAGTGTTTAGGAAGTCGAAGAATTAAAGGTAGACAGAGATGTATATAATAATAACAACCTGATTCTGTAACAGATTCTTTCTCACAGTCAATTCAGCAGTATTCACAAACCACCAGTTGTACCTTGTACAGTTGTAGCCTAAAAGTGTAAACAAAACAATATTAAGTAACCAAAGTTTATGGACACATATAATTTGTCTAAACATAAACTTCAGTATGTCAATCACCTGGTGGCTACCTATTGTAAGCTTCAGGGGCAAATCCAAGAGCCAAATGGTCCAGTACATATCCAAGTGTGTATCACAGCATCAAGAACTAAAAGTAAAAAAGACAAATGCGTGCCCTCAATACTTGACGCATAAAGACCTTATTCACAAGATTTAAGTCACATTGTAGGAGAGTAGGATCTGCTTCTTATGGTTACCCCCACTTTTTGCTGATGTTCACTGTTTTTCGACTTTAGTCTGGCTGGGGCCCTGCTATCCTAGCTGCTTCCTCTCTAAATTGATTCCTAGTACCTTAGGTACACCACAGATTGGATGCTGGGGTGCCCTTATAAGTCCCTAGTATATGGTATACTATGTACCCAGGGCATAGGTACCCCAGAGGCCTACCAGGGCTCCAGCATGTATTATGCCACCCCTGGGCAGCCTTCCAAAATGACACCACAGGACTGCTACAGCAGCCTGAGTGAGGTGGTGCATGCACCCCTTACTGAGATATAGGTTCACTATATCTCACCCTATCACTGCACATATAAACCTATCAGTCACCCCTATGGCAGACCTTATCAATCCTGAAGGCAGGGTGCTTGGTTTTAAGTGAGAGGGTGCCCATGCATGAGCAGAGCCCCTCTGCATCCTTCAGAATCTATCCTCCGGGGTTGTCTGTGATGCAGCCTGACCATATACTCTTAAGTGCATTATAACTAAACGGTAAATGCTAACTTTGGACTGGCTGCACGGAAACTGGTGTGGGAGTATGATCCCACCCTTCTAGAGGGAGAGACATGACAGCACCGGTATACCCGGTACCAGCTAACAGAGCCCTGGCATCACAAAATGGATGCTGCAGCCACAAACACAAGTCTGGCCTCCTGCTGCTGACCGAAACTCTGGCAGGGGAGGCCTGGACAATAGGTTTCCTGTCCCAGGGAGGTGTTACCATCTCCCAGACAGGCTTTAGTGTATTGGGGCTGGGTGGGTGCACTCTCAGAGTGCTTTGAAATCCTGCACTGGGGGCACATTTGGTGTCCCTGTGCATAGCCCAGTTCAAACCGGCTGCAGGGGCTGCAAGCCCCTGCTCTGGCGTGAAACTGGACAAAGGAAATGGGTGTAGCCACCCCTCTTTCCAAACCCTCCCATAGGTGGGTCCCCTGAGTTAGTCCAACCCCTTCCTTAGGTATAAGATAGGAACCCCTGGCAACAGGACTTTAGATATCCCTGGACAAAACTCTGAAACTGAATCCTGGACCTTCGACGATCTGTTAAACGCCAGATGACTGAAGAAACTCCCTTGGAGTAAAGGAGTTACTCCCCTGCTTGGCAGGCACCTAAGACGCATCTGTCCGGTCTGCATCTCCGAAGCTCCCGCCGGACGCTGACAACTTTGCAACCCAGGAGGTGGGTTTCCAGACTTCCCAGAGGCTGACCCGAGTCCCCAGCAAAGCTGAGACCCGTAGCCCTCATGGGTACCGTGGAACCGGAACCCCTGGACAGCGTGCACATTTGCAAGTGCATAAGCTTTTGGTCAGTCCTAGAGGCTGTGCTTTGGGATACTTGTAGCCCCAACCCCAAGCAGTGAATCCACCGAAGATTGCTGGCCTGGCCACTCCCAGTGACCCGTGGGCTGCCATATTGTGATTCCGCTCGAGGTCCCTTCGTGATCCCTTGTCCGTTGACTTGTGGGTCCCTCAGAAGGACAACTCTATTTTCAATGGGCCTCCCTGGTTGCTGCAGGCCTGCCCTGACTCTCCTTTGCTTGGGGAGTCCCTCGGACCTCGCTGGTCCGCACCGAAGCCTTTGTTCTCTTTCTGCGTGTGTTGCTGTTGCCAACTTGAAGCACCCGACATCGGTGGGCATTCGACTATCGTGCCCCTGGTCACTGGCTAGTGACCCAGACTCTGTCCCCTCTGCTTTCAGGTTCTTTCCATCTTTGATCCAGGCTTGGATCTCTTCGGACACTTCGCATCTTCCCGGCAGCAGCACTTTCCAGCAAGCGGCCATTGAAAACGACGGCGCGACCCGACACCATTTGACACCTATGCACCCGGCTCCCCTGGGTGAGGTAACACGAGTACTCCGGTGCTACCGTGGGTGTTGGCCCTAGAAACCTCTAAGTCTAAAAGGGTTTGTTCCTAGTCCACTCCGAAGTGTCCCTAAACTTTAAAACTCTAACCGCGACTTTCCCCATAGACGCTAACGGAGCTCGCAGCTGTGTTCACACACTGCACACGTCCCCCGTGGGGTCCCAGCAATTCTACAGGCTCTAGGCCTTGTGTCTAGTCAAGTCATGGTTCTTATACCACTTTCTTAATATATGGTTTGGTCCGCCCCTAGGGCCTATCGTGTATTGTGCTAATTTACTGTGATATTTGAAGTGTAACATATGTGCTTTGACCTCTAGCCTCATAAAGAGACTAGTAGGGTGTGTTTAGAAATAAATACATATATTTTATATATATACCTGGGGTGGTCTCCTTTCATTTAGCCATTCAGGAGGTTATAGACTGGTAAAACCAATAGCTTTACACTCCTTCAAGACTTAGCCTGAAGGCTGCTCTCCATAGCTACCACTAGGATAGCTTTCAATAAAGGTTGTCTTTAAACCTAACATCAATAAAGGTCGTTTGGACTGGTGCAAGGTGCCCACTATAACTAGTGGACAGCATATACCAGGCCAACTTCTCACACACATTACCCTCAATATATAAATGAATACACTGCGCTCACCTGAAGCCCCCTGTAAAGGACTTCCAAAGTAGGTCCCAAGTTGTAAAGCAAACGATAGTGTTAATATATCCTTCCTGGTCAAATCACGAGTCCATGATCTAAAAGGTAAGAAAGTAACACACCCTTAAAAATTGTCTCCACAGCTATACATATCCAGTTGAACTGTACTATTATAGTCAAGACCCACTTATATTGAATCCATATGAGTCTACAAAAATCCATTTACACCCAAAATTCAGTACCTCCACCTTAAGTTTGATTTTCAGCATGTCCGCTATCTCCGTAATCGGCAAGAGATAAAACAACCAGCCGGCACGTAACAGTAAATTGTATTGTCAAAACTCAAGCCCGATAAATCATGGCGCTCGTGTCTGCCGAGCGTTCTTACTATACGCAACCATACGCAACCATACGCATCCATATGAGTGCAGTAACCCAATTAGTGCAGTCAAATACGACATGCTCCATGCTCCCTCGAAGCACACTCAAGCCCAATAATACCTGGAAAATCATATCGCTCGTGTCCGCAGAGCGTTCTTATAATACGCAACCAAATGAGCGCAGTAACCCAACTTGAGCAATCAAATACAACATGCCCCATGCACCCTCAAGCGTATTTACTGCAACGTAAATGTTGTAGTTGGGAAGTATTATGTATGGTGTGCACCATCGGCGCCATGTTCCCCGCTCCCTAAATACACCAACTAACAAGCACGTGATCGTTCAGCACAAGTAAAGCGGAGGCACCATCTTAGAGAACCTAGATAACTAAGGTTTCATATATATACATACACGTATTCATCCAACCGACAACTCTGTGTCAATTCCAGGAGCAAAATAACCATATTACAGCATATAAGTTAAAAACTATTGTCAGAAAACCGTCAATCGCAGGAACGAGCACATGATCGTTCCACATCGATAGAACAGAGACGCCATCTTGGAGTGTCTACATCAACCAATTCACACTTTAGTAATAATCCACACTTAATCTTACAGTTTAAAAGAAGTTATAAATATAACACAAAATAGTACTTCAACTTATACAGTAGTCTGTGTCCTTCACATGAAAATATATGTTTTTAATTGGACGCAAAAAAGTTCCATACTATAAATATATGTACGACCACACATAGCTAGATGCAAGTGCACTGCTGTAACAAATCTACTATTTTGTTTCAAATAACTTCTCACATATCATGACAGTCAGGGCCATCGCGGGAGATTAGTCCGATCAGAGCAAATACACTCCTATATTATTCACACGTCCATGATCGTCGGTGCGGTCACGGGAAATATTCAAATCAGAGTAATACGCTCCAGTAATATACCCAATCTTAATCCATAGGGTAATCGGGAGAGAACCCATTTTCAGCAAGGGGTAACTGAAAATTCCTTGCAGGACACTACAGAACAGTATTATAACTACGGCCCTCATTTCCAATACACTATATGGATAGTCAAACAGACAGAACATCGATAGTAAGAAGAAAAAGAATAGTTAAGCAACACCAGTGTGAATAAAAAATATCCTAGTGTGCTACTAACAGTAGCATTCACCACTATTACCTGTAAAAGAACCCAAATACCAAAATCCTTAATATATATCCACGGTAGTTATCTACTTAATGTCAACAGATCGTTACATACAATCGGGACATACATGTACATATTGCCAAGTTATACCCTTGTTGACATCTAAAAGACTACTATTTCTTCTCAATACATTGTTGACATCTAAGATACATTGGTCTCTTTTCAATTCTTAGTACAATAAAATCATAACATTTGAAAGTAATGGAAACAATCACAATCATGTATGCAGATTACAATCTCATACCTCAAAGCCCATACATTTGCCATGTTTTTCGGTATCCCAGTTAGTGTTTTCATTGTCCTAGAAAATATTGCAATTCATTATCCACATTTATTCCAAGCTCCACAGCCTTCAATTTCATTATCCACATTGCTTCCCTACGCCTCAACTGGAGCTCTCTATTCCCACCCCGCACATCAGATTTTATATGGTCAATACCGTGGAAGCTAAATTTATCGGTGTGCATTCCTGACTCTACATCCATGGTGTGGGAAACAATCGGGTATTTGGTATCATTATTTTTCAATGCTCTAAAATGTTCTGCAATTCTCTCTCGCAAGCGTCTGATTGTGCTCCCAACATATATTTTCTTACAGGTACAGATAACATAAACCACAAATTTTGTGTCACAATTGATAAACATAGGTATAGTGTGGTCACCCGTATTATTGTAATTAAATTGGGTCTCTCTGTCAACTGCCCACCTGCATGTACTACACCGTCCAAACTTATGGAACCCTTTAGTATGGTCACTTAACCAGTTACTGCGTCTTGAAGGTCGGGGATAACTAGGACTCATTATGTTAGCAAGAGTCTGTCCTCTCCTAAAAGTCAAGCCTGGTGTAGCAGAAAGAAATGGTATAAGACATTTGTGTGAACGGAGTATGTGCCAGTGCTTATGTAGTGCACGGTATAACTTGTTGGTCTCTGCATTGAAATTCGTGGCCAGTCTAACTCTATTTGTCATTTCCGGTTTTGTCTTCTTTAGGGCCGGCTTCAATGTACTATCCCTTTTCAATTTCGTGCTTTTCGAGCTGCATCCTCAGTAGTCTGTTTCTTATAACCCATGAGTAAAAATCTCTGCTTCATATCCCTAATAGTGTCTTCAAATTCCATATCCTATGAACAATTCCTGCGCGCCCTCACCATTTCCCCATAAGGGATAGAATCGATCTGACATTTTGGGTGACAACTCTCAGCATGGAGTAAAGCATTGCAGGATGTGCTTTTCCTATGCATTCTGCTGCAAATCTTATCCTCTGATACATATAGTTCAATGTCTAGGAAGACAATACATGTGGTATCAAAATGTGTGGTAAATCTTAGATTGTAATCATTGCCATTCAGATACAAAAAGAACTCCTCCAGCTTACATATCAAACCTGTCCAGAGTAAGAAACAATCGTCAATATACCTTCCCCAATAATATATCTTGTCAATCCATTGTCCACCTCTATGGCCCCAGATCCACTCCGCCTCAAACCATCCCATAAAGAGATTAGCAAAAGACGGAGCGAATCTGGAACCCATAGCAGTCCACAGCATCTTTCTGTACCATCTGTTGTTAAACAAAAATATATTATTTTCTAGTATCAATCGGGTCATGTCGAGTAACATTTCAGAATGTGCAAAATATTCCACAGGTCTTCTGTTCAAAAAGGATCTTAAGGCCAGGATCCCCAGATCATGATGAATGTTAGTATAAAGAGATATCACATCTAAAGTCGCAAGTATCATCCCTGGTTCCCACGTGACATCATTTAATAAATTCAAAATATGCTTTGTGTCTTGTATATAAGACGGCAAGTTAGCCACATATGGTCTAAGAAACGTGTCTGCAAATTGAGAAAGTGTTTCTGTGGGTCCCCCTATTCCTGATACAATCGGTCTACCCGGCGGTCTAGTAGGGATTTTATGAATCTTAGGGAGGGTGTATAAGCAGGGGAATCTCGGGCGGTCCACCAACAAGTAGAGATACTCATCATAACTCATCAATCCTCTATCACACCACTGTTTAAGTTCCTTATTAATCTTAATCGTTAGGGACAGTTTCGGATTCCTGTCTAGTCTTTCATAGTAAATAGTATTGTTCAACTGTGACATGATCTCATCGTCATAATCAGCCTTGTTCATAAGGATGATGTTCCCTCCTTTATCAGCTACCCGTATTATTATGTCTTCATTATCCCTTAGAATTATCAGGGCCTGTCTCTCTTGGGTAGTTAAGTTGTCACGCCAAGGATATAGTCCCCTGTTCCTTTTTTCTTCAATTATTTTATCTAGCTCATGATTCATGGCTTTATAAAAGGCATCCATGTTGTTACCTGAGGTCAACTGGGGAGTCCATTTCGATTTGTTCTTAAGTCCACTCAGCCTAGTCCAGTCCATACTTAATTCCAAGTCCTCTAACAGTTTAGCCATAGTCATAGGGTCATTTTCATTCTCCGTCAATGAAAGCAATGTCTTGGTGTCATAGATATCCTGTATTGTCAATTCTCCAGTAGTAGTCGTTATATTACAGTGAGATTCTCTAATTGGATTTGCAGCAAAAAACTTTTTTAATTTCAGTAATCGTACAAATTTATACAAATCAACTTTGGTTGAAAACCAATCACAACTCGTAACTGGGCAAAATCCCAAACCTCTTTTCAACAATGCGGTCATTTCTGGTGTTAACACAAAATCAATGTCAATTTGGTTCAGATTCTCAGTATCTCTTAATTCTATTGCTTCTTCCAAGAGCGTGTCCTCATGCCCCTTCTTTCTTTTGCGAGCTCCCTGTCCTCTTGTTCCTCTCCTTGTCTTTGTGCCTTTATTTCTCTGCGTCTCATGCCTGTATTCCGATTGCCCATCCTTATCCGGCGTACTATGCCTGGTTAAGGGGCCTTCTCCTGGGTCTTCCCTCTCACTGCTTAAAATATTACTGGATGAGGTACTCACCTGCAGTAAGTACGCTTGAGGGTGCATGGGGTATGTCGTATTTGACTGCACTAGTTTGGTTACTGCACTCATATGGTTGCGTATAGTAAGAACGCTCAGCGGACACGAGCGCCATGATTTTCCAGGTATTATCGGGCTTGAGTTTTGACGATACAATTTACTGTTACATGCCGGCTGGCATTTTATCTCTTACCGATTACGGAGATAGCGGAAATGCTGAAAATCAAACTTAAGGGGGCGGTACTGAACTTTGGGTGAAACAGATTTTTGTAGACTCATATGGATTCAATATAAGTGGGTCTTGACTATAATAGTACAGTTCAACTGGATATGTATAGCTCTGGAGATAGATTTTGAGTGTGTGTTACTTTCTTACCTTTCAGATAATGGACTCGTGATTTGACCAGGAATGATATATTAACACTATCGTTTGCTTTACAACTTGGGACCTACTTTGGAAGACCTTTGCAGGGGGGCTTCAGGTGAGTGCAGTGTATTCAATTATATATTGAGGGTAATGTGACTTAAATCTTGTGAATAAGGTCTTTATGCGTCAAGTATTGAGGGCACGCATTTGTCTTTTTTACTTTTAGTTCTTGATGCTGTGAAACACACTTGAATATATAATGGGCCATTTGGCACTTGGATTTGCCCCTGAACCTTACAATAGGGGGCCACCAGGTGATTGACATACTGAAGTTTATGTTTAGGCAAATTATATGTGTCTGTCAACTTTGGTCACTTACAGGCTACTAGTGTACAAGGTACAACTGGTGGTTTGTAAATACTGCTGAATTGACTGTGAGAAAGAATCCGTTACAGAATCAGGTTGCTATTATTATATACATCTCTGTCTACCTTTAGTTCTTCAACTCCCTAAACACTTCACTTACTACAATTTTGACGTACGCACAGACCTTTATATTTGGGTGCTGGTGTTAGGATACTTTATTCGCTCCCTTTTCCATTTGAGTAATATGGACTGACTTTGTTCCTCTTCCCTTCTGTTATTGCTATGGTACGCTTTACTTTCTTTGGTACTTACGTGACAAGGTAGATGGTTCTGCTGATAATTTCTCATTTTCACAAATTACGATATCCCTCTGGTGGTGGAGATTCTGTGTGCATCACACAAAGGTGTGTTGTTTATTCTGTTATCGAAACAGGAACTTTTTTGTGGTAATATTTTTTACTTTTTGGAATTACAGCCCTGAAGAAGTCAATGTGTGCAAAAACACACGACGAAACACGTGTTGGCTGTTGAATATTGTTTTGTCGCATGTCATCTAGTTTGGAAGCTGTACACTGAATATCACTGTACTCTGGAACATCGGACACTGAGTACCCGAACAGGAAATAAAGTGGAACAAGTACAATAAGAGACTCTGTCACTGATGGACTTATTATTTACAATTTGAGTGCTCATGGAGGAATTGTAATGTTTTGGTACTCTTTTCTTTGGAGGGACTTTTGGGGTGGAATTGTCAGCCGACCTCTCTTCTCTTTTAGCACCAATACTTTTTGCTTTGAAGACTAGCCCTATACCTCTGGTGAGCGCCCATTAATTCTGTCCTCTGCCTGGTTGCCAATTTTGTGTTGTTGTTCTGTGAAGGGATGTTAGTTTGCTTAGGGTTGAATACATCATGTGGTTAGCGCAATTTAAGCAGCACATATTGGCTTGGTGGCACCATCTAACAGAAAAAAATTCTACTGCAATCCTAAAAACTTCAAATCAATAACTGTGCAAGTTGTCTTTGTACAAGATATGTGCACCCAAAGTGTGTGTGTGTCTTTCACATGATCAATCCATGTTCCCTTTGTACTTTGCAACAACAGCATATAACTGCAAATGTCACAACTTTGAAATGTCCAAATGAGGATGACATAGTGAAGGGTCCTTAAACAGATATAAACAAAAAGATTCATTACATTACATTACAAAATAGATACCTTACAAATGAATAATATCTTCGATCAACACACATCTTTGCCCTGGATTTCACTTAACTTGACCTTTCTAAAAATCACAGGCTTTTTTCCTCATTACATTAAGAGTTAGTTTAACATTTAATGTAATAAAATGTAAATATATACTTACACTCCTGTGAAGAAGTTGTCAATAACTTCTTGAAGTAAGTCAATTCCTTCCTCTTCACTACTATCATCTTCATTTGGCATTTTAACATCATCACCTGGTGGCTCTTCATGCTCTCCATACTCTGCGATGTATGGGATGTTCGTTCACAGGGCTATGTTGTGCAAATGCAGCAGGCCATTGTGAATTGGCACACCTTATCGGATGAGTAGAGTAGGGCTCCACTTGTCTTATTCAGGCATCAAAATCTGGCCTTTAGAAGCCCAAAAGCCTTCTCCACTAGCCTCTGTGTTCTTCAATGGGCCTCATTGAATCAGACTTCCCCCGGCGTTGTTGGATTCCTTTGTTGTGCCAACAACCATGGCTAGTTGGGATAAGCTGAGACTCCTATATGACAAAAAACAAGAGCCATATATATATTACTATTGTAGATCATGAAATTTGAAATTAACCAAACAATATATTGACAGATTGTACTTATCAACAAGCAAGGCCGTCTCAGTTACAAGTTGTGACATTTGCATGGGTATGCTGCTGTTCTATAGTACAGAGAAATCATGGGTTGATCCTGGAAAAAGCACACATGCTTGTGATGTAAAAATCAAGTAAGCAGATAACTTGCACGTTGATTGAATGGAAGTTATTTTGATTGTGGTAGACTTGTTCCTTTGCATCTGGTGGCACTAAGGCAATATGTGTGCCATCAATTGCACCAAACATGTGGTAGGTGATCCAAAGCATAAAAATCTCCCTTCGCATTGGCAAAACCCTCATTCTGTGGAAACTGGATGAAGGCGTTGAGATGTCTCGTCATTGCAAAAAGAACTTCTTGTAATACACCACTGAAAGTTGGTTATGACATTCCAAAGATACTGCCACAGTGTTTTGGAATGATCCTGTGGCAACAAGATGAAGTACTGCCATGATTTTGAGAAGTGGTGTAATAGCTGTGGAATTCCTATTTAAAGGCAGAATATTTGTCTCCAGCTGATGACACAAATTAATAATTGTTTTCCTATTCAATCTAATTTTTTTGATAGTATCCTGATCTTCCATGGTGGCAAGGTCTCGAATAACTGTGGGCAATGAACTCCGCTCCGCCAGCGGCGGTTGTGGAGATTTGCTAACTACACATTACATTGAAAACACGGAATTCATGCAAAAACTCCGACTCCGCCACGTAGCGGAGTTAGCTACTGCACCCACAACCCTTTGATAAAACAACTTTACCTTTACATGCTAAAAAGCATATAACCAATTCACAAAAGTGAGCTTTGAAAAATATCAGGCAATGAGAGAGGTGATGATTTTGGGGTCCCCCCTAACCTAGAGGGAGGACCAAGCAGATGCCTTGAACACAAAGAGCATATCAAGCTGAACAATTCGGTGGTGGTCCCATCCTACTACAACCACCCCAAGCAAAGTTATGGGCAAAAATACAATGCCAACCAAAGGCCCAGCAAAGCATTATGGGGCGAGATTCTAGAGTGCAGTGAATATTATAGTATAAGCTCTCAGCTGAGCTGGGAGAGCGCTGCTGCTTGAGGAATGTTTTGATATTGGATACTATAACATTCACTGCACTCTAGAATCTCGTCCCATAATGCTTTGCAGGGCCTTTGGTTGGGATTGTATTTTTGCCTATAACTGTGCTTGGGGTGGTCCTAGGAGGATGGGACCACCACCGAATCGTTCAGCGTGATGTGCTCTTTGTGTTCAAGGCATCTGCTTGGTTCTCTCCCTAGGTTAGGGAGGACCCCAAAATTATCACCTCTCTCACTGCTGGCTATGTTTTCATTTTCACTTTAGTGAGACGACTATATGCATTTTAGCATGTAAAGATAGAGTTACTTGTTTTACCAAAGGTATGTGAGTCTTCTGTTTTATTAATTGGGAGGAGATGGAACGGAGTTATGGAGCGGAGTTTTTGTTCAACTCTGCAGAATTCCGCGTAGTGGTACTCTGCCAACTTCGCCCACCCTTAGTCTCGAAAAGGTTGAAAAATTTGAGGTTGTTGTCTTCTCCCTCTCTCTGGGTTCATATGTCGAGATAAAAAAAGTGAAATATTTAAATATAATTTGCAAACAATTATTCTAGTTCTAACACAAATGTCATGAATATGCAAAAATATAAATGGTGACTTGTTTGTGTTTTGTGTCGGACTATAATATATTTACATGTCTTATTTTTTTAGGAAATGTGTAAATATTATATTTTAGTGTTTTTTTTTATTTCACCCCTGTTCGAAAACAATATATCAGTGTTAATAAGCAAGATCATAGCCATGAATCTAGATCTCCACATTGCAAATGTCGGGGGTTCAGATTTTAGCCAATCCGACGCAATACAGAATCGTGCTACCACAACAAAGAACAAATACATTTCTTTCCTTACTGTCATATTCTGTTCTGTGCTATTTACCAGTCCTAAAAGCATCACTGATGAAGTAAGACATATCCACCCTTCAGTAATGCGGGTTAAAAAAACTCTATTACCTCTATTTTGGTGATAAAAGATAATAACTTCTGACATGAAAAAAATATATGTACAATCTCCGCTTGATCTGAGCCACAGTGTTTGCACTTTCTGTCAGAGTTGGGTCCCCACTTAAAAAATTTGGCCAGAGGGTAATATAGATTAAAAGCAGTCTTAAAAAATGGACTCTTAAGACTTTCTGTTAACAAAACCTTTTCACATTATTCTAGAGACTCCTGAAGACATACTCCTTCTCCTCCTAACCTAATACCCCATTAAGAGTCCTGAACATCTAAATCATCTTTTTGAGTCTGAATCAATAATTCATATATAACCCCTATTCTATACCTTTGTCCAGCTGCCTCGATGATCGGGATCTTCTCTATTGGTTTTAAATAATTTTTCTTTTCAAAAAGAAAATCCTGGAGCTGTAGAAGTTTGAAAAATTTCCTCCTCGGTACCCCAAACACTTCCTACAGCTCCAAAAACGAGCAAAGATGAGTTTTATTATAAAAGTCACATATTAATCTGATACCCTTCTGTCTCCACCTTTCCATCACTATGGTAAAAAGTGCGAAGTGGAGGTAGGTGTGTAAGAATTTATTTTAGGAATCCCTAAACATCAATTAAGTTGAGACCATACTTTATGAGCTGCTATCACTACCTTAAACCTAGTTTTCTTGTAGTAGCTTGGCACTAGTATACTCATTAAATAACCATTTGCTTTAATTCCAAGTGCCATTTCGTATATAGTTAGGGATTCTGCAACCCCGACCCCACAGGTTTCACCTTTCAACACTTTACCCATGTGTTGTATCACACAGGCCCTGAAATAGGAGGTAAAATTAGGAAGCAACCACCCACCTCGAGATCTTGGTAAGGTCATACATTTTACTGCCTTACATGGCTTTTAGCATCTCCAAAGAAAAGTGACACAGATCGATTCTAACTTCTGCAGCCAAACTTTACTGATCCCCACCGGAATAGTCTTAAAAAAGTACAAAAGTTTAGGTAAAACATTCATTTTTATAACATTACACCTCCCAAATAATGAGAGGTGCAAATGGTCCATTCTATCCAGCTCCCTTTTAATCTGATCTAATGTTGGAGCCATGTTGTTCTCCCCTAACATATCCAAATTTGAAGTTATTCTAGCCTGCAAATAGGTTGCCTCTGAGATCCTCCGTTTATCCCTAAATTCTGTTCCTTTTGTACACACGATCTGTGTTTTAGCCTCATTCATCTTTTATCCTGAGAAACTTCCAAATTTGTTGTACACATTTTTCTATCTCAACCAAAGCAGTAGTAGGGTCTGGGGTACTACAGCCACATCATCTGCATATGCAAATACTCTATATTCTACCTGGTTCTGAGATATAGATTCATTATATGAACTACCCTCCAATTTTGCTAAAAAAAGGTCAATATACAATGCAATTAACAAGGGGGAACAGGGGCAGCCCTGCCTTTTTCCCCTTGAAATATGTATAATCTCAGATTCCAAACCTATTGCTCAAACACTGGCGGCCGGAGATTTATATAGAGATTTAATAGCCCCTAAGAACCCCTTTCCAAACCCTTTCCATTCCAGAACTGACCACAAAAAACCCCAGGAAATGCCTTTCCGGAATCTAATAAAATCACCTCCAGAGGGGTTTTAGTGTGTTCAGCCACATCAAATAGAGTAATCACTCTCCTAATATGGTCTTCTGTACTCCTACCCGGAATAAATCCATGTTGCCTGATAACTCTGCCCAATCTGTTTGCCAGCACCTTAGCGTAGATCTTCCCATCACAGTTTAACAGTCATATTGGTCCCAATGACCCGGGAAGCAAGGGAGGCTTATCTTTCTTCTGAAAGATCACTTTGTTTGCCACCTCCCATGTAGGGGGAGTCCATCCCTGTTGTGTGTCTAGAAATGTTACTGGCATATCCTGCTTCAGTTCTTGAAAGAATGTTTTAAAAAATTTGAATGGAAGACCATCCAGGCCGGCAGCTTTCCCGACAGCTAAAGATTTTATGGCATGAGAGATCTCCTCCACAGAGATCGGCGAGTCCAGAGCTGCTTGATCATCTTTACTTAGAACAGATCTTTCTAGGCCCTGAAAGAAAGAACCATATCCTTCTTCTGGCACTTCTAAGTCCTCCAGATACAAAGATTTGTAAAATTCTTTGAAAACTTTAATTTCTACCGGGGTTTCTGTAGTTCTCCCCTCTGGCCCATTTATAGTCATTATTCCTCTTCTTGCCTCCTTCTGCCTGATCTTTTTAGCTAATAATCTACCCGTATTCTCCTTGTATTCATTATATTCCTCCCTGTATGTGGTATATTTTGCTGCTAGCTCATTACTAAAAAACGGGTTAATTCTAGCTTTCCACATGAATATATCCTGTTTATCTTTTGCAATATCATGTCCCTTGATTAATTCCAAAGTCATTTTCTCTTCTACCAGTGACATTTGTCTAAGCAGCTCTTGAATCTCCCTCTGTTTTATTCTGTAAATGTAGCTCGAAGCTCAGTGTCTCCCCTCTAACTCCAGCCTTCAGGGCATCCCACACCATCCCTGTTTCCACGGTCACCCTATTAGTTTCCATAAATTGTTCTATCCAGACTTTCATATGCTCCAGATATAGGGAATTCGGTAACAATTTCCTGTTGCATGTGAGGACCACCCAAGGTTTAGCAAATCCTGCTACAGGGATCTCAAGGATCAATGGATTATGGTCTGATAAAATCCCGGGAAGTTTATCCATCTTAGCCTCTGCGGCCACGTCCTTAGAGACAAAAAAGTAATCAAGGCATACCATTATGTTATGGGGATAGAATAGTACGTGAAGCCAGAATCAGGGGCCCTCTTTTTATTCCAAATATCTATTAAACCTGATCTTTCACCAACTGCTGGAGGGCTTTAAAGACCTTTGGTTTTCTATCTACATAATTCTGCTCCCAGATTTGCTTATTATTCCCCTCTATATGGCTATTTAGATCCCCACAGAAAACTAAGGGATGAGGCCATAGGGCAAGGTTCAGTGTTTAATAGATCAAAAATATTGGCTTTGTCGATATTAGATCTGTATATTGTACACAAAGTGAATCGGGCTAAGCCCATATTGCATTCAAACAATTATCCAATGGCCTAGCTTCTCAACTAGTCTATGCCCAATGGAGCAATAGCTTTTTGCCAACATCACAATCCCCGTGACGTGATCCCCTACTGTGTGCAGGCCAAAAGAGTTAGTCCTAGATCTTTAAAAGCTCCTGCTTTCCCCAGGGAATATGAGTTTCCTGTAGACACACTACATCTGACCGCATTGCTCTCAAACCTGGAGCCACTCTATTTTTTTTTTTCTACCGTTAAGACCACAGATATTAATTGTACAAACTCGTACCTTTTGCTCCATTGGTGAATATGCCCCAACCGTTTCTTACTAACCACATCATAATATATTTTTCTTCTTCATCTCCTCTCCCATCCAACAAGTTGCAGCTAAGACTCTTTTTCCTGAGCCCATTTGAATCATCTTCTATGGACTTTTGGGTTAGAATACCCCAGCCAAACCTTTTACAATTACACAATTCATTACTAATCCTCCTCACTGAGTATTTTATATGTGCACCTTTATAGATGACTCTGCTGTCTTGCTTACATCCTAAGTTATATCTGTGCCCTAATCCACCACCCAGTTGCTGTGCCTCTCCTTCCCTTTTCCCTACCCTCCCCCCAAGAGTCCCTTCCCCTCCTTCCTGTACAACCCTCCCCCCTCCCTTCCTTGTCCCAGAGGCTATAGGACCAATAGGGTCCAATCGTGATGGTGTGCCCTCCTCCCCTCTGGGCCCTCATTTATTCTTCTATATTAATTTTAATTTTTCTTCATTTTCCCCCTTATTCTTTCACTTTTGTGCCATAACTCTAACACCATAACCTTTACATACTATAGTGTAATTGACTTTGATCTTACTCATACATTTTTGATGTACAATGAGGACATTTTATCCAGTACTCACCGTATCTAAGAATTTCCTTGCCTTAAATTCTGGCATAAAGTAGTGCGCCATATCCTTCACAATCACTTTGAATTTGGCCGAATTCAATAAATAGGCTTGTGCCCCTTTTGATTAAAATGGAGAAATCATCTGACTTAACCGCCATCTTCTTTCAACCGTAACATGACAATAATCCGGCCCGACAAAAAACTCATGCCCCTTGGTGGCCCGTTTCTGATCTGGGCAAGCCAAATCATAGAGGGCTTGGTGGAGCAAGGCGTTGCCTAGAAAAATCAGCTCTCCTCTTGGTTTTGAAGCTCCTTGATCCCCTCTATTTTGCTTAAACAGGAACCGATGAGCCCTCTGTACTTCAGCATCCCAATCCCAGCTGGAGAGCTCAGGGAAGATTTCTTCCACCCCATTCAGGATGCCCAGAACTCTCATGTTACTCGTACGAAGTCTATTCTCGAAGTCCTCGAATTTCCATTGCTTGTCAGCGGATTGAGTTTCCAACATTTTAGTTGCCTCCTTCTGTACCTGCAGATCACTTTCTATTATTGAGATTCTGTTTTCAGCTTCACCGATTCTCTCCACAATTTCTGTGCATGACTTAGCGACTCTGGGAATGTGCCCCCCGGCATTTTCCGGCATGCCGATTGTGTTTTCTGATTTTCTGCTCTCGTCTCATCCCGAAGTAACATAATGTTTTGGTAAATGACATCTAGTGAGATTGTTTATGAAGACTCATGTGTAGATACCTCCCTTCCAATGTAGCTTCCTCCAAAGTAGGAGTGCTAGACTAGTCCCAAAGTAATTCCTTTGATTTGGCTGTGCCTTGGTGCGCTCCAATCTTTTTTATTTTCTAAACCGTGCTCGCAGTGTACAGGTGTGTTGCATCTATTTGAGGACTCCGACTCTCATCCAGACTGCTCACATCACCTATTAGGCTGCTCAGCGAGTTCTTCCTCATGCGGCGCCCAGCTGTGTCTGAATCTTCTTTCCAAAAAAGACTCGAGTGGTCAGAGAATGAGAAATTGTTTTTGCCTGAGTCCCCTTCTGCCTGCTCAGCTATTGCCTGTCATTGTTCTGTGTTTTGTTTCTTCTTGACAGAAGCTCCATTTTTTTTAATTCTGCTAAGTGTCCTTAGTGACTTTGGGTCCTGCAGACCTCTCCCCCAAACCATCCTCACCCTCTTCTGCACGGTACCCTCTCCAACCATAGAAGTCTGGGAGGCCTGGATTATCATGGGTATACCAATCCATACAGGCCTATCAAACATACCCTCTGTGCATCCCTTTGTTGTTGCCTCAATCATCACAACACACTTGTTATGTTATGTTAGAGATTTATAGTGCGCAGGGTTACTCCAATACGGAGTGTACCCACGCTAGATTCCAGCTGCAAGCCTAGTAAGAGTGCACACCGCAATGCTAATGAGCCAAAGAGTTTCTGAAGAACCAGTTTTTCAAGTGCTTTGGGAAGAGGATTTCAGAGTATTCTAATTTGTGATTAAGCGGTAGCCGATTCTAAAGTTTGGCAGCCAAGAAGCTGAAAGAGCTGCCATCTAGATGTGTTCTACAAAACTTTGGAGTCATAGTTAAAGCAGTACCTGATGATCTCAGACATCTACAGGGGAGATATAATTTTATCAAGGGAAAAGGATAGCGAGGCCCTTTATGGTTGAGGATTCTATCTACAAAACATAGAGCCTTAAAGGAAATCCTCTCCTCAATAGGAAGCCAATGGAGTTTTTCAAGAGCTGTCCCAGTTGATGTGCGTCTGGGGATGTTTTAAAGTAGATGTTCTGCAGAGTTGTTTTCCGTTTGGAGCCTTTTGAGCCTGCCCTTAGAGGCCCCAGGTAGAGAACATTACAGTAATCAATGCGTGATATTACAACTGCTTGGATTACTGTTCTTTTTGCAGGATGAGGCAGGAACCCTAAAATATTCGGGATCATTTTTAGTATTCCAAAACAGGTACCAACAAGGGCTGAGGTCTGGTCTTCAAAAGATAAGGTGGAATTGAACCAAATTCCAAGGTTTTTCAGCTTTGGTTTAGGAATCGGCATAGGACCTAGTTCTTACAGCCACCACGCAGTGGACCATATGGAGGGTTGATTTCCTACCACCAAGATTTCTGCTTTATTTGCATTGAGTCTAAGGCAGCTGGAGTTCATCCATTTAGCTAGGTCTTACAGGCATGTCTTAAAATCAATTATGGCTTCGCTATTGTCCTGCACCATCAATAGGGTGTCATCAACATAGGATACTGTTTTGACACCATGGCTCTCAATTTCTTCAGCGAGGGGCTGCATGTACAAATGAAATAAGGCCAGGGTCAGGGCCGAGCCTTGTGGCACTCCCTGCTCCAATGATAGTGTCTTGGAGGTTTAGGGCTGCTGGGAGACCTGAAAAGTCCGACCCTGAAAGAAATCCGCCATCCAGTCCAGCGCAGAGCCCCTCACCCAGAAATTCCAGAGCCGTTCCAATAACAGACCATGTGAGACAGTGTCGAAAGCTGCACTTATGTCAAGCATGACTGAGACAACTGTATTACCCTCATCCGCTACATGACGCACTTGGTACTCACGTCCTGTGTATCCCTTGTTTGGGACTCTGAGGTTCCGCTTTTTTTTTCAGAGGTTTCAGTATAGGGATTAGCTGTACCATCCACATTTGGGACATCCACATTAGGGAGGGATTTCTTTAGGAAGTTTGCCATTAATCCTGCTGGCTTTGTTGCTGCAGCTTTGTTAAAGGCTCCCGTGTTTCCAGGTGACTCTGTGGCATCATCCCCAGGTTTTTTCCAATGTATTTTGCCCCCACAGACCTGCATCCATTCCAGACACCCGACTGGCGCCTCGACCCCCCAGGGGTCTTGTGGTCTTTGGCATCTTTTCAGATGACCCGCGCCGTAGAAGGTGACCAGCTTTAAGGGATGTATCGTGCACTGAAGACTAACAGCGAGGCAGCGCATTAGGGCGGCGTTACACACCTCATCGCTTGCTACCATGAGGAACGCAGAAAGCACAACGGCCAGTCTCCCAGCATGCTCTAGCTCCGGCTATAATCAAGGCAGTCAAATATTTTAAATGCATTATTTACACATTTATTAGTTTTTGTAAATTTAATTAATCTAAAGCACCATCAACGGCGGCATATACTAAACTATGCAACATTCCCATTTAATCACAGTAAAGCACTCCATGATGGGTACCATTAGCATTTTGCAACTGTAAAAAAAACTAGCCACCATTGGTGGTGACACACTTTCCATACACAAACTGACATTTAAATAAGCTAAAATGGCGGGTGTCTGACCTCGCTGTAAGGACATTTGCTATCAGATGGCCATCGGTGGAAGTTGACCAGGTAGTGGGTGTAAAAATCCATGACAGGCACAGCCTTAGTCTAACGTGTTTTAAAGCAACACACAAAAGCCAATGGATGTGTCCATCTCTGTTGATGATCGCCTACGTCCTGTACATGCATGGGGCATTTAAAAAAAAGCTTACCTGACTCCTAACACTGCAGCCAACAAAACCTCCTCAACCTTTGCTGCTGTTAAAAACCTCTGGGAGCCACAATGCCAGGAACAGCAGGTGACAGGGTTGCAGCCTTCTCACCAGAGGAGCTGGAATTGCTGGCTATGAAGGTCCTGTCCCTGTACAGCCAGCTCTATGGCTCACCAGGATAACAGGTACATGTTTAAAATGTTATTCTGACTAACTTGTTTTCTTTTTAAACACAGGCTAGAATGTCCCATTTTGATCCTGGGTAAAATGTAGTGATTGAAGTGAAGTTTCTGTTCTTGCTAAATTACATAGAACAATGATGGTGTGTATTTATAAACAAATTATATTTAGACAACACCACAACATTAGTATGTGCTGTGTGTTTGACGCCCTATATTTTATTTGGTGTGCATTTCTATGTATATGCATGTATATATAATAAGCTCATGTGAAATCAACTAAATTAACATTATGTTAATTTAGAAGATACATAACATTTTCTGCACAAATTAGCATATATATATAAATATATATATATGTGTATATATATATATATATATATATATATATATATATACATATATGTAAATATATATGTATATATATATATTCACTGAAAAAACCATAGGTTTCAGGGACATTATAGTTAGCTGGACATTTCACTCGTACAAAACCATAGAAATTCCACTGTTATAGTTAGTTCAGCTAACTATAACTCGTGCCCCCGCAATGCACTGCTGATGACATCACATATTACATCATTCATGACATGGTCAGTGACATCACTGGTGACATCTCAAATGACATCAGTGATGACATCACTGACGACATCATCCATGTGACAATCTGATGCACCTTCTCACACCCTAATATAACCTTTGATACACCCACTCCAAAAAACAGAATACCATTTTTGAAACCATAGACACACCAATATCACTTACTACATATCTAATCACTGGTTCTTAGGTCTACACACTCATCCACTCATTCACCCATACAATCACTCATACATGCATTCACTCATCAATACAACACTATCATATGCACTCATACACCTACACAGACACTCACACACCAGCACTCATCCAGAGTTACTCACACACCTAGTCAGTCATGCAAATAATCAATCACACTTCCATTTACTGACCTATACAGTTATACACACAACACATCACTTATTCAAACAGAAAGAAACGCATAATTGCTCTCTTATACAATCACTGATACAAGTACACACTCATCTATACAGCCACTCTCACAATCACTAACTCTCACGTATAGTCATTTATATACTCCAACTCTCACATACACTGTCATTTACATATGTAGTTAGTTGGACATGTACCACTGAGACATCCATTCACTCACTAACACACCCATACACACACTCACCCACGCATACAGCTGTTTCCACATGCACTCTTGAACCCATACACCCAGTGAATCAACCACTCAAACATGTATGCACAGAGCCACACACCTCCCACGCGCCCACACACACACTCAGGCACCCATACAAATACTCTGGCAACCAATTAATAACCCATATAGACACTCATGTAGCTACTGACCAACCCATGCAGCAGCTTATACAACAGCAAACAGACTGATATAGACATTCACACAGTTTAGTCACTAACCCATGCATTCAGTAAGACACATGTAATAACTCAGTTAAACAGTCAGTCACACACCTACTAAATCCTCCATCCACACACTTATACACCCACTCATTCTTCAATACACCTTGGTATATATATAATACATATTTAAACTTTAAAGAAAAACACATTCACTGGATGATGTCATCAGTGATGTCATTTGAGATGTCATCAGTGATGTCATCAGTGATGTCACTGACCATGTCATGAATGATGTAATATGTGATGTCATCAGCAGTGCATTGCGGGGGCACGAGTTATACTTAGCTGAACTAACTATAACAGTGGAATTTCTATGGTTTTGTACGAGTGAGATGTCCAGCTAACTATAACGTCCCTGAAACCTATGGTTTTTTCAGTGAATTTCAAAGGTTTTTAAATGCTAATTTCTAACTATAACGTGCCTAAAACCTATGGTTTTTTCAGTGAATTTCAAACGTTTTTTAAATGCTAATTTCTAATTATAATGTTCATTAAACCTATGGTTTTTTCAGTGATTTTAAATTATCATTCCATTCTCAACCTAGTGAAGACAGCCTATATCGCCAGTTTTCCAACAATAGCTTCCGCAAAAAAATTCGCCACAAATGAGAGCGACAACTAACACTAATAATATGCAGAGTAGGCGTTCCCGTGCAAAAATAACACGAAAACACCACTTCCCGATTTTCAACGAGCAGCCACATCTGGGGTGCGATCCAAAAACAGGCGATACGCTGCGTTAGCAGTAGGAATTTAACATCTGCCTTTTACTGGTGTAAAGGAGGACGACTACCTACAGTGTGAAAGGGAGCCCAGCCAGAACCACATCTGAAGACCAACACATGTCATAGAGCTACTGACCATGCAGCTCCGACACCCAAGAAGGCCACAACACCCACTGCCGTCACCCTCAGGACCTCCCCCCGGACCTCCCCCCTCCCTACTACCCCCGAGGCAGCGCAGAACAGGACAGCGGACCTTCCAAAAACTGCATGGTCCCTCAGCCACACAATAGCTGAATCTTGGGAGATGTGGCAAGCAAGTATGTGTGAAGGACGCAAGTCACCCATCAATAAAAATGCACACAATACCAAGTGTAGCGGTGATGTGGTGGACAGACCTCACTATGCAGAGCACAAACCTCTCCATGTGGACATATACTGCTGGTGCTTGTAGTGTTGTGGACAATAGACGCAACCATGTTACCTCAGGCAGTGGGGAAGATCTCGGTCATGTAGCTGTGTTGTCCCCCCCTGGAAGCGGAAGCGGAATGGGCTGGTCCAACGTACGCCACTCCAGCGTAGGAGTATGAATAAATAGGCTGGGGCTCTGGGCGTGGTTCACTTGTGGGAAGGCCAAAGCGTCTGCCAGGGCGGCAGCCCTCACCCTGCCACGAGGCCTCCGTCGTGACCGCCGGCCTCCTCGACACAGGCCCCCTGCGAACCCAGCAGCAGAGCACCACAGACTTATATCTGTACAGACTACTGCCTTCGATCTACACTGCAGACAGCAGGGCTCACAATTCAGATCGAGTCGCGATTGCAGATGACGCAGTCCAGTAGGCAAGAGACATTGATCCCAGTGCGGCCCGCCCGGACCACGCATCATCGTAGACTGCGCACACACTGAGTGCTTCAGGTGCCACTAACTCAGTGCACCACAAGTCAATGCCACGTGGACTTATTAAGACAGAATTCATTAGGCAAAAGACATTGCTACCAGTGCGGCCCGCCCGGACCACGCATCATCACAGGCTCCACACACGCTGGTTGCTTCAGGTGACACTAACTGTGCAGCTCAACTCAACGCCACGTGGCTGTGGGCCCTTGCTGACCGCTGCCTCCGGCCTACACTGCGGTCATCAGGGCTCACATTTAAAATTGACTCTTGATTCATTAATTGCAGAGTCCAGTAGGCAACTAAGTATTACGTCCCTAAAACCTACATAATATCCTTTTAGTATCCTTGCTTCAAGAACTTGTTTTATATCAGTTATAGCTTTAGTACAATGACCAAATTCATCTTGCAAGTCCAAAGGAACACTGAATGGCAGTCTACACTGCGGACAGCAGAGCTCACAATTTGAATTCAGTCTTGATTTATTAATTGCAGACAGAATTGTACTCTATGTCCTCGAATTTTGTCAAGAGGAAGTGACAAAAAGCATTCCTTGATGTCTGTGCTGACTACTGCCTTCGATCTACACTGCGGTCAGCAGGGCTCACTATTCAGATCGAGTCGCGATTGCAGATGACGCAGTCCAGTAGGCAAGAGACATTGCATCATCGCTGGCTGCGCACATGCTGAGCGCCACACCTACCACTAACTCTATGCAGCTCAAGTCAACGCCACATGGCTGTGGACTCTTCCTGACCACTGCCTCCGGTCTACACTGCGGTCAGCAGGGCTCACAATTCAGATCGAGTTGCGATTGCAGATGACGCAATCCAGTAGGCAACAGACATTGCATGATAGCTGGCTGCGCACACGCTGAGCGCCACACTTACCACTAACTGTATGCAGCTCAAGTCAACGCCACGCAGCTGTAGGCCCTGCCTGACAGCTGCCTCCGGCCTACACTGTGCTCAGCAGGGCTCACAATTCAAATTCAGTCTTCATTCATTAATTTCAGAGTCCAGTAGGCAAGTAACTATAACGTCCCTGAAACCTACATATTTCGACAGTGTATTCCATAAATGTTTCATCTTTTGTTCCATACACCTACACTGCGGTTAGCAGAGCTCACAATTTAAATTGAGACATGATTTATTTATTGCAGAGAGAATTGTACTCTATGTCCTCGAATTTTGTAAACAGGAAGTGACTAAAAGCATTCTTCGATGTTTGTGCTGACTACTGCCTTCGATCTACACTGCGGATAGCAGGGCTCACAATTCACATCGAGTCGCGATTGCAGATGACTCAGTCCAGTAGGCAACAGACATTGCTCCCAGTGCGGCTCGTCCGCACCACGCATCATCGCTGGCTGCGCACACGCTGAATGCTTCTGATGCCCCTATCTCAGTGCAGCACAACTCATGGACCCTTTATGATACAATGTTTTGTGTATAATTTCACATCTGCTGCCCCTACCTCAGTGTGCCACAAGTCATGGACCCTTTACGATACAATCTTGTGTGTATTATTTCACATCTGTTGCCCCTACCTTAGTGCAGCACAAATCATTGACCCTTTATGATTGAATCTGTGTGTCTGATCCAATGATTACTGTTGTACTTGTTGCCAGCACCAACCATTCCCGGAGGGCTGGCTTACACTCACCCCACACGCATCCAGCACAGACGTCACTGGACATGTGACCCTGGTAATAAAAATGAGTCGAGCGCATGTGCCCGTACCCAGTTCCACTATCTATCTGTGTCCGTGTGTTCATTATGTATGCAAGATGCCGCCCCTGGGCCCTACCACATTACATTGTGCTGTGGACAGCGTATGCAACCATGTTACCTCTGGCAGTGGGGAAAACTTCGGTTATGTAACTTTCTCTCGGTCATTGTACAAGTATGTACGTAGAGACTGGATCATTAGAGTACTGCAAGGAGAGTGTATAGTGAATTTATAAGTGCATGGGGATTGGCGGAGTAATTGTATAAGTACATATGTTGGCGCAGCCTAACCCCAAAGACAAGCTTGGCTCTAATTGGCTGCCCTCCATGTGCCAAAAACTGAAACTTGAACTTTGCATGGCCCTGTATTGCTACAGCTGCAACACTCCACTGAATGTGCAATAAACATTCATATCCACACAGATGTGTCATGTCCACCATCTTTCATGTGTGGAACTATGGATGAATGTAGGGTCAGTGATTCCCCGTACCTTCCATGTTGGCCATGTTGTGGGACTCGGCTCACAGAGTGACACATTGGTGCTTGCGACTGGGGTGATGTCAGCACTACAACAGGGACACCCGCATCAGTTGATTCCTCATACAGCCCAGGACAGAGCCACGCCCATAGCTCCGGAGTCATTCTTCACAGCCTCACGCAGTACTGGCATACGCCAGGCCAGCCCACTCTGCTTACGCTTACAGGGAAGGACAACAACGCTACATGGCCCAGATTTTCATTGCAGTGATCTGCTGGTCACACCCTAGTTGTCAGTACGCCACAGCCACTCCCTCACGGCTAGTATACACCCACACCACACCCATCCAGCACATGCGTCACAGGACACGTGACCCTGCCAATAAAAAAGACCGGGTGCACGTGCTCGACGCCATTTCAGAGTTGCTCGCACCGGTTACACTGCGGCCGGCACAGGCACACCGGCACGGGACGGTGACTTTCGGTCCACTGAGGTACGGGTACCGTAACTGCTGAGCGGGTGTGCAGCCAACGGTGATGGCCCATCCCGGCGGTCTGGACAGCTCAGGTTTTGTGTGCCCTGCTGGACCACAGTGTAGGCCTGAGCCATCAGACAGCGCAGGCCTACCGCCACGTGGCGTCGCCTCGCTGGTCACAGAGTTAGTGGCACCGCAAGGGCTGAGCGGGTGTGCAGCCTGCGATGAAAAGCCCGGTGCACTGGTATGTCCTCTGCCATGGCAAAATCAAGACCCAGCACCAAATGTGAAACCTGGTGGCCTGCGGAGCGGGGCCGCATGATATGCAGGGTGCCATGTCCGCGGGCCCCGGGCTTTGGGCTTGCAGCGGCACGTGGTAGGCCCTCTTTTCTACACACAGGTTGCGAAAGGTGAGCAGAGAGGCTTGTCAGCGCAGCGGAGGGCAGTCACCTCCGGGCAGTGGGAGTGGATTGGGTGCAGCAGCCTAGGTGCGCAGTGGTGGACAGTCACCTCCGTGCAGTGGGAGTGGATGTGGTGCAGCAGCCTGGGGGCGCAGCAGCGGGCTGACACCTCTGGGCAGTGGAAGGGGATGGGGTGCAGCAGCCTGGGTGCGCAGCGGCGAGCAGACACCTCTGGGCAGTGGAAGTGGATGGGGTGCAGCAGCCTGGATGCACAAAGGCGGGACAGAGAATTAGGCATGTGCAGTTGTATGTGCTCTGCCATTACTGATTCCATACTACGTTTCAGATGAGTAAGCTTGAGGGCTCTACTATGTCCCGGCACGTGGTTGGTGGCACACCGGTGACGGAAAGGTGAGCTGTGAGGGTTTTGTCCACAGTGTGGGCACTCACTGTCCCTCTCCATCTCTTCCTTTCTCTCCCTCACACTATTTCTCTCTCTCTTCCTCTCTCTCTCACTCTATCTCTTCCTCTCTCTCACACTGTTTTTTTCTTTCTCTCTCTCTACCTCTCTCTCTCTTTCTCTCTCTCTCACTCTTCCTCTGTTTCTCTCTTCCTCTTTCTCACACTGTTTCTCTCTTTCTCTCTCTCTTCCTCTCTCTCTCTCACTCTTTCTCTATTTCTCTCTGTCTACCTCTCACTCTTTCTTTCTTTCTCTCTCTCTTCCTCTCTCTCACTCTTTCTCTCTCTCTCTCCTTTGATGGACGCATGACGCACAATGTTATCTTGCTTCAGTTCCACTGAGTTAGTGCCACCAGAGCTGAGCGTGTGTGCAGCCTGCGATGATACGTGGCCATCCTGCAATCAACACCCACTTTGAATTGTGAGCTCGGCTTGACTGCGTGTACGCAACGCCTGAGGAGGTTGCTTCGGCACGTGGTGGACCCTCTTAGACACACGCCGGTGGCGGAAGGTGAGCAGAGAGGCTTGTTTCCGCAGCAGCGAGCAGTCACCTCTGGGCGGTGGGAGTGGATAGTGTGCAGCACCCTGGGTGCACAAGAGCGGGCAGACACCTCCGAGCAGTGGGAGTGGATAGGGTGCAGCAGCCTGGGTGCACAGGAGCGGGCAGACACCTCTAGGCAGTGGGAGTGGATGGGATGCAGCAGTCTGGGTGCGCAGGAATGGGCAGTCACCTCTGGGCAGTGGGACTGGATGGGGTGCACCAGCCTGGGTGCACAGCAGCGGGCAGACACCTCTGGGCAGTGGGAGTGGATGGGATACAGCAGCCTGGGTGCGCAGAGGTGGGCAGACACCTCTGGGCGGCGGGAGTCGATGGGGTGCAGCAGCCTGGGTGCGCAGGGGCGAAACAGAGAATTAGGCGTGTGCAGTTGTATGTACTCTGCCATTACTGATTCTATACTATGTTTCAGATGACTAAACTTGAAGACTGCACTATGTCCCGGCACGTGGTTGGAGACACACCAGTGGCAGAAAGGTGAGCTGTGAGGATTTTCTCCACAGTGTCAACACTCACTCTCCCTCTCCATCTCTTCCTTTCTGTCACTCACACTCTTTCTCTCTCTCTCACTCTCTATCTCTTCCTTTCTCTCTCTCTCTCACACTCTTTCTCTCTTTCTATGTCTCTTCCTCTCTCTCTCATTCTCTCTTTCTCTCTCTCTTCCTCTCTGTCTCACTCTTTCTCTCTCGCTCTACCTCTCTCTCACACTGTTTCTCTCTTTCTCTCTCGCTTCCTTGTATCTCACTCTTTCTCTCTTTCTCTCTCTCTTCCTCTCTCTCTCACTCTTTCTCTCTTTCTCTGTCTTCTTCTCTGTCTCACTCTTTCTTTCTCTCTCTCTTCCTCTCTCTCACTATTTCTCTCTTTCTCTCTCTCTCTCTCCTTTCATGGACGCATGACGCACAATCTTATCTTTCTTTTTGTCTTGCAGGCTGTGATTCACAAATTGTCGAGGGATGACACGCCATACCTGTACTTACTTTTATTTTGTTGTTTTGTTTAAATAAAATGTTTTATATGTAAATCCATAGATGACTGAGATTCTTATTTGTCCAACCTCACATGCATCTTCTTTACTATAATTGTGCGACATCAGCCAATTTGTTACGTTCCAGATTTCCTAAGGTTGCTGTCACATTTGTTTGTGTGGGGGGAGGTGAGGGGGATGGCGGACAAGGGGCTGGTGGCGGGGGTGTCGGAGCAGTGTTGGGTGTCCGAGCTGCATGATCGTTGGCTCCATTGCATCTGTTGTCATTCACGTGTGGCTCTGGGCTGGGCTCCCTTTCATATTGCAGGTTGTAGTCTGACTTTACACCAGCTCAGAGCAGGTGTAAACTTTCTGCTACTAACGCACCTTATCGCCTGTTTTGTACTCTCTTCGACGATCTTGCTGGTGGTTGAGACACTTGCGAAGTGATGTGTTTGCTGCTTTTTGCACGGGAACGCCTACTCTACATCTCATTAGCAATATTTGCCGGAGTCATCCATGACAATGCTTTTTGAGGCTGCTATCGCTGGTAAACTGGTGATATGGGCTGTTTGCTCCAGCTTGTGAATGGTGCGTTAAATTTATCACCATTTTGTTTGCGATAAAGTGCTGTTAACTCGGCGACATGTCCTTAAGAATATACCCCTCGGTGTTTGAAAGACTTAAGAAGTACTTGAGTGCCGCGCTGAGAGCCGCGCACCCATCGCTTTCACAAGTTTGCTATGACAGGGCGGGAGAGAGCGAGGGAGAGAGACGGAGTGAGATAGCACAAGCAGCGCAAGGCCGCACGGGCACCTGGCTCTACATGCCAACAGGTGTGTGTGCATCGCCATCCGTGCACAGGCAATTCCCCCACAATGCAGCCCACACACATAGCAATCACAGAACATCAGCAATGAAGGCAATGCGGTATAAAACTCCCCTCATACGGGTTCTGTGTCCGGTGTGTGTGGTGGGGTGATGGCTGAATGGCTGTGTGCCCCTGACACATCAGACTGCGTAGGTGATGGGGCTGCATCAGATGTCGTCCAGCACCTATGCAAAAACAATGTCTTGCTCACAGAGGCGGAGCTTGCCAAAGGGATACACCCCCGTTGCACATGCGACAGTCAGTTCTTCCCTGTGTTGGGACGAGGCTCATTGTGGCACACGAGTGGACAATCTTTACAACACACCTCACAGTTAGACACCAGTGGAGTGGCATAGGCTTTATTGGCATGTGCGTGTGAGTACGGATGAGGCAATGGCCACAACAGGCACGGACATGCTTAAGACACTTACATGCAGCATGGGTACATGTCGAGGGGCACTTGATGCTGGGGCTGAAATGGACAAGATTTATCATATATGGCAACGCTCACAGCCCACCTTGCCTTGCTCCCCAACAACTTAGATTTCCTAAGAACACCCAAATGCAAAGCCTCGCAGTACCACACCAGCCTTGACTGACATTGAAATCTACCTCTCAGTGTAAAAAATGAGACCACAAAGTGTGCACATAACATCTCTTCTTTTTTGTGTGGAGGATATGCCACAGCTCTGAGCAATGATTTGAATGTGTGTACAACGTTGTGGGACATGGGTTGCTGTTTTCGTGGGTGTCAAGGCCTTCCCATGCGGGAGTACCACAGGCAGGGGCTTCTATGTGTGGGCTGTGGATAAGTCGGATGGTTTATTTGGCGTCTGCACAGTGCCCCGTTTGAGGGGGCACGACTCACTGTACGTGGGGTCTGCATGGTGCTCTGCCTCCGGGGTGCGGCAATTGTCTGCTCTACCGCCAGTGATCAGGTGTGAGGGTCCGACAGGTTCACATGTTGTGCTACATCACCATGTGTGTCTCTCACCGAGCAGTGTGTCCGAATTGGCAAAGTTCCCAAACGACGCTGTGTTGCTCGGACCATGGACCTGCGTCACCTTGGACAGGTGTGTGTGCACACGTGTTATTCCACGCACATGTATCCAGAGCTCGACCGAAGGGAGACGTGTCCTCTGTTTTGGTGGGATATGTGAGCAATCCCCACTGTGCAACAAGTTGTTGGGCCATGTGCTGTGGGTGGCAATAGGATGTGGCTGCAGGTACGTAGTTACTCGTCCATGAATGCCCGTGCAGCTTCATGTGCAATGTGTTCCAATAGTACGTCGTTGTCGTGTTCAAGGAACACCAGGGTGAACCAATCCATTAGGTAGTCCGGGCAGGTGTGCTCAGCCCACGCCGTCTCACCAATCCGCAATACAGCCCAATAGCGGAACGCCTCGATGTGGTCACTGCACACGAGAAATTGTGCCATCTCCCATGCACAACTACCAATACATACGCAGTATGTCAAGGCATCCCATGCACGGCTGTCTCGGTTACACTCCTGTTCGTTATCCAACAGGGGCGCAAACACAAGTCATAGTCCAATTCATCAACAGTTGTGTTGGATAGGCAGACATCCATGGGACACTCGAATGTGCATGTTCGGCAGTGGAACCAGGGCTGGACGCAGGTGACGTGGGCAATGCGGAAGCTGAGCCTGTAACTGATCCACATTCCATCTCTGTTAAGTTAATAACACATGAATTTTCTACTGTCACCCCTCCTCCACTATTTCCAGACTGAGCATAATTTCCAAACGTGCCACATTCTGTTTATCTCGCCGGAATAGATATACAAATGGAAATTAACACTACATCGAATTTTCAAAACCATACAGGGCCATATTCACAAGAATGGCGATAACATTATCGCCGCTTTAGCGGCAGGAAACTGCCGCTAAAGCGGCGATAATGTTATCGCTGGTCTTGTGAATATGGCCCACAGTCTTTTACAGATGACAACTTACACTTTTTCTTTGTGAAAAACTCCTAAACATATATAAAGTACTTGTTTAACAACTAGTTACACATTATGCATATTTTAGAACCAATAAAACACCAGACTTTACTAACACTATGTTATTTAGAAATAAAAAATACTTTCAAAGTTAAAAATATTGTCTCAAATACTTAACCACTACTACAAAACACATAACACACCTTCTTAATTTCTAATTTACCTTCGTTGTTGGTATGCAGATTTCAAATGTCACAAACGCATGCAATTCTTTTCTTGTCACACAGTACATGTAATGCACCGCTATCATCAAGCATGGAACCAGTAATGGCACAATTTCCCTGTTGCTCCACACATAAATACATGTAAAGAACAAATCAGAATAGTTCCTTATTTTTTTTGATTGCAAAACCTCTCTTTATTGGTTATTTTTGAACTTTCCATATAAACAGTTTTTTTAAGGACACATACAGGTGAAAAGTTCACGGTATTGTATCAACACTTTCTAGAACATTCTACAACACATGCAGGTTAAAAGTTCATCATTTTTTTAAACATACCGATATTTTTTTTGCAACATTTTCTCCAACATTTAACGGCACGTGGAGGTCAACAGTTCACCATTCTTTCAAGTTTGAACTGCACCTTCCAAATACAATTAGCAGGTGTGGTTGAGCTGAGCAAATTTCATCCTATAATATGTACTCCACGTATAAACTGCTTTTTTATTAACCAATCACAAAGATGCTTTTTATCAAAACTAATATATACCCTACTTTTTAGGACACAATACATTTCATCTCCCAATCGGTTAACGTTTTGTATGTAAAAAAAAAGTAGTTCCCCATGTTTAAACATATCTCTTATTCTACGAACGGACTGCATGAGCTACAGACATTTATCCATATCTTCTAGCCATACCTTCAAAATGCTAGTGTGGATTGTAGGACATAGCTATGTTTTCTGGTGCAAGAGGTATGCAGAACAGAGACGTATTGACTTAGACCTAGGTTTACAAAATGTGCACATTAAATGGTTTGCACAGAGAGGATTGAAGTGGCACCAATTGCTCCCTTTGGTTAAAACCTGTTTGCATCTCCAACACCCTGATCTCATGATTGTGCACTGTGGTGGTAACGACCTAGGCACATTGACTGGGGTAGGTTTGGAAATGCTTATGAAGGACACCTTTGGGCAATTGATGTTACTTTTGCCTCAAACTGTCTTTGTATATTCCAATATATGCCAAAGACAGAAGTGGAAATGGTCAAACCAATTTTGTCATAAGATTGAAAAATTTAGGAAGAATGTCAACAAAGCTGTGTCTGCATACCTCAGAGACCATAGAATGGGGTCGATTTACAACAACAACATACGTTTTGATATGGCTGATATCTACAGAAGTGATGGAGTACACTTCACTGATGAGGGAAACCGAGTTTTCCTGATTAACCTGAAGCTGTGCATTCGCACTTACATGTAGCTCCAACTAATAAACACAAGGGCTCTTTTTAGAGCCTCCTTATATTCCCAATTTCGGCTCGCAGAGTGTCAGCTGCGGTTCGGCTAGCAGAGGGACACCTGCGGGCCGTCGGGCAGGCTCGCAGAGGAAGAGCTGCGGCCCGTGGGCTCAGCTTGCAGAGGGAGACCTACGAGCCGTTGGCTCGCAAAAGCACAGCACCCTACCGGCTCACAGAGGGAGAGCTGTGGCCTGACTTGCAGAGGGAGACCAACGGGCCAACAGGCCTGCTAGCAGACACACAGCTATCAGTTAACGGGCTGGCTCACAGAGATACAGCTGCGAGCCCTCCGAGCTGCAACCCAACGGGCTAACTCGCAGAGGGAGAGTAACGGGCCGACGGGCCTGCTAGCACAGACACAACTACGAGCTAACGAGGTGGCTCACAGAGGTAGAGCTGCGGGCCCGACGGCTCGCAGACACAGAGCTGCGAGCCGACGGACTGGCTTCTAAAGGTATAGCCGCGAGCTGATGATGTGGGGAGAGGGAGCGTAAAAGGAGTATCTCGCACAGACAGACCTGCGGGATATTTTCAGTATTGCCTCGCAGAGGTAGAATTATGGATCCAATGCCTTTTAGAGGGAGAGATGCGAGCTGACGGACTGAGTCACAAAATGGTTCACAGCTCGCAGTCGCAGAGCTGCGAGCCAAAGGACTGGCTTCTAAAGGCATAGCCCTGAGCTGGTGATGTGGGGAGAGGGACCGTGAAAGGGGTGTCTCGCACAGGCAGGGCTGCGGTATATTTTTAGTGTTGCCTCGCAGAGGTAGAACTATGGACCTGATGCCTTGTAGAGGGAGAGTTGTGAGCTGACGGACTGAATCACAAAATGGCTGCCAACACTTCCTAGTTTCAACAGTTCGCAGCCAATGAGCCGCAAGCTCGTGCTCGTAACGCTTCAGCCAATCAGATGTCAGAATTCTTAAATATCGATATCTGCAAAATTTGATATTTCTCTAAAACTACTGAACGGATTTACCCGATTTAAACAAAAGCGTGATTTCTGGACCAAGACCTTTCTCTGTGCCAAATTTGGCGTAATTCCGTTCAGCAGTTTGACCTGTAGCCTTGTCTAAAGTTTCCTATGGAAATTGCATGGAGAAAACACGTTTTGGGACCCCCCTTTTTTCTTAGCCCCCCCTTGACAAATCCCCCCAAACTTTAAGGATAGGAGCTGACTTGAAAAGAGGAACTTTTTGAAAAATTTCGTAAAGATTCGTCAAACGACGCCAAAGTTATAAGCACATCAAAAAATGCTTTTCCTATGGAAACGTGGTCCTAACTATAACTACCTACTGGCGACCGCCAGTAGGTAATATATATATATATATATACATATATATATTTTACATATCAAATAAAAGTTGTTTTTGCTATTTGTTTTATCCCACAATTCACTCAGGTGTCTCCAGCCAGTTTATCCCGACCTACCAGTAGCTCCCCAGACACCTTCAGAGTAGCTCACAGCCTTGAGTACATTTTTAAATAAGCACAAGGTCATGTTTTACTTTTAAAGTTAAGGAAAGGCTTTGTTCATTTTACATTGTTATCATCAGGCTGCAGATAGCAGGACCTGATAATGAGCAGTGCTCAGTCATATTTTTGAGCCAGGCTGGCGCTGGGTCAGAAAGATGAACAAGTGAAGCACTGAGGTATTTTACACTTAAATTAAAGTCCTTTTCAACTCAGTCCTGGAGCTGTGAACAAAATGATGTTTCTGAATGCTTTCAAATGGCCAAAAATTTGCATGGAAAGTTATCTCCATGATTAAGTGAACTCTTCATTTAAATTTTCTCCCATTTCTAAGCGTGGCATTGACAAACAGCGGGCCCCTTACTCCCATTACACACTTTGCCATAAGTATATTAGAAAAACACAGCCTTTTTTTTTTTATAATGACAGAAATGTTCTGTATAATGAACTTTTTTGCTGAATATTTGTTTGCACTTAAAAGGCCACATGTACAACCGTTTTGTGAGTCGCAAATTGTTCGCAATCCGTTTTGCTAAAGCTAAAACGGCTGTACACAATGTACGACAGGCATTCGCAAAACGAAAATAAAGAGGCAAGCCTATTGTGACTTGCAAAAATTAACATGTGAATTTTGTGATTCACAATTAGAGAATCTCTAATTGCGAGTCACAAACGGCATGTACAAGCGAGTCGCAAGTTGCTACTAGTCGCAAAATGCCCATTTGCACATGCAATTTACCACCAATTCAAAACAGGTGGTAACAGGGCCCAAACTATAAAAACAGCCCTAGAATATATCAGGGACTTTCACAATGGTTGCCCTATACATGATAGCGATGAAGATGCACATACTGGCTGCTCAGCAGAGGAGGCAGAGACAAGAAAGGACAGGAGAGGAGGTGGAGACAGGAGATGACAGGAGAGGACAGGAAAGGATATTCAGAGTCGGGCTGACCATCTTTGAGAAGAGATATATGAGCAATACAGGCTTTGTAGCAGTGTGATCTTGGAGATAATAGCTACCTTAAAGCTGCACCTTGAAAGCAGTACGCAGCACAGCAATGCAATCCCCACCCATGTCCAGGTGTTGTGCTCCCTCCACCTATTGGTCAGTGGTAGTCACCAAAATGTCACAGCAGTTGCTGGAGGGGTGTCACAGAGGGCACTTTCACATTTCTTTCACAATTTCCTAGATGCCATCCTCCTCTACATACACCAAAAGACACACAATTGATGGACGGAATGCAGAACACATCAAACATTTACCTCTAGTCAAGAGATCTGGTTTAAATCCATTCTACCTTTGTTCACCATCTAAACAAAACTGACCCTGTCACTATCAGATATAAGGGCATCTCTCACACTATTGTGGAGCCTTTGTTCACCATGCCACCCCAGTTTAGACCCAGCCATATATAAATCAGTCTTGACCTGCTCCTCATGGGAACAGTCAAACCTGAACTGCCAAGTTTCGGCACTCCGTCCATCATCTTGTTGTGTTGCTATGTTTGCCCTATGTGCCAGGGTATGCCCAGATGTGGGTCTCTTTTTTGTCTGTGCCACTGGATTCAAGCTAGCCTGGCTGATGAGGGGTGATACCACGAAACTGGTGCCAAGATGCTTGTTTTCCGTTCCTGGGATGACAGGGTCTAGCAGTTTGGGCTGCAGTGCTCCCATGAGGAGCAGGGTCAAGAATCATTTGCATATGGCTGGGTCGAAACTGGGGTGGCATGGTGAGCAAGATCTGTGACAGGGGGTGAGTGTTTGAAAGGTTTCAGCACTCCGTCCATTATCTTGTTGTATTGCCAAGTTCGCCCTAAGGGGCCCGGTTATGCCCAGATGTGGGTCACTTGCTCACTGTGCCACTGGATTCAATCTAGCCTGGCTGATGAGGGTGAAGCCCCGAAACCAGTCCCAGGATGCTTGTTTCCAGTCCAGGGAGGACCTGGCTTGACAGTTCGGGCTGGACTGTTCCCTTGAGGAGCAGGGTCGAGACTGATTTGCAAATGGCTGGGTCCAAACTGGGGTGGCATGGTGAGCATGATTTAACACAGTTCTGTGACTTGGGATGAGTGTTTGAAAGGTTGCGGCACTTCGTCTATCATCTTGTTGTGTTGCTATGTTCGCCCTAAGTGGCCAGGTTATGCCCAGACATGGGTCCCTTGCTCACTGTGCCACTGGATTCAAGCTAGCCTGGCTGATGATGGGTGATGCCCCAAAACTGGTCCCAGGATGCTTGTTTTCCTCTCCAGGGAGGACCTTGCCTGGTAGATTGGGCTGGACTGTTCCCATGAGGAGCAGGGTCAAGACTAATTAGCATATGACTGGGTCAAAACTGGGGTGGCATGTTGAGCAAAAGAACAATGGATTTAACCCAGATCTGTGACTGGTGGTGAGTGTTTGAAAAGTTTCAGCACTCCGTCCATCATCTTGTTGTGTTGCTATGTTCATCCGAAGTTGCCAGGGTATGCCCAGGCGTGGGTCTCTTGCTCACTGCGCCACTAAATTGAAGCTAGCCTGGCTTATGAAGGGTAATGCTCCGAAACTGGTCCCAGGTTGCTTGTTTTCTGTTCCAGGGAGGATCTGGTGTGGCAGTTCAGGCTGGACTGCTCCCATGAGGAGCAGGGTCAAGACTGATTTGCATATGGCTGGGTCCAAACTGGGGTGTCATGGTGAGCAAAAGAACAATGGATTTAACCCAGATCTGTGACTGGTGGTGAGTGTTTGAAAAGTTTCAGCACTCCGTCCATCATCTTGTTGTGTTGCTATGTTCACCCTAAAGTGGCCAGGGTATGCTCAGACATGAGTCCCTTGCTCACTGTGCCACTGGATTGAAGCTAGCCTAGCTGATATGGGGTGATGCCCCAAAACCAATCCCAGGATGTTTGTTTTTCATTCCAGGGAGGACCTGGCCTGCCAGTTCGGGATGGACTGTTCCCATGAGGCGCAGGGTCAAGACTAATTTGCATAAGGCTGGGTCCAAACTGGGGTGGCATGGTGAGTATGATTTAACCCAGATCTACAACTGGGGGTGAGTGGTTGAAAAGTTTCGGTACTTTGTCCATCATCTTGTGTTGCTATGTTCACCCTAACTGGCCAGATTATGCTCAGACATGGGTCCCATGCTCACTCTGCCACTGGATTGAAGCTAGCCTGGCTGATGAGGGGTGATGCCCCGAAACTGGTCCGTGGATGCTTGTTTTCCATCCCAGGGAGGACCTGGCCTTGCAGTTTGGGCTGGACTGTTCCAATGAAGAGCAGGGGCAAGACTGGTTTGCATATGGCTGGGTCCAAACTGGGGTGACATGGTGAGCAAAAGAATGATGGATGTAACTCAGATCTGTGACTGGGGGTGAGTGTTTGAAAGGTTTTGGCACTCCGTCCATCATCTTTTTGTGCTGCTATGTTCACTCTAAGTGGCCAGGTTATGCCCAGACATGGGTCCCTTGCTCACTGTGCCACTGGATTCAAGCTAGCCTGACTTATGAGGGTTGATGCCACAAAACTGGTCCCAGGATGTCTGTTTTCTGTTCCAGGAGGACCTGGCCTAGAAGTTCCGGCTGGACTTTTCCCATGAGCAGCAGGGTCAAGACTAATTAGCATATGACTGGGTCAAAACTGGGGTGGCATGTTGAGCCACAAAACTGGTCCCAGGATGTCTGTTTTCTGTTCCAGGAGGACCTGGCCTAGAAGTTCCGGCTGGACTTTTCCCATGAGCAGCAGGGTCAAGACTAATTAGCATATGACTGGGTCAAAACTGGGGTGGCATGTTGAGCAAAAGAGCAATGAATTTAGCCCAGATCTGTGACTGGGGGTGAGTGCTTGAAAAGTTTCAGCACTCTGTCCATCATCTTGTTGTGTTGCTATGTTCACCCGAAGTGGCCAGGGTATGCCCAGACGTGGGTATCTTGCTCACTGCGCCACTGGATTGAAGCTAGCCTGGCTTATGAGGGGTGATGCTCCGAAACTGGTCCCAGGATGCTTGTTTTCTGTTCCAGGGAGGACCTGGCGTGGCAGTTCAGGCTGGACTGCTCCCATGAGGAGCAGGGTCAAGACTGATTTGCATATGGCTGGGCCCAAACTGGTGTGGCATGGTGAGCATGATTTAACCCAGATCTGTGACTGAGGGTAAGTGTTTGAAAAGTTTTGCAACTTCATCCATCATCTTTTTGTGTTGCTATGTTCACCCTAATTGGCCAGGGTATGCCCAGACGTTGGTCCCTTGCTCACTGTGCCACTGGAGTCAAGACTAATTAGCATATGACTGGGTCAAAACTGGGGTGGCATGTTGAGCAAAAGTGCAATGAATTTAGCCCAGATCTGTGACTGGGGGTGAGTGCTTGAAAAGTTTCAGCACTCTGTCCATCATCTTGTTGTGTTGCTATGTTCACCCGAAGTGGCCAGGGTATGCCCAGACGTGGGTATCTTGCTCACTGCGCCACTGGATTGAAGCTAGCCTGGCTTATGAGGGGTGATGCTCCGAAACTGGTCCCAGGATGCTTGTTTTCTGTTCCAGGGAGGACCTGGCGTGGCAGTTCAGGCTGGACTGCTCCCATGAGGAGCAGGGTCAAGACTGATTTGCATATGGCTGGGCCCAAACTGGTGTGGCATGGTGAGCATGATTTAACCCAGATCTGTGACTGAGGGTAAGTGTTTGAAAAGTTTTGCAACTTCATCCATCATCTTTTTGTGTTGCTATGTTCACCCTAATTGGCCAGGGTATGCCCAGACGTTGGTCCCTTGCTCACTGTGCCACTGGATTCAAGCTAGCCTGGCTGATGAGGGCTGACACCCCAAAACTGTTCCCAGAATGCTTGTTTTCCATTCCAGGGAGGTCCTGGCCTGGCAGTTTGGGCTGGACTGTTCCCATGAGGAGCAGGGTCAAGACTAATTTGCATATGGCTTGGTCCAAATTGGGGTGGCATGGTGAGCAAAAGAACGATGTATTTAATACAGATCTGTGACTGGGGGTGATTATTTGAAAAGTTTTGGCACTCTGTACATCATCTTGTGTCCTCTACATACAACAACACATCTACCTGCTAGGGATGATGTGGAAAGGCAAATTACAAAAATGCAATTGTACCGGATAGCCAGATTCCCACAGGTCATTGGGTGCATAGATGGGCCCCATGTGCCGATATGTCCACCAACCCGCCTGGAATACATATTCAGGAACCGCAGGAGCACCCATTCCCTGAACATCTAAGTTTTCTGGAATGCACACAATATGATCACAGACATTGTGGTTAAATATCCATGAAGCACACATGACTCCTACATGTTCAGGCACTGTGGCATATACCAGGGACTAGAAAGATGGGATTTTGATGAAGAATACCTACTAGGTACTCCAATGTAAAATGTATTAGGACATTCATTACTCTCTGTATGTTGTATCACCCCCATATGTGTCTCACCAGGTGACAGTGCATATGTCCTGCCGCCATGGATCCTTACACTCTACCTGTCTCCCAACAACCCACATGAAAGATGCTACAGCATAACACAGAGGCACATGACGTCTGTGATTGAGCGCACATTTGGCCTCCTCAAATCGCAATTCTGGTGCCTTCTCAAGAGTGGTGGAGCCTTGCAGTATGCGCTTGAGACTGCATGCAAGATAGTGCCAGCCTGTGCCATACTCCACAGCTTTGCCTGCAGAAGAGACTCATAGAGGTGTCTGGATCAGCCACGGAGGATGATGACCCTGGCTTACCTGCCCAACAGCCAATCGAGGAAAGCAGAGCAGCAGAGGGCACAGGGACCACATAAACAGACATTACTTTGCATGATAAGATGTCTCCATTAACACAATACTCACTATAAATAACAAAACAACTGTTTGATTTCTCAAAATATGCAACCCTTTAATGTCAGAGTTCACAAAAACATTGATGTCCATCGGAAAGTACAAAACTTAAATAAGTGCGCAATTTGTGCAGTTACTCCACCGCAAACATAAACAATAAAGCAGGCAACACAATGGCGCACTGTCAGTGTGCAGTCATTTCCCTGAGGTATATCCGGCATGGGAGGTTCTACCAGGCCAAGGTGCAGGTTGTCGGGTGCTGCTACGTGCCTGTTAAGTTGGGTGCAGCTGGTGGACCTTGGTGACAGGAATGCGACGAGGAGTGGCTGGCTGTTGTGATTCCAGGACCTCAATTGCAGCTGGCTGTGGGGAGCTGGATGCAGCACTGGCCTGGTCATGGGAAGTACTCAGCAGACTGGTCTTCTCCTTCATCATCCGCACTTTCCTGTACTTCCACAGGTGTGTCAATGTGGCAAATGGGGAGATTAATAAAATGAACATGTGAAACACTATCTCATTCGTTAATCAGCTTGTGTCTAACAGTAACAGCACTATTTATGTACATGACTTAATTTGCCATAATGTACTAGTGTGTTTTTTTGATCATCTACATGGACCATCAAGGGGTATCTGGGTAAGGGTGTGTTGCATGCATGTAGTCAGCAGGTTTTTGGCATGAATGTTGGCATAGTAGTACTATTGAACTTACCTGATGGAGGAAGGGCAGACGTGTTGAGGGACATAAATCCAGCCACTGCCTCTGGCTCAAGTATTGTTTTCACCATTGCCTCCACAGTTGAGTGTGTTGGAACATTTGATGGACCACTTCCAGTTCCTTGGGAGTCCCGCAGGCTTGCTGCCACTCTCTCCTTGGCCCGAGAGCACAGGTCATACGAGCATCTTCTTTTTTCATCAATGGACCAGTCAGCCACTCCCAAGGCATTGATGTGCTGCTGGATTTCCCTCCATATTTTGCATTTCTTTGATTCAGGGACATCCAAGGGAATCAAATAGCTGCTCATAGTCGTTGCAGCATTTCTCTGAGAGGATTTCCAGTTCCCTCACCAAGAATTTCAATTTCCTGTGTCTCTCCCCTGCTGCATTCTCACTCTGGGAGCTGGCCCTTGCAGAGGTTTGTTTGGAGGCTGGATGCACTGTAGGTGTATGCTGAAGGACTATTCACTGCACTCTAGCTGTTGTGCAGGCTTCTCCAGGGCCACCACTTCCTGTTTTTGGGGTCCTTCACCTGTTTCAGGAACTCACAATTTGTGATTTTGGTAATTGCGATGCGACTCATAAGGGAGTTGCATTTGGTCTACGGCTTTGTGCGTACATCAGATTTAGCGACTCACAATTTTCAAATCACAAAAAAATCACAATTTGCGAGTTGCTAAATCTGATGGTCGTACATGTGGCCCAAGATTTCTCTTATTTAGGAACAATAATTGTATGTTTGTGTTATACATGTAAAGGTGCCACATATGGTGAAAGGAATGTCCTGTGCAGCAAGTACATAAGGCACAGGCTCTCAGTCACCCGTACAAATATATCCCATTCATATGCACACATGTTCATACATCCCCAAAGACGGCGCTCCCACTGACACACATGGCGGCCCTTTCATAGTGCCCTGTATCATAGTATTTTGTTAAATCTAGACTATCTGGCTCGAAGGACATTAGGCTGAAAGTCTATGAAGCTGGGCATGTGGGTGTCTGGTAAAAATGTACAAGTTTTTTAGCCTTCAGTAGTTCACAATGATGAATGAATTTCACAGTTTTTTAAAAATGTTTATCAGAATGAGAAAACAAAATAGTGTGTTGTAACTTTTGACCAATGCTTGTAATTGATTTCTGAAAAATGTATTTCATCAATTCAGACAAACAAAAATTCACAAAACACATTGTTTGCTTTCATTTCTTGTATACATACAGGTCAACGCCCATCAGAAGAAGACCATATGGAGCGTAATTGCCAAGAAGGTGCAGGCCCTGGGGTCTACAAGTGGTGCAGCATACATTGTCCAAGAGGTGGAAGGACCTATGATGCTGGACCAAAAAGTAATCTTAAGTCCAGCTCGGGCAGACCTCCCAACATGGGAAGCATGTGCGCCGCACCCTGACCCCCGTAATGGCCCGCATACTTGCTGTGGCCTATCCCCAGTATGATTTGCAGTTGAGAGCCCAACAGCAGCATCAAGGGGGTACGTTATTGTTTGAGTTTAACATGTTAAGCAACTATTTTTATTACAACAACAAAACATGGCATCAACATTAAGCTCAACACATGTTCAACACCCAAGAAGAGTTCTTGGAGGTGTACTTTTTGCACAAGGTGTATGATGATGTGTTATGTATAGTGATTTTGAAAATTAGATCACACCAGATTTCTGACAAAGGGCTCTTTTGAGCAGACACATGGCTACCTAAACATCAAATATACATGATTATCTGTGATGGTATAAGGCACAAGTTATAATTGTGTCAGGTGTCATGAACCTTCACTTTTGAGAGTGATGTTACGTTAGCCCTATTACAGGTGACATAGCATAAAATGTACATACAATACACTGGATGTTCCAAACGTCACATTGGGAGTTGGTATTACAGACAAACAATAGTGATCATGTAAGTCTAAATTACTAGAAACATCCGATTAAATGGCTACATTTTGATTATGAATATATCACAAATATGTTTTGCATCAAAAAGTGACCCATTTCCATGATGTCTTACTTCTCAACAGATGTGCATGCAAGCCAGTCTGTTTTTCTAAGAATATCTGAAAGGCATACCTTTTTTGATAAAACAGACAGAGATATGTACACATTGGTGACAGAGTAACAAATATCCCACAACTTTTTTAAAATGTCCTTTGTGATTTCCAGATGATAGATTAATGTTAACAAAATAGGATACTTAAAGGGACGTTGGCAGATGGAATGTTCTACCGTATATATGTTGGAGTATCCCATCTGGAAAACTCCAAATCAGGCTCAACTCAAGACTCATGAGGACATTTAAGAAATGCATCAAGGTTTAATCTGTTGCATATTGTGATTAGCTTACCCTTTTTAAATTTGTAAATTATAAATGAATGAGTATATTAAATATTTATTGTGATGTTGTATCAATTTGTGCCTAAAGTACAAAGGTAGCTTTGCTTTCTAAGCTTTTCTTTAAATTGACTTCACTATTCATTACAACACATCTGAACCATTCAGAGGTGTTATATAGTTCCTGGAGAGAATTTAAAAAGGTGGTTGGAAAAGATCATAAATTATATAGGAGCTATATGGAGAAATTACAAAGCTGTGACCAAATGGTTTCTGAAGATGTTTCCTACATGCAGGAGATAATGATAAAAAATAACCAACGTTTTTTTGAACTAGAAGTAGGTGAATTCAGATAACTGTAAAAAGTTTTAGAGAAAAAAACTTCATGATCTGTTCTATTTACACAGATACAATAACGTTATTGTATGTCGTTTCAGCATCTTCAGGAGCAGGCGAAGAGGACAGAAACCACGAAGGCAGGGAAGCAGCTGGCCACTGTGTTTCGGGGGCTGAAACCACAGACATTGATGGACACAGTGGCACAGAGGGTGAGGAGACTGCAATGAAGGCCAGCACATCATCATTATCTTCAGAGGCCTCCACAAGTCAGTGGTCCTTAGTGGTAGTGGGCCCTACAAGAACTGTACCACCTGCATCCTTGTCAGCCACCCAGGGAACCATCTCCACCTTCCCTCTTGCTCTCCCCTCAGTTGGCCATGCCCGCCCCTGTAAGGTCTGGGGTCTGTTTTGCCACAGGCACCTCACCCCCTGCCCCTGTCCCCCCGACTGTTTGAGTGAGTAGGATATTGACCTCCTATGCAGCATCTCTGTAGGCCAGACTGCACTCCTGTATGCCATCCAGGGCCATAGTTGCCATTTGCAACAAATGATAGCATATCTGGAAGGCATTCATAGAGGTGTGTCTGGCCTGCAGAGATCATTTACAGGACTAGCCTCCTCAATGACTGCAGCCTTCCAACCAGTACAACCTTGAGGCCCAAATAAGGCCCCTTCCTCATCCCAAATCCAAACTCCCACCCCCTATCCCATGCACACTCACTGCTTTGCAGGTAGCCACTCCAACACACACAAGCAGCATGCTCACACACACATAAACACAAAGATACAAAGTAACACAGGCAAACACAAACATCATACATACACTATTGACATTACACCCCCCACCACAATCACCCCCACACTCACTACCACAAACACCGCAACCACAACCACCACCACCCCCACCACAACCACCACCACTCCCACAACCACCAGCACACCCACCCCCACCACACCCACCACTACCACCACAACCACTGACACACCCCAAGCACCAGCACACCCAAAACCATGACAACCACCAGCATACCCACAAGCACCAGCACACCCACAAACACCAGCACACCCACAAGCACAACCAGATCATCCACCTCAACAGCACACTCCTCTAAACATACACACTCACACAAAATTGTACCGCCACCAACAACATCAACCAAAACAAAACACACACACTCATCTGAACACCAAACACCTGCCACAAAACACACACCCAAACATACAAATCATACACCAGACCCACATGCAACTGCACAACAGACAGACACGCACATCACACACTCTGGCTCCCTCTACCTCCCAAACCCGGTCCTCTCTCACTCATCCTGCCCTTTCTCCTCGTTCAGATTTTCTTTGTGGTCTGGCCTTGACCACTTCCAAACCCAAACCCACCCCTTCCAAACCCCAATCCACCCCTCCCATACCCACCCCTGCCACCTGTTCCAAACCCACCACTCCCATCCCTCCCAAACCCACCGCTCCCACCCCTTCCAAACCCAAACCCGACCCTCCCAAATCCATCTTTCCAAACCCATTCCACCAAAATCTAAACCCACCCTTCCCGAACGCCCCTCAAGGAAAATCCTTGAGGTGCCTGCTCTGTGCCAAATAGATGCCCCTTCCTGAGGGGGTTTCCCAATGGCAGTCTGTTTAGGAGGCAGGTTCTGGGCAACAATGACACAGGCTGTTTCTGTGTATAGTGTTTGGCCCTCCGTATTATTTTTGCTGAATAAATTATTTGAGAGAAGTATCTTAAAAAATATTTTATTTGTACAAAGTTTGTCCTGACATTTTTATTCTTTTACAAGGCATTATTTATTAATAATGTTAAGGATGTAAATGTGTCATACAAATTATTACTTACATTTATGGCAGTAAAGACAACAGTTTTTTATGGAACAATTTTTGTGCAGTGCAAATATTAGAGATAACGGGGCATATTAGCAAGACCCACGTTAAAATTATCGCCGTTTTAGCGGCAGGAAACTGCCGCTAAAACGGCGATAATGGGCTTGCTAATATGCGTTTAGAATTCCAATAGAAGCCCAGGTTAGATGTGCAGGACATCTAACCTGGGCTTCTATTGGAATTCTATAACGCATATTAGCAAGCCCATTATCGCCGTTTTAGCGGCAGTTTCCTGCCGCTAAAACGGCGATAATTTTAACGTGGGTCTTGCTAATATGCTCCAACATTTTTTAATGGATATAGTAATTTTGGAGCAAGCATTCGTCATGATAATGGACACTTGCACCAAAATAAAGCTCTATAAATTACAATTTAAGTGTTAATACAGGTGTGTGTATCTTAACTTTGCAAGTGATCAAAATAAACAGATATGCATTAAACCTTGAAAAATATTGTGAAATTTATTAAAATCCAGATTGCGCAGTAGACAAGGGGAAATAATACATTAATAAATATTTAAGTGATTCAAGTTTAGATGTAACATTGATTTTACAGCTATTGAAACAAAGCATGTCACCTTGTCTAGTGCAATTTCTACATTATATTGCATTTCAATTATCCCAATAATGTGTAATTCACATGTTTATGATTTTGTAGTTTTGGAAAATTACTTAAACACACCTGTATGGTCACTTTTTTTTTAATTGATGTACATTTTTGTGTAAGTATCCATTATCATGAAGCACAATTAATTACAGTGGATTAAATCCAAAGGAGGAGAAAGCCAGGAAGACATTAACTTGTGAAGGTAAATTGTATTTCAATCGATAAACATGTTGGACATATTAAACTTCATATGTACAAGCACATGAGGCGGTAGCACTGCGTTACATTAAATGACATGTAACCAATAAAATACTGTGCACAAGTGTTCGTGAAGTTTTTGTGACGGCGCAAGTGACACGTGACGTGGTATATACAGCAATTGTGGTGGGCGCAACAAAGGGTAAGTGAAATTAAAATTCTTTACATATTCGAGATACCCAGGCAGTTAATGGTACATGAATACAAAAATTAGGTAGTATATCCGTTAGATGGAGACGCCAAGAGTTCCGCTGTGGAAGTCGACAGCGTTTCGGCCTGTAGATGTGTTAGGCCATCATCAGGACTAACCCTGGGCATAATACTTCGCTACGCTCACGGAGCATGCAAAGTTTGTGCTACTACGCACATTGCACGTAGCAGAGTGAAAAACTGTGCTAATTGGCGTAGCGTAGCAGCATACTAAACACCCAGAAATGCTTTGATAAAGCAATTTTCTATGCTTAAAAGCATATAACCAATTCACAAAAGTGAACTTTGACAATAAAATATCAAGCAATGAGAGAGGTGATGATTTTGGGGTCCCCCCTAACCTAGGGGGAGGACCAAGCAGATGCCTTGAACACAAAAAGCATATCATGTGAACGATTCAGTGGTGGTCCCTTCCTCCTAGGACCACCCCAAGCACAGTTATGGGCAAAAATACAATCCCAACCAAAGGCCCTGCAAAGCATTATGGGACGAGATTAGCAGTGGGCAGTGAATATTATAGTGTCCAATATCAAAATAATTCTACAAAGAGGTGCAGTTCAACTAGTCGTTACTAGATGTCCCTCACGAGTCAAATGCAATAGCATTGAAATTATTAATACATCAAGCTGCAGTTCCACTAGTCGTTACTAGATGTCCCTCACGAGTCAAATGCAAAAGCATTGAAACCCTTTCATGAAGCTTTTGCATTTGACTCCTGAGGGACATCTAGTAACGACTAGTGGAACTGCAGCTCTTTGTAGAATTATTTTGATATTGGATACTATAATATTCACTGCCCACTGCTAATCTCGTCCCATAATGCTTTGCAGGGCCTTTGGTTGGGATTGTATTTTTGCCAATAACTGTGCTTGGGGTGGTCCTAAGAGGATGGGACCACCACTGAATCGTTCAAAAGATGTGCTTTTTGTTTTCAAGGCATCTGCTTGGTTCTCTCTCTAGGTTAGGGAGGATCCCAAAATCATCACCTCTCTCACTGCTTGTTAATTTATTGTTTTCACCTTTGTGAAATGACTATATGCATTTTTAGCATATAAAGACAGAGATACTTATTTTATCTTAACTTGCACTGTGCAAGATGCCTTTGGCAATTATTGTACAGTGCAGTCAAGCACACAGCTACGTGTAGTTCAAAATGTACTTCACGTAGCTACGTGAAGTGCTACTACGCAAACTACGCCCAGGCTTAATCAGGACCAGGTTACGAAATATTTAAATAGCAGTGCTGGGGATAGAAGGATACATACATTTCCTTATATACAAGGGTAATTAGTGGACCAAGAAGGACAGGTAGGCTAGAAAAAAGGCTTTAGATATCGAGCCCACAACGAGGGAGGGGAGACAAGTGGGGGGCACGATTTGATCCTCGACTGCCTAATTAACCCAAGTAAGTGCCCTCTCGTGGGTAACGCCATCTCGCTGACCCCATACGGAGCGCTCCTCTTCCACATGCTGCCCCATCCCGCAGCCACCTCCGCTGTTAGGATGTCCACGCCACCTCACCGGCTCCGCTCTGAGCGTACCTACCCTCCCTGGCCGCTCTCCACATCCTACACCTCCCTGCGACCCTCGATGCCGTGCTTCCCACCACGACTCTGTGGGCATTCCTTCAGACCCCTGCCAGGCTTTTCTTCACCCCGGTTATCGCCGCTCTGCCTCCTGAGCCTCCCGCCCCCGATCCGGCCCTTCGCACTTGTGGTAGTGCCTTCCAACAGTGGTCGGACTCACGCAGCCACCCCGGTCAGACACGCGTTGACCCACTCACCCCTTGCGCCCCTCCCCTCCCCGCACCCCAGCCCTCATAACAGGATAACCAGACATAGTACTCTTTAGCGTGCAGTACTTTGTTCCCGCCCATGGTAAATCTCCTATCTTTACCTTACAGGCAGCACGTCCGAGCTCCTTCGCGTTTGAATTACCCCTCGCTGACCCCTAGGCTCAATTATCTGTGAGTACCTTTCTTACTTACATTACCCACTTCCCCACCGAGACCCCCTCCACCACGCCCTTACTCCTTGTTCTCTCTGCACATAGGTTACCCATGGACATCCCGTGTCCTCCTGGACGGAGCCCATCCTTGATTCACGAGTAAGTTCTCTTTTGCTTATGTATTGGCGCCTCTAGTTCACACTTCTCCTCTATGAGCCTAGGCACGCAGTATATGTCTGTAGCGCCCCCCACTTGTCTCCCCTCCCTCGTTGTGGGCTCGATTTCTAAAGCCTTTTTTCTAGCCTACCTGTCCTTCTTGGTCCACTAATTACCCTTGTATGTAAGGAAATGTATGTATCCTTCTATCCCCAGCACTGCCATTTAAATATTACGTAACCTGGTCCTGATGATGGCCTAACACATCTACAGGCCGAAACGCCGTCGACTTCCACAGCGGAACTCTTGGCGCCTCCATCTAACGAATACCCTACCTAATTTTTGTATTCATGTACCATTAACTGCCTGGGTATCTCAAATATGTAAAGATTTTTAATTTCACTTACCATTTGTTGAGCCCACCACAATCGCTATATATACCACGTCACGTGCCACTTGCGCCATCACAAAAAGTTCACAAGCACTTGTGCACAGTATTTTATTAGTTACGTCATTTAATGTAACGCAGTGCTACCGCCTCATGTGCTTGTACATATGAAGTTTAATATGTCCAACATGTTCATCGATTGAAATACAATTTACCTTCACAAGATAATGTCTCCCTGGCTTTCTCCTCCTTTGGATTTAATCCACTGTAATTAATTGTGCTACGTGTACTTGTACGCAAAATATTAACCTTGTTTGAGACACTGTTGTTTGTTACAGTTTATAGCCCCAGTCTCCCTGTGGTTTATGGGCTACCTCCTGTAGTCTGATACTGCTTACTTTGAGCAACTGCTTGTTGCGAGAGGTTGTCCCACTTGGGACTCACTTAATTGATTCATTCACACACCACCTGTGTAGTCTCCACACAGCATGGTTTCCAGGGATACCCCCAATTATTCAGATGAATATATACAAAGAATTATCAGTGGACCCTCCCTTCTTTCCTCTACCACCACCCCTGCTTCCACAGGAGCAAGCTCCTCACAAATTCTGCTTGACAGACTTGAAAAACTAAGAAAAAAACAGATCCGAACTGATCTGCACGCCCGAATGCTCACGGAATACCTGAAATCGAACGAAATTCCCTTGGGACTGCAAATTCGCAATGTCCCTGCTGTCTTCACACAAGACCCCAAATTCAGGTCAGGATTCAGCCACCTGGCTACGACTTGCTCGAGACACTGGATGGTCTTGGGTATCGACACGGCTTTAGAACATAGCCGCAAGGAATTGGCAGAAATAGCCGAATTGGAAAAACTCATCTTGGAGGACAGCACGATCACAGATGCGAAATCCCTCCTGGATAAAATAAGTGCAACCATTTCCAACTTTGATACATTTGAACAAAACAAAAAAATAAATAAGATACAAAACGACATCCGTAATTACAACAATGAACAAACCTACCCATACCTGAGAGACGACTTCTACGACACACCTTACCAGCCTCCAAGACAACAAAAGAATTGGGGTAGATTCCGTAACCATCAACAAGTGTCTTTCTCTGAATCATCCAACACCTCAGCTGAGGAATCCAGCCCCGGGGAGGGACCAAGCACCTCAAGACCACAGAGAGTCCAGCAACCAAGACCCCAACCACTACTACCAGCCAGTTTTTTAGACACAAACCGAGGCAGAGGCAGACGCCCACCGAGAGGGAATTACCAATACCAATACTCCGGGGAACGACAAACCAGACGCAAGCTCTACCAGTGGGGCCCGAACTAACTACTGCAAATACCAGCATGGACATGACTAAGACACTCCCCATATTCAACTTATCCCAACATGACCTCTCCCCCTACGAGATCAGCCTCCTAAGCAAAGGGCTATCTTTTGTCCCCACTGAGAAGAGCAATTTCTTTGAAATTCAGGAGAATCTGCTCCAATTCTTCAGGAGGATACGTCTCAAACAGTTCTTCTTTGAAAGACCACCACGAGAGCAAAGAAACCGCTGACCGTTTCAACCACCTTCAACTTTTAATCCACCTTCGGTACTGAGGCCAACTGAGATTTTGACGTTCGAGAGAAGGATTCTACACGAGATGAAGAACATCCAACGACAACATGAATTTGTGCCCTACAACCTTTCACTAGCAGAAAAACAGGCACTCAACAACCTCAAACCAATAAAGACATAATCATCAAGCCTGCCGACAAAGGCGGAGGTATCGTCATTCAAGATCAAAACAAATTTGACATGGAAATCCTACGCCAACTGGACAACAAGGAACACTACCGTTCCCTACCATCTGATCCACTGCCGGAAATAAAGGCCAAGATTCTACTAGTGATTGAACGTGCTAAATCCAACAACATCATAACAGACACGGAAGCTGTATACCTCAATAACAGCCAGCCCCGTACCCCGGTACTCTATGTCTTACCGAAGATTCACAAGAACCAACAAAACCCCCCCGGCAGACCTATCGTGTCCGGCTGTGGCTTAATCCTGGAACCGATTGGAAAATATATTGACAGCATCATTAAAGAATTTGTACCTCTCATGGACACCTTTGTTCGTGACAATATGGACTTAATCAACCTCATTGAGGATACTCCCTTCACCCCAGGCACAGATCTTATGGTCGGCATGGATATTGAGTCATTGTACACCAATATACCCCACCAAGAAGGCCTGGCAGTAATAAGAGGAATTCTGGACACGAGACCACAACCTACAAGGATTCCAACCGAGTTCGTGATGTCCCTCCTGGAGATTGCTCTAGGAAATAACTATTTTCTGTACAAAGATACTTACTACCTCCAGATCAAAGGGGTCTCTTTGGGCGCTTGTTTTGCCCCAAACTTCGCCATTCTTTATGTCCATCACCTGGAAAGTACCACTATTCTGACTGACCTCAACCCATTCAGGAACAGTATAACCTTCTGGTGTCGTTACATAGACAACATTCTGCTTATTTGGTCAGGAAACAATACGACCCTCAACCAATTTGTGGATTGGTTACACACCTGCCAAAAACACCTAAGGTTCACCATTGACCCTAAGGAAAATAACTTACCTTCTCTTGACTTATCACTACGAGTGGAAGACAATAAAATTGGGACATCGTTATTCAGGAAACCTACAGAGCAAAATACTTTACTACTCTATTCCAGCTAACACCCGCGAGGCCTACGGGATGGTCTACTGTTTGGGCAATTCCTACGGATTCGCCGCAATTGTAAATGGCGAAGGGACTTCTTCAGGGAAGCCGCAGTCCTCACTGAAAAGCTGATCGCACGTGGCTACCCGAAGAAATTGGTCACCAGAGCAAGAAAACGTGCATGGTACAATCACCGGGAAACCTTACTCACACCCAAGGAAAAGAGGATCAACTCTTGCATCCCTTTCGTCTCTATGTTTTCCCCTGCCAGTAATAAACTTTCCAAAATCATCAGGACTAACTGGAATACACTGGCACCTCTCACCATATTCAATGAACCTCCTCTGTTCTCATACCGTAGGGGAAGAAAACTCTCCGACCATCTGGTACATGCCATCACCTGGCCACAAACCAACACCAGGGACAAAACGATTAGAGGATTGTGGGACCTCCCACCACTTCTTGGACATTACAAATGCCAGAGATGTTCTGCATGTTCCACCACACTGAACACTAAATGTTTTGAACATAATGGACAAAAACATGACCTAAAATCCTTCACTAATTGTAGATCCAAGAATGTCATCTATTCAATACGCTGCCCCTGCAACCTCCTGTACATCGGCCAGACCACCCAGATGGTAAAGGACCGCATTCTACAACACCGTAGTCGTATCAGGTGCGACGTGTTGACTGCACCCCTGGTCGCACACTTTAAGGAAAACAATCACGCTGAAACCGACTTCACCTGGATGGTGATTGATCAACCTTCCATTCCTATCAGAGGTGGCGATATCCAGAGACTCCTGAATAGATGCGAGTGTCGCTGGATCGCTCATTGCAACACCATCGAACTAGGATTGAACACTTTGGATGAATGGAATACCACACTCACATAATGATCCTCTCCTTTTTGCGATCTGACCTTCCTTTCCCTAAACCACACTGTAACTGCATTTCCATATTTCATCCCCCCAGTCACCTTGCATTTACCGGCTCACACATAGCTCCCATTACTAATTGTTAATTTATTGACGTATGAATGTAACACTTGGATTCAACCAGTACAGATACACTCTTTTCGTATACATTTTATGTAATTTTTATGTACTGTCTTCTTACATGTAATAGTGTTTGCGCCCCATTAAGTTAACACCTTCTCTATATATGATTTGAAGACCGACGCTTTGCTTGAATGTTCCTATAGTGACACCAGATTCCATATATTTATATAATTTATTATATAGTGGTATTTGTGTCGTCATTTAGTGCAATACGTGTAAATCCACATATCATCTATCCTGTTTGAATCAAGACACTTGGAAAACCATCTTAGTCTTGTGGACTCTGGCCCTACCTAGTCTGTTTCCAATTTCTCCTCTTATTCTATACTCGAGACACACGCGCGCTCTAGTTGTTGTTTTTCATCTACCCACGTGATCGGCCATGCGTCCTTATCCACTTCTGCCCAGAGCCCCTCGCACATAGCCTGACTAATGCCGGCTTGCACGATTTGATCCTCGGCTGCCTAATTAACCCAAGTAAGTGCCCCCTCGTGGGTAACGCCATCTCGCCGACCCCATACGCAGCGCTCCTCTTCCACACGCTGTCCCATCCCGCAGCCACCTCCGCTGTTAGGATGTCCACGCCGCCTCAACGGCTCCGCTCTGAGCGTACCTGCCCTCCCTGGTCGCTCTCCGCGTCCTACACCTCCCTGCAGCCCTCGATGCCTTGCTTCCCACCGCGACTCTGTGGGCATTCCATCAGACCCCTGCCAGGCTTTTCTTCACCCTGGTTATCACTGCTCTGCCTCCCGAGCCTCCCGCCCCCGATTCGGCCCTTCGCACTCATGGTAGTGCCTTCTAACAGTGGTCGGACTCACGCAAGCACCCCGGTCAGACACGCGTCGACCCCCGCACCCCTTGCGCCCCTACCCGTACCCCAGCCCTCATAACCAGATAACCAGCCATAGTACTCTTTAGCGTGCTGTACTTTGTTCACGCCCATGGTAAATCTCCCGTCTTTACCTTACAGACAGCACGTCCGAGCTCCTTCGCGTTTGAATTACCCCTCGCTGACCCCTAGGCTCAATTATCTGTGAGTACCTTTCTTACTTACATTACCCACTTCCCCACCGAGACCCCCTCCGCCACGCCCTTACTACTTGTTTTCTCTACACATAGGTTACCCAGGGACATCCCATGTCCTCCTGGATGGAGCCCGTCCTTGATTCACGAGTAAGTTCTCTTTTGCCTATGTATTGGCACCTCTAGTTCACACTTCTCCTCTATGAGCCTAGGCACGCGGTATATGTCTGCAGCGCCACCCACTTGTCTCCCCTCCCTTGTTGTGGTCTTGATTTCTAAAGCCTTTTTTCTAGCCTACCTGTCCTTCTTGGTCCACTAAATACCCTTGTATATAAGGAAATGTATGTATCCTTCTATCCCCAGCACTGCCATTTTAATATTACGTAACCTGGTCCTGATGATGGCCTAACACATCTACAGGCCAAAACGCCGTCGACTTCCACAGCGGAACTCTTGGCGCCTCCATCTAACGGATACCCTACCTAATTTTTGTATTCATGTACCATTAACTGCCTGGGTATCTCGAATATGTAAAGAATTTTAATTTCACTTACCCTTTGTTGCGCCCACCACAATCGCTGTATATACCGCGTCACGTGTCACTTGCGCCGTCACAAAAACTTCACGAGCACTTGTGCACAGTATTTTATTGGTTTTATGTCATTTAATGTAACACCGTGCTACCGCCTCATGTGCTTGTACATATGAAGTTTAATATGTCAAACATGTTCATCGATTGAAATACAAATTACCTTCACAAGATAATGTCTCCCTGGCTTTCTCCTCCTTTGGATTTAATCCACTGTAATTAATTGTGCTACGTGTACTTGTACGCAAAATAATACCCTTGTTTGAGACACTGTTGTTTGTTACAGTTTATAGCCCCAGTCTCCCTGTGGTTTATGGGCTACCTCCTGTAGTCTGATACTGCCTCCATTATCATGAAGGCAGCTTGCACAAACTTTACAAATGCAATAACATTATACTGGTGTTTCTTTAAGTATTCTAAACAACAATATTACACACACATATACATTGCACATTAGTTAAATATTGGTTGTTAGACAGATTTGGAAATGCACGAGTCCAGAGCTCATGCAAACAGACAATGCAAACTGAAACAAGTGAAAAGGAAGCTCACCTTCGATTCTGGCAATGAATGGGTTGATTAGCTTTGTGGTCGAGTAGCAGCAGCATTGCCAGGACTGAGGTGATAGGGTTCGTGTCATCAACAGAGGTGGGAAAAGAAAACTTTCTAACTTATATACCTTCAACACCGCCAACTCAGGTGTGGAGGTTTGACTGCCACAGTTATGTCAGTGGAAAGGCACATTGCATTTGGCCCAGTGGAGAAATTGGCTGTTCTCCTTCCGACAGCTGTGTTTACCTATTGTGCCATCGACACAGGTGAACAATTCTGGTGGAGTCGGGTGCATTCCGATGATCTCTTTTCCATCGACCCACCAGCATCTAAATAGAACAGGTAGACCGCCTAGTAGGTGGGCGTAATATATGATGGAAAAATGATGGCAAGAGCAATTACACCAGGATCTAAATCAGTCCCTAAATCCGAACGTAGAAATCTTTGCCCAGGGGCACCCTGACGATGACTCTTCCTCCTTGATTATTGCCTGCAGCCTAGCCCCGCTAAACGTTACCTTCTCAGAACATTTTCTCCAAGATTTGTTGTAAGTCTGAACGTAAGTACCTACTAGGACCAATCAACTTCTTGTATCCAAGTTGCTCTCCATCAGGGTCAGCAATATGTTTCGATTTTGACCCGGTCTCACTTAGGCGACTATGTGTCCACGGTTGGCACTTTGATATTTTAGGTGCTTGGTTTTACCTTAAATTGTAATAATTCATAACTCTGGTTGTACTAATTGCATTTTTGTTGTTTTGGTGTCAAATAATTCAGTAAGATATACTCTATATTTCTAAATTGGTGTGGGATTTTTCTTGTGTTGTGTTGTGTGAAGGCACTTTATTGCTGTTTGTGTACCTCAAATATTCTTTACACATTGCCTTTAAGTTAAGCTTGACTGCTTTTATGTCCAGCCACCATATGGTTAAGCACAGGTTAATTTAGTGACTTTGTGGTTCACCCTGACAGGGATTGTGGCTGTTGCTTGATTAGGGATTGCCCCCCATTAACTAACAACCCAATTCCTCACAAGGGGCCTAGCGTAAGCCCTCTCAGCCCTTGCAGCTCAGTGGGTGCATCTACCCTTCATGGGGCCCCCTGTCAGCCCAACCTTATGAATATTTGTGAGACCGCACTCTGTAGGGGACCCCATCATTTTTGAGTTACACCACTGCCCCTTGCCATTGTTGATAGACTATTTTATTCAGTTCTAACTTAACTTAAAGCATATATAGATTTCTATTAGCAGTATGGATCATTCTGTAAATTTAAAATGGTGTGACATTCTGGAAAATTAACTCTCAAATGACAACCCAAAAGACACAAAGTATAAGGTCTGACAGTTATCCTCTAAAGAAAAATGTCCTTCGCTCACCAAAGTGTCATGCTTCATCATATACTCATGCTCCAAGTTGAGGGGGTGTGCAATACCTAATGGTCTCAATAGGGAGGTATTTTAAGAGATATTTTATTAATGACAACTATGAAAGGACCTTGGCTTCTGAAGTACCCCTTAACCTGTTTTTATTTATTTTAGATTGTACAGGGTTTTAGATTGGGAGAAATTGAATGAACAGGTTCTAATGAGTGCCATAGAGCCAGAGAGACGGCCAGGCAAGAAACATTTCGACCAAAGTTGACTTATGGGATGATTTCCTGCAAGTCTGCCTTCTTGTTAAACTTACAGTGGATGGGGTAAATAGCCAGATAAGGAACTAACTACTACATCTAACCACAGGTAATTTTATTATGACTTAATTTCACCCTGTGGAGTCTAACCTGCATCTATAGCAACACCCTAAACTTAATTCTTGCTCAGGCTGTGAGTCATTTAAACCATCAAAGCAAAGGAGTGACATGCAAAGTTGGAGGCTTGACACACAGGCCTTTCAACAGTATTTTGCATTTTTGCAAATGATCCAGTGCTCCTCGCAATTGGGCACCCCTGTATTCAACACAAGAACAAATAATTTTACTTTTTTGTTTGTCTAAAAAAACTTGCATTTTATTTTAAATCTGGATATAATTGTTACATTTATTAGAATTAACACTGACTTGGTCTTCTAAAAAATGATGGGAATACAAAATATAGCTGATGTTTTACCTTTTGGCATAACTGAATGTCTAGTCTAAATGTGAAAGTTATAGAATATTCTTGAGCATGGTCAAAGCCAATAATTGTTGATTACAATTTAGCCACATTTAAGAGCTAACCAATTTTTGGCACCCACGTATAGAAGCCAAACATGCGGTCTCGAGGGAGGATCACTAGGTCTACTGACCGAGAGGATATCACACAAAGTTCCAGAAGGAACCCACTCACCCCGATTGAGACCATGAGGCACATTGTTGCTTAATATACAATATTACGGGAATATTATGTACCCATACTACGTGACAACTGTGTACCGTATGTATTACTAACACCTGCTTTAGTTTGCAGTGTTTAGGTTTTTTCACTTATCTCACTGTAGGTAACTTTGGAGTGGTACACACAGGGCGGGACCCTGTGTTTGTCCTGAAGAAGAGCTGTGGGGAAGCTCGAAACATGTTGACGTCTACTAGGGACCCCTAACGCATTTGGGTAGGCCCACTAGAGACTCACCCCGGTTTTAATAGACTAACTAGGAGCCCGAATAAAGTTTTTTCTGCCCACTAGTTAGGTACTTTTTTAATACACTCCACTCCATCACACCACTGCACTACACATAGCTCCTCACGATTAGTGCTCCTACGTCTCATCGCAAGTCGTAGCATGCCTCAGCCCGCAGCGGGTTGAGATGGCCCCAATGATGAAGCATGTCACTGTGGGGAAACCCTGGTGAGTGAGGGGACTCAAGAAAGGAAAGTTTTCCTTCTTTAAGATTTTCAAGCTCGTACTGAGTGAAAGTCTACATCCCAGCTAGGTCCTTACCCGGTCACACCGGATTTGTAGGTCTACTATTGCTTTAGGAGGGTGGACCTAGCCTTGTCCCTCTTCCTCCCCCCTTTTTTTCTAACTAAGGAACTCACTACTACATCTAACCACAGGTAATTTTATTATGACTTAATTTCACCCTGTGGAGTCTAACCTGCATCTATAGCAACACCCTAAACTTAATTCTTGCTCAGGCTGTGAGTCATTTAAACCATCAAAGCAAAGGAGTGACATGCAAAGTTGAAGGCTTGACACACAGGCCTTTCAACAGTATTTTGCATTTTTGCAAATGATGCAGTGGCTCCTCGCAATTGGGCACCCCTGTATTCAACACAAGAACAAATAATTTTACTTTTTTGTTTGTCTAAAAAAACTTGCATTTTATTTTAAATCTGGATATAATTGTTACATTTATTAGAATTAACACTGACTTGGTCTTCTAAAAAATGATGGGAATACAAAATATAGCTGATGTTTTACCCTTTGGAATAACTGAATGTCTAGTCTAAATGTGAAAGTTATAGAATATTCTTGAGCATTGTCAAAGCCAATAATTGTTGATTACAATTTAGCCACATTTAAGAGCTAACCAATTTTTGGCACCCACGTATAGAAGCCAAACAATTGTTTGTTTTGCTTGCCTCATCGTGACTGTAAGCTCGAGAGGAGGGGAAATAACTGGCATCATCAGCATGTATTTGCCACCTACCTTTACCTACATCTTCAAGTAATTTGCTTAAGAGCTATCTGTAGATGTTAAACAGCATTGGTGAAAGGGATAAGCCTTGTGCTACTTCTGGTGTGGTGGTTGTACAAAGAGCTAATAATGCCTGGCACTGGTGGCTACTCTAAAAAAATCCCAGAAAAAGCCTAATGATATCTCAGTAAACATTCCTAACAATCTGTGAGCACTGAACCTTTGTCGGCCACCAATAGAAGCTGTTCCATCACATCAAGTTAGGTCAGTTTCGCACCCCAACCAAATCAAAAGGTGAACTACCAATGTGCAAGACATGCTTCTACATGTAGTTAAATATTGAAGGAATACCATTTCTATGACTTTTGCCACAAAGGGTCTCCTGATATGAAGCTACAGATTGCTGGCCTTTTGGATCAAAGGTCTTTTTTTTCAGGAAGTGTGTTACAGAGGCTTTATTCAGGCATCTAAAAATATGGCACACTTGAATGCACTGATAAATAAGTTGGTTAATAATCAGTGCCAACTTCTCAATATGTTCAATAAGAAATGAAGAGGGTCATCAGTACCCACACAGGTAGTAGAATTAATTGTTTGAACAATATCGCAGATCTTATCTTCAGGGGCTCACACCAAAAGTAGGTGTTTGTAAATGTTCTATTGAATCATGTAACTCAAATGATGCTATAGTGTGAGGATAATAAAGCTTTTTATTAGGTGTATATGGGCAGTGGTTTATAAATAAGGCTCCCGGTTTTCCGTTTAAACGGATTTTTACATATAAATTCAGACAGAAACCTTTTTGGTTTTTGTCTGTATTTATATATAGAAACGGAAAAATACTTGCAAAACAAATGTTCCTGCCGCCTCTGTGCTCCTCTATAAAATCCGAGTCAGAGGTGCACAGGGGCTGCCAAAAGAAATCGGAAACTGCGGAACAATTGCAGCTGAGAGCGCCGTGTCTGCAGAGACCCTCCAGCACCCCTCACAGCGGTTGTCAGGCAAGGTAAATTGTTCGAGCAGTTCAAGCAGCCGATGTCCATTAAGAGGTGTGAAAACACCCCAGGACATCGGCTGCAGGCCCAGCAACCTTTTGTTTTGTTTTTGTATGGGAGGGGGAAGGAGGTTGATGTGGCAGGGCAGGGGGGCAGACCTGCCTCCAACAACTATTAGCTGGCACTGACCGGATCAAAAAGGAGCACATTAAGTGTTAGGGAGTAATGTGATCTTCCTACCATAGTAGGGTGGAGAGACGCACTTGAATTGCGGTGTTGAGAACAGAGGCCTAACTTTGTGTGCCAAGAGCTAGGCCCACATCGGGTGCAGAAATATATTTAAAATTAACAGTACTCTTGTTTTTTTGTTGTTTTTTTAAAATGTAGTTGGGATGGCGTTTTCAGGCGGAGGCACATGAGTATGGAGAGAGTGGTGCTTACGTCGTGGGGTAATGGGGGTGGTGGTGTGTGAGTGGCGTGGTTGCAGCTCCGAGATGTGCACACAGCCCTGACTGACTTGCACTCTGGCTGTGTGCTGATATTACCCCACGAGGACCGGAGCAGTGCCCTGGCCTCCACATCACGAAGCCCTCTCTCACGGAGTGCAACTGTGCAAGAAGACACTGCGGCTAGAGAAGAGATAGCGGCATTACTGCCCCCATTCGTGGACCTTACATAACGTTTAAGACAAAAACAATGGCAACAGAGTTCAGGGAAAGAACTCCTAAAATGACATATCCTATACAGGATTCCTAAAACCAATGAGTTCAGTAACACATCCTAAATTACCCGGAACCATGTTCCATACTTGTAATACACAGCAGGGAAAACTTTTTGCGTGCTTCTTTGTGGTAATAGTAGGTTGTTGCATATGATCTCCGGATCTTGTTCGACCTTATACTACAGGTTGCTCTTGTCTCCATAGGCCCTAGGTGCTAGAGAGGTTTCACTTCTCTGGGTAATGATGGGGAGGGCTTCCCCTCACCAATCAGCCACCAGGCAGGAGAACATGCTTTCTATCAGTGGGGGCGTAGGGGTGGAACGATCTGGGGTGTGAGGGCGGCATGCCTCCTCAGGGTAGGAAGGAATTAGCCTGCACTCTCAAAGGAAGGCAGGTTCGCTCCCAATATGTAAAGTGCACTTAGCATAGGCTCCAATTAAAAAAAACAGCAAAATGATCTAATGCATGTGTGCATGTCAATTTAAATAAATGTGGAAAAATACTAGCTTTAGTGTATTTTTTTTCTTGCTACAAAATACAGATAAAATGACCCAAAAATAAATAAGGATAAATACAGACGGAAATGTTAAAAAAATAAATACCATAAAACCGGGAGCCCTATTTATAAACAAGCTGTTTTAGCCAGACTGAAGCAAGGCGTAAGGACTTAAATCATCAAGACAGAAATCCTGGTTTTGAAGGACTCTCAGAAGGCTTGGACACCTGATTGTGAATTATATAATTAGATGTCCTTCATTTCATTGTTTTTGTTCTGTTACAATTCTTGCCAATTCATAAGTACAATATGACATCTATGTTGGAATAAAAATTATGTTTTTATATTGTTTTACATAAGTTAGCATTTGCGGCGCCATTTTGTGTACAGGGGCCATTTTGTATCATGTTTGAAACAAATTCTTCGCCATTTCTGAGAAATGGTCTTCTCTAGGTTATGTTTCTTCTGAACTGAGTTTCGCCACACTAATGAATGCACTGTTCTTATTAGCACATACCTTTCTTCTGAGATGTAAGCCTTCCCCCACTTGTCTAGTGGCGGGCACAGGCACAGTAACCTTGAAAGACGGAAAATGTGTGCCCGGCCTCAGAATCGAAACTTACTCCTTTCTAATTTACTGTCCAGCTGCTTCTCTCTGGAAAATTCCATGATGGGCGTGTTTACTTTGGGTTTGAAAATGTACATAATGTATCGCTATGCTTGCTGATGTCAGTCCCTCTGCAGCACTCCTTAGTGGCTGGGCAGATTGGGCTCCACTCTGAGTGTACTTTGAATAAACAATTATTGGTTTGTATTCTCTACTGTCTGTCCAACTCTTCATTTTAGTGGAAGGCTGAGAGGTGGTCATTAGTGACCCGAGTGACCCGATTTGGGCCATTTCCTTCAGTTGGCGCCCGTACAGGGACTCCTTCGGGTGAGTGACCCATCCCCTTCCATGGATGGGGAGGAGGTCAGGGCTATCGTCGGGTCAGACAGATGGATCAGGGATCCCTGCACGAAGAGTTCCTGATACTTGCAGCTGCCCCTTCTGTCCTGCCGGACGGTGCCTCGCCCAGTGGTCATCCCGACTGGAGTCCTGAATGGTGAAACTCTTGGATCTGACAGTTTGGTCTGAAGAGTCGGCAGTGGAGAATAGATTTGTTTGACCTGTATATATCAAGTGAGTTTGTTTTGGTTGTTTATGGATATGGTACCATTTTGGTTTGTATTACATACGATCTAAAGACCGTCTTTGGGCCAAAAGCAATTGCAATTGTTTTGCTAGGCATAGATTAGTGAACTTGTTTTCTTTTAACAATGCCTAGTTTCAGTAAACTGTTTGCTTTGTGCTGTCGTTGTTGTTCTACCGATGCTCGATTGGAAGAAGATCAGTCGGCACCTCCAGAAGGCACTCCAAATTTTGATATGTATGTGAAGCATGGTCTTGGCCCTATTATGTTTAGTACATTATGGCACAAATATACGAGGGACAATGCCGAGTTGTAGTGGCTGTTGACGGGCACTTTTGATGAACAAAAGATTGAGTATTTATAGGAACAGTTGTTTAAGAAAAGAAGTAGGCAGTCTATGTTTGATTCCCTCAGAATGTGGCAAAAGGCAGCTAAGCAGAGACGAATGAGGGCAGAGAAGGAGGCTCGGAAAGGGAGAATGCAGACTTTGACTCAGAAGGCTGTAGCATATGATAGGGAAAAGCAGGAAAAGGGTGTTGAATGTGAAGATAGAAGGTTCAGACTGCACATTGATAAATCGTATGTGGTTCAGGAAGAAGATGATGCTTTTGTTGAAGAATTATTAGATACCCAACCCCCGCATCCATATGCCCCGCAAAGAATATATCCCACTGTTCCAGTGCTTTCACACCCACCCATTACAGTTGCTTCCACTGTTTCTGTTCCTGCTTCTACCATTGTTATTTCAATGGCTATGGGCTCGGCTCCTCCTCCTCCTTCTGTTTCTTTGCCGCCTGTGGCAACTGCGACTGTTAGTACCCCTGTCACACCTATTGTCTGGCATCACTCTCACCATCTCTTTCTCCTATCACGCAACCCTCGGCATCAATACTACCTGGCATTTCCGTTGCTTCTCCTTCTTTGGTTTTTCATCCTCCGGTTTCTTCGAGTGCTGGGACGCCAGTGCGCGGGTTTGGGGATGGAGATTGGACAAAGTTTAAAGAGCGCATGGGTCCGTATGTACGGTCTGAAGTGGGAGATAAAGAGAAAAAGGTAGTAGCTAATGAGGCTGCGCAGTGGGGTCGTAATCCTATTTACAGTGTGGAAGATGTTTAGAGTGTGATGAAAGATTATGAGCCCCTTGTACAACAGCATGCCCTTAAGCATATGTCTGCTACGCTGATTAATGTATGGGAGCAGTGTTTCTAGGATGCTGTGCCACAGGTTTTATATGATATTAAAGATTGTGTATATGCTAGTAATATGGAGCCTGACCAAGTTTTTAGCAGTGTTACATATTAATCGCTTACAGGGGTAGGCTGCTTGAGAAGTGTCCCACCACGGTGTCCCAGTTTTCGATGAGAGAGGTTCATCCCATCTATCATCCTGAGATACCGGAATTAACACATGGTTGTGGTAATGTTACTCGAGCGGCGGTGGCGGCCAGGTTTCAGGAGCAATGGGTCTATACTCCATGGAAAAGAAGTGTAGTTTTATCTCTTAAGACTCATTTACCAGATCCTAGGAAGAATCCCATCGCTTATTATAAAGAATTGACTGAAGCTGCTTCTTCCACGGTGATAACTCTTGCTGATATCGAAATGTTCTTTGGTCTGCTTGTTCCGATTGATATTTGGAGGCAGGTCCATACCCAAGATCATGTTCAGGAGTTGGGTGGTACTTGGAATCAAATTAAGGCATGTGATCAGGAAAGGAAGCCCGGTGATAAGCCTTGAGCGGAGATTTTAGCGTTGCCAGGTCGCATAATTATGTACATGCACTCTCTTATTCCGCCAAGAAAGGTGCATTGGGATAAACTGTCGGCCTGTCAGCAGAAGAAATATGAAAGCATGTCTGATTTTTTCACTCGATTTGAAAGCACATTTTTAGATTATAGTGGACAGGATTTGTCCATTGAAGGAGGTGTTCGGTTGCTTGTCAATAGATTTGTTTCTAACTTGCTTCCTGAAATTGCAACTCGATTGCAAGCTTCTGAGAGTACTTGGTCCACCTCCTCTCCCTCTGTTATTTTGAATATGGCACAGTATTATGAGCATAGGGATAATGAGGAAAAGGAGAGGACAGAGAAGAGACATAAGGATTTAAAGATGAAGGTGTTGTTGCAGCAGGCTTTTAGAGGGAATGCGAGAGGTTGTGGTGGTCCTGCCCGACAGCTTCCACGCAGTAGTAGGCAGCCAACACCTACTCCTTTGGGTCCGAATCAGTGTGCGTACTGTAAAGAGGAGGGACATTGGATTAGTGAGTGTCCTTTGCTTTTGCAGAAGGTGGCGGTCCCTAGAGGACGAGGTTCTCGTGGAAGGGTTCGTGGAGCTGGTGGGGCAGACAGGGTTCAAAATGCTGCGGCCTCACAGGGTCATTCTGATAATAATTATTTTGATGACCCTCTGGATGGACAGTACTATCATGATGATTTTGATATGGAGGAAGTGACAGGGATGTCTTACAGCTAGGACAGCCAGGGGCAGAGTGAGGGACCGGTTCCGATACCTGTAGACCAGGGTGATCCTTATTAGACAGCAGAACTGCAAGGTTCGACAAAGGAATTTTTGGTGGACACAGGTGCGACAAAAAGTTCTGTTTCTCGAAATATGGTCCCTGGGGCGGCTCTGTCTGGACATAATAATGTGTTGGTTGGTTTCTCTGGTGTACCGGTTGTAAGCCCCATTTCAAAACCTCTTGCATTGACTATTGGTCCTTTCACTGTGGATTCGCCATTCTTGTTGACATCTAATTGTAGTGAGAATTTGATTGGTTTGGATTTGTTGAAGAAACTGCATGCCACAATTTATTGTTCTCCGGCAGGTGTCTATATGACCATGGGTCCAAATGTAGCATGTGCTAGGCAGTGTCTGTCCAAAGATGCACCCCTTCCTGTTGAGCTTAAAGATGAGCCACCCACTGTGTGGGCGACCGGCGACACGGATGTGGGATTGTTGCAAATATCGCTGGTTTCGATATAGGTTAAGGACAGTGCTATTTTGCCTCGTATCCCTCAGTATAAAATATCACAGGCATGTGAGCGAGCCTTATTGCAAATTATACAGGATATGATTAAGAAGGGAGTGGTTGAGGAGACAACTGCTAATATTTGTAATAGCCCTATCCTTCAAATTCTTAAAAGGACGCCCTCAGGTTCTCCTGATGATCATGAAGATGTTTATCATTTTATGATTGATTTGCGCGAGGTTAATAAAATAGTGGTCCCTCAGTTTCCAGTGGTTCCTGACATTACCACTCTTCTGACAATGATTCCCTCTACTGCTAAATTTTTCTCTGTCGTTGATCTGAAAAATGCTTTCTTTAGTATCCCTATTCATCCAGATAGCAGATATTTGTTCGGGTTTACACTAGCTGGTAGGAGTTTTAGGTTATATTGAGCTCCTCAAGGCTATAATGAAAGTCCAAGTATTTATAGTCAGGCTATGAAAAGTCAGTTGGATTCCCTATCTCTTCCCTCAGGTAATGTATTAGTGCAGTATGTTGATGACTTGCTCATCGCTTCTGACATGGAACAAGGCTGCAAAACAGTACAGTTAAATTATTGTTGCATTTGGCCCAACATGGACATATGGTGTCCCTTTCAAAATGTCAATATTGTCGACAGGAGGTTACCTATCTAGGTCACCTACTATCGAAGGAGGGTAGGAGATTGACCCCGGAGCACATTAGTACCATTGTTAAAATGCCTATTCCACAAACTCAGAAAGATGTGCGCGTTTTTATAGGTATCACTTCCTACTGTCGGCAGTGGATACCTAACTATTCATTACTAATTAAGTCTCTGCTTTCACTAACACTGAAGCATGTGCATGAGCCCCTGCCATGGACGCCAGAATGTCAGCAGTCTTTTGAGCAATTGAAAACTGCGCTTTGTTCGGCTCCAGTACTTGCCACCCCAGACTACATTAAACCATTTGTGTTGTACGTCCATGAGATGGCCGGTTGTGCGCTTTCTGTTTTAACACAAAAATTTGGAGATAAGCAACGGCCGTGTGCTTATTTCTCTGCTGTTATTGACCCTGTCGCAAGAGCCCTCCCGAGCTGTCTAAGAGCGGTCGTGGCTGTATCTATTAGACAATCGGCTGGACTCGTACTTGAAACTGACCTGACAGTTATGGTACCCCATTCTGTGGATACATTTTTGAATAAGACCAAGACACAGCACCTCACCAGTGCACATCTGACTGGTTATGAGTTAATTTTGTTTGCCAAACAGATTACTATTAAAAGATGTGCCACTCTGAATGTAGCCATGTTACTACCCCTCCCTTCTGAGAACGATGCAGTTGATACACATGATTGCATCTTCCGGACGGAAGAAGAGACGAAAGGACGGGTAGACTTAACTGATGTTCCCCTATCTGGCCCACAAAGGGAACTATATGTCGATGGCTCTTGTTTTAAATTACCAGATGGCATGACAACTGCTGCCTATGCTGTCACTATGCTGCGTACAGTAGTTGAGACATCACGAGTCCCCTATCAGTCAGCCCAAAGCTGCCGAGCTTGCTGCCCTAATCCGAGCTTGTGAATTAAGTGAGGGACTGGTTGTCAACATTTATACTGACAGCCAGTACGCCTTTGAAGTCGCCCATAATTTTGGGCGACTCTGGGCTGAGAGCTGGTTTCTTATGTCCCATGGCACCAAAATCCAGCACGGGCACCTCATATTGAGGCTTTTGTCTGCTTTGACCCTCCCTAAGAAGTTGGCTATAGTGAAGTGAAGTGCCCATCAAAAAGTCACTGACGATGTAGGTAGGGGAAATGCTTTTGCAGATCAGACAGCTAAGGAAACAGCTCAGACCAAAATGAAAACAATGTTTGTAGCAGGTCCCGCTAGGTGGGTGCCTGAAATCACCATGTTTGAGGATACACTTGAGAATGTGAAAGAGATACAGAGTTAAGCTACAGTAGATGAGTTGGCAGTGTGGCAAGAAAATACAGCACAATTGAATGAAGAGGGATGTTGGATTGACAAGTCAGGGAAGCAAAGATGGATGTTGCCAGATGCATATGTACTCCCTGTAGTTATGATGGCTCATGGCCCAGCCCATATTAGTGCAAAGGGTATTTGCAAACTGTTAGACCCTGTATGGCAGAATGATAACATTGCAAACATGGCTGCACATTTAGTGAAGTACTGTATGGTGTGCATGATGCATAATTCTGCAAAAGGTACCCCTACACCTCCTGGTAATTTTGCACCACCCACTTTCCCTTTCGAAGTCCTTCAAATGGACTGTATCGGATTGAAAAGGTGCAACAATTTGAAGTATGTTCTGGTGGTGGTCTGTGCATTCAATCGGTTGAGGCTTATCCCACTAAAGATAATACAGCCATTACGACTGCAAAGGTACTCCTGAAGGAGTTCTTTCCTCGTTTCGGCTTGCCTCGTTTGATTTAGAGTGATAACGGAAGTCATTTCAATGCCAAGGTTATTCAGTTAATTTGTGATGGTCTGCACATAAAGCAAAAGTTTCATGCTGCAAACCACCTGCAGTCAGCAGGTTTGGTTGAGAAGTACAATGGTACTCTCAAACTGAAAATGGCAAAGATTCAGGAGACAACAGGGTTACAGTGGCCAGATGCCCTGTCATTAGCACTCTTGTCAACAAGAACTACAGCACATTCTAGAACAGGATTGTCACCGTATAAGGTCATGTTTGGATGCCCGGCAAATGTCTGGGGCGTCCCGCGTCCTCGACGGTTTTCTGATATTGATTACCCCTTGTTGATTGATTACCTCTGCCAGTTAACTGAAAGTTTGCGTTCTATTCACCAACAGGTCTGTGAGTCCCTGCCAGCTAACCCAGAGGGGCCCGGACATGATATTCAGCCCAGTGATTTTATCTTGGTTCAGAATTTTCAGTGGAAGAAGAGTTTGGAACCGGGCTGGAAGGGGCCACTCCAGGTCTTGCTGGCAACCCGCACCGCCATTAAAGTTTCTAGACGCAAGAACTGGATTCACGCCTCCCATTGTAGGAGGGTGCCCCTGCCATTACCCTATGATCAGTGGGTTGAGGAGGGGGTAGCTGTGAACAGATTCCTCGTTTTGTTCCATTCAGCAATGCTGTCCTTACATGGACCCAAAGTGATGAGGAGAATGACGACATCCTGAACGAGGCTGTCCCACCAGAAATAAGAGCTATTCAGGAACCTCTTTTTGTTGATCCCTCTGTGCCTGCAGTCACCAGGTACAATCTGTGTCCTCGGCTGAGGAATAGAGCACCGAAAGAGAAGTCAGATTAGTCAGGGATGGACTGTGTAACTTAGGGTGTACTTTGCCATAGTACCAACGGAGTTAGTTTGAGGTGATGTGAGATTTGTGCACTGTTTAAACATTGGACAGGATAGATCAAGCGTATCCCCTTGGGGACACATTATCCTGATCGACGTGGGATACATCAAGAGCTTAGGACTGAGCAAGCTCCACCGTCGGTGCTCAAGAGTGCCAACATTTGATGGACAATAGGAGCCTGTACCAGTGAGGCTCTGATGGGCACTGGGAACTTGTATATTTCTTTTGCTGGTAATTCGCCCCCTTGTTTTATTAGTTGCAATGCACACATTTGGCAGAATGGTTGCTGACGAAGAGCAGCCAGTAATTCCCCTTGTTCCTGTATGAATATTTTGGTCTACCAAGCAGAAAATACTCTCTGTTGTTCTTGTGTTACTGTTGTTGTTGATTTTGGACGGGGTGTCTTGGGTTTTGGAATGTGATCAAAATGCACCCTCATGTACTAAACGCAAGATTGTTTCTCAAGTTCGTACAAAAAGGGCAGTCCCGAGGAATGTATTCCTAGACACACATAAACGGTTCTTTGGGGGGAGGTACAGCTTGTTATCCTACCGAATCTGTTACAAGTTTATGGACTGCTTATCCATTGTCGTTGGTCAATTATACGTATACCCGCCCAGCCCACTTTGTTGAGGTAAGGAGTGAGTTTGGACTGGGGTATCCCGGTCCTTGTCTATTTTACAGGAAGCAGCGAGGAAAGGTATATCCGGGTTGTGACAATTATACATATTGTGATAATTTGTATATGAGAGAGCAGAACATTACCTTGATAGGATGGCATTACCAAGATTTGACAGTTACTCGAAAAGCTGGATATTATTCCGCTTGTTGTCCAATAGTAAACAGCACTGATGCATTTTTGTATGTCAATTGTTCCGGGATAATATTGTTAAAAAATACAATGTCTCTAGAAAAAAGGAAGGATCCAAGCACAATAGGATTGAACACTAGATTTGCCCCTGTAGATTATCAATGTCCACTTTATGCACACCGGGATTTTATTTCCTGACCAATGGTACTTATTCAAATGTTCATAATGGCACAGATGATGTTGCTTTAGGAATGGTGCTCCCTTTAGGTGTGCCTTGTAAGTATGGTAAACCAAACATCCGGTGGGTAAAAAGGACGTTGACAGCTGAATTCTGTGATGGAGTGACAGATTTGGAAGTTAATAACTATAGTAATGGTATAACCTTTGGATATATTCTCTCTTCTATTATTACCTTTCGTGGTACAGCCATGGCTGGAGGTGAAAGGGCTAGAGAATATTTTGGATGTAAGTTACAGATACAGTCGAATTCCACAGTGGCAGCCCTGCGTGACAGCACCACCCAATTGGAAAGCATGCAAATATATTCTGAACAAACCAGATATGCAGTTGACCTCATCTTAGCTAAGAGTGGTGGTGTGTGTGCAGTAGTTGGAGACCAGTGTGTAGTCGGGATAACTAATATGGAAAAAAATATTACCCAACACATTCTAGACATCCTAGAAAGAGTAAAAGGTATGGAGAGTGGCAATTGGAGTTGGTCATTGTTCGGTGGGTGGGGTTGGATCCTTGAAAAGGTGATCTATTTCATTGTGATTTTGATCTCTTGCTGTGTTTTGATTCAGTGTCTTCCCTTATGCTGTTCATACTGCACCACTTTTCTCTCTCCTAAAAGAATATCAGTTCATGATACTAACGCAACCATAATGCTTCAGAAAGAGCTTGATGATCTTATGCAGAAAGACGAGGGCATTTTTGAGACCTCTCCCCTCTTTACCGTTTCTCCCCCGGATGCTGAAGATATGGAATGCTCTTAAATGTATTCATGAATTACTGAATTATACGTTTTCTTATTATTATGCCAAAATGGCTTAGCTTATGCTAAAAGGAGGGTCTGTTGGAATAAAAGTTATGTTTTTATATTGTTTTCCATAAGTTAGCATTCACTGCGCCATTTTGTGTACAGGCGCCATTTAGTATCATGTTCGAAACTAATTCTTCGCCATTTCTGAGAAATGGCCTTCTCTGGGTTATGTTTCTTCTGAACTGAGTTTCGCCACACTAATAAATGCACTATTCTTATTAGCACATACCTTTCTTCTGAGATGTAAGCCTTCTCCCACTTGTCTAGTGGCGGGCACAGACAGAGTAACCTTGAAAGACAGATAATGTGTGCCTGGTCTCAGAATTTAAACGTACTCCTTTGTAATTTACTGTCCAGCTACATATCTCTGGAAAATTCCATGATGGGCGTGTTTACTTTGGGTTTGAAAATGTACATAATGTATCGCTATGCTTGCTGATGTCAGTCCCTCTGCAGCACTCCTTAGTGGCTGGGCAGATTGGGCTCCGCTCTGAGTGTACTTTGAATAAACAATTATTGGTTTGTAATCTCTACTTTCTGTCCGACTCTTCATTTTAGTGGAAGGCTGAGAGGTGGTCATTAGTGACCAGAGTGACCCGATTTGGGCCATTTCCTTCATCTATGTTTGAGCTTTGCAATTCATGCTCCATCGTGTCATCTTTATTCTATGTTGTATGCATTGCTGTGAAATGATGGTCAAAAGGGGCAAGTCATGAATTCATTTTTTAATGAATTCATGTGAAAGTGCTTATTACGAACCATCAGAATGACAGCTTTGCAGTAACAATGAGATATTATTGTCGAAAAATGATGGTAAATGTGGGATCATGTTTATTGAATTGAGGATTGGAAGTATTGAAATATGTTTGATAGTTTGCATTTAACTCATTGTTATATATGTTCTGGCTTGTAGCATTCAATCTGAGATGTACCAAAATGACTCATGGACTCTGACATTTGGTTTCACCACTCGTTTCCCTTTTTCATGTGGAACATTTAATCCTGAATCTTTGAAAAGAACATAGGAATCATTATTTAAAATAGATTGGGCTGAATACTAATAGAAAGCAATGCCCTTCACAAAAATGATTATTATTTATTCTTTAGATATGTAGCTTGAACTTTAATTCATGTGTTCTTCCTTTTCTTGATCTCATGAAAGAATTGCTGATGCTGGATCATTTGAAATGTTATAAAGAAGAAAATGGAGACAAGAGTGGACTGGTCGAAATGCTTGTAGGATTCTAACTGTATTTTTTATGAAAAATGCACTTTAAAAACAGACTGTTTGGCCCAATGGATTCTATGGTCCAGGTGAAGGCAAATGCGCCGGTCATTCTACTCTGCACACTTTTATTTTCATTCAAATTTGATTCAACTGTGGATTTACAGGAATTTCAGTGGCACTTCTCCGTTTGTATTACTGCTGAATATGGTGAAGGAGTGTATATATATATCATGTTCCTCGGATGTTGGGCCAACATAACTACAATACCTATTTTATAATACATCTTGTATCTTTTTTTTTCAGAATCCCTGGGGACCTAGACCCATGTGGATCGGCTGATATCACAGACAGGGAGTTAATCCGTACAAAGGAGTGACACCACTGTGGAACCTCTTTATTTGGGTCTCTAGATGAGTTGGGATAACATGTTTTTCAATTGGTCACTTTAACTTCGTAATTGTGGCTGACACCACATTGAGTCGAGTTTTCTTTTACTATTAGGGAAGTATTCGGAGAGAAATCAAGTTGGGCTACTATAGCCTGATCCACAGTACCACAGAATAGACAGACATCTAATAGGTACTCTTACTGTAATACCACCATATGTGTCGCACTCCCTTGCGGCCCTCCAAATTTCCCAGCCTCTCTCTCCTCCCTCCCCTATTCCATCCTTGGATCAGGGGGCTCTTACCTGAAAAAGTAAGGGGTCAATGACACATTGCCACCCAGGATAATATATTAGAAGTCGCAGAGAGGATTCCCCAAACACCTGAGGATAAATTCATGAAGGACCACAAGGGTATCCATGGGTAATATAGTTCCATGAAGGATGATGTAACTACTAAAAATAAACAAAACACAGGAGTAAAACACAAACCTGCTTGTGGACCTTTGATTTTTTTCACTGTATATAATGTTATTATGTGTTTCACATTTTGACTATTAATTGTTCACATACGGAATATTGATATGTATTGCACTGTTGCACTTGATGGAACTCTCACCAGAAAATAGATCCGAAAGTCGTTTGTTTATTTTTATTAAAACGGACGCGTCGTAGTGACAAAATATTTATGTTGATAAAATGCCGACTGTTGGCATGTGACCAAGACTCTTTGGAGCCGATTCGTGCTATTCTCGTTTGTCAATATTAATCTGCAGTTATCGGAGTGGCTGGCTTTTTCTTTCCTAAGAACCAGTAGGTAGCTATAGTTAGGATCTAGTTTCCATAGGAAAAGCGTTTTTTGTTTTGCTAATGACTTTGGCGTCATTAGATAAATATTTTGGGGTGATACGTCAAGCAGGGGCCTCTAAAAAGGAAGAGTCCTAAAACTAATTTTACCCATGTTAATTCCCAAAGGGATTTTAGACATAACTACAACCCAAACCGCTGATTGGATTTACACCAAATTTGGCAAAAAGGTAGATATTGGTCTGAAGAAGTGCCTATTTGTGACCTGGCATACATCCAATCAGTAGTTTTAGAGATATTAACCAAAATCCAAATTTCTATATCTAGGGGCACGGACCCTCCGTGGATCTAGAGAAAAGTTGCAGCCGCCATTTTATATCTTGGGGAAATGGTTCTCAGGCTAAAATGTTGTTTGAATTCTAATTGAAGGGGTAAGGTGAGAGGTTCTCTGACCCCTTGTGCATGTTTAAAATGAAAGGCTAGCTTGTTTACTGTAGTGGAAAATACTTTGAACATTGTTTTTTCTCCCACTCGCAAGATCCACGGACCCATCATGGGGCTCAGCGAGGCCCCTCATGTAGCTCTGTGAAAGAGCCGCAGAGCTAGCATATCCCCAAAAAAAGATATAACTACCTTTACACCAACTCTTACTTTCATAGTGACACTGTCATACCCTCTGACATATCCATACATGTACTCTCACACCCCCACTTACACATATAGAAACACTCTCACACCCACTCACAGACCCACTCAGACACTCAAGCACCCAGTTACAGACCCATACATCTACTCACAGACCAACTGAGACACTTACACACCAACTAACAGATCCATTCAGAGACCCATGAACCTACACACAGACCCACTGAGACACTCATGCCCCCACTCACAGATCTACTGAAATACTCATGCACCCACTCACAGACTTACTCAAACAGTCATACACTCACTCAGAGACCCACTCAGACATTCACGCATCTACTCACAGACCCATATACTCATGTACCCACACCCACTCAGAGATTCATGCACCCACTTACACAGCCACTCAAAAACTTGCACCCACTTGTAGACCAAGTCAGATACTCATGTACCCACTCACAGACCCACTCAGATACTTATGCACCCACTTAAAGACACACTCACAGACCCACTCAGACACTCACACACCAACTCACATATCCAGTTATAGATGTATGCACCCACTCACAGATCCACTGAAAGACTCATGCACCCGCTCGCAGACCCAGTTAAACACTTATACACCCTCTCACTGACCCACTCAGACACTTTTGCACCCACTTACAGACACACTCAGAGACCCATGCGCCCACTCACAGACCCACTGAGACACTCACACTCACTCACATACCCATACAGATGCTCTCACACACATACTTAAAGGTATAGTGAGACTGTCACAGCCACTCAGTTACACCCATACAGATACTATTACACCCACTCATATCCCTATGTAGACACTGTCACACCCACACTTATTATTAAACACACACTCTGACACCTACTTATATACCTATACAGATACTATCACAACCACAGTTACACTCATATACACTCTTTCACAACCACTCATATACTAATGCACACACTCTCACTTCCACTTATATATTCATACTGATATTTGCATACCCAGTCACAGACTCACTCAGGCATTAACACTTTCAGTTACAGATCACACATGAAGTCAATGATCCATTCGGAATCCTCTTAAGAACATTTTAGATGTGTTATTTTCCTTTGAATGTGTGCTTTTGGTTTGCGGATCCGCAATGGATCTGCAGATTCTATATAGACTTTTCAAAAAAGGCTTTATGAAGAAAATGAACAAGGGTTGGGATAATAGAGTGGCTCTGAAAAGAGCCTTTGTGTTTATTGTGTGTATGTGATCGCTACACATAAAACAGGATGCAGTCTTTCAAATTGTTCAGAAATACCCTGTAGCCTTTCTCTGTAAAAAGCACTCCATCAGCTCTGTAAATGCTGTCCATGCCAAAGCACAGGTTATTATTGTAGATGGATCCCATTTTATGGTCCCTCAGGAATGCAGAAAAAGTTTTATTCCATTGTTATCTAGCTTTTTCTGTCTGTTGACAGAATTCAGATGACCACTTCCATTTCTGCCTCTGGCATATGTTGGAAAACACCAATGCAGTGTGAGGTAAAAGTGCCATTAGTTTTCCAAAGGTATCCTTCATTAGGATTTCCAATCCTACCTCAGTAAGAGTGCCTAGGTCATTGCCACCACAGTGCACAATCATGAGGTCTGGATGTTGGCAATCCATAAGGCTTTCAACTAATGCTACTTTAAGACTCTCTGGCCCACCAAAGTAATATCCACATTAGGTAAACCCAGGTCGCTGTCAATCTAACTATTTGTAGCAGGCTTTCAGGCCCAAAACACATACCTATGGTCCACAATCCACACTCGAACCACTTTTAAAGAAAGGAGCAGTAGCACAAAGAAGGGTGCAGCAGAATGAGACAGATTTGAAAAAGAAGTCAATTAAAAAGATGCCTAGTCACTAAAATTTAAAACAAGAAATTGGATTGGCTGGTATAAATATGGTAGTGGTTAAAACTAGGTTGTATTATTGAGAAAAATGTAAGGAGATGAGTGATTGGATTTTCTACCATTAGAAATAGTAATGGAGTATCAAATATGGCTCTAACGCCAAACACTAGCTGCGAGAGTTGGTTTAGGAGTTAGCATGCTAGTCTAGAAAGTGTTGTGAACGTGTGACTTACTGCTAGCTGAGAATGTTACAATATTGGTCACCATAGCAACAGACCTACAGGAGCATGGGGGAAGGGTTGGTAAAAGCCTACACTGTAAAGGTGAAAGGAGAGTCGTAGTAGAAGAAATAGGGAATGAGGTCTATTTGGGTCCACATTTAGTCATTAATACCAAGTGTTGTGTAAGAAAACTGTTTAGGAGCAGTTTTAAAAAAAAGATTTTGGATTCCCACATGGATTTGCGGATCCACAGCGAAGTTAAAGGGGGGACTGCGCTGAGCGTTGCAGTGGATCCACGGAACCGTCCAAAACTCCTACCAAATTGGGCTTTCTTTAAAGCAGGGTAAGAAATGGTTAACAATCATGTCCATTCAGAAGAGCTGTATTATTTTAAAAATATGAAAGCCTTGTTGTTATTTGTTCATAGTGTGTGTAACCTTGAAAGCAAATTTGAATATATTGCCATTAATGGTTCCCTTGCATGAGAGTGGTGTACCATTCTTGTGCTTGTTTTTTTTTTAACTTTGTGTGTACAGAAAATCAAACTCATACTGAGTAAGAGAAAAAGAGACAACCAATCACAGTTAACAGGTATGTGAATTAAACTGTAGCACAAAAAGATATTAGAGAGAGAGTCAATGAGAACTTATAAAGTGGCTGGAAGTAAGTAGGAAGGTTAGAAAAACTAAAAGAGTATATAAAAAGAGAGTTTATGAAGCAAATAAAGAATAGCATAGCGATTACAACAACAGAATAAAAATATGTAAAGTTTAACAAAATGCAAGCATTAAGCTATGTACCCAATGGCGCAAGCTGAGAAACACTAAAGTAAGCAGCAAGGGAGAAATAGAAGCACTTATATACTAAGTCACTCATCCATACCACAGTCATTTATCCAGCAGTAACAGAGTGACTACCCCACAGAGTTATACACTTAAAGAGTGTCTAATGCAGCCAGTAAGTAATTTCTACAGGTACTTCTATATAGATTTAGATACCTAAACAAAAGAAATAAAGTGACATAGTTACTTACATACACATTGTCAGATTACAGAGCAAGTGGTGCAGTCACTCACATATTTACTGAAGTACTAAGAGAACAAAGTTACCCATCTAGGCAAGTTCCCTTTAAACATGTCTCAGATGCAATTGTAGACCCTGTGTATTCATATTTACTGCCAAGGCAACTTGGCATTTAAAACCCCTTGCAAAGGCTTAGAATTCTCTTTTTCTACGTATAGATTATTCCTGGGGTAGGCTGTAGGTCGGCCATATGGGAGGGTGCTATGTGGTTAAAAAATAAGGCATGAAGTTTGAAGTTTCAGTGAGTTATATGTGTACTTACAGGAGTATGCCTAGTTAAACATCTAGGGCCTGATTCACAAAGGAAAACTTAGACCAAACGTCTAAGTTTAGACCTGAAGTCTAAGTTTAGACCTAAAGTCTACCTTTACTACTACTAAAGTTAGACTTTTGGTCTGAGTTTAGACCAAAAGTCTAACTTTAATACTAGTAAAGTTAGACTTTTGGTTTAAGTTAGGCTTTTGGTCTAAACTTAGACCAAGAGTCTAACTTTACTACTAGTAAAGTTAGACTTTTGCTCTAAGTTAGACTTTTGGTCTAAACTCAGACCAAAAGTCTAACTTTACTAGTAGTAAAGTTAGACTTTAGGTCTAAACTTATACTTTTGGTCTAAACTCAGACCAAAAGTCTAATTTGACTAGTAGTAAAGTTAGACTTTAAGTCGAAACTTAGACTTCAGGTCGAAACTTAGACTTTTGGTTTAAGATTAGCTTTGTGAATCTGGCCCCTAGTCTTCCAGATATGCACTCACTTAGGTATGTACTGTGGATCTGGCACTTAAAAGTCATCTATCCAGACAAGTAGGCCTGAGATAGGCTGTACGTAGGCTATAAGGCATGGAGCTTTGAGCATAAAAGTTAAAAGATGATTCCCAAGTTTTGTTTTGTTATATGCACACTACCAGACCCATATATTCAGTTATAGATGCAGGCTCCTACACACAGCCAGCAAGAGAACCATGCAGCTCCTTACACGCAGATTTACAGATTCATAGAGTAACTAACAGAGGCAGGCATGTACCAACATACTTACTTACATATCCAGTAACACATTCTCATAGTCACTGAGACCCTGAGTTAAGATTGGACTGGGGAACTGGCACTAATAACTAATCTATCCAGGCAACTAGGCCTGCTGCAGTAGAGTGTGTATATGCAGTTGTCCTGGTAGGCACACATCAAAACATGTTGCTAAGCCTTCAAGTGCTCTTCTACTACATAGAAGTCACTCCTGAGATAGACTGCTGGTAGGCCACAGGGCAGGGAACTATGAGCTTGAAAGATAAAACATGCTTTGCAAACTTAATTGAGTTACATGCACACTACCAGACTCACATATCCAGTTATAGATGCACGCTCCTACTTACACTGAAACTCACATACCTACATATAAAAGGATTGAGCCACTAATACACCTAGTCGCATAGTCAAACACTGACAGAGACACTTAAACATTCACTCACACACATATACACCTCTTATGTATGCAGCAATAATGCAAGCAGTTGTACACAGAAATATAAACCCCAAAACTCACTAACACAGCTAACAACTCATCCATGCTACTCCTTACATTCATATTGAGAGTCGAATAGAATAACTAGGAGACTCAGAGATATATCAACATACTTACTTAATGTCCACTGACACACCCAAATGGGCACTGAGACACTCATTTAGGTATGTGCTGAAGAACTGACACTAACAAGTAGGCCTTTAAACATGTTTCAGGCCTACTATAGTAGAGCGCGAAAATGCACTTTTCCTGGTACTCCGTCTAGACATTCAGAACATGCTGCTAAGCCTTAATCTCCACTTCTACTACATATAAGTCATGCCTATGGTAGGGTGTAGGTAGGCCATAGGACAGTGAACTATGTGCTTAAAAGATAAGACATGTTCTTTGAAGTTTCATTGAAGTACATGTTACAAGTAAACCTTTAAACATGTTTCAGGTCTGCTAGATGAGAGCATGTGTATATGCAGTTGTCCTGGTAGGCTCAGTTAAAAATCAAAACATGTTTCTAAGCTTTCAAGTCCTCTTCCACTACATATAAGTCACTCCTGGGATAGGCTGTAGGTAGTCTATAAAGCAGGGAGATATGAGCTTAAACAATAGATGCTTCCCAAGTTTTATTTAGTTATATGCACACTGCTAGACCCATATGTCCAGTTATAGATGCAGTCTCCTATCTATACTGGAACTCACATGTCTATATATAAAAAGAAGGAGCCATTAAAACACCTAGTCACACACTGTCAGAGACACATAAACATGCACTCATACACACATACAACTCTTCTGTATCCAGTAGTATGGGAGGCAGTTTCACACAGTTAAATACCCCAGTAATAACTAACACAGACAGCAAGGGATCCATGCAGGCCCTTACATACACATTTACAGATTGTTAAACTAACAAAGAGAGGCAGTTTATTCCAACATGCTTACTTACACATCCAATAAGACAGCCTAATAGGCACTGAGGCACTTAGTTAGGTATGTAATAAGAAACTGACATTACATTCACTCACATACACATACAGCTCTTATTTATCCAGCAGTATGGGAGGCAGTTGCACACACAGTTAAATACCCCAGTAGTAGGGGATCTATGGAGTCCCTTACATACAGATTTACAGATTTATTGAGTATCTAAGAGAGGCAAGCATGTACGAACATGCTTACTTACATATACAATAACATGCTTACATACACACTGAGACACTCAGTTATATACATACTGCAGAACTGGCACTAATAACTCATACATCCATACAATGAGGCCTTTAAACATGTTTTAGGCCTGCTACAGTAGAGTGTGTATATGTAGTGACACTCTTATACATACAGTGATACACCCAGGCACAGACTGATGCATACTTTGACATATCTGCTCAAAAGACTGATACATACACTGAAACACTCAGTAACATCCTCATGCATACAATGACACAACTTGGTATTCACTCATGCATTCTCTGACACAACTAAAAAGACAGTGATGGATACAGTGACACACCCAGACATACACTGAAAGATACAGTAACATAGCTACATACACACTGACAAATATGTTAACAGAACCACAGAACCACACATACTGAAATACACTCTTACGCACTGAAACACATTGTTACGCATACACTATCACATGTGTGAATAATTCTAAACTGAGAAACCTATGCAACCTTTTGGAAACTAAAATAACCACTTATGTACCTACTAGTTTGCTTAAAATAGTTAATTTAATACTATATTCTGTACAGGTAAATGTATTCTTAATTTGCTTCCTAGAAATCCACTTGTATTTTAAAAAGAAGATTTAGATTGCCTGACAAGAGTCAAACAAGAAAAAAGCAGAACAAACAGATTACCAAATTCAAACTGAGAAAGAAAAAGAAAATAAGGTGGAGAATGTTCAGAGCAAAAAAGAGAAGCTGGTAAGCATACTAAGCTGTTTTAAAAAAAATATGCCGGAAAATGCAGAATGAATGTAAAGTGTAGAAATAGAATTTTATTTTCAACCGGGGAACAAGGAAGGAGTACATGTTTCTCACAGTAAGACATGTTTTACAAATACAGGGAGCTTATCAATGAAACAGAATCAGTTTAAGGAGCTATGAGCGAAAATGTTTCGGACTAGAGTAATACAGAATTTGCTCCAAAAGATGAAGAAATATAAGAGGAGTAGTACGGCATTTTAGCAAAAGCAACATATTGAGAGTGTTGTTGAGAAATCATTTGCTTTGAAGAGGAAACCATTTATCGTGATATTGAACAGAAGGACAACACTAGACAAAACAGTACTGTGTATGAAAAAGAATTCTTAGAAAAAGGCTTAATAACAGAACTAATTTTTACAAGATTTTTAAAGGCGAATGGAAGCATACCTCTAGTACCGAACCTTATTTTAATGAGAAAGCTATTTCCAAGAGAAAACACTATTGCATGCAGTTAATACAACTGATCATGTTATGAGGTAAAACATGGTACTCCTATTGCAAAAGAGGAGATGGTTCTTAAGAATGTAGAGGAAATGATAGCTGAAGAGGTACAAGGAAGGCGTAGACATGCCCCTGTATACAAGTGGAACTGTAGTAATATTTGTAGTGTTCTTCAGCAATCAATTGACATATTAAGAGAATTTTTAGGTCCATTTCCAGATAGAAGTTTCAAGCGATAAATTGCGATTTTGCAAGGATTAGATCCACGCAAAGTTAGGGAGTACAGTATTCTACAGGGACATTCGCTGGCATGTCTATCAAAGAAATTGTGCTCTAGCAGCTTTCATCACTTCAGGATGTTAGCTGTGCATCACTGTAAAATGCCAAATTTGGTTAGGAGACTTTACTATGTGAAAACTCCTGCATTATGTTTAGGAAAGATGAAGATATTTAGTTTTGTTTCTTTGGTCCTGAACAGGAGTCTAGGGAAAATAAAAACGTAATCACTGGAAGTGCAGGAAAACAGTATACAGGCATTAGTACTGAAAGTTTTGTAAAAGACATTGCAAAGTTTAACAACGTTTCTTCAGAGAAACCAAACTGTGTTTGCATTTGAAAAAGAGAACAATGATAAGAGGCAACAATTTGCGGCATATTTATTTGTAGAAGAACGTTTTGATTAGGGCACACTTCAAATTATATGTAAGTACTGGCATGATAAGTTGAAGGGTAATAAAATGGTAGCTAGTGCAGTCCATAATAAATTAGTTCTAGTTTCAATCGCCCCTGAACATTTTGATTTAAATGTTTGCAATTCAATTTAGATACAATGTATACATTCATTCCAATCTATAGTTGGTATAGAGCCAAAGACAGGGAAGTTACCTCTGACTGAGCTTCAAAAGGTCTTAAAGATAGAGTTGTGTACTTGCCATTAGATTTCAAGCAGAATCTTGAAACTAGAGGGGTGAAGAGAGATTTTGAAGAAGCACTTGTTATTCTAGTCAATGGTGTCCCTACCAAGAATAAACAAATATGTCAGTAAATTAAAAAAATATATCTGGCACAAAATAACATTTACAATAAAAATGTAGATGTTTTTCAAGATAATACACATATGGAGGATGACACATTACCATCAAGAGTTAAGATTGAAAAGGTGGATCAATCCTGCTCAGAAATAACTTATGAAAACTACAGTATTCATCCTCTGCATTTTATAGAGAATATTGGTGATTCTATTGATTTCTTTCGAATGAAAGAAGCGAAAGAAGTGCCCTTAAGTGTGTGGGAAAAAAGTTTAGAAGCTCACTGTTTTCCATGTCTTTTTCCTACTGGAGTAGGTGGTAGGTATGATGACAGCTTGTACAAATATCAGCATCTGAGTACAGATCAATGACTTTATTCAGAGGACCCTAGATTTCACCGGTGTATTCCCTTTATATTTCATCTACTATTTGAGAGCGACTTGTCTGGAAAATCTGCAAAATCTCTCAGCAAGGGAATTCTTTTGACAAACCTGATGGAAAAGATGGAAACCTGGAGCACAACTTGATTCATTTGATGGTGTGTCAATGTGGTACCAACGAGTATTAGTATCATCGTCAGGATGAGCTGAAATGCATGTTGAGAAACCTAGAAGCACCTACTTGGTTTCTCACACTCAGTTGTGCTGAGTATGCATGAAATGACGTGCTTGAATTATTGTGAGAAGCAAACTCAAACATAACAGACATCAATCTGAAGACACCAGGAGAACCTTTCTTGTTGGACCCTGCAAACGTTTGCAAATATTTTAACCACAGGTTTCAAGCGATGATGACTTTCATCTGCAGCAAAACAATCCTCCTCTCTGCAATGTAACTGATTTCTTTTGGCACAAAGAGTACCAAGGTAGAGGTGCTCCACATAGTCACATGCTGCTATAGGTAAAATATGCCCCGAAGTTTTGAATAGACACTGATGAGTCTGTCTTGTCTTTCATAGAACAGTATGTGACTGTGCCATCCAAAAAGACACTGGTGATAAGAGTTTGAGACAACAAGTACTACAATTTCAAAATCATAGATGTGGGAAATACTGCTGTCAAAAATACAGATGCAATGGAACATTTTACACCAGATGTCCTTTTGGATTTCCACGACCTGTCATCTTAGAACGAAGATTGAGAAGCTTTTTGTCTGCAGCCAGACACCCGTTGACACAGATATCATCGAAAAATGCATACAACCTCAGAAGTACCGAGGCTTCCAAGTATATCAATGACTACAACCCTGTGATTCTGAAGATGTGGAATGCAAACATAGATCAACAATTTGTTGCAGACAACTACATCACTGTTGATCAGTACTTGACTTCATATATACCAAAATCAGAGAAGACAGAGATGAAAGAGATGTGGAAGGAGATTTCTGCTGAAAAGAGTCTTACCAAGAAATTGTACAGTTTCAGTTTAAAAATACTTTCCCACAAAGAAATAGGATCCTATGAATACTTGGGCAGGTTGAGCTCGGCTAGTTTGTTCTCCAATTCAAGGGGAATTCTGTGTGGTAAGCCTTGGCCTTGCAAACAGTTGAAATAAAGTATTAAAAACTTTTCCAGAAATACAGTACATTGCAGAATTTGATCCAGAGAGTACAGACATTCTGAAAACTAATATGCTGGATACATACTACCCGAGAAGGAGTCCCCATCTTCAAATCATGTGTCTCTATGAAGTATTCAGATCTGCACATATGGAAGTAATGTAAATGAAACCTAGAAAAAGGAAGATATGCAGTACTTGGATGTGACAGTTATTTGGTGAGACACGACAAAGGAAATCTAATTAACAACAGAAAGCCTTAGTTGCCAAACTTTGGAGAGAAGAGAGTTTTTTCATTTAGCACATTTGCAATTGTTCAACCCATGGCATGCTGAATCAGATTTACTTGAACACTATGACTGTTATGAAGAATCATTCAATGCTATGAAAGACAGTATTGAGTGTTCAGTCTTTCCAACCTACTTGAAAATGTTGAAAGATGAGATTGAGCAGGAAGAAACCATCACTGCTGAGATAGCCAGGGAGAGTTTACAAAGCAGTCAAAGTTCTGCATCAGTAAGTCAAGATCCTCTGGGAGAACTAATAATTCAAAATGAAGCAGCTACAGCTATGAATGAGGTGGAGAATGCAATGCAGCAAGCAAGAGAGGAAACTGGTTTTTTAACAGTTAATGGAACAACTGAACAATGCACAGAGAGACATTGACAACAAATTGAAAGATAAAATAGAGCATGGATTTCTTCACAAGAAGAAACATTCTGAATGTTCTTAGTATAAGCCAATTTTACTATATATCAGTGGACAAGCTGGCACTGCCAGCAGTGGGAAAAGCTTTCTAATTAAAGTTCTCACTGCTTATCTGCTGAAGACTACAGATTATAATTTGTCATGTGTGGTAACAGCACAAACAGGATTGGCTGTACATAACATTAAAGGACTTACCCTACATTCACTACTAATGCTACCTATTGAACATGACAATAAACTTGAATATCAGAAATAAGCTGGTGACTCTTACCTTGAGGTCTCAAGAGTACTGAAAAAACTGAAGCTTCTAATCACTGATGAAGCGAGCATGGTATCAAACATAATGCTTGAATTCATACACTTAAGAAGGCAACAGATTTTAAAAACAAACTATGATAGAGTCTTCGGAGGAAAGCATTTAATTGTGTTTGGTGATCTACTGCAATTTATGCCTGTAAATGGACAACCTGTTTTCAAAAGCCTTCTGCATAATGAAACAAGAAATTCTCTAGGAAGTATTGGCAACACAAATATTTGTTTAAACTTTGAATACAAAGAATTAATGCAAAATATGCACCAAGCATTTGATATGGAATATGGAGATATACTGAAGGACATTAGAGTGGGAGTGCTGATAAAAGTGGGGAAATGTGTTTTGGAAAGTCGCCTTATCATGAGTCTATTCCCAGCTAATATGACACTAGCAGAACTAATGTACAATTTCATTTAAGAAAAGAAATCTATAGTTAATGCCAACACGCCAATAGTGCTCCAACTTTAATGGGCAATTATTACAACTGGAGAAAGAAGATATTTTGGAAATTACAGCTATTGTTAAGATGGAACATCAGGGAGCCACAAACTGCTGATAGATAAACTACAAACAAAATTGGATTCTTTGAAGAGGTCTGTATGCAAAACTGCAAGATTAGAGAAGCGCTTAAGCATAAGCAAAAACTGTCAAGCAATTTTACGTTGTAATAGAAATGAGGTTGAATACTTGGCTATTACATTTGATGAGCTAGATGGTGACAAAGAGATTGGTCGATGTGTTGTACATTTTTTGCTAGTGAAAGATTTATATGTGCGGCTCAAGCAGCTCCCACTCTCTCTAGCATATGCTGTCACTATCCATAAATCACAAGGTTTAAGTGTGGATGCAGGTTTTGTTAATATTGAAAGTTCTTTTTTTAAAGAAGGAATGTCATATGTAGCATTTCTGTGAATTAGAACATTGTGCGGTTTGTTTTTTGATTGATGTTGATAAGAAGAAAGTTAGTGCTGATGTAAGCTGTGTAAGACAGTACAATTGGTTAAGAAATCTATATGCTCTCCATTTAGGCCAGTACCCTGTTTATAAGAAACTAATAATCTGTCTGAAGTGGAAGATTACAAAACAGTCTACGGATGCTCAAGAAAAGAAAGGAAACAAGGACAAATAGAAGTTCTTAAAAAGAAAAAACGGTGACGATGTAGGTTACCAATTAGAAAATACTTCAGGTATCACCTGCCATGCAAATGTTGTTCTGAATGTACTGTTCCATTAACCACATCTAGTAAACCAAATTTACCAAACCCACATAAGAAATTGTGTTCTACACTGTATCACTTGCTGCAACATTTACTGACTGACAGAACTGTGACACAATTAAGGGTGGGCGGAGCTGGATAGTTAGACTACGCGGAGAGCCACCCGCCCATAGTTTGTAACAATTTTTTTTTAGGGGTGGTGGAGGCGGGGAGCCTATTGCAGGGGGGGGCTGGCTAACCCCGCTCCGCTGCAGAGTCAGAGTTTTGCCCTATACTCCGTGTTCCCAGCGGAGCGCGGAGTGGGCAAATCTCCACACACTCGCTGGCAGAGCGGAGTTTACAATCAGGGTTAGACACAATCTGTTTCAGGTATTTAAGATCTTTTAGATATATATATATAAAAAAAATGTAAAGTCAGTTTTTATATAGTGCAGCTACTCACCCTTATGGGTCTCAAGGCGCTGGGGGCCGGAGTGGAAATTAAGTGAGCTATTGCCCAGAGTCACATGGTGCTGAGCTGCCACCGGAGCCGGGGATCGAACCGTGAACCCTGTGCTCCGAAGTCAGCTGCCCTGGCCGCTGCACCACACCTCTCCACTGATATATGTAGTGGATCAGTAATGTTCACTCGCAACAACCAACAAGATGCACAGGAATTTATTATGGTTATGTTTGAAGTTTTAGAAGAAGAAGCTGTGAATATTGATGATTTATTTGTACTGAGTTACACATAAATCCATGGCTGTGAAGATTGTGATTATTCATCTAGTACTGAAATATATTCTGAGCGTTTTCTCTATTTAACATTGCCAGACTGTGAAATTGTGCCTTTTGACAAATTGTTTAAAAAGGCTAACCAAAATATGACCTGCCCAAACTGCAGATCAGATGTTATATTTACGTTGATTCTAGGAACAATTAGAAAATACCTTATAGCAATGTTACAACAATGCGGTGCAGATGGCTTCAAGTTGGAAACTCAAATTACCAATTTTAAAGTTGGATAAATATCAATTTCTGGAAGAATTTTTACAACTTTAGATATCATCTTTCACCAAGGAGTTAAAACCCCATCAGGACACTATACTGTGTATTTAGCTAGCAAAACTGGATGGACAGAATGCAATGACATCATTCTTAAATTCAAAGCAAAAGTTCCTTTCAAAATACCAAACTCATAACTTTTCTTTCTTCAACCAAAGTTCTATGGATGAATTCTCCATAAAAAGGGTGGAATACAGTGTTTCTTCTACGTGGATTATCTGTGCTTTAGACATTATTCTGCCTACTTGGGGGAATGTCTATAAAAAGGTCTTCAAAATTCAGCAGACCTTTTATCTTCCAGAAAGGAGTTATTATAATATCTAAAAACTCCACACTATAAATAAAGTCTGATACTGGATGGACATATTTGAATTACATCTGTTGCAGGGATTCTGCTCAAATACAGAACTATGCGCAGGAAATGGGACCTTGGTGTATAGGGACTGAGTCTTCCCACCACCTTAGTACCCACAAACCCAGGACCGACTAGCTATAGTGTCACACATGCACTCCTACTCCTCACAGAGAAACAAATGATTAGACACCCCAGAACACAACGCTCCCAGATCTCTCAGGAATTGCGGTAACAAGACACACCTTTTCGCTCACTCTCTTGTACTCGTCCTCAATAAGATCTGACAGAGACACGAAACAGTTTAAAATATTTATTTTAACTAACGTGCCTAACATGCAGTATACGTGCCACAACAAGCAGGAAGATGCATAGTACAAATATTGTCAGCATAGCAGTCAGTCCATAAATCATAAAGGGAGATGTCATCATAAAAAGACAATGGAGAAAGGACTATAGTGCCTAACCTCCCTCCCCTTGCTAAGAAGAAGTATTATTATATAATAGAAGATCTCTGGGCTTTGTCAGCAGACCCCATACCTTAGCCTATAGAACGTAGGTCAACATCATGGGTGCTCTTCTCCCTGGAAAGGTCCCTCTCCAAGTGTGTGTCACCTATTCGTGCACCCCACTAAAAACCCAAGTACTCTGTCCAAACAACAGCTGCATCGGTATGTTTTGTCTAAGGGCTAAGGACTGGCCAGAACAAAATAACAAGGGGCAATGTTGTTCGACCTTGCACATAATGTTCAGTCAAAATCCCAGGAACATGCAGAGAGCGAACAGAGTGATGAGTTCTCATGTGAAAGCAGTCTTTGAAAATATTGCAAAAAATAAAGACGTGTAGTAACGTGTGCAAAGCAGCAGGCAAGCTGCAACGTAACATGCTAAGTTAGTGAAAAACAACAAAGTCCCTATGGGCCACGTGACACATCAGCCTTAATTTGAAACCAAAAACGGCATTCAAAACTAAAAAATTGTCCCCTTTTGTATCTAGAACCAAAATTCCACATACTATTTGTGAAAAAAACTACTATGTGGGATTTTGTATGTATGCAGTATCAGCAGTTTACACATTTGGCCTACCAGGGGTGATGTTTTGAAGAGGATCTGCAAAATTAAAAAGTGGTTTAAAATTATTTATAGTGCTGTACCAGGCTCAATCATTTAAAAAATATTTCCTACATAGGTTTGTCTAGATTAGTGTACTAACTCCAGATAAAACAACTGATTAATGAATTGTAGTGAGGACAATGCATAATGTCACTTATTCATAGTGAAATACTGAATAGCTATGTTTTTTTTACAATCAATTCATTTTTTCCCCCACTGTTTGAGGATGATGCTTCATACAGACCACCATTTATGGTGAAGAAGTATGAAAGCTGAAATCAGTGAAAAAGGAAATTAAAATGTTTTAATATGATGTGAGATACTATTACAGCATAAGAAATATCTACTGTTTTGTTTATAATATCAATGTTTTCATTGTAGAAATTAAAAGTTTATTGTGTAATTCTGTACAATGCAATATTAACTCATATATGTTTCTTTTCTTTTTAAAGAGATGAATGACAACATCCATTGGAGTAATATAATCTTCTAATTAGTTCTTCCTGTTTTTCAAGAAACTTACATCGTCAAAGTAGACACCAAAGCAGAGAGTGATAGAGCCATTGATACATCCAGACGCACACCAACACAGCCATTCACACACCTACTCACACACTGGTACATGCACTCACACAGCCACTTATTTACCCACACAGCCACTCATGCACCCCCTCACACACACATACAGCCACTTACACACCCAGTTACTCACTTATACTCCACTCATGCACATTCTCACTTACTGAGACAGCCACTAACACACCCACTTACTCACCCGTAGAACCCCCAATGCACCCACTCCCTCATCCATAGTCACCCACACACTCACTTACTTACTCACCCATACAGCCACTGACACACCCACTCACTCACTCACTCACTCACACACAGTTACTCACACACCCACTCACTCACCCATACAACCCTCACACACAGATGCAGACAGTCACACAACAAATCAGATGACATGTGTTACAAATAGTATCACTTAATATTAGTACAGGAAAAGGGACTAACACACTTATTTACATATGTTGTGAAATGCTGACACCATTAGTCACCCATCCCGACAAGTAGCCCTTTAAACAAGTGTGGGGCCTGCTACAGCAGAGCCGGTGTGTGCAGTTTTACAGCCAGGCTGGTTTAGCATTTAAAACTCGTTACCAAGCCTTAAACACCCCTTCTATTAGATATAAGTCACCCCGAAGGTATGCCGTACGTAGGCCATAGGGCAGAGTGATATGTGGTTAAAAGGTAAGACATTTACTTTTAAGTTTCAGTGAGTTACATGTGCAGTTAAAGACCCATTCACTCAGTTATACATCCAGTGTTTCAACCTTACTTTGAGTTATATACCTATTTACAAAAGCATAGACCCACTCAAACACCCATAGGCACTTACACATTCAGATAAACACCCATACAGCACTTATGAATCCAGCAGTAAGGAAACCAGTTGCACACACAGTTACATACTCCTAGACTCATTAATACAGCCACTAAGCATCCATACAGCCACTTACATACACATATATAGACCAAAGCAGACACTGTTGGATACACTGACACACCTAGGGACACACTCATACACACACTAACACACCCAGGGACATACTTATGTATACACTGACATACCCAGGAACACACTGACACATACACTGACACAGTCAGGCAGACACCGATGCACAAAATAACACACCCACTCACACACTGATGCATATAGTAAGACACCCAGGCACACACTGATGCATATACTGACACACTCACGTAGACACTCATGCGTCTACTAACATACCCAAATACGCTGTAATGCATATAGAGACACAGCCACACATACACTGATACATACACTGACACACCCAGGCACACACGTAGGCATACATTGACACACCCTGGCACACACTGATGCATATGCTGACATACCCAGGCACACACTGATGCATACTTTCACACAGCACACAGCCAAACACACAGTCATGCATACACTGACACATCCAGACACAAACTGATGCATACATTGAAACACCTGCTATCCATCAGTGCATATAGGAATACAGCAAGGCATATAACAATACAAACATTAACACACCCAGGAACACATTGATGCATACTGTACCACACCCAGGCACATATTTATGCATTCACTGAGACACCCCGGCATTCAATGATGCATACACTGACACACCCAGGCACACACTGGTCTACACACTGCCACACATAGGCACACACAATCATGCATACACTGACACACCCAGGCACACCCTTAGGCATACACTACACACCCAGGTACACACCCAGGCACACACTGATGAAAACACTGACACCCCAGGCATACAACAATGTAGACACTAACAAACCCATGCACAACTCATGCATATGCTGACACACCCAGGCAAACACTAATGCATACTGTCACACAGTCAAATACACAATCATTCATATACTGACACATGGAGATGCACACTGATGCATACACAGAAACAACTACCATGTACCAGTGCATACACTGACACAGCAAGGCTTACAACAGTACAGACACTAACACATCCAAGTACACATTGATGCATGCACTGACACACCCAGGCACAGAGTTAGGCATACACTGAAATACCCAGGTACACACTGCCACGTACACTGACACACCCTTGCACACATGTATACACTATATTTACAAGAAAGAAATAAAAGAAGAAATATAGCTCTTTTTGGATATCTTGGCGTGGTTCTAAATAGAAATTCTTTTATACAGTTTTTTCCATGTTCTTATAAAACTAAAATACCTAAAAGAACATGGTACAAAACTCTAGTAAAAGTACTATAATGAACACAAACATGTTTTCTGTCTTAAAAATTACAGTCAAAAATTCTAAATGGTATAATGCCAAAAAAAGTAACAGGGAGGAGTGTAGACTGCATGCAAATATGCAGCTACAGACGTACAGTTCAAACCAACCGGCATGTGGCTTCACAAACTGTGGGTGGTCATGTGGCCCTAATTAGGACAATCAGCTGCCACTCTTATTGTAGCTGAAGTTGAAGCTCCATCTACACTTGACGTAGATGTGGGACCATGATCATTAGCTTCTTTTTCATGCATCATTCAGGCGTATGACTTCTCGTGAAGTCTCTTCAAATGCTTCCACATTGAAGACATCCTGTGACAGTTTTTTTTTTTATATGTTCCACGGAACAGCTACACTTTATTGTCTTCGCAGACACTTTCTTCTCACCCAAATGGATTGTAAATAACCTCCATATGTCACTCTGCTTTTTAGGTGGTCGTGCAGCGATCTCTCCATCCTCCTCCAGAAGCACAGAATCTTCTTCTTGTGTAGATGGTGTTGCTGCAGCCATTGGAATAGATTTTTAATTAACACAAACTAAAAAAACCTCCAAAAACACCAGTTATCAATCTCTATATCCTTCTCCTCTTCTGTTCAAATACAAATAACATGTGTTGGCTGGGGTTTCATTCAGATCAAGGTGTGGTCCCAATGTGGCCAATGAAATGAGTATTTTTTGCTGTGTAAACACGTGGCTCCGCTGCGCCCTTCGGCAGATTTTCAATGCCGGAGCAACAACACATACAGTAAAACATATTTACTGAAGTGGTTGACCTCAAATATATCTGCACTAATTGCAAGTTGCAAATTAGTGAGCTAAATTTAAAGTATTAAATATTTAAAATTATCGGTGACTTGCGGATAGATTCTGATCATGTGATTGCAATTGAAAACCATAGAGTTATTATGGCTAGGATACGGTACCATGGGAGGCCCGCAGTTCCCAAAATTAATTGAAGGGATAAAAAACAACAGGATATTACAGATCTTCAAATTAAGAAAATTCTCAATATTTTTTTTTTAAAACAAACAATTTGAAAATATTTTCTAGAACAAAACGTAGAAAATGAAAAGTAAACACACAAAATTATAAATACATTTTTCCAAGGTGTGAGGGGGCCTACGTGGCCAACTTCAGCCCGTGCCCCCCATTCCCCGGGCCCTGCCCCTTTTTTATGTATATATGTATATATATATATATATATATATATATTTCGAACACAGCAATTCCAGCTCCCAGCACGTGAACAGCCGGTGCAGACACCAATGGGTAGAATTACACCCGTAACAATTCTTGTAGATACAAAAGGATGCTGCACTCCAAGGTATCGTTGCAGCCAAAATTTATTCACACCACTAACACCAACGCATTTCGACACTGAGTCTCGATCACGGTTGGGTAAGTCCATCATCTATTACAATTTATACTGATCTCCCATGTTGCCTGTAATGAGGCATTATGGGAGTTGTAGTTCCTATTTACAATATGTACATGTAGTGTTCCACGAATTAATACCAAGTTATGTTCTCACAATTTGACATGAAGTATTCTGGTCGCATATTTTAAAGAAGTGGCATGTCACTGATGTATTGGCATATTACGTTTTACAATTAAGTTAACTGCTTTATGATTAGTTCCCTGGATAAATACAGGCTGAGTGCCAATATGCCTACATCCAGTTGTACTGTAATATGCGGGTTCTTGATTATATTACGATAATGTCTGCCAAGATTCTTTCAACTGTATTATTTTTAGAAAGTCTGTGCTTTTGGAATCGGGCGCCGTTGTGTTGCTAATTATATTTCGAACAAAGCAATTACAGCTCCGAACGTGCGCACAGCCGGTGCAGACTCCAACGGGTGGAATTACGCCCGTAACAATTCTTGTAGATACAAAAGGATGCTGCACTCCACGGTATCATTGTAGCCAACATTTATTCTCACCACTAACACCACTAACTATGCAATGTCAAAGCATCTGGCAACACACAAAGAATACACATGACAAAACATGCATTATTGCGGAAATGCACACATTCCAATGCATGAAAGAGGCGGAGATAGGACGCTTAAACTCAGACGCCTGGAATCACGTATGATCATACAATTCAAAACAACCAACTGGATTGAACGCCGATGAGGACGTTTTCGTTCACCTGTAGGACGAGCCTTGATGAATCTGACAATTATAAAAACCAAGCCTCTATATCTATGAACTGGTTCGCTGAATCATAAGACATTGGGAACTTAGCCCTTTACTTGTTGGCAGACATTATCGTAATATAATCAAGAACCCGCATATTACAGTACAACTGGATGTAGGCATATTGGCACTCAGCCTGTATTTATCCAGGGAACTAATCATAAAGCAGTTACCTTAATTGTAAAACGTAATATGCCAATACATCAGTGACATGCCACTTCTTTAAAATATGCGACCAGAATACTTCATGTCAAATTGTGAGAACATAACTTGGTATTAATGCGTGGAACACTACATGTACATATTGTAAATAGGAACTACAACTCCCATAATGCCTCATTACGGGCAACATGGGCGATCAGTATAAATTGTAATAGATGATGGACTTACCCAACCGTGATCAAGACTCAGTGTCGAAACACGTTGGTGTTAGTGGTGTGAATACATTTTGGCTACAACGATACCCTGGAGTGCAGCATCCTTTTGAATCTCCCCCCAAAAAAATATATATATATTTTTTTTTTTTTTCTAAAGAAATGGAAGGGGGAGCCACGGCCAATGGGGTCCTGGGGCCCTGCCTGTAGTGTGGGTGCCATGGTCCCAACCAGGGCATCCACATTTTACACGTTGGGGACCACGGGGGGAGCCTGAAGGCCCGGCGGGCCCGGCCGGGTCCCCGCCTCCTGCAAGAGCCAGCATAGATTTTTACACACAAGAAGCTGCTGACATGCAGCTTTCTGTATGTAAAAAGCAAAGTGTGCTCTGCTTGCTCAAAGCAGAGCTCTGTTTGCTATGGCATGCTCCCGCCATGCCAAAGCAAACTGCAATGGCACCCCAGGACACTGCTTGAGCTGGCCCTGGGGTTTGGTGATCCCCAGGGCCATCCAGGGCTCCACGAGGGGGGCAGCAGGGCCCCGTTTTTAATTAAGCTAAAGGGAGTTGGTGGTCCCCGGGGCTGCGGGGGCCGCGTGCCCCATATTTTATTTAGAAAAGTTGCCCCAGGGAGGTGGCCGTCCCCAGGGCTGCATGGGGGGCTGGAGCCCCCATGCATTAATATGATATTTACAGCCCAGGGGAGGTGACGGTCCCCCAGGCTGCGGGGTGCTGCATGGCTCCCCAAATTCCTGTTATCTTTAGCCCCAGGGAGGTGGCGGTCCCCGGGGCAGTGAGGGAGCCATGAGGCTCCCCAGCTAATAATTATGCAACTGCCCCAGGGAGGTGTCAGTCCCTGGGGCTTTGAATAGCCTGAGGAGGAGGGTCCCGGGGACCATTTTCAAATGAACTGGGGGAGTCTGTGCTTCATTTTTTTTCATTCAGTGGTAGTCACGGATCCAGGTGACTTCTGCTGATTTCTTTAAAAAAAAAATCGTTTTTGGCCCTGGGGGGTCCTTGTGGGACCCCACCATGAGGCCTAGGGAGTCAGGGCATTTTTACCCTCCCCCTTTTCTTTTTTTTAACGTTTTTTCTTGCGACTCGGTTCAACCAAGTAACAAGATGGCTGCCAACACTTCCTGGTTTGAAGTGTTGGCAGCCAATCGGATCTCAGCATGAGATCGGGAGGAGTCGCGGATCCACAGCATCCCTATACATGCAACTGGGAATTTCTTTAACTTTCTCAGCAACTACTGAATGGATTCACACCATTTAACAAAAAAGGAACTTTCTGGGCCAAGAACTACCTTTCTTCCAAATTTGGTGTAATTCCGCTCAGCAGATTGGGCTGTAGTTGTGTCTAAAGTTTACTACGGAAATTAACATGGAGAGAAAGTGTTTTGGTACCGCCCTTTTTCTTGGCCCCCACTTGACGAATCACCACAACATTTTCAAGAAAGCAGCTGAAGTGACAGGCGTATTAGTTTTGAAAATTTCACAAGTATTCGTCAAATTACGCCAAAGTTATTGGTAAATGAAAAAACGCTCTTCCTATGGAAACTACATCCTTTGTTTTTAGATTAAAGAAAAGATTTTATTTATAAATGGAGAAATACAATATAATAAAACACAAGATAAAACCAATGTATACAAAATTGTCAAGTCAATAAATATGCAAGATAAAGAGAAAAAGAAAAGGAAAAAGAAAACGACAATCATCAATGTTCAGAATAAGCATAACTACTATATAATAATTATTGTAAAAGCAGAGAGTAAGAATAAACAGAACTGATTAACAACAACTATAAACACATTATAAAGGAGTAATCATGGGGGTTTAGGTACTGCTTCAGATAGGGGCTTATGAAAACATGTGATATTAGCAGACAAATCTAAAAAATTAGTTATGGGTAGCCAATGAAGGCCTTGTTTAATAGCAAGAGAAATTGGGGAAACATATTCCCTATCTAATCTGTGATTATAACAAACTGTGTACCACCAAGCCCGATTAGATCCATTAGTAGAGTTCTTCCATTCCATGGTGATCTTCTGGAAAGCAACAGCAAGGAGTAAATCTATTATATAAAAATTGCTAGAGTGAGAGGCCCAATCCTCAGAAACATGAACTAGGAAAATATTAACAAAAGTAAAAGGGATTTTTGTATGAAAAATGTAATTTATTTGTTGCCAGTCTTGAGTCCAGAAACTATAAATATATTGGCATTCAAACAACATGTGTTTTAAATGTGCTGGATCCATTGTACAGGACCAACAAGAAGAAGAGAGAGTTGAATTTATTTTGTGTAATGAAACAGGAGTATACATAAGCCTATTGGAAATAAAAAATAATGTTTGAGTAGTGTTAGCTGCTCTAGAAGACTTCCTTATTTTAGTCCAAATGTTATTTTAAACGGAAGTGGAAAAAGAAGCTTGGAGATCAGATTCCCAAGATAGTCCTGCCGCCGTTTTATCTCAAGTAACTGGTTTATACAATGAGTGAATGTTTATACAATTGAGACGCAGAAGGAGCAGAGGCCAAGAAAAAGGATGGGAAAAGGGTTTTTCAATATTAGTCCAAAACTAATACATCATCTTCTTGTAATAACAAAGAAGATTGTTTTAGGGAGAATGCTGTATGATAAGAATGAAAATCTGGAAAGTTAACTTTCCCCAAATGTTTGGGTCATTTCAGTTTATGGAGAGACATGCAAGTCTTTTTTTATTCCATCAGAAATTCGATAAAATGGAGGCGATTATCTTGTATTGAGAATCAGGTATATTTATAGGAATATTGGAAATATAAAAAAGTATTATTGGAACTAGCATCATCTTTATTACATCCAAGCGGCCCCTCCAAGATAAAAACAAGGGGTTCCATCTAGAAGTAAAAGTTCTCAATGTTGTTTGCAGTTATTTCAGATTAAGCAACATAGTTTCTTTAAGATTAGATTTAAACCATAAACCAAGATATTTGATTGTATCCGGTTTCTAACTAAAATCATAAGATATATAGTCTGTAAGAAAACATAATTTATTTAAGGGAAGAATTTCACATTTATCAGTGTTTAATTTATACCCTGACACAGAGGGAAAAAGATAAAAAAGCTGATAATGAAGCCTGTGGTTATGAAAGAAACAGCAAGATGTCGTCAGCATAAACTGAAATGTTTAATTGACTATCACCATAGTGAAAGCCTGTAATCTGAGGATTCATACAACATTTTATCACAAAGGGTTCAAGAGCAAGAATGAAAAGAATAGGGAAAACGAGGGAGAAAAGAGACAATTAGCTAAATTAGAGGATGCAGGAGAGCAATATAACAAATAGATATAATTAATAAAAGTAGTACCAAAGCCAAACCAAGATAGAGTAGAAAAGATAAAAGGCCAGCTTACACGATCAAACACCTTTTCAGCATCTAAAGAAATTGCTGCCAAAGAGTGTTTGTAAGATTTAGACTTGCTAAGAGCATTAAAAAATAATCTAATGTTGTCTGAAATATGTCGATTGCCAGTAGGTAGTTATAGTTAGGACCATGTTTCCATAAGAAAAGCATTTTTGACTTGCCTATATCTTTGCCGCCATTTGACGAATCTTCACGAAACCTTGCAACAAAAAAGTGTGCTGTTGATTCTTGTTGTGCATGCAAAGTTTTGGGACAATCTGCAGAGAGGGGGCTGAGAAAAAGGAGAGGTAAAAAAAAGTGTGTTTCCCACGTTAATGGGAATGAGAAAAAGGAGAGGTAAAAAAAAGTGTGTTTCCCATGTTAATTTCCATAGATACTTTAGACACGCCTGCATACGGAACCGCTGGACAGAAAAACACGAAATTTGACAGAAAGCTAGCTTTTGGTCCGCAGATTGTGCTTTTTTGTTATTTGATGTAAGTACATTCAGTAATTTGCAAGATATTAAAGGAAATCCAAATTTGTATATTTACGACCTTAAATAATTTACAAATAATGGCGAGCTTGTGCAGAGATCTGCAGAGCTCTGATTAGCTGCCCACACTTCAACCAGTAAGTGTTGACAGCCATCTTGGGACTCTTTTTGGGCCAAATTCCAAACAAACGTGAAAAAAAGGAAAGGGGGCACAGTACAAATACCCTAACCCCTAGCCTTTGTCTTAGGGTCACAGAGGGACCGCCAGGCCAAACAAATTGCTGCGAAACCATGAAAAATTGTGGCAGACATTGAAAAAAAAACAAGCGTGTTCTCCCATGGTTGTTTTTAATGAAGCTTCAGGGTCGGTCAGGTCCAAGGGGCATGCCAGTGTTTATAAAAGTAAAGGAGGGAGCATAAATGGCCCTCCCTTCTAGGGCATTTCTAGGCCCTGGGGACCACCACCTCCCTGGGGCTACATAAACATATGGAGGGGCTGTGGGGAACCCCAGGCCCCGAAGACCCCACCTCCCTGAGGCTGGATGTAAAAAAAGGAGGGGGGCCGCAACAGACCCCCCCTCCTAGGTCTTTTATAAGCCACTACCTCCCCGGGGCTCAATCAATCAAAATGGAGGGGGTCCACACTGATCCCCGACCCCCGGGTTCACCAACTCCCGGGGCAAAATACTTTTTCTAAAGTGAAAGAGGGGGCCACACAGCCCCCCTCCCAGGCCATGTAAGGCCTCGGGGACCACCATCTCCCCAGGGCCGGCCCATGCACAACAAAGGAAAGGTGGCCACATGACCCACGTCCTGGAGCCATATATGGAACTGAGGACCGCCAACCTCTAGGGCCAGCTCCTGCGATGTCCTGGGGTGCCCACCCTTGGAACATAGCTGTTTGCTTTTGTTTGGCAGGAGCTGTGACAGCTCCCACAAAGCAAAAGCAAAAACAATTCGCTTCCTGCAAGCAGGAGCTGTCAAACCACTCCTACTTGCTGGAAGCAGAGTTTTCATCTCTTCCCCTGCCTGCTGACATGTGGGCAGGGAAAGAGATGAAAATATTGCTCTCTCATGCAGGGAGATGCATTCCTGGGCTGGTTCTCGCAGGAGGCGGGGAGCTGGCTGGGTCCACAGTAGCCTTGAGGCACCTCTCATGGTCCCATAGCACACTGGGTACCCTAGGTGGGACCAGGGCACCCAGGGACACTTGGCCAGAGGATGAGGGCCCCTGGGCTGAAATTGGCATGGGAGGGGGGGCGCATGGCCCTCCTCTCCCATTCGTTTGTCTGTTCTGGCCCTGATGCTCCTTTCACAGAAATTACAACTCAACAGGAAGCACTTACAAATATAAATATAGCAAGTGCCTCAGCTGAAGCACCACTTCTGTAAAGGACAAATGATTCTACCTCCTTGCTTGGCAAAGGCAACGCAAGTGTTTTTTCTCTGCAACTCCATATTGAAAAACTATCTAAATTGCTTCGTGGAGGTTAATGCATTGTTGATTTATTGGAGGAAATCTGTAGGAACCATGACAAGCGGATTCTTTCTTGTCCTGTCCTGGTGAGAGCAGAGTCCATGGTTCTCCCTTTAAATTGCTACAAGTATTCAAATGTCCAGAAGTGTGGCTGCTCCCGTCCTCCTGTTGCTGCCTGTGGGTGCCAGAACCCCTGATCCCCCTGTCCCTGTGTCCTGGTCCTGCACTTCATCCCCTGTTGCCCCTCCTGCCCCACTCATAGTTGCTACTCCGGCCCCGCCCTCTGTACCAGATAAAGAGCAAAGAGTTACAGAGACAAAGCACAGAGCGGAGGCACAGGTGAGGCATGGAGCGGGTAGAGTGTGGGGGAGCAGGTGGTCAGTATGCAAGTTTGTGCTGGAGCCTTGTGTTGTCCATGCACCTCCTGCAGCACTGCCTGCACCCTCCATAGCTATGCCTGCACAGACCCCTGCACCTTCTTGTTGTACATAGCTCCTTCCATGACTATAGACTTCACATGTCCTTACACTGTACATAGAATGTCTGGTGGAGCCTTGGACAGATGTACACATTCATAGCCATGTCTGCACAGCAGCAGCACCCTCCTGAGTCCTGTCTGCACAACTTTGCCATCCCCTCATGCATGTGCACTGACAATGTCAGTGTACCAAGGGCATAAGGGCTCAAGAGAATGGTATGCTGCACAGCCCTGTCTGGAGAGTCTTGTGCACTCTGTACAGCACTGGGCATCCACCTGAGGCCTGTCTGAACAGCTCTGTGTACCCCCTTTGCACTACCTACACTGCCCTGTGCACCCTTCCTATCTTGTCTCCAAAGGCACTACAGGCCTACACTCTGTACACCCATTAACCTTTCTGAGCCCAGCACAGTCCACACCCTGTCTCCTCTGGCCTGGCAGTGCCCTGACCCTTACCTCCTCTCTTCCATTTGCTTTCAGTACAGCCCTGTGCACCTTGTATAACTTCTCTGCCCAGTCCTGGCAGTGAGTCTGGTCCGTTACCTCTCTGCAGAGTTCTGTGCACCCTCTATGCGCTGTCTGCTCAGCCCTGGCAGTGCCCTGTGACTTACCTCCTCTGCACAGCCCTCTATACACTGTCCCCTATCTCCTCTGCACAGCCCTGTGACCTCTCTATATGCTGTCTACTCTGCCCTCAGTGCTCTCCATATTGTGTCTGCTCAGCTCTGGCTGCGAGCCTGGTCACATACCGCCTCTGCACAGCCCGTGTACCTTCCAAACTCTGTTGCTACAGCCCTGTGCATGCTCCCACCAGAGCCCTGCACTCCCAGTACTCTGCCTGTGCAAACCGCAGTGCTTTAAATGAGCAGGTACTATTTAGTACTGAGTACCCGCACTACTTCAATTTGAAATGGAGAGTGCCTGCACTTCTCAGCACTCCTAAAATACATTTAAGGGGTGAGTACCAGCACTTTTCAGGAGCAAACAGGTACTCTGGATAATGAGTGCCAGCACTTCAATATTTCCAATAAAAGCACTGGCAGGCTGTGCACTGTATACCCTACCCGCGATGTCCTGGTGAACCGTGCCATTGCTCCTTTAGGGGGCACATTCATTTAGGGGGCACACTGCTGATGCCAGACATCAGCATTGTCCACAACTCTGCCCTCCCCCTCTTCATTTCACCCTCCCAGCCCCTCCAGGTACTCCTCCCCATCATGTACACATTCAGACAGTACATCACCCTTTCCCCTTTCACAGCCCCTCTGCCTCCAGGCACTGCTTCCCATCCATGCACACATTTAGACACTTTGTTGCCCCTTCTACCTTACACTCCTCTCCCTCATGGCACAACTCCATATCCATGCACACATTCAGACACTATGTCACCCCTTCTCCCATACACTCCTCTCTCTCAGGGCCCACCTCCCTATTCATGCACACATTCAGACACTATGTTGCCCCTTTTCCCTTACACTCCTCTCCCTCATGGCACACCTTCATTTCCATGCACAAATTCAGACACTATATCGCCAATTATCCCTTGCACATCTACCCCTTTGCCCGCAGGATTGATTTCCTTTCAGCAACACTTCCTGCCTCAGTGACTTCTCTCCAAGACACGTCGTCCATACTACATGCAAACAGTACCTTCTGGGCGAGGATGGGCTACATGTGTACATGGTAGAAAAGCAGCATACCGGCGGGGGGGGGGGAATCCGGAGAAACTGAGGCATGCAGTTGTGCAACAAAGATGTTGTTTTAAGGGGCAGCCCTTCGAGGGAGGAGAGGTGCAGGAACCAAGGCCTGCAGTTGTGCATGAAATGCATACCATCACAAAGTGATGCAACCAAGATGTTGTTTAAAGAGGCAGCCCTTCGAGGGAGGAGAGGTGTAGGAACCAATGAATGCAGTTGTGCATGCAATGCAAGCCATCACAAAGCGGTGCAACGAAGGCATTGTTTTTAGGGGCAAGCCCTTCAGGGGAGGAGAGGTGCAGGAAACAATTCATGCAGTTGTGCATGCAATGCAGTGATGTCACTGACCATGTAATGAGTGATGTAACATGTGAGGTCATAAGCAGTGCTCGGGTAACTATAACTGTTGAATTTCAATGGTTTTGTACGAGTGAAATTTGAGCCTGACTATAACGTCCCTGCAACCTTTTCAGTGAATTTCTAAGGTTTTTTAATTCCAGGTCCTAACTATTATGTACCTGTAACCTTTGGTTTTTTAAGTGACTTTCTAATGTTTTTTAAAATATATTTTCCAATATAACATCCCTGTAACCTTCGTTTTTTTAAGTGAATTTCTATGTTTTTTTATCTAGTAGTCACATTTGCAGAGTGGTGGAGAAAAGAAGCAGGCCTCCGAACAGCTCTCAGCAATGCTGCAGTGTGGGAATTTCTGGAGATAACATCCCCCAGGACCTGGCCATTGAGAGATGGGAGAGGGGTTCTTCGCAGCCCACCTCCAAAGGCTGAATTTGTTGTTGGTGCGCTCAGGGCACACACTCTCTACTGGGATCATGGTGGGACCCAAAAGGCCCCCGCTTTCCCTGCCAGCTCCCCGGCTCCTAATAATAACCCAGTATTTTTAAAGCACGAACTACTCACCCCTAAGGGTCTCAAGGTGCTGGGGGCCGTCTGAAAGATTAAGCGAGCTATTGCCCAGAGTCATATGGTGCTGGGCTGAGCTGCCGCCAGCACCGGGGATCGAACCGTGAGCTCTGTGCTATGGGGTCAGCCACCCTGGCCGCTGCGCCACACCTCTTGCGGGTGCAAGCATTGCTTTCAGACAGGAGCTGCTGGAAAAGCAACTCCCTGTGTCTGAAAGCAATTCATCTGTGCTTCCAGCAAGCAAGAGTATTTTCAACGCTCTCACTTGCTGGAAGCGGAGCATTTGCAATGGCTTGGCGATAGCGGTAAATCTCCTGCCAAGTCACAGCAAACAGCTATGCCCCGGGAGTGGGTAGCCTGGGACACAGCAGGAGCTGGCTCTGGGGAGTGGTGGTTCCAAGGGCTATGTATGGCCCCTGGATGGGGTCCAGATGGCTCACCTCCTTTCTTCTTGTAGGGCCTTTCCCCAGGGATGTGGTGTTCCCCAGGACCGAGAACGGCCAGGGATTGGGGCCACACGGTCTGCTTCCAATTTTTTACAAAAGAAGTTGACCCTGGGGAGGTTGTGGTCTCCAGAGCCTAGGGGGTCCGAGAGGCCCCCCATAACAAGGCATAATCCCCAGGGAGTTGGTGTTACCTGGGGCATGGGGGTCAACAAGGCCCCTCCATTCATTTTTGAAATGTGGCCCTTGCAAGGTGTTGGTCCTCGGGCCAGGGAGGTCAAAGCTTTTCACAAGAAATAAGCCCTGGGGAGGTGAGGGTGCCTGGGGCAATAATAAACCTCAGGAGGGGGGCCATAGCCCCCAAACTGTGGAACTCACTCCCGCTGGAGATACGGTCTTGCACGAAACTCTTGCAGTTTAGGAAGTCCCTTAAAACCTGGCTATTTGCACAAGCCTATAATTAATGTTTTCATTGATAGCACATAGAGCCTTCTACAGCGCCATGAAACCACCTGGTGTACGCGCGCTTTATTAATCATTTTTAACATTAACATTAACATTAACATAGCCCCACTGCTTTATAACCAACATGCCCCTGGGACCTGGCCCACCTGGGGGGGCCATTACTAAAGAAGCACGGGAGGCCATGCTTTTTTTAGCGCAATTTCACAAATATAACGATTTTACAGTATTTTGTTTCTTTTTAAAATACTTTTTTGGCTTCTGGGACCCCTTGCCCAACTTTATGTGGTCAGGGTATTTCTACCCAGCCCCCTTTTCCTTTTTTAAGTTTTTAAGTTTTTTTTGTTATTCGGTTTAAGCTTGCTGCCAAAACCTCCTGGTTGAAGTGTTGGAAGCCAATCAGAAATCTGCATTTTCCTGCACAAGCTCATCTTTTTTCGCAAAATTATCACGATCACAGACATCACACTAAATTCTTTTTTATTTTCTCAACAACTACTGAAGGGATTTACACCACATAACTGAAAGTGTGATCTGTGTAACCAGATCTACCTTTCTGCCAAATTTGGTGAAATTCTGTCCAGTGCTTCAGGCTGTAGGCGTGTTGACAGGTCCTATGAGAAATAATATTGCAAATGCACCCTTTTTTAACCTCATTTTTCTCAGCCCCTGTATCATGAATCGCCCCGAAACTTTCCATGCACAACAGGATTCACCGGAGCGCTTTTTAAAAAACTTTTGTGAAGATTCATTTAAGGGCACCAAAGATATAGGCAAGTCAAAATACACTTTTCCTATGGAAACATGGTACTAACTATAACTATCTACTGGCAACAGAAAATAGGTCATGCATATACAGCCCAGTCCTTTAACATTAAGGGATTGGGGTTCTCAAAACTAGGTGCTATCAATATGCGCAATCCCCTTGGCACTCTTCCTGCATCCCAATAATTTAATTTTCTAGAGATTTTCTCCCCCACCACTTTGTCAATTCAGTTCTCATGTTCTTCTCTAACATTCTTAATAGCACTCTTAAGTCATTGATTACTCCTTTTTCCCCAACTGGTGAATTGGCAGATCCATTAGTAACTTCAGGGAGGTTTAAAAATAATGCTTCAGCTGCGGCTTCACGTTCACATAGCGTGTCATTTACAGACATTTTGGTTTGAAAGCTGGACTTGTTTTATGCACTGAGGTGCTCACTCGATTTATTCTGCACCAAATTATTCACTTCACCTCCCCACTTGCCAATTACTCAAAATGCAAAATCCTGTCTTACCGGTGACATCCGCTCTGCCCGTTGGTCCTCCGACCGACTCCCGTGGCAATACTGACACACTGCTTGGCAAAGATAGTCCGAAACGGCAGGGGGCAAACACAGCAATTACTCCTTCAGGGTTACTCCACTCGCATATGCGATGTAAGCTGTACGCCGTCTTGCCAACTTCCAAAGAGGGGGTCCGTTACTCAGAAACAGCTGTATTCCGAAAATCACGAATCAAAAGAAACCAAGTCTTTGCTCGTAGGTATACTTTTACATCCAAAGCAGGAACGGACACCACTTCTAGTGCATGTAAATATGCTTTATTCCAATTTAATTCAGCTCCAATCTATTGGGCTAATGCCGTTCGTCCATTACGCGTTTCGACCGCTGAAACACGGTCTTGATCACATGACTACACTGCGTCACATGACTTCATTTTAAATAATCCCAAACACCGCCATGCGAGCTCCACTTAACAACCATGGAAAAAAGACTACTACTTCACATGTGTTACTTTTTGTAAATATGGATCTTATATAAATAACATTTCTGTACATTATTGATCATCATTAATATTCATCATTAAATTGATTTACTGGCTATTAATCTGTTATCTATAAAACTGACATTACCTTGTTAAAACCACAGATAAATATCACAAAAACCTTATTTCATCGCATCCAGACACATATCTCAATGCATATATATATATCTGCTTTATATTTACAAGCTTGTGCTTATATAAGTTATGGTTTGCACAGATGTCTGTAAATGCTAATTGCTCGGTCACATGACATATGTCTGAAATTAATGTATGCCAAGCTTGAGAATCCAAATACATCTGTTTGTCCCTTATATGCCAAATTCGTGTTTCACTACTAATCAGTCTATATTTACCAACTCCTACAATTAAAGTGCTTAGTGTCCTTGTTGCACAACCCCTATTAAAGTGCAAAGTGTTACTAAAGTGCTCACTACATATTAAAGTGCAATTGTTTCTATTGTTCATCATCTACTGAAACCTCCTATCAGCAGCAATTCTTGCTAACAAAATATATTGAATCACATAGATTAATTACCAATGGATCAATTATTGTTCCAATGTTCAGATATATCAACTTGAATACAAACTCAAATGTATAACCATCATTAAGTAATTGTTGAAGTGCTAAAGTGGATTTTACAGAGATAAAATCATCATTAATAAAGGGACCTGTGCTTGCCATATCCAATAATTTCTTGTTGTTACAATTTCACACATTGTTGTTTGTTGTTTCTACCGAACGTCATATTTCTTTGGATATGTCAGATTTAGCAGCACTGTGGTTACATTCTGCACTTCTTATGACTTTACACAGTACAAATGATTTTCAGAATTGACACTTCATATTTAAAATAATAGGAAAATATAGAGATCTTCACTCATATTTAATCCGTTCGGCATTTTAGAATCCAACTCCATTATGAATTTAGATTCCATCTGTTGTAGTATTTTCTCCCTGTTCCCTCCTCTTCTTAATACAGGTACAGCCCCAGTAACGAAATATTTAAGATCCTTTAAGTTATTCTGATGGCCAAGCTTAAAATGCCTTGCTACCGGGTATGTGGGATCAGAGTTTACAAAAGCCCTGATGTGTTGCAGAATTCTGTTGTGCACTTACAGTTTAGTACTTCCTACAAATTTTAGTCCGCAGGGACATTTAAGTACATATACTGAAAATTCTGTCCTACAAGTGTAGTGCCCTTTGATGTTAACTTGTTTCTCACAGAATGCAGCCGTGTAACTTTGCATGTTGACACTGAATTTGCAGGCTCTGCAAGAAATGCATCTGAAAAACCCATTTCTAGGGGACAACGAGCTCAGGCTAGAACTAACTTCAGGGCTACTGCTTACCAATGAATCCCTCATTGATGGTGCATGTCTAAATGTCAGGGAGGGTTTACCAGGGAGAATTTGACTTAATGTGACATCCGTCAATACAATGGGCCATTGTTTGTTAATAATCTTTCTTAGTTGTCTCTCTTATTTTCTAAAAGTCGTAATTAACCTAACCGCTTGTGGTTTTTCAGTTTGTCGAGGGGTTTGTGTGTCAGCTAAACCCAATTCATCTTGAACCTTAAAAAGTATGGCATCTCTTGGTTGGGCATTGGCTTTTGGCCTGGCTTTGTTCAAACTAGTGATGTTATAACCCTGTGCTATGAATCTATCTGTTGCTTCATTTTGACATTGTTCCAGATCAGTATCTGATCTACATATCCACTGTATTCTTAGATATTCCCCATGTGGGATATTCTGGATTAAATGCCTGGGATGTGTGCCATGGAAGATCGAATTGCCAGCCGTTAATTTTCTATGCAATTTAGTTTCTACTCTGTCCTTATCTATATACAATTGCACATCCAAGAATTCGATCGACCGATTACTGATACATATATGTGTGTATATATATATATATATATATCCAATTTGCACAAACTCCTACCAGAAATCACTGTCCATCGAGGGGTGGCGCACAAGCCGGTGGAGTAGACCAGCGGTAAATATCCAACAAAGTCTCGAGTATAGCGCGCTCTCAGGTCACAAATACAACAGCCAGTAATCCAAATTGTAAAGGGGGTTTATTCAATTCATAAACCTCCATGACGCGTTTCCACTTGAAGAGGTCTTGATCACACATCGGAGTGAGGCTTACACGGGTCTTACATGCATTTCCTGTTTAGACAATGAAAATGGACTGAGTCACATTGTGTACACGTAATGTTACAGAAAAAGAAAAACAGCCGCCATCTTTAGACGGTAAAATCAAAAGTAAAATACTATATAATTCTGGATTTCCAAGTAAAGTACCAATTCAAAAGTAAAGTACCACACAATTCTTGAAATACTGACCAACATGCTGATCCTGAAAATTCAGTTTATACATCTGACATTGTGTGTCCAAAGTATAATACTAATGCCCGCTGCACCGGGATATTGCGTATGTAGTGGCAATTGTATATATATTCTCCCAAAGCCGGAATCGGCATAGTCGTGCCGGAGTGTAATAGAGACGGTGGAGGAATTTGAAATGTATTATGCGCAATCTGCTACTGGCCGAGGTTCTCCCTGTTTACTGGCAGCAATACGTCCATTGATCATCTGTAATGGGGGTGCCCAAGTCATTTTCCCACCTGATCCACGCTTCAGGGGCGCTGGGCGGGCTATTAGTTTGGGTGGTTCGATACAGCATTGCAGACTTTACATCAAGGTAGAGCCTCACGTACATAAACAATTCCATAGCTGAAGGTTGGCAGTCTTTAAAAAAGTGTTCACGTAAACGGAAAGTCCCGCCCTCGTACAGTGCTCCCCAGGTCTGGATTTCGAATTTACGTAGCATTTGTTGACACCTCACTTCCCTCGTGACTGGGATGTCTAATCTGCCGGCTAATGGCAGAAGTGGGGAGTATAATGAGTCCACTTTCATACGGGTAGCTATAGCCCTCCATGCTCTATTTGTGCATTCCACTGTGGTTGGATCTGCGCATTTAGGGTTAGTGGGCGCGCTTATGTAAGCCGAGTATGGGGTCGGAAGTTAGCCAGTGTTCCACCGCGAGGTGTGGCATGTATGGTGGTGGGTGCATCCAGTATACCGCGAAGTGTGCCTGAGCACTCCAGAAGTATAACTCCATGTCAGGAACCTCGAAGCCTCCCTTGTCAAAGGGTAGAGTTAATACCTCCCACTTCAGCCTGGGTTGCTTGCCCTCCCAGGTCAATCGGATAAGTTGTGATTTGAGGGCTTTATAAAAGGACCTACTGGGCGCATATGGAATGCAGGTGAAGAGGTAGAGTAATTTTGGGAGGACGACCATCTTGATCAGTGCTATCCGGCTCGCCAAAGAAAGGGGCATAGCTATCCATCTTGTGATGGAATCCGTAAGTGTATTTAGCGCTCTACCATAGTTAGCCCTCATGAGGTTGTCCCTGTCTCTGGTTATGGCTATTCCAAGGTATTTTACTTCGTCCTCACACCAAGACAACGGAAAATCCAGGGCGTATTTCTGAACTGCGTCTGTGAGGGGGAAAATTTGGGATTTGCTCCAATTGATGTTTATCCCCGCGTAGCGCCCGAACTGCAGGAATGCCCGCAATATATGGTTCAGGCTCTCCTCGGGGTCGCATACACAGTGGCAGCTCCTCGAGGGAGTGCTTCAGGGTGGTGAGGCAGGGAGGGGCTGGGTGGGGGTAGTAAACTCCAGCATACAGTCGAACGGAGTTAAGTAAATAAATAAATGAATAAAACGAATTACATTGTGCGCGCTGCATCGCCGATTTGGCGTTGCAGCGCGCAATGTAATTTGTTTTATTCATTTATTTATTTACTTAACTCCGTTCGGCCGTATGCCCGAGTTTACTAACCCCACCCCGCCCCACCGCCCCGCAGCACTCCCTCGAGGAGCCACCACTGCGCGTATATACAATGTGAGGTCATTGGCATAAAGCGAGATGAGAATTTGCCTCTCCGGGTATATGAGAGCATGCTCACGGTGATGTTGCCTGAGCTTAGCCGCCAGAGGCTCCATGGCCAGAGCAAAAAGGAGAGGGGAAAGCGGGCACCCCTGCCTCGTCCCTCTCGTGATGTGAAACCTGGGGGAGCACATTATGTTAATCAGAAGTTTGGCTTGTGGCTTTGTGTATAATAGCTGAATCCATGCAAGGAAAGGGGGGGGAGCCCATCCTCACCAGTACGCTGGCCAGATAATAATAATAATAATAAAGCCATTTGTTAAGCGTGAACAGTTACCTCCAACAGAGGTGTCCCGGCGCTATAGAAGCAATCAGCAGCGAGTATCCAGGCAGTGTCCTGTCCTGGTCCAAAGAGCAGTTTAAACTGAGCTGAAAAGCCATGTTTTTACAGCTTTCCTGAATAGTGGTTCAGACTTAATTAAACGTAGACGGTTTGGCAAGGAATTCCATAGCTTGGATGCCCCTACTGTAAATGATCTGCCGCCGAGTCTAGCTTTCTTGACTCGCGGAGTACAAAGCAGATTTTGAGAGTTGGACCTCAGGGTGCGGTTCTGTCTGTAGATACATAATCGTTGTCTCAGTTAACTGGGGCACCTCCCATGGACTGACCGGAAAGCTAACGTTAGGGCTTTGAATTTGATTCTTTTTCCACCGGTAGCCAATGCAACTCTTTGATGTGCGGAGAGATATGATGGCGAAATGGGACGCGTCTAATCAATCTCGCAGCCGCATTCTGTATCATCTGTAGTTTTTTGATTAGGTATGCTGGCAAACCCAGGTATAGGCCGTTGGCATAGTCCAACCTAGATGTCACCGTGGCATGAACTATGACCCGGCGGGAGTCTTCCGGCAACAAATGAAGGAATTTTCGCAGGTGTCTCAGCTTACTGAAACAAGCGGCTGTCACTTGCTGTATCTGCGCCGAGAAGGAGAGATCAGCCTCCCATTTTACTCCCAAATTTTTTTCTGTGCCTGCTGGAATGGGCGGGGTGCCCATTTCCGTTGGCCACCACAGATCCGCTGCAGGTGGCTGGATCTTACCAAAGAATAATACCTCCGTTTTCTCAGCATTGAGTTTAAGTTGGTTATTATTCATCCAAAGAGCTATGTCCTTCAGGCAGCCTTTAAAATTTTAAAAGAATCCGCCGCCTGATCTTTAAAAGAAAACATCAGCTGTGTATCGTCGGCGTAAGATATCGCCCTCACACCCCAGTTTGCTATAAGTGTGAACAATGGAGCCAAGTATATATTAAAAAGAAGCGGACTCAACGCCGACCCCTGGGGCAACCCACACCATAGACTTTTGGGTTCAGACAGGTAGGGTTGCAGCGAGACTCTTTGAGTACGATTTTCAAGAAAGGACTTTAGCCAAGCAAGGGCTACACCTCCAATACCAATGTCCTGGAGGCGCTGAACCAGCCATGAGTGATCAACCGTACCAAAAGCTGCCGACAGATCCAGGAGCACCAGCATAGCTGATGCCCCTGAATACGTCGCCATCCTCACTGACTCCGCCACCTCCAGAAGAGCCGTCTCCGTGCTGAAACCAGCTCGGAACCCAGATTGGGTGTCATGCAGAATGCCTTGGCTCTCAATGAAATTGGCCAATTGTTGCTGCACCAATTTTTCCAACATTTTGGGCGGTGCCAGTAGCAGAGAATTTGGCCTATAATTGTTTAATTCCCCTGGATCAGCGTTTGGTTTCTTCCTGAGTGGCAAGAGGATGGCGTGCTTCCAAGTGTCAGAGAAGATGCCTGAGGTGAGAGATGTGTTCCATATGTGAGACAGCATATGGATAACATTGTGCGCCACCTCCCTCCATATCTTTGGAGGGCACGGGTCCTCCAGTGATCCTGATTTACATCTCATTATCTCTCCCCTAGCTTCCAAAGGAGAGATGGGAGAAAATTCCAAGAGAGGGAGCATAGATTCTCTATCACCAGTCACATCAGATTTGACCGTCCTTTCCGCCGGCAAGAATGAATCATAGACTTTGTGGATTTTATCATCAAAAAAGTCCGAAATTCTTGCACACAGCGAGAGAGAAGGCTGAACCACAGTCTCCATTACCCGAGGTTTGAGGAAAGAGTTAACAACCTTAAAGATTTCTTTTCCTACATTCTCCGCATTGCTGATGCACTGAGCTATGTAGTCTCTCTTGGCCGCTCTCATTAATTTGTGGAGCTCCTTCAGTTCGGTCTTATAGGTCACTTTGGCCAAGGTCCTATAATCTACCCTCCACTGGCGTTCCAGGCGTTTACATCTACTTTTGTGTGTCTTCAACGACTCTGAGAACCACGGGGCAGAGGGGGATTTCCTCATCGATTTTGTGATTTTAACAGGGGCCATAGATTCCATTGCCTCAGAAATCCATATATTTAAGGCACATGTGTCCATTCTCAGGTCATTAGTTAATGGGGGTTGCCTATTCTGCAGAGCTGGGCCTAAAAACTCCGCTGTCAACTTCTTCCAGTTTCTCTTTACACAGACGCGAGTGCTCCCTTGTCGACTTGGTTTTGTCGCATTGAATGAAAATGGAATTAAACAGTGGTCTGACCAAGTCATTGGTCTAGGAGAGTCCATTTTCAGAGAAGGAATATTAGCGAACACAAGGTACAGAATATTTCCTGCCTTATGCGTGGGGAGCTTCACATGCTGAGTCAGGTTGGCACCCAAGAGGGATGAAACTACCTGTATAGCCTGGCCACAGCTGGAGTCATTCACATGTACGTTGAAATCTCCCAGAGCCATAAAATTGGAGTATAATAGAGATTTCTGGGCAATATAATTGCACAAGTCCATGTGCCTACTAGTCGCACAATTAGGGGGTCTGTAAATCAGCAGCCCTGCAAGCGAGGTTGAAGGATTGATCTTCATACAAAAGTTAAGTCCTTCAATCGTGTCCATATTGAGTAGCGGTGAAGATACAATATCCCAAGTGTCTTTAAAAATAATAGCTACCCCTCCACCCCTCTTTGATCCCTCCCTATTCGCACAACATATTTTAAATCCAGGTAGAATGGCCAGCGCAACAGCGGCTGAATCATCATCTTTCAGCCACGTTTCTGTCAGGGACATGACATCCCACTCATCCTCCTCAAGTAGGAGCCATATATCCTCTGTGTGCCTGGCCAACTATCTACAATTGATTAGACATGCCCTGATCACACCAGTATGCTTACTCACGCCCTGCTTGCAACCCTTCTGGTAATCCTTGCCTGGGGGCCCAGTTATGTCACCAAGAGCCTGATTACAGTCAGAGCAAGAGCTCGGTAATGCTTCGGTGGACAAGTTAATACCATGTTCTCTAGTGCAGGGTCTGACTCTAAAGGACAGAAGGTCATCTTTGATCATTCAATTACCTCCTTTTTAAACATTTGGGCAGCATGGCTAGCGTTAGCCGCGATCCGGCCGTGGACGGGCGCAGACGGGCTTGCCTTTGGCGCGCCGGCAGCGCGCCTGCTGCGCGCGTCCGCTGCGCGGCCTAACAACCATGCTTTTTAAGAATTGCCGTCAAAGCAGGAAGTGAGGGTCAGGGGGAGGAGCCGCGTTCCTCCACACGATCGGCACAAAGAGCCGTGGTGGACCGGGGATGGGCAAAGTGCGAGTGCAGGGTGAGTTATAAAACAAATATTTCAGCTAACCATTTAATGTCACACAGATAAAAGTATTTAAAAAACACAAGTAAGCCGGTTAAAATGCTGCCTGAACTGCTAAAAGCCAACAATTCACGGTGCCTGCCAGCGCACTGCTAGTTGTTACTGCGCGGCCGGACAACCATGCTTTTTAAGTATTGCTGCCAAAGCAGGAAGTGAGGGTCAGGGGGAGGAGCCGCGTCCCTCCACACGGTCGGCACAAAGAGCCGTGGTGGACCGGAGATGGGCAAAGTGCGAGTGCAGGGTGAGTTATAAAACAAATATTTCAGCTAACTATTTAATGTCACACAGATAAAAGTATTTAAAAAACACAAGTAAGCCGGTTAAAATGCTGCCTGAACTGCTAAAAGCCAACAATTCACGGTGCCTGCCAGAGCGCTGCTAGTTGTTACACTCAAGGGAATCAAAGGCCTTAGTGGCGTCCAAGAAGACCGCCACCGCAGCCTGATCCGGCTCGATGTCCTGCATAAGGGCAAAAAGGGTGCGGAGGTTATGCAATGTTGCTCTTTCGGGTATGAAACCCGATTGGTCTGGTAACACCAGGGCTGTCATCAGAGGACTGATCCGATTGGCGATCAGTTTGGCGTCGCAGTTGATTAGCGAGAGTGGTCGGTAAGAGTCACATCTGTCACCTGGTTTGCCTGGCTTGAGGAGTAATATAATGAGTGCTTCTCGCATTGTCAGCGGAAGCGTGCCTGTCTCTCACGCCTCTTAGTAAACTTGTTTTAGAATAGAGATGAGGGCGTCACTGTATGTCTTGTAAAATTCGGCAGGCAGGCTGTCCAGCCTTGGAGCGCGGCTTGATTGCAATTGCATAATAGCAGAGCGTATCTCCTCATCCTCAAAGTCTGCTAGGAGGAAATCCCTCTGACTATCTCCAAGCCAACCCAGCGCTATGTCTTCAAAATAAGGCACAAACTCAATTGGTTGCTTCCTGTGTGTTTTGTAGAGGTCAGTGTAGAACGCATGGAAGGTGTCTAGTATGTCTGGGGTGTCCCTGTATACCCCTCCCTCCTGATCAGTGATTTCCAGTATGGTATTGGTAAATCTGGGTTTTCGGGTGAGCTCAGCTAGGGCCTTTCCAGGGTGTTACCCTTCCCCATATTGTCGGCCACAATAGTATTTTCCACGGAATTTGCATTCTCTCTGCAGTATCTTCATATTCTGTCAATTTGTCTCTGAACTGCTCCTTCAAATGAGAGCTTGGGTCTGATCGCATTCGGGTTTCAAGTTGTTGAAGTTCAGTTTCTAGGCGTCTAAGCGAGTTACAAATATCCTTCAAGATGCCGCCCCCTTTGCAATGCTAATTCCTCGAATCGTCACCTTGAATGCCTCCCAGACCGTGGAGAACTGAGGGACTGTGCCTATATTACGTAGAAAGAAATCCGTGATCTCTTGACCAAGTTCCATTTGGAATGGGATATCTAGGAGAGCACTTACCAGCAGTATCCAGTTTTGGTAGGGAGACAGTGAGCAGGGAGGAGCCATAGTCAGCAGTACCCAGTGGTCTGAGTATGTTCGCGGCAGGTGTCGGGCGGTCGTAAGCCATGTTTTAAGCCCTCTAGAAAGCAGCCATCCATCTATTCTCGACCAAGTGGAGTGTGTAGAGGAGTGGCATGTGCCCTCTCTATCAGCTGGATGTAAACTCCTCCATGCATCTATCAAGTCATGTGCAGTAAAGATCTCTAGTAATTGTCGTTGGGCCCCCGTGAAATGGTAAGGTTGTGGTCGTTGACGGTCTATCATTGGGTCTAGGGTTACATTAAAGTCTCCCCCCCATGCCACGTGAGTGGAGCCTATGTCAAGAATTTTCCCCCAGAGAATATTGAAAAACATAGGGTCGTCGTGGTTGGGGCCATAACAACAGGTGAGCGTGATGGATTGAGATGACAGCCGCCCCATGTAATACAGTAGCGTCCCTGGGGGTCAGCCATTTCACCTATCGGTACATATGGGACATTTTTCTTGATGAGTATCACCGTCCCCCGAGCATAGGTGGAGTATGTCGAACAGCATCTATACGAAGCCCATCGGGATGCAAACGTAGACGGTGTTGTGGGGCCCATATGAGTCTCTTGGAGCATTGCAATGTGTATATTATGTCGGTCTGGTATGCCAGAACGTGTTGGCGCTTCCTCGGATTTCCAAGGCCTCTCACATTCTATGTGATAAAGTTATAGCTAGGTGGGTTTGAGTGTGTCATTTAGCATATGATAGGCATGCCATATACAGTGTGTGGTATATGCTGTGTAGGCAGTGTAGCAGCCCGTATTAAGACCTGTGCTTAGTGTGTTTGAAACTGTCACTAACTGCGCCTCCCCCTTTCCCCCCACTGCAGCAGTTTAGTCCTTCCTCCCACCCACAACAGCAGCCCAAACCTGCCGTGGCCTACGTTCCACCCTCCCCCCTTTCCAAAAAGATAGCATCAGTAGAACATTATCTTCTATGAACTGTCCCCCCCTCTCTCCCCCTCCCCAGCGCAGCAGTTTAGTCCTGCGTCCCACCCACATCAGCAGCCCAAACCTGCCGTGACCTACGTTCCCACCCTCCCCCCCTTCCCAAAAAGGTGGCAATAGTGGAACATAGCCTTCTATGGTGAGAAGACTCAGAAAAAAATTAAAAAACCATGTAGAAACAAACATGTTAGGGTTGTCCTGTTGGGGAGTCGCACGAGGGCCCAGAAGTCTCCCCTCGTAGAGCACGAGGGTGCCCAGGTTCTGGTGGCATGCAGGGAACGGGACTGTGCAGTCCAGTGGCTTAGCTCTGGCTGTGCTTCGTTCCCGGCGGTTCGTAGGGTACCAGTGTCAGGCGTCTGGTGCAGCCCGATGTGGCCCCCTATCCCGCGAGTCTGTGTTGCCCTCGTTCAGCGAGGTGGAGCAGAAGGGGCGGTAGTGGCATCACTTTATCACTAGCCCCTCACTGTTACTCTATGTCCGATAGGGCTGCATGAGAATGGGAAGGGCTCAAATCTGGATCGTTCCGAGGGGATCTCCGGAGAGTGCTTTTCAAAAAATCTGCCACATGTTGAGGGTTGGTAAAGAAGTGTTGTTTGCCCTGGTGTGTAATCCGCAGCTTCACAGGGAAAAGCATGGCATAAGGGATGTTGGCCTGCTGTAACTTCTTTTTTTTGGGAGAAACTTTTTCCGGGCGTCTTGGACCGCCATTGTAAGGTCCGGATAAATAGCTAGTTCAGAGCCTTTGTAGGAGATTGTTTTACATTCTCTGGCTAGTCTTAGAGCAGTGTCACGGTCCTGATAGTTGAGTATGCGTGCAATGATCGGTCTGGCGGGAGCTCCAGGCGGGGGCCGGGCTGCCAGCATATGATGGGTTCTTTCTATTATGAACATTGTAGAAAAAGCACTCCTTTCAAATACTGTCATCAGTAGGCGCTCCACATAGTCCTCCATGCGGCCTGTGTTGGTGGACTCTGGCACTCCTAATATACAAATGTTGTTGCAGCGCGACCTCGATTCTAAGTCTTCATTTTTGGCCGTAATTACTTTCAAAAGGCGTTCCATGTGGAGTAGTTGTTCTTTTCTGCCCGCGGATGTGTCTTCCAAAGTGGAGACGCGCTGCTCCGCTTCCTTGATACGTTCCTCATGCTGGTCGAGTTTATGAGTGACGTTGTCTATGCGAGTGTTCATTGCGTCCATTTTTGCCTCTATTGAAGTGAGGCTGTGTTTGAGGGTGAGGAGTAGTTCCTTGAGGTCGACCGTGGAGGCCTGGGTCGCAGAGCCAGGGCCGTCCACCATTGCGTTTTCGGGGTCGGTTGCAGTTCTGGAGGATTTGCGTGCTTCGAAGGGTAGCTTTGCTTGTCTGCCGTCCGTTTTGCACATATCTGCCCTTCACTCGGGTTGTGCCAGGTCCGTTACGGTGTCTCTAGGAGTGTGAGCCTTAGGCCTGGTGTGCTCTACTTTATCCGCTGCAGTGGCCCACTCCGATCCCAAGGGCCAATGGGTTGGGTCACCTGCAGCCCTCATGTCCGCTCTCCCACGATGGTGTTACTCCCTCACCCCAGAATGCAGATGCCCCGGGGACGGGGGGGAGCCGCTCTAGGCTGATATAGGGGAGATGCGTGCAAGGGGAGCGTGACCGGCAGTATTTTGAGATATGGCAGCCCTTATGCATGACCTTAATCAACGAGTGGGCCTCAAGGCGCGACCCCTCCAGGTTCCCACGCCGTGAGGGCTGAGTCCAGTGGTGACGCCACACAAAATGCAGCACTCAGGAGTGTAGCTGTGGCAGATAGGCCGTGTTTCTGCCCGCGGTCCAAGTTGCAGGTCCTGGTGTACTCTGCAGGCAGTGTTCTGGCCCGCCTCGCCCAATGCAGACTCAGGATGCCAAACTCCGGGCCGTGCCCATCACCGGAGGGTCACGACGTGTCACATCCGCCACCTTCTGTCGCACTCAGCGGCCCAGCACCTGTTGCTCGCGGGCCAGTGGGCTCTCGCAGGGTTGCGCACGCGGGCCTCCACCCCAGCCCATGCTCGCCGCCGTATCACAGCTTACCGCTCTGGAGAGGCAGACCAGAGTCCCCCCAGGGCGAACCGCTCAGCCCTGGCTCCACCGCACAGCAGTGTGTACTAACGGCGTCCGGCGATATAGGGGGGAGCCGCAGCTGCTGTTGCGTTCTTTTCCGGCATGCTCTGCAGTCCCCGCTTCGATATCGTGTGGTGTCCCAGTCAGGGTGGATACCAGTGCCCAGGGGTCGGGACACATGCAGCCCTCCTGCGGGGCACCTCCTGGGGGGCGGGGGCAGTCGCCTGTCAATTTTACCATCCTCCTGTCCGGCTGCTGCAGCTCCGCGCCGCTCACCAGACGCCCGCCATTTTGCAAAGCGAGTCCAGGGCCAGCCGACAATTCGTCCTCTCTGCTTGCCTGTTGTTTATTCCTGGCTCATTTCTAGCCCAGGGACATCGGGTCGCATTCCGCTAATTATTCCCTTCAGTTTAGACTGCTGTGGTTGGAGGTTGGGGAGGATTATTGAGGATGTTGGTCCTGGGCAGCAAGGAGCCTCATGCGAGTGCAGCCATCTTGCTAGCGCATCCTCTAGCGCCGCCTATAGACAGACCCTTGGCCGGCAATGGGAACATGCTTTGCTCCGTGCTTTGCAAACTTGTTCATGGGAGCCTGGGAGGAAGAGATAAGAAAGGATACCAACTTATGTCAAGATCTAGCCAAGGTCATCTTGTGGCTAAGGTATATAGACAACGTTTTTGTCGTCTGGAAGGGCAGTGTTCAGGAAGCCCTTGGGTTTGTTGCCAAACTCAACCAGAATTCCCACAACCTCATACTCACCAGTGTGATTAGTAGAAATGAAGTGGAGTACTTGGACACCAAGGTAGGGATAGTTTCCAGCAGGGTCCACACCAGTCTGTTTAGGAAATGCACAGCAGGTAACACTCTGTTACACACCATGAGTAGCCACCCAGACAACCTAAAGTGGAGCATCCCCTATGGGGAACTGCTCAGAGCTAAACGTAATTGCAGCTCTGAGGAAGCATTCACCAGGGAACAAGGAACCATGATCGCTAGATTCCAGGAAAGGGGTTATCCATCATGGGTACTTAAGAGAGTGACAGAGAGGGTGAGGAACATAGAGAGGTGCACCACTCTAGAGGAAAAAACCATTAGTAACCCGACTACCATTGACAGCAGCGAAACAAGGGTGATCCTCACGTACAATGGCAATGCTGATATGATTCGCAAAACTATTGCACGCAATTGGAACATGCTCAGAGAGGATCCCATTATAGGAAGGAGCATGCCTACCAAACCTAGTATTACATACAGAAGGGGACGCAACCTACAAGATTTGCTTGTGCACAGTGACCTTAACAGTACTGAGCAAACCAGGGGGGTCAATCTACAGGGCTTTTTCCCATGTGGCCATTGCAAGGCATGTGCTAGCAGTCGTATGAAGAAAGAGTATTACAACACAAGCACCAACAGCTCGATCTCTATCAAACAATTCCTCACATGCAGTACCACTTTTGTAGTGTATGTTTAGAGTGTCCGTGCGGACTGCGATATGTAGGGAGTATGACCCACATGGCCAAGAAAAGAATCCTTGAGCACATGAGGGCCATAAACAACAAGTATACGCAATACCCCATTGCTAGACACTATGAAACGCACCATTTTTCAGACAGTTCCAAACTAGTGTACTATGCCATAGAACAGGTGAGCGGTAATAGAAGAGGAGGTAACCGCACATTGAAACTCAGGCAACATGAGTCCAGACATATAATAGGGTTGGGTACACGGTACCCAAATGGACACAATTTAGACGAGGAATTGTCAATACACCTGTAAGAATTTTAGACAAGTTTGTAGATTCTCGCCATCCCACTGGTATAGTCGGTGACAGGATGGCGAATCAGATACACTCTGCCAATCTGTTGTTCTGTCTTCTGAGATAATGCTTTTACTAATGAACCTTGCTACCTTTATTTTCCATGATTTTACTTTAATGTATTGTGGCAATGCTTTTCTTTTCTTCTTTTTTCTCTCTCTCTGTATCTCTTACAGGAGGAAAGGAAGGGATCCATGGCTTGTTGCTGTGACAACGGGGTCCCTACCCTTTTCTTCACGACATCTCCATGTTGCATCTCAGCTCTCACATAAGACCTCTTTGCTTGTTATTTTTATGTGATTTAAGTTGTTATTATTACTGCACTTTAGAAGGTTGACATATAGGGGTTGTAGCGGGTGCATAGGGTCTGGCATCTCATCCTGGCATATTTGATGGTTAATATTACAACTCGCCATTAACATCAACACACCACGAGTGTGAACAAAGACAGCGCAGGGAGCATGCACGGATGGGACGACACTATGTCAGTATCTGAGAAATAGTACCCTAGAGTATAGACACACAACCTGTAAAACCACGAGGTATACCTCCATGGGATATATCTGATGCCCAACCCAGCATGTTGCTGATAAATATAGGCAATGTAGTGAACGCGCACGAACGTGATGACACTATGTCAACATTCGGGGACCATTACCACTAGAGTATGGACACACAACACGTAGAACCACGGGGTAGTACTCCATGGGACATCAGGTACCAGAATGCCCAACGGGGTCATAGCATTTGTAAGAACCGAATTTGGCCCCGCCCACGTGTACTTAGCATGCTCTCACATAGCAATAATATTACATCAGCGGCATCCAAATTTTCGCCCAAGATTTTCTTATAAATGAGACTCAGCGTAGCCACTACGTACACAATTTCCAGGTGCAGCGGGCATTAGTATTATACTTTGGACACAGGACATCAGATGTATAAACTGCATTTTCAGGATCAGCATGTTGGTCAGTATTTCACTTGGGTACCAAGAATTGTGTGGTACTTTACTTTTGAATTGGTACTTTATTTGGAAATCCAGATTTATATAGTATTTTACTTTTGATTTTACCGTCTAAAGATGGCGGCTGTTTTTCTTTTTCTGTAACATTACGTGTACACAATGTGGCTCAGGAAATGCATGTAAGACCCGTGTAAGCCTCACTCCAATGTGTGATCAAGACCTCTTCAGGTCGAAACGCGTCACGGAGGTTTATGAATTTACAATTTGGATTACTGGCTGGTGTATTTGTGACCTGAGAGCGCGCTATACTCGAGACTTTGTTGGATATATATATATATATATATATATATATATATATATTCACTGAAAAAACCATAGGTTTTAGGGACAGTTATAGTTAGTTGGACATTTCACTCGTACAAAACCCGTGAAATTCCCCCGTTATAGTTAGTTCAGCTAACTATAACTCGTGCCCCCGCAATGCACTGCTGATGACGTCACATATTACATCACTCATGACATGGTCAGTGACATCACTGATGACATCTCAAATGACATCACTGATGACATCATCCAGTGACTGTGTGTTTCTGTAAAGTTTAAATATTTTTAATATATATAGGGAAAGGCGTATTGAAGAATGAGTGGGTGTACAAGTGTCTGTATGGATGATTTAGTAGGTGCGTGACTAACTCTATAAGTGAGTGATTAAACGTATCTTACTGAATGCATGGGTTAGTGACTAAACTGGGTGAATGTCTGTATCCGTCTATCTGTTGCTGTGTAAGTGGCTGCATGGGTTTGTGAATAGCTACATGAGTGTCTATATGAGTTATTGATTGGTTGTCTGAGTATCTGTATGGGTGCCTGAGTGTTTGTGTGGGTGGGGTGTGTGCGACTCTGTGCATAGATGTGTGAGTGGGTGATTCACTGGGTGGATGGTTTCAAGAGTGCATCTGTGATGGACTGAATGGGTGGGTGAGTGTGTGTATGGGTGTGTTAGTGAGTGAATGTATATCTCAGTGGTACAAGTGTGAGTAACTACATATGTGAAAGGCAGTATATATGTGTGTTGGAGTATATAAATGGCTATAAGCGAGAGTGTGTGATTGTGTTAGTGACTGTATGGATGAGTGTGTGCTTGTATCAGTGATTGTATAAGAGCGTAAGAATGTGCTAGTATTTGTATGAGTAAGTGAGCTGGTGTGTGTATAACTGTATAGGTGAGTAAATGGCATTGTGTTTAATTATTTGCATGACTGACTAGGTGTGTGAGTACCTCTATGGATGAGTGGCGGTGTTTGAGTGTCTATATAGGAGTATGAGTGCATATGATAGTCCTGTACTGAGTGACCGTAAGTATGAGTGACTGTACGGGTGAGTGAGTGGATGTGTGTGTAGACCTAAGAATCAGTGAGTGGGTATGTAGTTATTGGTGTTGGAGTGTCTATGGTTTTGGGAATGGCAGTCTGTAATTTAGAGTGGGTGTATCAAAGGTTATATTAGGGTGTGAGGAGGTGCATCAGATTATCACGTGGATGATGTCATCAGTGATGTCATTTGAGATGTCATCAGTGATGTCATCAGTGATATCACTGACCATGTCATGAGTGATGTAATATGTGACGTCATCAGCAGTGCATTGCGGGGGCGTGAGTATAGTTAGCTGAACTAACTATAACGGGGGAATTTCACGGGTTTTGTACGAGTGAAATGTCCAACTAACTATAACTGTCCCTAAAACCTATGGTTTTTTCAGTGAATTTGTAAGGTTTTTTAAATGCTAATTTCTAACTATAACGTGCCTGAAACCTATGGTTTTTTCAGTGAATTTCAAAGGTTTTTTAAATGCTAATTCCTAACTATAACATGTCTGAAACCTATGGTTTTTTTCAGTGAATTTCAAAGGTTTTGTAAATGACAATTTTTAAATGTATTAATTGTTATATTTATTTTTTTATGCTGATTTACTACATTTTTTTAAACTATTTATTTTTAGATATTTTATTTTTTAAATTACATTGTAATTACATTATACATTACATTACAAAATATACTTTCTCAGAATGATTTACTTTAGTTTAAATACTTTGCAAATAGGCAATAGACTTTTAAGTACAGTAGCTACAGTTGTTGCAATGGGCAACACAATTTCAAACACAATGCAACATTGAGCTCAATGTGAATTTCTAGTTAAATGCAATTAGTTACTTTATAGATTACTTTTCTAACCACAGGACTGGATCCTAGATTCAGTCCTGGGACATCTCCTGTAAACAGTTGAGTAAAAGCGTTTTGGTTACAGTAGTGATTTTTAAGGAATATTATTGCATTTTAAAAGTTGACACTTAGAAACTTTTTCACATAGAATCACCAATGTTATCCTATGGGAGGAAATTCCCTTAGCAGGTAAGTTGTGTTATCGTTACTTTTTCTTACTCAGTGGTGGATCCTGGATCCAGCACTGGTGCATCTCCTGTAAACAGTTGAAAGAATGCGTTTAAGTCATACAGGCGATTTTTAAGGAATATTTGTAGTTTGTGAAAATCGACACTTTGAAACTTTTCTGCTGAAAACCAGACAATGGATTCCTAGGGAAGGAAATACAAGTTACTGGTAAGTACGGTTAGAATAACTTTTCAGGGTCAGTGCTGGGCTAAAAGATGCAGCACTGGGTTCTCTCCTGATAACAGGTGAGTAAATCGGAATTCGTAGTTCGGCTGATTTTAGAGGAATATTATAAAGTTCCAAAACTCCACACTTAGAAGAATTTCCAAGTGAAACCAGTCAATGTTAGCCTATGGAAGGAAATTCAAGTTACTGTTAAGTACGGTTAGAATTACTTTTCAGGATCAGTACTGGGCTCAAAGATGCAGCACTGAGGTCTCTCCTGATAACAGGTGAGTAAATCGGAATTCGTAGTTCTGCTGATTTTAGAGGAATATTTGTAAGTTTCAAAAATCGACACAAACTTTTTCAGCAAAAAGCAGGCAATGATATCCTATGGAAGGAAATTCAAGTTACTGGTAAGTACGGTTAAAATTACTTTTCAGGATTAGTACTGGGCTCAAAGATGCAGCACTGTGGTCTCTCCTGATAACAGGTGAGTAAATCGGAATTCGTAGTTCGGTTGATTTTAAAGGAATATTATAAAGTTCCAAAACTCTACACTTAGAAGAATTTTCAAGTGAAACCAGTCAATGTTAGCCTATGGAAGGAAATTCAAGTTACTGGTAAGTACGGTTAAAATTACTTTTCAGGATCAGTACTGGGCTCAAAGATGCAGCACTGAGGTCTCTCCTGACAACAGGTGAGTAAATTGGAATTCGTAGTTCAGCTGATTTTAGAGGAATATTATAAAGTTCCAAAACTCCACACTTAGAAGAATTTCCAAGTGAAACCAGTCAATGTTAGCCTATAGAAGGAAATTCAAGTTACTGTTAAGTACGGTTAGAATTACTTTTCAGGATCAGTACTGAGCTCAAAGATGCAGCACTGAGGTCTCTCCTGATAACAGGTGAGTAAATCGGAATTTGTAGTTCTGCTGATTTTAGAGGAATATTTGTAAGTTTCAAAAATCGACACTTAGAAACTTTTTCAGCAAAAAGCAGGCAATGATATCCTATGGAAGGAAATTCAAGTTACTGGTAAGTACGGTTAAAATTACTTTTCAGGATCAGTACTGGGCTCAAAGATGCAGCACTGTGGTCTCTCCTGATAACAGGTGAGTAAATCGGAATTCATATTTCGGCTGATTTTAGAGGAATATTTGCACAATGGTGAAGGAAGGGGGTGGGGCCTTAGGTGACATGTCTGCAAACATGCCCTGTGGTGCGTTTTAAGTTGGAGAATTAATTCCTTCTCAATCCCGAGGGTCCCTAGGGGCCAACTAGCCCACCAGATACCTCCAGTATGCGCCAGAGAGCTGCGTTGCAGAGAGGTGTTCAGAGGCCACGCCCCTTTTTACAACACTCTGCAACGCAGCTCTGTGGCGCTTACTGGAGGTACCTGGTGGGCTAGTTGGCCCCAGGGACCCTCAGGATTGAAGGGGATTTAATTCCCTATCTTAAAACGTGCCACGGGGCCTGTTTGCACACATGTCACTCAGGCCCGCCCTCCCTTCACCACTGTGCAAACGTGCCCCGTGGCGCGTTTTAAGTCTGGGGATTAACTCCCCTTGAATCCTGAGGGTCCCTGGGGTGCAACTAGCCCACCAGCTACCTCCATTAAGCGCCACAGAGCTGCGTTGCAGAGAGGTGTAAAAAGGGGCGTGGCCTCAGAACACCTCTCTGCAAAGCAGCTCCCTGGCGCATACTGGAGGTTCCTGGTGGGCTAGTTGGCCCTCAGGGACCCCAGTATTCAAGGGGAATTCGTTCCCCTCTGCAAACGCGCCAGGGGCGCGTTTGCAGAGTGCTGACAAGGAGGGGGCATGGCGTCCAGCGCGATGCCGGATTTAAAAAAAATAAATAATAATTTAAAAGGGGGCTGTGTGGCCCCCCTTCTTTTTAATTATTTTGGGCCCTGGGGACCCCATCCCCCAGGGCCTGACCCCCTTTTTTTAAATTTTTTAAATGGGAACGGGAAGGGGACCGCGTGGGCCCCCCTCCCGTGGCCAATTTCGGCCCGGGGACGCCATCCCCCGGGTCATTGCCACCTTTTTTAAAAATTATTTTTATGGAGGGGGGCTGAGTTGCCCCCCTCCTCAGGCCTCCTTAGGCCCCGGGGACCCCATCCCCCGGGGCCGGCCTTTTTAATTTTTTTTATTTTTTTACTTAATAATTTGGGGGAGGGGGGCTGCGTGGCCCCCCTCCTGGGCCACTACTTGCCCCGGGTACCCCATCCCCCGGGGCTGGCCCTATCCTTTGGGGTCCGTGGGGGGAGCCCAACTCCCCCACAGACCATGCCGGCTCCCCACGTCCTACGGGAGCCGGCATTGCTTTTCCACATGGGGAGCTGCTAACATGCAGCTCCCCATGTGGAAAAGCAATGTGCTTGGATATTGGAAGCGAGAGCAGGTTTCCTGCTCTCGCTCCAATATCCAAAGCAGTTTGCTATGACAGGACGGGAGCCGCGAGGCTCCCGTCCTGCCATAGCAAACTACAGTGTTCCGGGGGTAGGCACCCCGGGACACTGCAGGAGCCGGCCCTGGGGGGTGGAGGTCCCCAGGGCCATGGAGGGCTCCAGGAGGGGGGCCGCGCGGCCCCCCTCCCAGCCTTTGCACAGCCCCGGGGAGGTGGTGGTCCCCGGGGCTCGGGGGTCCGAAACGGACCCCCACATTTTATTATTTAGTGCCCCAGGGAGGTGGCGGTCCCTGGGGCATGTGGGGGGGCTCGAGCCCCCCCCCCACACAGGTAATTTTTTTTTTTTAAAAGAAGCCCCGGGGGTGGCTGTCCCCGGGGCTGCGGGAGGGCGGAGAGCCCTCCCGCACCATTTCGTTTAAATCCCCGGGGGGTGGCAGTCTCCAGGGCTTGGGGGGGCCTTAGAGGCCCCCCCATGTTATTGTTCGATAAACCCTGCATGCCCCCGGGACTTGGCCCACCCGGGGGCCAATTAACCACGAAACGCGTTTTTTGCCGATTTTTTGGGGCGCTGGGGTCCTTGTAGGACCCCCTGAGCAGGCCTAGGGGGTCAGGGTGTTTCTACCCTGCCCCCTTTTTGCATTTTGCGCCCTTGTTTTTGTCTTTTCTTGTGCCTCGGTTCTACCGAGGAACAAGATGGCTGCCAACACTTCCTGGTTTGGAGTCTTGACAGCCAATTACCATACAGCTCGTGATCGGGAGGGTACGCGAACCCTACGCGGCCATAGATATATATGTGATTTTATTTTTGATTTTCTCAGGAACTACTGAATGGATTTACACCATTTAAGCAAAAGGCATGACTCTGAACCAAGGGCTACCTTTTTGCCAAATTTGGTGTAATTCCGTTCAGCAGTTCGGGCTGTAGCTGCGACTAAAGGTTCCTATGGAAAAATGAATGGGGAAAACACGTTTTGGGACCCCTCTTTTTTCTCGGCCCCCGCTTGACGAATCACCTCAAGACTTTCAGGATAGGAGCGGACCGGAGCGCCCCAACAATTTGGAAAATTTCGCGAAGATTCGTCTACCGACGCCAACGTTATTTCAAATAGAATGTTGCGGATTTCCTATGGAAAATAGGTCCTAACTATAACTATCTACTGGCGACCGCCAGTAGATAATATATATAAATATATATATATATATATCTCCACACGTTGCTTGTGTATCTACCACTGCTTCACCAGACCAGAGGGCGTATCGGCGTTCTGGACCACCCAAGCACGGTCCGAATTCATTCAGATGCGGTACAGCGATGGGCACCTGCTTCGCCCCAGCTATGCTAATCTGCATATGGGATGGTGGGAGGAGCAGGTGGTCCAGTCACTTTTTCATGTTGAGTGGCAAGAAAATGTGGTACACTGGAGTCGTTACATCGACGATTTATTCGTCGTATGGAAAGGCTCAGAAAAAAGTGCAAGAGATTTTATAAAAAAACTTCAGGTTGACAATTTAAATCTGAAATTTACCAGCTCTATAAGTCCAACTGAAGTTAATTGTCTTGATCTAACTGTGTTTGTACATGAAGGCAAATTGGAAACAAAACTTTATCGAAAGCCAACTGCTGGAAACACGTTGCTTCATGCAACAAGTTTCCAACCAAAAAAATTGATTAGAAGCATCCCGTATGGGGAATGTCTTCATACTATGAGAAACTGCAGCAATAAAAAGAGCCTTGATGAGGAGTTACACTGCCTGAGAACTCGGTTCATAAGCAGAGGATATTCACAAGCCTGTATAAATTCAGCTATCTCTAAGGCAAATAAAAAGACCAGGGAAGAAATTCTCTTTGAAAAAACTAAAAAATGTAAACAACCAGAGAAAGAGAATACTAACCAGTATAGAATGATCACCACTTACAGCAAACAGCAAGATAGTTTGAGGTGCATTTTACAAAAACACTGGCATATTATCCGTAATGATTCTATTTTAGGTAAATTTGTACAGCGTAAGCCCCAAATCACATTCAGACGTGCGCGATCTCTAAAGCAGATATTAGTGAGTAATATGTTGCCCATGCCTCAATCAAAAACGAAAATTCCATCTTGGCTAACCAGGAAAGATGGTTTTATTAAATGCATGAAATGCAAAGCCTCTGCTCATGGAAAAAATACCTCTGCCTACACCTCAGGTCTTTCTAAAAGAGAGAAAAAAATAAGACGCCAGTTCTCTTGTAAAACTGATTTTGCTGTCTACGCGCTTCAGCGCCCTTGTGGTCTGAAGTACGTGGGCAGCACTATCTTGCCAGTGCATAAAAGAGTCCTTCAGCACTTAAGAGCTATAAAAAATGGAGACAAATCGTACCCAGTGGCGCGCCATTTTGAACAACATCATGGCAAAAACACAAATGGCCTGGTGTACTATGTAATTGATGCTATCCACCAAATGTACGAGGTGGAAACCGGGAGAAAAAATTGAGAAAACTTGAATCATGTTATATCATTGAATTGAATACTAAGATCCTGGAAGGCCTTAACATGGAAGAAGATTTCCATACGCATCTGTAAATATTACGCTGCTCCTTCACAATCCTTGAGGTTTTTAACTGTTTTAATCCATTTATGAGTTAGAATTTCTTTTTGCACGAGCACTTTAAGGGCAGAGGGTTATGGATAATGTGGATAGTTAGCCCACTTGGGCAAGACACAAAGAAAAACGTATTATATGGAGTTAACAAAATATTACCTTTAACTTTGCGCCGCAATTAAGTCTATTCAGCCCATTTAGGCATGATTTATGACTCCACATGCCTTTTTGCCACAAGTAACCGTTCTCTTCATTTTTCTGTTAAAATGCCCACTGGGGATTGAAAAAACGAGTGGTTGTAATAAGCATGACTTTGAATTTTAATCAGAGTTGTTTGCGGCTCATGAATATTGTAAAATGTACAATGTGTAACAAAAGCGATCTGACTTCAGCAATATGAATGAAATGTATGTCTATCCATGTAAAACTACCAGTCTGTCTACACTTTCTATTATGATAGTAGTTTTCACGTGACACGATGCACACACTGTTTAAAAATGGTTGAAAAACTTTAATACTTTGTTGGTGAGCAAGCCTGCAGGGCAGGCGAAACGCGTCCAATAACAGCCGACAATTAAATGTTTTTGAGTCAAAGACACGGCGTCGTCATCCTTACTGCGTGAGGTCGAGTGGTTAATATATATATATATATATATATATATATATATATATATATATATATATCAAAACACAAACCCCTCCGGTGCAGAGAAGTAAGAGGCCACTCGGGGAAAATCCTTTGGAAGCCTTTATTCGGACATCGGGCATAATGCATTTCGGCGTTCCATCGCCTTCATCAGATGCCACTGTAATCACGGCGCTGCTCCACCCACACCTTTAGATCTCCTGCCTCGCTCTTATAGGTTAGAGCACTCCACCCCACGGTCACATGTGTGCACTCACCCTGTAGTTTGGAATTCTGACTACAGTTCCCAGAGTTCATCAGGTTGGGATAGGTAGTGCGTGGGGGAGGAAAAGAATGTCCAGCCCGTGTGGGCAAACAATAACCAGGGCAAAGGTGCAAAGTAGTAAGATGGATGGCCCTGAGTTTATTTAGTGTCCTAGGGCTTCCTCTGGTCCCCTTCACGTTCCTGCCCCATATGCAGACATCCGGCGGGCCGCGAGTCGCGATACAATGATTCCCGGCTCCTTGTGAAGTCACAAGCTGCTCCTGGCAGCAGCCCTGTCCTTTGTCTGCAATCCGAGGCGGGCCGAAGCAAACCAATCCCTTGGTGAACAAAAACAGCAACAGCTGAACCAGAAAGGCTCCGGCCGCTTGATGGAACGGGCCTCTTTAACACGCTTCTGGCAGGCGTGTAAAACATCAAAATACAAACCCCTCCGGTGCAGAGAAGTAAGAGGCCACTCGGGGAAAATCCTTTTGGAAGCCTTTATTCGGACATCGGGCATAATGCATTTCGGCGTTCCATCGCCTTCATCAGATGCCACTGTAATCACGGCGCTGCTCCACCCACACCTTTAGATCTCCTGCCTCGCTCTTATAGGTTAGAGCACTCCACCCCACGGTCACATGTGTGCACTCACCCTGTAGTTTGGAATTCTGACTACAGTTCCCAGAGTTCATCAGGTTGGGATAGGTAGTGCGTGGGGGAGGAAAAGAATGTCCAGCCCGTGTGGGCAAACAATAACCAGGGCAAAGGTGCAAAGTAGTAAGATGGATGGCCCTGAGTTTATTTAGTGTCCTAGGGCTTCCTCTGGTCCCCTTCACGTTCCTGCCCCATATGCAGACATCCGGCGGGCCGCGAGTCGCGATACAATGATTCCCGGCTCCTTGTGAAGTCACAAGCTGCTCCTGGCAGCAGCCCTGTCCTTTGTCTGCAATCCGAGGCGGGCCGAAGCAAACCAATCCCTTGGTGAACAAAAACAGCAACAGCTGAACCAGAAAGGCTCCGGCCGCTTGATGGAACGGGGCCTCTTTAACACGCTTCTGGCAGGCGTGTAAAACATCAAAACACAAACCCCTCCGGTGCAGAGAAGTAAGAGGCCACTCGGGAAAATCCTTTTGGAAGCCTTTATTCGGACATCGGGCATAATGCATTTCGGCGTTCCATCGCCTTCATCAGATGCCACTGTAATCACGGCGCTGCTCCACCCACACCTTTAGATCTCCTGCCTCGCTCTTATAGGTTAGAGCACTCCACCCCACGGTCACATGTGTGCACTCACCCTGTAGTTTGGAATTCTGACTACAGTTCCCAGAGTTCATCAGGTTGGGATAGGTAGTGCGTGGGGAGGAAAAGAATGTCCAGCCCGTGTGGGCAAACAATAACCAGGGCAAAGGTGCAAAGTAGTAAGATGGATGGCCCTGAGTTTATTTAGTGTCCTAGGGCTTCCTCTGGTCCCCTTCACGTTCCTGCCCCATATGCAGACATCCGGCGGGCCGCGAGTCGCGATACAATGATTCCCGGCTCCTTGTGAAGTCACAAGCTGCTCCTGGCAGCAGCCCTGTCCTTTGTCTGCAATCCGAGGCGGGCCGAAGCAAACCAATCCCTTGGTGAACAAAAACAGCAACAGCTGAACCAGAAAGGCTCCGGCCGCTTGATGGAACGGGCCTCTTTAACACGCTTCTGGCAGGCGTGTAAAACATCAAAACACAAACTCCTCCGGTGCAGAGAAGTAAGAGGCCACTCGGGAAAATCCTTTTGGAAGCCTTTATTCGGACATCGGGCATAATGCATTTCGGCGTTCCATCGCCTTCATCAGATGCCACTGTAATCACGGCGCTGCTCCACCCACACCTTTAGATCTCCTGCCTCGCTCTTATAGGTTAGAGCACTCCACCCCACGGTCACATGTGTGCACTCACCCTGTAGTTTGGAATTCTGACTACAGTTCCCAGAGTTCATCAGGTTGGGATAGGTAGTGCGTGGGGGAGGAAAAGAATGTCCAGCCCGTGTGGGCAAACAATAACCAGGGCAAAGGTGCAAAGTAGTAAGATGGATGGCCCTGAGTTTATTATATATATATATATATTATCTACTGGCGGTCGCCAGTAGATAGTTATAGTTACAACCTATTATCCATAGGAAATCCGCGACATTCTATTTGAAATAACTCTCTTGCCGGTTGACGTATCTTCGCAAAATTTTCAAACTTTGTGGGGCGCTCCGGTCCGCTCCTACCCTGAAAGTCTCGGGGGATTCGTCAAGCGGGGGCAGAGAAAAAAGGGGGTCCCAAAACGCGTTTTCCCCATGCAATTTTCCATAGGAAACTTTAGACACGGCTACAGCCCGAACTGCTGAACGGAATTACACCAAATTTGGCAAAGAGGTAGTTCTTGGTTCAGAAAGAACCCTTTTGTTAAATGGTGTAAATCCGTTCAGTAGTTGCTGAGAAAATCAAAAGTAAAAGTACATATATATCTATGGCCGCGTCGGATTCGCGCACCCTCCCGATCACGAGCTGCATGCTAATTGGCTGTCAACACTCCAAATCAGGAAGTGTTCGCAGCCATTTTGTCCCTCGGTAGAACCGAGGGACAGAAACAAGTGCGCAAAGCGCACAAAGGGGGCAGGGTAGAAACACCCTGACCCCCTAGGTCTGCTCAGGGGGTCCCACAAGGACCCCCTGGGCAAAAAAAAATAAAAAAAATTTAAAACAAAATCGGCAGGATGCGCTCAGGGTGCGCGAATCCTGCCGAAAAATCGAAGCGCGGTCTCCCGCGCTCGATGTTAATTGGCCCCGGGTGGGCCAAGTCCCGGGGGCATGCTGGGGGGTGTTAATTTTATGTGTGGGGGCCTCTAAGGCCCCCAAGCCCCGGGGACCACCACCCCCCGGGGCTTCTTTTTATTTTTGAAAAACCTGTGTGGGGGGCTCCAGCCCCACACGCCCCGGGACCACCACCTCCCCGGGGCACTAAGAAAAATTACAATGGGGGTCCGTTTTGGACCCCCAAGCCCCGGGGACCACCACCTCCCGGGGCTTTCAAATGTAAGGAGGGGGCCGCGCAGCCCCCTCCTGGAGCCCTTGATGGCCCTGGGGACCGCCACCCCCAGGGCCGGCTCCTGCAGTGTCCCGGGGTGCCTACCCCGGGACACTGCTGTTTGCAATGACAGGACGGGAGCCTCGCGGCTCCCGTCCTGTCATTGCAAACTGCTTGGATATTGGAAGAGAGAGCAGGAAACCTGCTCTCGCTTCCAATATCCAAAGCTGATTGCTTTCCACATGGGGAGCAGCATGTTAGCTGCTCCCCATGTGTAGCAATGCCGGCTCCCGTAGGACACGGGGAGCCGGCGGGACTGTGGGGGGTTTGGGGTCCCCCACAGTCCCCAACGAGAGGCCAGGCCCCGGGGATGGGGTCCCCGGGGCCATAAGTGGCCACGGAGGGGGCCACGCAGCCCCCTCCCCAAAGGTAAAAAAAAGTAAAAAAAAAAAAGTGCAAGGCCGGCCCCGGGGATGGGGTCCCGGGGCCTTAAATGGCCTGAGGAGGGGGGCCACGCAGCCCCCTCCAAATAAAAAAAGAGGCCATGCCCCGGGGATGGGGTCCCCGGGGCCAATACAGGCCCAGGGAAGGGGGCCACGCGGCCCCCTTCCCGTTTTTTTTATTTTATTTTAATTTAAAAAAAAGGGGTAAGGCCCTGGGGGATGGGGTCCCCAGGGCCTAAAAATAGGAAAAAGGAAGGGGGCTACACAGCCCCCTTCAGGGGAAAAAAACGATCGGGCCCGCAGGCCCCGCCCCTTCCTTCACCACTCTGCAAACGCGCCCCTGGCGTGTTTGCAGAGAGGGAACAATTCCCCTTGAATACTGGGGGTCCCTGGGGCCAACTAGCCCACCAGGAACCTCCAGTATGCGCCAGGGGCTGCCTTGCAGAGAGGTGTACAGAGGCCACGCCCCTTTTACACCTCTCTGCAACACAGCTCTGTGGCGCTTTGGAGGTATATGGTGGGCTAGTTGCACCCCAGGGACCCTCAGGATTCAAGGGAGTTAATCCCCGACTTAAAACGCGCCACGGGCGCGTTTGCACAGTGGTGAAGGGAGGGCGGGGCTTCAGGTGACATGTGTGCAAACAGGCCCCGTGGCGCGTTTTAAGATGGGGGATTAAATCCCCTTCAATCTTGAGGGTCCCTGGGGCCAACTAGCCCAACAGGTACGTCCAGAAAGCGCCACAGAGCTGCATTGCAGAGAGGTGTAAAAGGGGTGTGGCCTCTGTACATGTCTCTGCAACGCAGCCCCTGGCGCATACTGGAGGTTCCTGGTGGGCTAGTTGGCCCGTAGGGACCCTCATGATTCAAGGAGACTTAATCCCCCAACTTAAAACGCGCCACGGGCGCGTTTGCACAGATGTCACCTCAGGCCCCGCCCCTCCCTTCACCATTGTGCAAATATTCCTCTAAAATCAGCCGAAATACGAATTCTGATTTACTCACCTGTTATCAGGAGAGACCTCAGTGCTGCATCTTTCAGCCCAGTACTAATCCTGAAAAGTAATTTTAACCGTACTTACCAGTAACTTGAATTTCCTTCCATAGGCTAACATTGACTGGTTTCACTTGGAAATTCTTCTAAGTGTGGAGTTTTGGAACTTTAAAATATTCCTCTAAAATCAGCCGAAATACGAATTCCGATTTACTCACCTGTTATCAGGAGAGACCTCAGTGCTGTATCTTTCAGCCCAGTACTGGTCCTGAAAAGTAATTTTAACCGTACTTACCAGTAACTTGAATTTCCTTCCATAGGCTAACATTGACTGGTTTCACTTGGAAATTCTTCTAAGTGTGGAGTTTTGGAACTTTAAAATATTCCTCTAAAATCAGCCGAAATACGAATTCCAATTTACTCACCTGTTATCAGGAGAGACCTCAGTGCTGCATCTTTCAGCCCAGTACTGATCCTCAAAAGTAATTTTAACCGTACTTACCAGTAACTTGAATTTCCTTCCATAAGATATCATTGCCTGCTTTTTGCTGAAAAAGTTTCTAAGTGTTGATTTTTGAAACATACAAATATTCCTCTAAAATCAGCCGAAATACGAATTTCGATTTACTCACCTGTTATCAGGAGAGACCTCAGTGCTGCATCTTTCAGCCCAGTACTGGTCCTGAAAAGTAATTTTAACCGTACTTACCAGTAACTTATATTTTCTTCCATAGGAATCCATTGTCTGGTTTTCAGCAGAAAAGTTTCAAAGTGTCGATTTTCACAAACTACAAATATTCCTTAAAAATCGCCTGTATGACTTAAACGCATTCTTTCAACTGTTTACAGGAGATGCACCAGTGCTGGATCCAGGATCCAACACTGAGTAAAAAAGTAACGATAACAGTTTTTACCTGCTAAGTGAATTTCCTTCCATAGGATAACATTGGTGATTCTATGAGAAAAAGTTTCTAAGTGTCAACTTTTAAAATACAATAATATTCCTTAAAAATCACGACTGTAACCAAAACGCTTTTACTCAACTGTTTACAGGAGATGTACCAGGACTGAATCTAGGATCCAGTCCTGTGGTTAGAAAAGTAATCCATAAAGTAACTAATTGCATTTAACTAGAAATTCACATTGAGCTGAATGTTGCATTGTGTTTGGAAATGTGGTGCCCATTGCAACATCTGTAACTACTGTACTTAAAAGTCTATTGCCTATGTGCAAAGTATTTAAACTAAAGTAATTCATTCTGAGAAAGTATTTTTGTAATGTAATGTATAATGTAATTACAATGTAATTTAAAAAATAAAATATGTAAAAAAAAATTCTAAAAATGTAATAAATCAGTATGAAAAAAATTAATATAACAATTAATACATTTAAAAATTGTCATTTACAAAACCTTTGAAATTCACTGAAAAAACCGTAGGTTTCAGACATGTTATAGTTAGGAATTAGCATTTAAAAAACCTTTGAAATTCACTGAAAAAACCATAGGTTTCAGATAAGTTATAGTTAGAAATTAGCATTTAAAAAACCTTTGAAATTCACTGAAAAAACCATAGGTTTTAGGGACAGTTATAGTTAGTTGGACATTGCACTCGTACAAAACCCGTGAAATTCCCCGTTATAGTTAGTTCAGCTAACTATAACTCGCGCCCCGTAATGCACTGCTGATGACGTCACATATTACATCACTCATGACATGGTCAGTGACATCACTGATGACATCACTGATGACATCTCAAATGACATCACTGATGACATCATCCACGTGATAATCTGATGCACCTCCTCACACCCTAATATAACCTTTGATACACCCAATCTAAATTACAGACTGCCATTCGCAAAACCATAGACACTCCAACACCAATAACTACATACCCACTCACTGATTCTTAGGTCTACACACACACATCCACTCACTCACCCGTACAGTCACTCATACTTATGGTCACTCAGTTCAGGACAATCATATGCACTCTTACTCCTATATAGACACTCAAACACCGCCACTCATCCATAGAGGTACTCACACACCTAGTCAGTCATGCAAATAATTAAACACACTGCCATTTACTCACCTATACAGTTATACACACACCAGCTCACTTAATCATACAAATACTAGCACATTGTTACGCTCTTATACAATCACTGATACAAGCACACACTCATCCATACAGCCACTATCACAATCACTCACTCTAAGCTATAGCTATTTATATACTCCAATACACATATATACTGCCTTTCACATATGTAGTTACTCACACATGTACCACTGGGACATACATTCACTCACTAACACACTCTTACACACACTTACCCACCCATACAGTCTATCACAGATGCACTCTTGAAACCATCCACCCAGTGAATCACCCACTCACACATCTATGCACAGTCGCACACACCCCATCCACACAAACACTCAGGCACCCATACAGATACTCAGACAACAAATCAATAACTCTTATAGACACTCATGTAGCTATTCACAAACCCATGCAGCCACTTACACAGCAACAGACAGATACAGACATTAACCCAGTTTAGTCACTAACCCATGCATTCAGTAAGATACGTTTAATCACTCACTTATAGAATTAGTCACGCACCTACTAAATCATCCATACACACACTTATACACCCACTCATTCTTCAATACGCCTTTCCCTATATATATTAAAAATATTTAAACTTTACAGAAACACACAGTCACTGGATGATGTCATCAGTGATGTCATTTGAGATGTCATCAGTGATGTCATCAGTGATGTCACTGACCATGTCATGAGTGATGTAATATGTGACGTCATCAGCAGTGCATTGCGGGGCGCGAGTTATAGTTAGCTGAACTAACTATAACGGGGAATTTCACGGGTTTTGTATGAGTGCAATGTCCAACTAACTATAACTGTCCCTAAAACCTATGGTTTTTTCAGTGAATTTCAAAGGTTTTTAAATGCTAATTTCTAACTATAACTTATCTGAAACCTATGGTTTTTTCAGTGAATTTCAAAGGTTTTTTAAATGCTAATTCCTAACTATAACATGTCTGAAACCTACGGTTTTTTCAGTGAATATATATATATATATATATATATATATATATATATATATATAGATAGATAGATAGATAGATAGATAGATATACATATATAATGTATGTAATGTAATGTAATGTAATGTAATGTAAGTTGCATTTATATAGCGCAGCTGTCACCCAACGGGCATCCTGGCGCTGGGATTACCTAAGTCACTGTGCAGCTATAAAATTATGAATCACCACGAGCAGGTCTCTCAAGGCTATTCTCTTGGGAAGAGCCTGGTTTTTAGCTTTTTTCTAAACTGCAGTAAGTCGTCAGTCTGTCTGAGTTCACTTGGTAGTTCATTCCATAGCTTTGCGGCTGCATAGCCAAATGATCTACCTCCTAGTCGGGTTTTCTTAACTCGTGGGGTACAAACTAGGTGGGCTGCTGAGGAACGAAGATTTCTAGCTGGGGAGTACCAAGTAAACATTCTCTGTAATGGTTTAGGCCCCATTTTGTGTGCCGCCTTATGAACAATGCAAAGTGCTTTAAATTGAATTCTTTGCAGAATAGGCAGCCAATGGAGATCCCTTAGCGCTAACGACGCGGAAGATCTGCGTTGTCTTTTTAGTGCCAGCTTAGCCGCGATTGTTTGTATTCTTTGCAGCCTTTTTGTTAGAGCCACCGGTGCTCCAAGAAGCAGTGCATTACAATAATCCAATCTACTCATGATGATACTCCTTACCACCTGGGGTCTGGCCGAAATTGATAAAAGAGGGAGTATTTTCCGTAAAGCTCGGAGTAGAGAAATACATGTATTCACTGTTTTATTCACTTGTGATTCTAGCTGTAGATTACTGTCCAGTAACACCCCCAAGTTACGCACTGTCTTGGCTGGCCGCGGTGGATTGTTCGTAGAAACCGGCCAGAAGTCCACTGGCAATGGGGTATTTTCTTTGCTGTACAGTATATAACCTCAGTCTTGTCTCCATTGAATTGCAGCGAGTTCTCCCTAAGCCAACCTGCAGTTTCACGCATACAGCTGTGAAATTTATCCAGTGATACTGCTTGATTCCCTTCAAAAGAGAAGACAAGTTGAGTATCATCTGCATAGTTAACCACTTCAATACCAAAAGATTTAATAGTGTACATGAGTGGACGCAGGTAAAGATTAAAGAGAATGGGACTTATGGCTGAACCCTGTGGGACCCCATGTTTTAAATAGCTACTGTGAGAAATAAAAGGTGACATGGCCACTGCCTGCTGTCTCCCTGTTAGGTACGACCGAAACCAGTTCAGTGCCCTTCCCACAACTCCAGCCTCCATTAATCTTTTAATCAAGGTCCTATGATTGACCGTATCAAAAGCGGCCGACATGTCCAATAGTACCAATATAGCTGCTTGGCCAGTGTCGGCACGCATTCTAAGAGCGTCCAAAACTGTCACCAGGGCTGTTTCTGTGCCATGACCGGGACGAGACCCAAATTGTACTTCATCCAGTAGATTGTTTTCTTCTACATATTTCGAGAGAGTTTTGCTAACCACTCTTTCCACGATCTTTACCGGGTATGGCAACAGAGATATAGGTCTGTAATTTGATGGGCTGTCGGGGTCAAGTGTAGCTTTTTTTAGCAGAGGAGTCACCACTGCCTTTTTCCAGCATTCTGGGACTAATCCACTAATTAGAGACTGGCAACAAATTTGATAGAGCTGAGGGAAAAGCTCTACTCGGAAAGCTTTCCATAGCTTATGTGGGAGAGGGTCCAACGGAGAACCAGAGGAGATATTACCTGCTAATATATTAAACTCCTCCTCTGTAGGAATTGGGAAGGATTCAAGGGTTACTCTGATCTCTTTATCAATTCCCTCCTTCTGAGTATTTTCTATTGCTCGTTCCAACTTATCGTTTTCTCTATCTATCTCTGTTTCCATATTGGAATTTAGGCCACTAATAATTTTATTAATTTTATCTTCGAAGAATACTGACAGGCCATCACATAACTCTTGTGAGGCTATAGTCTTAGTTTTCACACAGTCCGGGTTCGACATGTCTCTTACTATACTAAATAGAGTTCCGGTTTTGTTAGATGCCTGCAGGATAGTTTCTTCATAATATTTAGCTTTGGCCTTAGCAATTGTCCCTTTATAGCTGTACAATACAGTTTTCAGAGCAGCTTTATCTTCCTCTATATATCGCCTCCTCCATTTTCTCTCGGCCAGTTTACATTTTTTCTTAAGTAACCTTAGCTCCTCGTTGTACCATGGGGCTGACAGTTTGTTTCTATTTTTAATATTTTTCATCGGGACCAATTGATCTAGTGTGTGGGTGATTTGGTTGCATAGGTTCGAGTAGTTCTCATCTACCAGTTTATTAATATCAAAAGTAATTTTTTCGGTAAGTTGTGGGAGCCTCTCATTCTTCAGCAATCTCGTCCATTCCCTTCCTTTCCGGGTACTAGCCTGGACATGAGCTGTCTTACTTAGATTGGGAGGTTTTAACAAAAAAAGGACCAAAGAATGGTCTGACCAGCAAAGTGGCAGAATTTCTCCCACCTCTACCTCCAGATGATTGGCAAAAATTAAGTCCAGAACATGTCCTCCCTGATGAGTAGGGTGTAACACCAACTGTTGAAGGTTAAGATTCTCACAGGCCTGTAGTAGTTCATTTAAGGCCAATTCATAATTACCATTCTGCCAAAGATTAAAATCTCCCAAGATGATTAATCTAGAATGAGTAAGTGAAAAATTATAAATCACATCAATCAAATCTTGATGTAGAGGGGCTCCTCCCCTGGGGGTCTGTAACAGAGTATGCCAGAAATTACTTGTCTATTGGCATCCTCAAGCGAGAATCCCAATAATTCAAATCCCTCTACTGCATCTATATTCATGGGAGTAAGCGACCACTTTTCATTATATATCACTCCTACTCCGCCCCCCTCCCTACTAGCCTAGGTCTGTGGAATGTCTTAAATCGTAATGGACATGCCATCCCTAGCTCAACTTCAACCTCAGGGCGTATCCATGTTTCTGTAAGAAATAAGATATCTAAATTCTGATCTTCTAATAGAGAGTGGATTTCTTGGAAATGCTTTACTAGGGATCTGGCATTAACTAACCCACAGTTAAGGTTTTCTGCCGTGGTGTTTGAAAAAGTGGCCTTAATGTCCAGCTGCCCCCTATTGTTATACTCATCCATACCCTGTTCACCTATGGCAATAATTTGTTCCCTAGTATAAGGAGGACCAACTTTCCTAGAAATACCTGAGTCCGGTGTGGCAGCATAACTGGCGCTGAGCGTGACCGGTGCGCGGACGGGCGCAGACGGGCTTACCTTTGGCGCGCCCGCTGCGCGTGCGCGCTGCGCGCTTGCATTCCTTCTCTTTAAGTAGGGAGGAGTGCTTCCTAGCAGCTAGACCGCTGACCAAGATGGCGTGTTTCCGGTGACCCGCTCTTACATGCGGAAGTACACCAGCACACCTTGGTTAGCAGAAAGAAAAGTGCAGGCTACAACAACTAAGAAGAATCTTGTTGATCTCACAGGTATTTCACGCTAAAACAATGATTTAAAACAGACGCTATTACAATTAAGTCGAAGTTTCTAAAAACAGGTTTATCACAACGCACACAGTTAAAAGCAGACGCTGTTAAAACGTATATCGGGCACAAAGCTTTCTAACATTAGTAGATTCAAAATTTCAAAGCGCGCAGCAAGGTAATCCGTAACTAACCTCGCACTTGCATTCCTTCTCCTTAAGTAGGGAGGAGTGCTTCCTAGCAGCTAGACCGCTGAACCAAGATGGCGTGTTTCCGGTGACCCGCTCTTACATGCGGAAGTACACCAGCACACCTTGGTTAACAGAAAGAAAAGTGCAGGCTACAACCACTAAGAAGAATCTTGTTGATCTCACAGGTATTTCACGCTAAAACAATGATTTAAAACAGGCGCTATTACAATTAAGTCGAAGTTTCTAAAAACAGGTTTATCACAACGCACACAGTTAAAAGCAGATGCTGTTAAAACGTATATCGGGCACAAAGCTTTCTAACATTAGTAGATTCAAAATTTCAAAGCGCGCAGCAAGGTAATCCGTAACATAGTTACTTATAAATATGACCTAGTCATCCCTTCCTCGTTCCACTAGTTGGTTCATTTCCTACATCTCCTTCATCTCAGAAGGCTTCTCTGTCCATGTGAAGTATTATGAGAAGGAAGAGCTGTATGTCTGTGTCCCATCAAGGAGTCAGACACTGGGGGCCACATTTATCGAATGGTTGTATTGTACGTGCATCACGCAAGGTGACACAAACCATCAGAATTCATGAATTCAGATTTACAAGGCTGCACAAGGGGTGAATAATGTAGCCTTGCTTGCCTTTGTAAAGCGATGTAACAGAACACAGCATCTTGTGCTTCATTAAGTTACATTTGGAGCTGGTAGGAGCTCCATGGGTGGAGAATGGGCATTCCCATGCTTCCAACCATGGACTTGACACAAATCCAGATTTAGAAAGGTTTGTAAAAATAGCTTTGTGTAAAATTGGTATGCCTCCCAAAGGATGGGGTAACAATGAGAACACTCTTTTTTTATTTTTCTCCTCATTATGTACTCTTTCCATGTGTGCTGCAGTCTGCAGCAGACATGTAAAGAGGAATAAGCCTCTAAGGACTTTTTTGTGCATGAAGTTTTTCCTTCCTATAAAAAGTGGGGGAAAGGTTGTGGCCTTTTGGCCAGAGCTGCTGACGTTGGCGCTGGGGAACCAGGTTCGAGCCTTGGCCTCGGCTCAGCTTCCAGTGATTCAGGGCAAATCACTTAATCTCCCCGTGCCTACCAAAAATGAATGTGTCCTTGTGTAGCGTAACTGGTGCTCATGTAAAGTGCTCCAATACCTTTGGGTCGAGTTCGCGCAATATAAATCTGCAAAGAAAACTCAATCCTGCCCACAACACAGACACCCTTGTGCTATGGTGCAAGGGTGCCTGCATTGGTGCTAGGCAGCACCCTGTGCACTAGTTCAAGGAGAGAGAAGAAGTGCTCCATATATTTTAATTATGGAGCATTTCTGCTTTCTCCCTTTCATGCACCGCAGAGCAGCGCAACGCAGCAAGCTCCCTTGATGTGCTCTGTTGCATGAAATATTAATTGATATGCCCCTGGAGTTCTTCTTAAACTATGAAAATTCCAAAAAGTGTATGGTTCCATTCTGATTCACAAACAGACGTGCCTCAGCAAAAGGCCAGAAGCTTCTTGATTTATTTTTACCATAAGAATATATCTAAAAAGTGTCTGGCTCTTTCAGGATCATATACACACACACATCCTTCCTCTCACTATGCTTCCCTCTCCATGTCTAGTGAGATATAAATACTTTGAGGTAAGGTCTGTAAATGCAGAAAGCTCCTCACTGTGTAGCATCCTACCCTCAGGAATTAGGTAAAGAGCTGACTACCTATTTTTGTCAGTTGTTTTTAGTATCAAAAGTCTCTCAAACATTCATAAATGGACTTAACTGATGGTCAGAGGTTCCATATTCACCAACAAACCAGGGTTGTGAATTATGCACTGGTTTCCAAATGGAAAAGCAGTTTGTGATGTAACCTATCATTCTAATAGGTCACATCACAAATGTCCATTCGCAGAGGAGTGGGGTGGTCACAAACGACCTGCCTATCGAATATTAATTTGGCGGGTCGCAATTTAGGAGACACCTGAGATAGGCTGAGTATGAGGCATGGAGTAGTTCAAAGGGCAGCTGACTCTGTCTCCATATTTGCTTTCCCAATCAGAAAATATTTTTCGTAAAAGCAGCCCATATCCATTAAAAGGACAGGTCCTAATTCTAAAAAGGTATCACTTTGGGAAGACATCAAGTGGAGTATGTAGTGGTCCTTTAGACCACTTCCTTCTCCACCTATCCACTGATACGATTCTCAAAGGAGCTATCACATAGGTACAACAACCACTTTGTGAATTAGTTGCCATCCGAGCTTAGGATCACTAACCTACATTTCTTCCAAATTGAAAATAGAGGGCTTTTCCTTTCCCACCCTCTTCAATTTAGGATTCGGAAATAGTGACAAAAGTCTCTTCATGAACCCAAACAAGATTTCTGACACAACAAAAAACCTATTCTAATCGTTTTGAAAAGCCCTTTTGCAGTCGAAGATTTTGTGAATTGCAGGATTGTTGAGCGCAGAAATGACTTTGCAAACCTGGTCATTTGTTATCCTCTATAAACCTCCCTCCTGCACTGAAATAGCTCTGTAGCCACTGCTCACGTTCACAGACCAAAACACACATAGTCCACAGACAACGTTTCAAACATGCTAATTGTGCTAGCCAAGTTTCATTGTTTTACCAATTGCAACTGAAAACAGAGAGACTAGAAAATCAGAAAGCCTTCAGTCCTGCGTGGAGGTGATTAGGGGATTCAGAAACTTAAAAATTGTGGGACTGCACTTGAGGGTTGATCAGCCTTCTGATGCAGTATTTCACTGACTAACTGTAATGTTTCGTCTGTGTTGATGTACCAGTCCTTCCCATAATATGCATCTGGCAAGAGAAAAGTTTAAATTTCCAACTCAATTTTATAATTAGGACTATAAATGATATTCATGAAGGTTAGCAAAGTCATTAATACTTTTGAAAAACTTGTCATTGCAGTTATCTTACAAATTTGAAACACTGAATATTAATTTGGTTTTGCTCGATGAAAATGTTTGCTCTGCCTTTGTCTATTGCAGCGAATGGTAAGCAGCAGAACAGCTATGTTTTTAGCATTTATAATGTGCCACATAGCAACGTGCTGTTCCTTGTCAATATTCATAATTTTTACACATTTATTTTCTCTGAGATCAAATTAGAGAATAAACTGATCGAAGGTGCCAGTGCTAGAGTGATGAGGCTAGTTCTTTACCTGGCTCTGTAAACCCCCTGTTGATACCATCCTGTCCACAAGCCTATGGTGATACTGTATTTTGCGGACGAACCAGTTTACCATGGTAACGGAATGTCCTATTACTTGCTGGTAATCTTCATTACTCCTAGTCCTGTTTTCCTCATCCCATTCATTACACATGAGATATATCTATCTCGCAGACAGACAAAGAACAAAGGGGCAGATTTACAAGCCCCTTGCGCCACTTTTGCGTCACTTTTAACATGGGAAAAGTGACGCAAAAGTGGCGCAAGGGGCTTGTAAATCTGCCCCAAAAGGAATACTGGAACCCTTCCCCACCCCCTCCCGCCGGGAGTACTTAAGACGTACTTACCCAGCATTCCTTCTGAACTACCAAGCTCCACATATGAATGTTGGCCGTCCGGGTTAGAAGGGCAGGGAAAATGAATGGGACGTGGAAAATAGGACCAGGAGTAATGAAGAATACCGGTAAGTAATAGGACATCACACTCAGGTCCCCCTTCTCCTTTTCCCATTCATTACAGATGAGAATACCCAAGTCGAGAACCCAGCATTCATATGGAAAGAAATTACAAAATGGATACAACACCATAACAGCACCACCCAAAAGTGATTTATTCAGACAGGTCAGAAAGCAATTCAGGAGCACACATATTGCAACACCCCCAACCCAAAATTGGTATCATCACACAACACATTCTGGTATTAGAGGAAGCCCAAACAGCAGCCTGGCAAATCTCAGAGATGAACACCCCTTTCAAAACATCCCAAGAAGCAGCTACCCCCCCGAGTTGATCTCCTCTGAACCCCAGCTGGAGGAGGAGATCCAGACACTGAGTAAGCCAGCTCAACCAACTGCCTGATCCAGTGACTAATGGAAACAGAGGAAGTCTTATCCCCCTGGGAGGAAGCCCCAAATGAAACAAACAAGGAGTCCATCTTCCTGAATGAGCTTGCCTGATTCAAATACACCAGCAAGGCGAGATTCACGTCCAAGAAGGACAACTGGACATCCTCAGCCGGTCCAGAATGAGACACCAATGTGGGCAGAATCACCTCCTGAGATTTATGAAACTGAGACGCTACAAACAGTTGATTCCCCTGGAAAGGCAAGCATAGAGCTGACGCCTTTTGGGCTGAATCAGTCCACCTGTCCTTAACATCCAGGTTCCGTTGGGCTGCTACACAAGCCCCACCGGACAATGCAGAAGACCTGACCACAACAAAGGAGACATCTGAAAAATACTTCACCTGATGTTCAATCTATTCCAATAACCCTGAACAGTCAGATGTGTCATCCAAAGATCTATACAAGGCCATAATGTCTGAAATCAGGGATTGGGCCACATAGGTACCATAGATCCCAGCCCATCGGGCTTATTGGTGCAGGAGTGAACCAGCAGATGTGTCTGTCACCCGCTCATCAGGAAAACCCATGTTAGCCTTTACATGTTTAATTAATCAAGTCTAGCAACATGTCCCTTGCAATATACTTGCCCTTATTATCATCAGGGCTAGGATCCTCCTCCTCTGATCGGGAGGACTGAGAGGATCCCAGAGGAAGAGCCTCCTTAGGTTTACTACTGTCCCCCATTTCAACAAGGTCTTTCTTATTAACGTCTTTAGACTGGAGTCCTCACTCTTGCTGCAGCGTTTTGGCAGAGGAGGAGAAAGTGAGGAGGCCGAAGAGCAAGAACAAGAGAAAAACTCCCTCATGTGTCTCCTCTTCCTCGTATACTTTCCCATGGTCCTGCAGACACCACTAGCACCACAAAGAAATGCCCCAGCACAAGCTTGCAGCAATCGAGAAGATAGCCAAAATAGGAACTAAACCACTACATGGCACTCACCCTGGGGCCAGCATAAATTGGTGTCCTTCATGCAAACACTTGAAAAATGCCAGCACTGGTTTGCACAGACGTGCTCTCCCCAGACAGCACACCTGCGCACAGACTGCACTGTCTCAATCAGGAAGTCAGGCCACATACAAAGCACTCGCCATTTCTCGCCCTCTCCTGACCACAACATGCCGTCCTCTGCATGTGCATCTACCTGCAAGCCCAGCTGCCAGGGAGACAAGCAATCCTGCCAGCCTTCACTGCTGCCAGGATGACTGAACACAGCATCAGCTACCTCCATTCCAGCCCACAGGAGCATCCTTGTCCCAATCGATCGACACACAGAAAAATTAACAGAAGGAATGCTGGGAAAGTACTACCTATTGGAGGGGGTTTGGAAGGGTTCAGTATTCATTTTGATCTTTTTCTGTCTGCGAGATAGATATATCTAATCTGTAATGCATAGGGTGAGAACAAGGGGGGTCCTGGGGCTAATATGAACTTGTCAATGACAAATTTTCTAGTTGAGTCTCAGTTCTGCTGAGGGTGAAGAGGCGATCTTGTGATGCCAACAAACACAACTGTACCTAATTAATCGTAATACCTAAGAATAGGTAGTTTTTTGCACACTGTATGTTTTGGTAATACAGAAAATGTGCAACCCCTTTTTACAATTCCAAATGCATCAGGCACAAACTTGATGTGGCATGACTGAGTGTGTGCTGATCCACATTTGATTGGCATTAGGCCTGGGTGTAAAACTCCTCTCCGCTCGTGGAGTTTGCCGAGTTCGGCAACTCCACATTCCGCATTGTACGTGGAGTTACCGATAAACTCCACACTCCTCAATGGAGCGAAGTTTTTTTTGTTAGCGTGCTCAAAATGTCCTTTTGCGCACACAGGAGCAACTTGCCGGGTGCTCGTGATTGCCCACTAGATTTCAGAGCCATTTGGGAGCGCCACAGGATTTGCTAGCCGGCCGCATGCTCCAGTGAGATTTTGCAGTCGTCAAAACACATCATTTGGACACGTCAGCAACTTCTGACAGATGCTTTCTGATGTACATGATCCCGAACGAATAGGATGTAACGCAGCTGCAATCTGGGGAAGATTCTCTCCTCGAGAAGCATCAACATTTTCCTGAAATGACAATTTGGAGTCAAAAACCTCCTCAAATAGATGGCTGATGTTGTTGTTTTGTGTGCGAGGAGTCCTTTTTAAAAAACGTTTTTCCAACAAGGAGGAAGTGCCCCAGAGTCTCTAACTTCCTGTTTCTGTTCAGCAGGCTCATCCCAGTGCGTTGTCCCTCTCCTGGTCACTTTCCATTGGGATTTGGAGCTGGAAGGATCACTCTCCTTGTCTGCTGAATACATACCATTGAATTTAAGAACTTTGTATTTGAGATTTCACAGGTAAGTTGAAAAACTGGTGCATAAGGGTGTTGTTTTATTGAGGGCATGCACCTGGAGTTAATTGTACTTTTAATTGATTTTTAATATGTATTGTGGTAGATGTCTTGTAGTTTCAGTAGGGGCCTAGTTATTTTTTTGCATATCGTTTTTCTTTTCTTATAAAGGAAAAATTTTGCATAGTTCACTACATTTTCTCAATGATTTTTAATAAATTAGCAATATTGATTTAATTCACTATGTGGCCTAGCTTGCCATTGGGCCTTCCAGCCAGAAGACCTAGTGTTAATCATGGTTGTATGAAACAACTGTTTCTGTGGTGGCTGTTGAATTTAAACATCATTTACGCCATGGATGACATTGGATTAAAATACAAAATGTGTTTTTTTGTGTTATTTCATGCTTTTTTTTCCTGCAGACAGTGTATAGGTGGGGTAATGCCTTTAGAGTATTTGTGTTTTTTAGCCCTGTTGTTTTTCATTTTTGGCATCGCTGAATTAATGCTGTGTTCTTTGTGTTACCAATGCTTCCTTTGTTTGGCCAGTGTGTGTGTGTGTGTTTGCCATAGGTCACCATTTGCCTTTGTTCCCCATGCCATGTGGCCAGGGGCCATTTTTTTATAGCCAGTGTCCATCGACTTGCATGTTTTCTTTGTTGTCCAGGCCTCCAGGCTTCTTGTTGTGCCCATGTGGGTGGCGGCCATTTTGCGTAGCCAGCCAGTGTGTTTTCCCCTTCGGACTGCATGTGTTCTTTCTTGTGGTCATGCCTTCTTGCTGGTTGTTGCTGTTGTGACCATGTGGCTGTCAGCTATTTTGCGAAGGCAGCCAGTTTGCTTTTCCTATAGGCCTGCATGTGTTCTTTGTTGTGGTCATGCCTTCTTGCTGGTTGTTGTGACAATGTGTCTGGTGGCCATCTATAGTAGGCAGCTAGTGTGCTTTTGCAATAGGCTTGCATGTGTTCTCTTTGTTTTCAATGCCTTCTTGCCCATTGTTGTTGTTGCATGAACGGTTGAGAAATGAGATATCAGTATAATAAATTATATATGCATGAGAATCATTTCAATTATTTAATATTTATAGTGTTTTCAATTTTACTTTTTTAATTTTTAATTTTTTAAATTTTAGTTTTATTTTGTTAATTTAATTTTTGTATTTTTTAATGTACTTTTTTTATTTACGTTTTTTTATTTTTTATATTTTAATCTGAAAAAAATGTAAGACATTTTTTTTCAATTACATTTTGTAAAATTTGTAAACTTTAAAAAACAAATTAATAACATCTGGCATCAATGTATCAATCCCTTGGCCCATGTATGCTATAGGGGCACACTGCACAACAGCATTCATTGTCTAGGGATTATTCCATTGGCATTATTTGTCAGCTGCACCTCCCTGAGTGCCCCATCCCACATGATGCACATAAATCAAACAGTTTCATCTGTATGTTTTTGCTCTTTCTTATCCTTCCTGACGGTACACACCATTAAAGTTTATATAGGTGTGGTTTTACGAATGGATAGTGGATACACTGTATTGTTAATTATTTATAATAACTTAAGTAACCAGTGACCACACTAAATTATATTGTTTGTTTGTACTATTAATTGAACTGCAACAATGCCACGTTTCACTGAGGTTCTTCTTGCTTGTTTGCTTTTAGGTGCACAAGCCACAACATCACCCACAGTACAGAAGGCCTGTCCACGATGTGACGTGTGACCACACATCACAGACATCTATTCAACTTGTGAAGCTAGGTGCCACTGTCAACTGACAGCTTCAAGATGGCCCCAAAGAAAGGTGCCACCAAGAAAGTAGCCAGTGATAAGAAGAAGGTGCATACCACCACTGGCATGTCGACCCAGACCTTTTTGGGAAACAAAAACCTGTGCCTGCTGCACCAGCTTCTGGGGAGCAGCTAGGAGCAGCACCCAGCATCAGCGGACCCACCCCACCCCAACCTGGGCCCAAGCCCATGTCTATCAGAGGCAGCCAGTCTAATAACCGCAAAGCCACGGAGCCGCAAGGAGGCAGTAGCCAGGCGAGGAGGTAACCTTGAAGACTGTCTGACTATAGGTGCTCCCTCCCTCTCGTTTTACAGGCTCATGAGGCAATTAATGGGCTAATTAAAAAAGCCATATCAGCCAAAATACCTATTGGGGGATAGTATACAATGCATGTATAATGTTATGTGCGCCACATAGTATTTACCTCATAATATCACACATTTCATTGTTGTAATTTTTGAGTGTAGAAGGGATCTCTTTTAGGTCCTGATGAGAAGCCAGGGGAGGGCTTCGAAACATGTCGACACAGGAAGTACTGCCCATTAAAGCTTAGTACCTCTGTCTTATTCCCCACTTTTAATAATATCAGCTCAAAGGAACATTAAATTATTTTTCTGTAGAGCCAGGTATTTTTTAATCATACATCACTTTCACTCACTCTTGACCCTTCCACTCACACTCCTACATCACACATAGTATTGTGGCAAAATCAGTGCTCCCACGTAGTCGTAGGTCGCAGCACGCCCCGTCCCGCAGCGGGACGGGAAGACCCTGATGATGAAGCATGCCACCAAGGGCCCTTTTGGTGGGTGAGGGGTATTTTAACAAAGCTGTGTGCTTTCCATCATTTTAGGAGACACACTAGATTGGAAGAACACTACCTTACTTTTCCACAGGGGTGGATCCCTTTGTTTGACAGCTATTGACTAGAGGAGGACGTATCCACCTCTTATGCTCTTTCGAGCACTACCTCTTCACTCCCTCTTTGATTTTTGATTGAGAGTGAGACATGCCACGAGAGGCTAGGGAAAAGGAAGGTTCCTGTAAGCCTTAGACTTACGGTTCTAGAGGAAGAGGATGAGGACAAGCCAGTCATCTTGGATGTTAGCCCAGTCCCAGTCGAGACCAATGTTACCCCATCCCAACTGCTGTCAGAGATGGGGCACCACAGATACCACCACCGCCAGCTGCCATATTTTGCAAAGTCCCGGCAGCGACCTACATCCACAACCACCTCAGTAGTAGTAGGTACTGCAGAGAGCCAAACATCAAAATGCCCACATACCGACATTGGCAGTGGCACCAGTGTCAGAAAGTGGACCTCCCCAGTTTTACTGTTAGCAAAAAGGAGGTGAACATTGCCAAATACTCCATTTGCGGAGCAAGTGTTAGTCGGGGTAAGCTTGGTACAAACTATGGTACCAGAGGCCAAACAACCCATTTGAGAAAGCGCGGCACGATCTAGTGGGAGGCGCACCTTAGCGGCCAAAAAACTGCAAGTGTTGTTGGTGAAGGGTGTAAAAGGCTGCATAGGGAATCTATCTGACCATGGTGGAAGGTGAAGAAGAGGAAGAGATTTCCATTACGCAAAGCAGTCCTGTCAGTGCAGTAGTATCACCGGCATCAGCATCATCGCAATGGCACAAGACTTAGGTTGATACACCAAGGCAAGAGAGTACAGTGACTGGCCCGCTGAAATGCACATTGAGCCTACCACTATTTGCTCTCAAGAAGTCACCTGCATCAGTGGCACCAGAAAAGAAAAAAATCCAGCCGACTTTTCTTGGCATGTTTCAGTAGAAGGGGCAGTACGAACGAAACCGCCCTATGACACGTTTGTACAATGTGAGGCTCGCTAAAATGTTAGCAATGGACCTCCTCCCTTTTTCTTTTGTGGAAGGGGTGGGTTTTCTAGAGTTTGTGGCAGCCATCCACCTAAAATGGAAGTTTCCCAGTCGGTCCTATTTCGCCACCGTTGCTGTTCCAGTGCTACATCACGATGTGCTGGAATTGCTTGGACAAGGTTTGCCACAGAGTGCTGTTCACACAATCCACCTGAAAATAGAACATGTGGACCAGATGCCAAGCCACTGATTACATGTGCATTACTGCACACTGGATCTCTTTTGTGGGGTTTGGAAAAAAGATATCTGCAGGTATTGACACTGCTCAGATTTTTAATGGCGACGATAGTCATGTTCTCCATAGAGAAATCCCATACTGCTGCAAACATTTTGGAAGACTTTAACAACAAGATCTTTGAATGGCTGTGACCAAGAGGGCTTAACATTGGATTTGTTGCCACGGACAATGGCAGTAATATAGTTGAGGCCATGGCTGATGGTGGCTATTTCAGGGTGCCTCAGCCCCAAGATCTGCATATGATTGGTTTATACTAGCAGGGCTTAAGTCCTGTGGAGAGGCGAAGGCAAAAGAGGCCGAGTAAGGTGGAGCACCAATGACTATTGAGCGGATGGCCCATGCCTATCTGGATGACCCAATAGAGGTCTATCTTGATCAAAACATATTGGTGTATTGGTATGGGAAGAGGCGCCAATGGCCAGTGCTCAGCAGGCTGGCAATAAACTATCTGACTTGCCCGGTTGCCAGTGTCTCCGCTGAGCATATTTTCAGTGCTGCTGCTGCTGTTTTCACAGTGAGAAGGAACAGTCTCTGGCCCCAAAGTGTGAAGAGATTCACCATGATCAAAATAAATCAGCACTTTGTACCACCTGATTTCCCCATAACTAAAGTACGACAGGAGGAAGATGAGGGAGTCTCAAGTAATTGAAGTAGTGTGTTAGCTTACCTGCTTCTGGGCAAACCACCTGAGTTTGAGGACGATCTGTACTTCCCTGACTACTAGGCCTGGGCCAGCAACAATGGAACTTACTTTTTCTGTCGCTGATCTGCTTTAATGCCCCCCAAAAATTTTAAAAATAAAGATATAGCTAGGGGAACATTATTTTATTTCATTTGTTTGTGTCTGGCTGACTAATTCAGCCCCATCATCTTAGACACATTTGTTTGCCAGATTGGAACTGCACAAGTGTGCAGTGAAGAAGGCCCCCCCACCCATTTCCCTCTAGGACAATGGAGATACAAATTTGTACCTGCCTCCATCCCTGGGCCGTGACTATCTATCCTTTCCTAGGTTATTCCCCTAGTCGGACTGCCCCACATTATTTGATTTATTACAAGACTGGCCAATGTCTGTTTCATGAACAATGGATCGTTAATGTACCACGGTGATCACACCTGAATTAGAAGAACAGGTAAATGGCATGCATTGCATGCTGAGTGATTGTTGTTTGTGAGGGTGTTGAGATGATTAATGTGGTGGCAGGCAGTGACACTAGATGATTGTTTATCTGTAACTATTACGCTTAAATGTGTTTGTGATGATTTACAATGTTGGTGGCCTACCGACGGCTGCTCATTTTTTTCCTGAAGGTGATTTTTTGCTTTCTTTTTGAGAGTTAGTGAGATTTGTTCACCTGGTCCACTCCACACTGCTTTGTTTTCTGCTTTATACTCCTCAAAGAGTTTGACCTGACCAGTCCCTTTAGATAACACTGACACAAATCTAGTCTACACAAAAAATGACGCAATGTTTTTCTTGTTGTGCATCAACAGCATTGTACTACAGGTCGATCTATTGCATTTGAGTCAGGACACAGTCGGTATGGAGTTGAACACTTTCCACCGAGTCAGGAAGATCAGAATGAAAGAAGGAGTCAGGGCGTGAGCGTGACTACTTCAAGAACTGCCTGCAAAAGAAGGAAGTTCTCAACTTCACTGACACCAACCGATTCAGTGATGAATTTAAAGTAGTCTACCCAACTCTGTGGAGCGGTGGTGAGTGGTGGCAGCGGTGCATTGATTTTACTTGATTTGGAAAATGCAATCTTGCTGGGTGTATGTGCTCAGTGCTGTCAGGCTTAAATTTGAAGCTAAGTGGTGGTTGGGTGGGGGGGCTGTTGTTGTAGGCAACTGGAGGCAGCCATGTGGTCATAAATGATCATCACATTATGCATGTGTTGTTAGTCTACATATTATTGTTATGATTTATAATTATGAATTGATGATCATGACAGTTGCAAGTTTGATCAGCCTGATACCAATAGTTACATGCGGCCACTTTTGTGATATTTTTGGTTGTTGTAAAATTGCTCTCACCTAATTGTTCACACATCAGCCATTAAATGAATGAGTGCAAAAATGACTATTCTCCGTTTCTGTCTTGAGCTGACTCTGAATCTTCTCGGTGCACTTCTTATGAAGTTTAACTTCTTACTTTCTCCTTGATTATACAATATAATTTTTGTTTTACAATATGCAGGCCCTCTTATCCTGCGCCAAACTGGAAAAGCAACATAACACTCACACTTACCTTACCGGACCACATCTGCCAGGCACCCAAGATTGACAGACAGTCCAAGAGGAATGCAGATGCAACTCCCAATTTGGCAATATAAGTATAATTTTTTTCTTTTAATAATCATTTGAATTGTGTGTGCTGTTTGCTTGACTCCTACATATTTTGTAATATATTTGCTATCTCTCAAAGGTAGGTCACAGAACATTTAGATATAATGTAACTTGGGCCTCTCTGGTGGCAGACAGGCAGTTTGGTTTCCATTGTATTTAAGTTACCTGTACTCATTCCTTCATTCCCTTTTCCTCCCATAACAGAGCACTACACAAGCACTGCCCAGCTGAATGTTGTGCTTGTGTAGTGCTTGTCTTTGTCAAACCTTTCCCAAACCTTCTGTCACCTGAGGTACAGCTGAACTGTGGAGTGCCTCAGGGATCCTCCCTATCTCCTCACCTCTTTAGTATTTACAATCGCCCTTTGGTTAGCTCCCTTAAGAAGAAAGAAATTAACATCTTCAACTACGCGGATGATATGCAGTTACTATTCACGATCAACGATAGCCCCACATCTAGACAACAATTTCAAGACACTATGCGGTTCATCTGGGACTGGATGAACTGCAATCAATTAAAATTGAATTCTGACAAAACGGAGATAGTCATTACAAAAAGTAACGTGGACCGTTGGGTCCCATCACTCTGGCCCAGTGAGATGGGTCCTCCGCCCGTCCCTAAAAAAGGCGGTAAAAAGCCTGGGGGGCATAATTGATGAGGAGCTATCATTTAAGCAGAACATAGGCGCTGTCACATCGGCAAGCTTCTACCAACTGCGGCGCATAAAAAAGATAAAGAAATTCCTTACCAGGGAGGCTGTGATCCAGGTAGTAATTGTCCTAGTCATGTCTAGAGTGGATTATGCTAACACTCTGTATTTGGGCCTCCCTAAATTCTTGCTGCAGAGACTTCAGCTAATCCAAAATCAGGCCGCCTGGCTCATATGCTATCTGCTCAAATATGGCCATATCTCCCACGTGATGAAGGACCTTCACTGGCTGCCAATCGTGCAAGAACCTTGTTCAAGGCTTGCTGCATGGTCTTTAAGTTATTAGAGACAGCGGTCCCTTTCAAGAAAAATACATACATATAGCCACAATACTACAATTAGGATCGGGTCTACTCGTGTCCAAATGGATGATATTTAGAATTTATTTACAAAAATTTAAGCTAAACAATACATAAACATTGAGTGAGCAGGACGTGACGGGGTTTTAGGAAATCAGCGGATTTCCTTACCACAGGCATATGCCTTAAAAGTGACTTTTGGTGAGAATACAAAATAACAATAGTCACAATAACAAGAGCATCTTATACTGTGCAAAAATCTCAAATGAAGGTCAGAGTTAAAGACGTGGTTGTCGATTGCGTTTCCAACCCCCAACAACGGTTATGGGATCATCATCAGGACTGGACAATCAAAAAATGCCTGGGAAGTTGCCTGGATAAGGTGGGGGAGAGGTTTAAGGGGTAAGCGGATAAGGGAGGGAAAAGGGAGGGGGGGTTGACAGAAGGGAAGAGTGAGTTAATAAGGAGTTAGGGCCATTCGTTTGCATTTACGCGCTTAACCCCGTGTGAGTAATATACATATGGGTGACAAACCACATGCTGACGCCCCAGTGTGGTTGGCTGTATACTATACAGATGCACCTCAATAGAATGATAAGGAAGGATCTCGGCGAGAGGGAAAAAGCGGTGCCTATGTAAACCGGTGGTGACGCTTAATTAATAAGGACGCTTAGTTGCTGCTCACGTAAGGGTTAAGTGATGGTCTCTGCGAGGAAAAGAGGGTGTCTATGTTGCTCAGTAGTGATGCTTGAATTCACTGCAGTTAAGAAGGGAGGGTCCGATGGTCTCGCTTAATTGAGAATAGGGAAGCACAAGCTTACTGATGAGGCAAGTGGTGAAGCTGTGGGTTCATGGGAGGGAACGGTGTCCCAACCAAGGCTCGTGGTGAACCGCACTCTGAAGGTTGTCTGATGAACTGCCACAAGGAGGAATAGGGCTGCCAGCACAAGTGTGATAAGGGTCCAGTTGGCCTGGTAGAGAGGGGTGTTAACAGGAGTGAGTAATGCAGGGGTCGGAGAACTGGAGAAAAGTATAGTCAGGAGTATGGGAAGGCGCTTAACGGGAGGTGGTGGGGGAGAACGAAGTCTTGGTCCCCACGGGATCCGTGAATTGGGATAATTGTTAGGTCTGCGGGATAGCTGCAAGATGGAAAACCAAGGCTAAGTATTGCCTCGGGTCCGAGGTAAAGTGAGAGCAAGGTCGCGGTGCCGGAGTTGTACTCACCAAGTTGGCGATCGGGAGAGGTGAGGTCAGAATGAGGGGCCGATGCACTGCGGAGACTGGCGGGTGATAAGAGGGAGGGGGGGCGTGGGAGTGAGGTAGGCAGACGTGAGGACCTCAATCATATGGGTATACCTATAGGAGGTGGCAGAGGCGCTTACCTAGAGTCGGGCTGCGTTGTACGACGGAGATAAGGGTGCAGAGTGCCTGCCCCTTAGGAAGCTGCGGTCGCTGAGCGGGGTAGTAAACCGACTAGAGCATTAACCCAAGGGAGAGCGGCCTGGGGTGGGCGCCATGATGGAAGAGGTTCCTTGTTGAGTGAGAGAATAGAAGGGGTAAAAAGGACCGAGACTATGCGGGGTAAGGGGGGAAAAAACATGAATGAATGGACGAACCATTCTAACCCTGTTCATATGCAAGGATAGTGGCAAAATATACATATGGTACCATTGATGGACATAGTTAAGGTTTAAAACACTATATAGCCTGCTGGCTCACCAATAGTGTGTCTGAAGGGTAGCTGGCAGCAATTGGTTATTGCAATAGTGTTTCCAAGTGATAAAATATACCCGGGGCAAGTACTAACAGTTACAATAAGCACAGGGATTATGGCACAACATATGTAGATAAGATAAAAATCGCCGTAGCAGTGTGGTAAAAGACCATTAAAAAAGGGTTGATACAAGTCGGGACACATGTAGGTGATTACAGTTACATTGGGCACAATTAGTATTAAGCACAAGCCAGCACGGGTTGGTAATTACGGTGCTGAAGTCTTATCGGCATGGTAGTAGAGAGGGAAGTAGTAAGCTTGGATCAGAGTGACAATTGTCCTTGTTAGAGCAGATTAGTCCAGTCTTCCATGCAATTTAGTCCAGTATGGGGGCTATCCGTGCGCAGGATCCATTTCAGTTCCTTCTTGTTAAGGATACCCCTGATGTTGGCGTTCCGAGGGGGCTGTTGGATCACATTGATTACTTGCCACCGTAGGTCGTCCTCAGTGTGGCCTTGAATGGTGAAATGTTCAACAAGTGGTGCATTAGGCGTTTGGCATCTCACGCGGCTTCGGCGTTGACAAATTCTGATTCTGATTTTTTGCGTGGTTTGCCCAATATAGAATAGGTTACAAGGGCATGCAATTGCATGTATTACATTTTGAGTGTTACAGTTGGAAAAATTGGTTAAGGTTGCATCAAGGTTGGCATGCACAAATTTCTTAGTGTCGGCTGTCAAATGACAAACGCTGCACCCACCACATTTGTAGTGGCCCCGTGTAGGAGGGAGGCCCCACATCTCAGTAAGTGTTTGCGTAGTTTTCTTGGTGGTCAGAGCTGCCCTGACTAGGTGATCTTTTATGCTCTTACTCTTTTTAAAGGCAAACAGTGGACGCTCTAATTTCAATTCGCCTGCATTCAGTATCGGCCAATGTTTTCAAATACATTTTTTCAAAAGAATTAGAAATTGGCAAAAATGTAGTGACACAGACAGTCTTGTCATCACTGTTTCTAGTTTTGGGGCTCAGGAGTGTTTCGCGAGGGCAGTACCATGCACGTCTCAATGAGTTCTTGATGAGTTTATCTGGGATAGCCTCTATTAGTCAACTTTTTAGACAGATTTTTTGCTTGACTGAAGTAATCCTCTATGAGATAGCAATTACGTCTAATGCGCAGGAATTGCGAGTAGGGAAGGGAATCTCGCAATGCTCGTGGGTGATGGCTATTGTAAGCTAGTAGAGTGTTTTTCTCAGTAGGTTTTCGCATGGTCTTTAAGGCCTTGTACCTGAACTGTCAGGCATTCGTAAAATCACGGATCAACAAGTACTGTCCTACCAGACAATTGACATCTAGCCATTTGCACTACCTGGTGGTCCCCTTGTGTAAAAAACAATGGACTGGAGGACGCAGGTTTTCCGTCATTGCTCCGCGAGTCTGGAACACCCTACCAGTGGACCTTAGGAAATTGTACCAGTTTTAGACAGCTCCTAAAGACATGGTTGTTTAAACAGGCTTACCAATAACCAGGGACGATGGCCATTTTAGCATTTCCAGCGCCAAGAGACCGATTGGTGAACGCGCGCTTTAGAAATATTCAGTAACATAACAACATAATATAACAAAATTCCCCTTCCATTCCATTCATCAAACCCCTAACCCTCTTCCCCCAGGCTGTGTTATTTATTGAGTTGTCACGTAATAATTTACACTATTAATTGATCACACATTAGGTGGGGTGGATGTGGTGAATGCAACACCAATTCAGTGCAGGATATTCAGCTCTAAGTATAGCCCACACTGGCCACAATTACTCACCCACACATAAAAACAGTGTTCGATATTTTTAGAGGAACATCATTGCCAGCATCATCATTCAGGCACTGTGTTGCATCAAAGCTTACCCATGTCCACTTCAGAGTTTGAGTCTGCTTCATTTCATAACTTTTACTAGCTCACCATCGTTCTGAAGAATTCAATTTAGCATTGCTTATTATATTGTCTCTATTGTCTCTTTTCTTGTGTACTAGTAGCCTAGTCTGGTGACTGTCTCAATTGTTTGTAAAGCTCTCATATAGTAATATATAACCCATTAGCTCAGTTTTTATTTCAATTTAGTTAGTTCCCTGTGATGAATAGTCCATATTCTACAGTTTGAGTTCACCTAGGAGGGAGTGGGACCTTGCTTCTGATGCCTTCACTATTAGTGCGCTAGCATGCTACTACTACCACCACCATGGCACCATGGGAAACCATGCAGCCCTCGCTTCATCTATTCAGGTAAGAGAGCTGTAGAGCATTGTTGTACTACAATACATACAATGGAAAATAACCCCCCCACACCTTAGGGGTCAATATAGTTGCAGACTGCAGACACTGGGAGGAGAGTAGTAGGACAAGGGTACCGCTTAACTAATTTGTTATACACTATCAGCAGATTTTAAAAACAGGCTGCCACAAAGGCAGCAGTGTGAAGTAAAACACCTCAAAAAAGATTTAACTCATAATGTAAAATTATGAAATATTTATTCCCCTCACAATATAAACTAAACCCACAACTGGCCCACCCCTCTCCCCATACAAATATCCCTGTCCCCAACCAATGTCCCAAAAGAAAGTTGTGTCCAAAGTCCAAACTGAAGTAAGTCCCAAAATGAAATTGTCCATAAAAAAATCCAAATGTCCCAACTCCCACATTCCCACAAGTCCTACCCACCAAAAATGGATTTAAAAAAGGGGAAGAGGAGGGCACTAACAGCGGGCAAGGAACTTCTTTAGGTGCCCTTCCATCCATTCCTGCCTGGCATCCATGTGCGCCAGCCGCTGCATGACGCAGTGCTGAAATGCGCAGAAATGGGGGGCAGCAGTGATGGAAGGGCGATGGGCGGCTGCCATCGGAGTGCGGCACCAGTCGACTGGAGGCATTGGGGTCTGGCTGGGGCCATGGGCATCCACAGTGGCTGCCGCCTCCACCTCCAGGACCACCAGCTGCTAGTGTTGTGCCCTGATGGCCCCCAGTTTCCTCTGTCACGTCCGGGCTTCTATCTCTTGCCTGTTAGGACCAGCCAGATTAGCTATTTCAAGAAGAAAAAAGACAAATTGTAAACAATGCTCTTAGCAAAACACATAATGTTGTGGCACAGTCGCAGTACATTTGCTGGTATCCTCGGGCCATTCGATTTTGATGTGATTAGAGTTCCAGAAGTTATGCACTATGGAGTACACAAGTATTCCTCTCTCTCTTATTGTGCTAAATTAATGGAGGCATGCTAGCTCAGCTGGCTCCCTAGTCATACTTGTGGTACTTTGCTAATGTCTGCAGGTGGGGCAGCAGTGATAGGCAATTATCTTATTCCTATGGCATGCTCTGACCAAAATGCTTTTCAATTTTACCCTGACTACAAGGTATATGAATACTATAAATGATATACTTCATGTGAAGTACTATAAAATCAATCATGCAGACATCTTCCTGTCTGCCGTAAGTAGATGGTGGGAAAAGCGATGCAATAAAGTAGAGGGAAAAGATAAAGGAACAGGATATTGTATTTGTTACAGCAAACAAATGATGGACGGAATGCTGACAATGCAAACATTCTCCCCCAGTCAAAAGATCTGGGTTAAATCCATCGTTCTTTTGCCCACTACACCACCCCAGTTTGGACCCAGCCATATGCAAATCAGTCTTGACCCTGTGCCCCATGGGAACAGTCCAGACCGAACTGCCAGGCCAGGTACTCCCTGGACCGGAAACAAGCATCCTGGGACCGGTTTCAGGGTATGTCACCCTTCTTCAGCCAGGCTAGCTTGAATCCAGTGGCACAGTGAGCAAGGGACCCATGTCTGGGCATACCCATCCCACTAAGGGCGAAAAGTGTTACAGCAAACAAATGATGGACGGAATGCTGACAATGCAAACATTCTCCCCCAGTCAAAAGATCTGGGTTAAATACATCGTTCTTTTGCCCACTACACCACCCCAGTTTGGACCCAGCCATATGCAAATCAGTCTTGACCCTGTGCCCCATGGGAACAGTCCAGACCGAACTGCCAGGCCAGGTCCTCCCTGGACCGGAAACAAGCATCCTGGGACCGGTTTCAGGGTATGTCACCCTTCTTCAGCCAGGCTAGCTTGAATCCAGTGGTACAGTGAGCAAGGGACCCACGTCTGGGCATACCCATCCCACTTAGGGTGAAAAGTGTTACAGCAAACAAATGATGGACGGAATGCTGACAATGCAAACATTCTCCCCCAGTCAAAAGATCTGGGTTAAATCCATCGTTCTTTTGCCCACTACGCCACCCCAGTTTGGACCCAGCCATATGCAAATCAGTCTTGACCCTGTGCCCCATGGGAACAGTCCAGACCGAACTGCCAGGCCAGGTCCTCCCTGGACCGGAAACAAGCATTCTGGGACCGGTTTCAGGGTATGTCACCCTTCTTCAGCCAGGCTAGCTTGAATCCAGTGGCACAGTGAGCAAGGGACCCACGTCTGGGCATACCCATCCCACTTAGGGCGAAAAGTGTTACAGCAAACAAATGATGGACGGAATGCTGACAATGCAAACATTCTCCCCCAGTCAAAAGATCTGGGTTAAATACATCATTCTTTTGCCCACTACCCCACCCCAGTTTGGACCCAGCCATATGCAAATCAGTCTTGACCCTGTGCCCCATGGGAACAGTGCAGACCGAACTGCCAGGCCAGGTCCTCCCTGGACCGGAAACAAGCATCCTGGGACCGGTTTCAGGGTATGTCACCCTTCTTCAGCCAATTACGACATTGTTCTGCATTCTGTCCATCAATTGTTGTTTTTGCATTTGTCACCCCGAGTGGGACGGGTATGCCCAGACGTGGGTCCCGTGCTCTCCATGCCACTGGAGTCAAGCTATCCTGGCTGATGAGGGTTGAAAGCCCGAAACCGGTCCTAGGATGCTTGTTTCCAGTCCAGGGAGGACCTGGCCTGGCAGTTCGGGCTGGACTGTTCCCATTGGGCGCAGGGTCAAGACTGATTTGCATATGGCTGGGTCCAAACTGGAATGGAAACAAGCATCCTAGGCGACTATTTTATCTAGACTCGATTATGCCAACTCTCTATTGTTAGGTGGCAATAAGGCGGAAGTGAATCGTCTTCAACGAGTCCAGAACGCAGCCGCTCGAGTTTTGCTCAGGCTTCCTAGAACATGTTCTACGTCGGGCGCTTTGCGCCGCCTCCACTGGCTTCCCATCTCCAAGAGGATTGAATTTAAGACACTATGTCTGGCCTTCAAAATTCTAAAACTTTCTTCCCCTGAGATTCTATCCAATCTGCTGGTCCCCTATGTCCCCGCTCGTCAGCTACGTTCCGCTGAGCAATTTTTGGCCATTGTCCCCCGAGTGAAATGCATCAGGGCGGGGGGTAGGTCCTTCCACTGCCTGGCCGCTAAGCTGTGGAACTCCCTCCCTGTGCAGACTCGCCGCATAGACTGCCTGTTATCCTTCCGTAAGGCCATCAAAACTTATCTGTTTCCTACAGTCTAGCTCTCGCCCTCTTTGACTCTGCATTAGCGCCGGGACGCCCCTTTGCTGGGGCAGCCGCGCGCTATACAAGTTTACTTAACATAACATAACAATGGCATGGTGAGCAAAAAAACAATGGATTTAGGCCCAGATCTCTGTACTGGGGTGAATGTACGACATTGTTCTGCATTCTGTCCATCAATTGTTGTTTTTGCATTTGAGGATATTGTATTTGGCACGTTCATCACAGACTATCAAGGCACTTACTCTTGGTCCATCTTTACTCCCTGGCCTCACCCTCCATCACCACACTTTGAAATTACTTTTTTCCAACAAAATAGATTTGCTTGACAGTAAGGAAAGGAATTATTAATTTACTCTACTGCAGGTAAGTTAGAGGGTTTAGGCTGGGTAGGTAGACATTTTAGTGATCATCATCATCATGGGCCTAAGCTTTGGCTAGTAATGAGTCACTAGTTGGCAAATGTTGAAAGGGAAACATTTTAACAGACGTAATCTGTTATGGAAGCCATAATAAAATATATCACTTGGTCAGTAGAATGTGGCGCATGCAAAGAATATTTTTTTCACATTTTGGGACAGAACTTAGAAAAAGAGTAATGTACTAGGAAGTGACTGAGTGGGCACTGGGAGGGAAGGGAACCACACCTTGTTTTCACATTGCCATGAACTTTGTAAAATGGCACACTAACTGAAGCAGATGCACATTGCACAGCCAAAAATGGAGTGGGCCAAATTAAACCATGCAGCTGTTAGGTCACCATGGGTGTCACTGGCGAAATGCCATGGGAAGGGAGGTGATTGATAATGGGTGGGCAGGATATATAATATATGTCACACTTGAAAACTACTGTGAGTCAAGGGAGTAGTCAGAAATACCACCTCAACCCATATAATCAAAGCCTTGATAAAACCATTCCAAGCAAGTAAAGTAGGTGAGAAGAACGCCCCTGCAGAGGACCTCCATTTTCCCTTTTTTTCTTTTTTTGGAGTTTTATATAGCGCAAACTTGACATGAAGGTGTCAGGTATTAGAGCGATTTACATGAGCACCAGTTGCATTACATAAGTACACATTCATTTTTTGTTAGGCAGGATGAAATTAAATGATTTGTTCAGAATCACAGGTTGTTGAGCGCCATTGCCGAGACTCAAACCCAGTTCCCCAGATTTGCGGTTCACCGCCCTAGCCGTTAGGCCACATCCTCTCCCTTGTTACTTCTTCATTCCTAGCATTTATCCAGTCATCATTGCATTGTTCTTCTAGTATTATTATTCTTTACCCTTGACTTTGCTACTCACAGTTTAACTTTTACATTCACTCATCCAGTCTTCACCATCAAAAACCATCCATCCATATATCCATCCTTCCAAACATTGCTCTCAGTCTCAACAAACCTTTTACCAACATATATTTACCCACCCATGCATCTTGTCACAAATCAAACCGACCTGATGATGCTTTCACCCACCAAGGCAGGCATCCTTTCACCCATACCCTTTCACTCATCTAGGCAGGCATCTTTTCACCCATACCCTTTCTTCCACCCAAGAAAGCATCCTTTCACACATACCCTTTCACCCACCCAGGCAAACATCCTTTAACGTGTATACCCTTTCATCCATCCTTTACCCACCCATGTATCCTATCACCCACCTATATGCATCCTTTCGCACATGCATCCTTCTCTTTCACTCATATTACATTTCACCCATCCTTTCTCCTTCCATCCTTCTTTCCCCTTTCCATCAACCCATCATAGTTAAAGTTCATTATGAAACTTTGTCTGCTGAGTTGCAGATAGAAGAGGATATTAAATACTCAGTTCACAAGTTTCTGCTAAAGAGGGGTGTTCACAAGTCAACAGTACACCCTTGCAGTGAATATATTATTGATTGTCAATAGGCAAGCAATATGACTTACCACTGCCCGCCACTGCCGCTGGCTCATCTCCCTGGACCGCTACAGCATCTTCTTGGCTGGCACCATCAATGCTGGCACGGGCACTGGTGGTTGGTGTGGCTAAACAAAATGACACATTTTTTAGATGCCAGATACGCCTTCCCCTATTAATTTTTTTATAGCAAAATGCAACCACAAGATTCAAGATTTCAAGATTTTATTTTGGGTGATCGGTCTTTTAAAAACAAAAACCATTACACCAAATTACATTTTTAAATAGTACTACTACATATAAACACATAAAATCATTATCAGAATTTTACAAAGTTAATCTATACGGTACTTTTGTGCGTCGGATATTTAAAATTTCATTTAAAACGAGGCTTTAAAAAGTTCATATTTCTCGAACATCCTTGTTGTTGAACGGCATTTAACTCGTCGAGATTTTCTGGTTGTCCAATAGTTTAAAAAAAAAAAAAACTTTCTCGCTCTCCACAGAGTTTCAACCGATTTCCTTTAAATAAACATTTAAAAGTTTCACCCCCCTACATAATAGGGGGATTGAGGTCCCGCCGAGCCAGGTGATTACGGCTTCTCTACATGATCGTATATTCAAACTATTCAGTAGTGTTTTTAATAGTGACTTCCGTTCCTTTAATAACTTTGGGCATACGCAAAAAATGTGTTGAATAGATTCATCTTTGTATCCGCATAGTCCACAATCTCGATTTTCCCTTTTATCCTTCCATGCTGGGATTAAGTCTCTTGTTTCCCACAAGCCAAAACGCAGCCTCATAAATTGATGTTTTAGGGTAAGTGAGAAATAGGCTGATAAATATTCCTGAGGCTTCCTTTTCCCATATGAACTGATAACCGTCCAGGCATGCCGTCTTTGCAGTAAGGCATTCTCATCCGTTGAGTGAGATAAGGATTTTATTGTGATGTTGATTAGTTTGTTGAACGCCTTTTTTCCTATGCTGAGATTCCAAATGTCTTGGGCAGAGAGGTCCTTTATCACCTGATTTAAATAACTACCCCAGGATCCTTGCATTTTCTTTTCTTTTTGTCTTTCTATTTCTTTCCAGCATAGGTGGTCTATGGTTCCGCTTGCAGAAGCATGCAACCTCCAGCATAATTTCATGAATGCTCCTTTGCTGCGAAATTCCTGATTTAATAAGCCAAATTCTAGCCGCACCTGGGCAGGCGATGCACTTTGTTGGATCTGGAAGACTTTTTTATAGACTTTTGTTTGTATTTTATTTAAGGCCGGGATGTCACCTCCTTTCATTATTTCAGTTCCATAGGTTACTGATGGCATTAACTGTGCCTGCATGACTGTTAGTAAATTGCCGTATGTTGGACAGCTTAATTTCTTTTTTAATACGTTGAAGCCGTATATCAAGTTTTGAGATTTTGACCTCATTGAAATGAGCTGTGATTTATAGCTTGATTTTCGTTCTACCAAGAATCCAAGATATTTGTAGGAGGCGACTGCTTCGACTTTCTTCCCCTCTATATGCCATATATATTTCTTGTTTTTGTTTTTGGCATCGACTATCCGTACGACCTTTGTTTTTACTAAATTCAATTCTAGCCCTTGTGCTGTCAAATATTTGGCTAAGACACTCATTCCTCTTTGTAAGCCGATTGGCGTTTGACTTAAGAGTACTAAATCGTCGGCGTACTGAAGGCACCTAATTTCCTCATTCACTATCGATGGGGGATGACTGTTGATTTCCACGAGGGCATCTTCAAGATCAGATATATATAGGTTAAAAAGAGTAGGAGCTAACACGCACCCCTGTTTCAGACCATTTTGGGTGTATATTTTCTTTGTTATCCACCGGCCATCTCCTAACTTTAGCCGGCTCCATGTGCGCGAGTATAATTCTTTGATGGCCTTTAACAGATTAGTGGGGATGCCCCAGCTGGCCAGTTTTTCCCATAGACGTTTGCGGGGCACGCTGTCGAAAGCTTGCTTAAGGTCCACAAAACAGGCGAACAGGCAAGTGTTCTTAAATGTAGCATTTTCGGCTAACAAAGTTAATGCCGTTAGGTTTGTTAAGGTGCCTGCTCCCTCCCGAAACCCTGTTTGAGATCTTGGGATGCAGTTGTAATAATCGGACCATTTTTTCAGTTGGGTTAGCAAGCAACTTGCGTATAACTTTGCTTCTACATCAATTAAAGCGATTAATCTGTAGTTTATCGGCTCTGATGAGTTTCCCCCTTTAAAAATTGGCTGGATAATACTTCCCCTCCAGGATTCAGGGATTCCATTTGACTTAAACAACTCATTGAAGAGTGGGGTAAAATAATGGGCCCAGTATGAAGCTTCTCCCTTAAAAAGGGCATTGGGGATTCCATTGGGTCCTGGTGCGCCCTCTGAATTTAGTTTCTTTATGATTTTTATTAATTGACTTACTTCCGTTAATTTTTCGGAATTTTTACATTTCGGGGCAATGGGTTTATTATTCACATTGCTGCACCCAGGGGGAATCTGCATGTTTTGTACCACGCGCCTCCTGCTGTCCTTTTTTGCTGGAGTTAGTTTGAGCTTAGGTTCTTTATACATACTCATTATGTGAGCTACCCATGCTTCCTCATTTATCCCCTGCGTTTTGGTGTCTATTTTTTCCGAGTGTCAGTGAATTTATCTGATACCAGAAGTGTTTTCCGTTCCGTTGTTTACTAGCCAGAAGGAGTTTATTCCATATTGCGACTTGATAACTAAATTTGGCTGCTCGACAGTTTTTCTTATATTGTTTTCTTAATTTTTTAGATGCCAGATACGCCTTCCCCTATTAATTTTTTCATAGCAAAATGCAACCACAATACATCACTATAATTCGGTTACAGTATCTTCTATCAGAAATATCAGGTTGGGCATTGTGTTGGTTGCAATTTTTGAAAAGCCAGATAGTCAAGACAAACAATTACTTCTGTAATGGAATGGCAGAGCTTTTGATGAATCTGAGTTTTTTAAAAGAAATAAAAGGGTGGAAAACTGGACATATGGTCTTGGTTGGCAAATGCAATGGGGCCGTCCTCCTCATACTTCCTTCCAGCCGTGGTGCACAGTCATCCTCAACTGCTGGTATATTATAATAAATAATACATACACAACATTGGGGTGTCCAAAATGACCATGGCCACTTTCTTGTTTTACTGATTGAGCATGAGCAAGTAAAAGAAAGCCTTCACATCTTAACAAACATGCGTAGAATACCTTACTTGGGCATGCAATCTTCACGGCAGAGTAGTAGCATGTTACCAATGGGTTCTCTGAGTTTTACAGTACCACCACAAGGCAGTCCACAAGATAAAGGGAAAGCTGACTGCCAACGCAGAAGAAAGCAAGCTACAGACAGACTACTACAGAGACAGTTTGAAGTAAAGTACAGAAACATGAAATATAGAAAATAAGTAAATAGGATAATGCAGGGATAACAAGAATTTAGAAACTGATAAATCGAAGAGGATTTGGAAACAATTTAGGGGACCGGCAGAAATAATTCAAAATCAGGAGTGCAAAAATGTAGGGAAATAAATATTAATGTCAACAACAGGAGGACTTACTGGGGCCAGCAGAGCCATTGGCCCTGGAACTTTGGGAGGCATCTCCAGCTCCCTCACCCACCTCAGCAGCCCTCTTCTTGCCCATGGATGCTGATGTAAGACATAAAGACAAGAAAATAAAAAAAGATTGGTGGTAAATAAATAATTTCTTCAAAAATATGTTTTGGCAGGAAAAGGCAATTGCAATAACATTGAACTTTTCTAAATCAGATCGACAAGTAGTATCGCGAACCGTCCTATCCCAAATTTCCTAAACCTACCTAACCCTATTCTAAATTTACTGAACTAGATTTTGGAATTACTAATAAATTACAATGACAGATGTTTGCTTCTCATCTCATTCGCAATCTCTCAACCCCCTTTGACGGGCCAAGTCAGTAAGTCTGCATTTTTCAATGCATAGATGGACGCATGCATACACATTACTGGGAAATTGCTTGCCACTTTATGAGCTTCAAAAAAATAAAGGCTCTAAGAAGTCAGAGAACATGCTAACTCACTAATACTAGCTACCATTATCTTAGTGGCAGGACAAAGGAGTCTGAGCATTACTTCTTATATAATCAGCCCAAGAAAGCGCCAACAAGTAAGAATGGGTAGCGCTGAGCAACTGTCTAGAATAGTGATCACATAATATTTGTAAACTTAACTTACCTGCGTGTGAACAGCATGCTTGCTATATGGGAAAAAATGTTAGCATAGAACACAAGTAATAATATTAATAATAATTACTCACCGAGTCCCGCGACCTCACCACCTAGCAGGTCCAACAGGTCCTGGTCTCGGTCCAGGACATCGGTCCACCGGTGCGTCAGCTGTTGCAGGGTGCTGCCAGACCCCAGAGATTTCCACACGAGAACGGAGTTCGCATTGAAGTATACGTAAATGTCATGAAAATGTGAACTCCGCCCGATTGCGGAACTCCGTGTAGCGCAGCAGTGTTTTTTTTCACTTTACGAATTCCGTGTAGCTTGGCTACATGAACTCTCCCCGAGGCTAATTGTATAGGCACAAAACCTTGCCCTCTTTTCCGTTCTTGCAAAGAAGTACCAACCATTTTTCCTTGAGTACAAATTTTGTCTGACTACGCTGCGCCATATTCACAGACCAGTATTTCCTTGAAATATTGTGTTTATTTTCTACTTACTGTCTTTTATTTTACTTTTGAGCTAGCGGATTTATAATTCATATTATAGATCATAGCTTCAAAAGTTTTCAATTTTTTCATCTGACTTTTATTGCCTTAAATCATGTGGTGTATGTCTTTTGCAATTTTAATTTTCATCATTGTTGGTGATGAATACAGGGCGAACAGAAATCGAACTTCATTGAGTGCCTGAATAGGGAGAGGATGTGCTCTACCGCCGATGTGGCTGACTTTGGAGTCTGGGGCTTGGTCTCGAATCCTGGCCTCAGCATTTGATTGAAAATCATGAGATTCTCTGCAAATCACTTATTTTTCCTTTACCTAAAAAGCTAAAAGTGTACTTGAATAACGTGCACCATCTTGTGTCTCCCAGCCTCTACCATGCTCGGTAGCTCACTAGCCAGGTTTGCGCTATGTAAATACCAACAGCTAAAGAGTATATAACAAGCTCCCTCACGACCTATATTACTTTGATTTATGTGTACAACATCAGATAAGGGCTACACATATGATTTATACAATTTAACACTTTAGCCATATGATTTAATTATCATCATTCTTTTATTGTGCGCCAAGCATAGCGAATATCTATATGGGTGAGTGGGAACTCAAAAATGTCATTGCCTGGCTGAATGCAAGCGATACAAATCTGAGATTCACAGCGAAATTTAGCAATGTACAGGTAGAATTTCTCGACATAGTCATCTCCGGCCGGAATGACATGTTGCAAGTCAACTTCTTTAGAAAACCTACAGCCAGGAATACTATCCTCCAACATCAAAACTTCCACCCCTCTTGCCAGAAAGACTCCATCCCTTTTGGGGAGTTCCTACGTATACGTCGCAATTGTACAACCATGCAAGATTACCATACATACGGAGATGAGTTGAAGAAACGTCTGTTGGCCCGTGGATACCCACACTGATTAATAAGAAATGCCTTCAAAAGGGCAAAATATTATAATCGTGATGCCTTATTACAAAAAACCCCACGGGCCCCTTTAGATCAAGTGGTCTGTCATCAACCACTCCCAACTCAACTACAAGATTAAAAATATCATTAACAAAAATTGGAAGATCCTCAATGCCAATGAGGAAGAACAGCAACTAAAACCTCCTCTTGTGGCATACCGGAGAAATAGAAATCTCCGTGACATGTTGGTACACACGCGACAAGCAACAGCTACTACGCTCAAACAGACTACCCTCATGGGACTCCCCCCAGTATTGGGCAACCACAAATGTGGATCATGCCACTCGTGTGACACGGCCATAGTGACAGATTCCCTAACATACAAAGGGAAAAACGTTAGGCTTAAAGATCTTACCAATTGCAGGAGCCATAACGTTATATATATGCTATTGTGCCCATGTGGACTTTTCCCTCTTATCTCAGCGATAGATTTGCACTCCTAGCAGGAGTTGTATATTCTGTAAATATTACATCATTATATATTTTATTTGGTTCGGGCTGACACACATTTGTTAGAACAAAAACTATATGAGTGCTAAGTAGGTTTATGTTAAAAATTAACCTCCGTAGATTACGATCTATCCGTTATTGAGTAACACAAGCGTGGGGGCCCACGAAGGGGCCTGGTCGATTTATATGGGTATATCCCATGCCACTGTACGATCGTGCCACAAATTGCCATACCGTAACAACGGGCCTTAATGCTATCGAACAACAATAGAGACCTTCCTCCCACACGAAGGCACTCTTGCGAGATCATGAGCGGGTCACGTGAGTAGACGTAGGGACGTAACCGCCTCCATAAAACGCGCAGCTGTTTGAGGGTTTTACAAACGTGCCGTGAAAAGTGAGAGAGAATAAACGGAGGCCAATCTATCCTTGCTGGGGGTAAGTCCATTAATCTACGAGAGCTGTTGCGTATCTGGTCATTTTTTCCATTCGGGAGGTATGATTGTGCCGGTTTCCAGAAACCCAATTATATAGATGGGATGGTGCCGGTCAAAGTAACAATGGTTTTCCAACAGACATCTACGATAGGCTGGGGGGTTCCCCATAACTATAACCTACATATGATTGACAGAGTAGCTTTGAGGCCCCTCGTAGCAGAGTATAGATGATGCTTTGTAATGTTATTATTTACACATAGGACATGTATTGTTTGACCCGACAATTTATGGTTCACTCAAAACAGCGCGTTCTTACTTTCACGTCGAGCCGATAACAAATAGAGTAGCTCTGGGGCCCTATACAGCAGGGTAAAGGTGATGTCTAGTAGCGCTATCACTCAGTCATACATATCGGACATGCATTGACTGTAAGCGGCAACCTTTGGTTCATTTAAAATAGCGCGTCCTTACATTCGTGTCGAGTCCCATCATAGATTTTGGGCCCGTATTGCGATCGTTTATTATCCACGCTGTTGATGATGGGTGAATGTTCACTCATAATGCATTATTACTTTGTGCTATAGGGATTCCCCGAGAAGGTCGATATGAAGTGACGATCATGGTAACAACCCTTCGCATATTTGAAACATAACAACAAAGCAATTAATACATGGAGTGCACATCGTCGAGGTGTGTAAAAAATCACACTCAATAATATGACTGTTATGTTGTTCAACTTATCAACCTGCTAATCGCTTATGAATACCAATCTTATTATAGGAAAATTACTCCTGAGTACAGAACCCACATATATGGAGTATTCATTGAGAGTACATAGGATAGAGTCTGGAGAAATATCTAGGTAAGATGATCAATTGCACAATCGGAGTCTCCTGTATAATTAACTCATGAGCCCACAAGTATTTAATAGATTGTTGTGTTCTTTGTTTTTATATTTGCACACAGCAGTTGAAAATCAACAACAGTGGCCTCTTTCAATTTGCAGGTGTATAAATACACTCATTGTGAGTATAAGCGTCCTGATTAAAAACTACACTAGGAAAGAGTAACCACATAAATTGAGCCATTCTGCAACATATATATTTTCACATCACCACATAAATGCATGAATATTTTCTTTTACCCTTCTCTCTTGCCTATCTAAAAAACTCTTTATCTTTGCTGCTGCATAATACACCTTGGTTCCACCATAACCCACTAACTGTGAATGAACTATACTAGACTTAAATTGAGAGTCTGTTCTTCCGCATGAATCTTTCCCCTGGTGCTCCCCAATATAAGTAGGGGAAACCTCGGGACAAACCTGCATGTGGCACATTCAATGTTGGTAGTCTATGTTGGTGGAGGTCTTGTGACGAACAAAACTTAGAAATTGTTTTACCTTAGTCCAATAGAAATATATAGGTAAAGTTATTATCATATGGGCTTACACTAATCAAATTGATCGCTTGATATTCTTTAGGTACCCCTTGTCTGGTTGTCAGTTCATTTGGCATGGTCCTGAGGAAGGTGGTCCATCGTCTGTTTCCAACCCACCGAAACGCGCGTCGACCTTCTGATAAACCCTGTTGAATTCAGATCATACAATAGGGCTGTGGAGACCAATTAGTTCTAGGTCTCCCCATGATCCAGATATGAAGAGTGGCTGATATTGGATGATGTGTGAATGTGTTTTGGTTGTGATTGAGTGAGATTGAGAATTGATGATAGCTGATTATATATTTCTGTAGGGGTCTGGAACCATACATTATATTTGTTCCTCAAATGTTATGAGTGTATAATTACGTACAAAAAATATTGCACATAAATGTAAATGAATATTATAATGGTTTTGTATTTATAAAAAAAGGAAAAAGAAAAAAATCTTTTATATGTATTTCTGAATAAAAAAATGATGATAATTAAATCATATGGCTAAAGTGTTAAATTGTATAAATCATATGTGTAGCCCTTATCTGATGTTGTACACATAAATCAAAGTAATATAGGTCGTGAGGGAGCTTGTTATATACTCTTTGGTTGCGTTCCCCTCTTCTCCCTGACCTTAGCTCTCCTAGAAGGGGGTCCCCCTTACTAGTTACAATACCAACAGCTAAATACTCTCCCTATGCTATAGGAAGTGAACACGCTGCAACAAATAGACATAATGTAAAAGATACAGGCATTGTTCGCACGTAAGCCAAGGAATAAACATAATATATGCTGCGATAGCCATATGGCATATGAGAAGAAAGCAACAAGGTTAAATTAACGAAAGTTTGACAGCTATTAAACATGTAGTAACTGTTAGAAATGGGATCTCTAGTTGGCAAGGGCTTGCACCTTTGTCCAAGTAGGGACCCTTCTTCCTAGTCAGGGTAAGGGTTGTTACACTCGTGAAGTAACCCCTGCTCACCCTCGTGGTAGCTTGGCACGAGCAGTCAGGCTTAATTCAGAGGCAGTGTGTAAAGCATTTGCACATAACCAACAGTAATACAGTGTAAACACTACAAACGGACACCACACCAGTTTAGAAAAATAACCAATATTTTATATACTCAAGACAAGACCAATTACGACAAAAATCCACAATACTATACTTTACGAATGAATACTTGATACGTTAACTTCTTCTTTGCAGGAATAGCACAAAAGCAAAGTTCGTACGAGTCGGTAGCTCCGTCCGAGCCTACCGTGATGCTGAAAACCCCAGAGTCTAACAGTTCCAGCCGACCGCGTCGATACGGGCCAGCAGAGTCATGAACAGACTCGGTCACAGTACCTTTTCTCGTTGTGGCTGGTACGGAGTGTACGAGCCGGTCGGCGTTCGTCGCGGTTGCGGTGCAAGACGGAGCGATGCAAGGTGCGGTGTCCCTCGATGCGGTGCAGGCAGCGGCTCGATGAGCGTCGGGCAGACGGAGTCGGTGAGTCCAAGGCGTGCGATGCAGGGCGAGACGATGCTCGATGCGGTGCTGACAGGTTGCGATGCAGGCGACCTAGCCGGAGTGCGGGAGCTGGCGTCGGACAGCGGTGCGAGTCGGAGCGGTGCGTCGCAGACGTGTGAGCGGTGCCCCAAATGCGGTGCGGTCTCGACTCTTGAGCCAGTTGCAGCGACAGTGTCGGTCTGGTCCGGCTGGCCCAGTGAAGCGATGCGATGCGAACTGCGGTGCCCACAGGTCACGGTGCAAGCAGCGGCTCGATGTTGGTGGCGTCGGACGTCGCCACGGTGAGACCAGGGTTGCGATGCGAAGCGGGGCGATACGGTCTGCGGTGCAAACAGGTCACCGGCCAGGGATGGATTCGGTTGACGGAGTCGGTTGCAGTTCCCTTCCTCTGTGGCGACTGAAACAGCGTTCCAGAAGCGGTACCCAGAGGCTTGTGAAGTCTTTGTAGTCCCTGAGACTTCTTAACAGGAGGCCAGCTCGGTTCCTGGCCCTTGGAGATACTCAGCACAAGTTTGTAGAAAGTTCAGTCCAGTCCTTTCACTGCCCAAGGCAGAAGCAGCAGCTGCAGGCCAACCCAACAAAGCAACAACACAGCAAAGGGGCAGTACTCCTCCTGGCAGCTCTTCCAGCTCTTCGTCTTGGCAGGTTCCTTGATTCCAGCGAGATCTAAATTCATGGGGTCAGGGCCCCAATATTTATATCCCAAATTCCTTTGTTCTCTGAAGGCAGAGAGGCCTTCGCCTAGTCCAAACCAGTTCTGGAGCACTTTGTTGACAAGTCTCCGTCCCTTCTTTCAGTGAGTAGGCCAGGGACATCAGACGCACCACAGGAGGTGGAGCCAGCATTGTGGAGGGAAGGCACTGTCCTATTCAGGGCCCAGGTGCGACCCCTCCCACCCATCTACAGGTCGATCTGGCTATTCAGCCCTGTGCTGACTCACCCTGTCTCCTGGCATCCCCCAGCCCCGGTCACTCACATTCCAGACACGGAATACACAACCTCGCAGAGGCAGGCTTGGATGGTTAGGCAAGAAAATACCCACTTTCTAAAAGTGGTATTTTCAAACCCAGAATGGTAAAACCAACCTTACTAAAAGCTGCATTTTATCATTCTGAGTCCAGGCATACTAAACTCGAATTTCTACCATGTTCCCGGGGTCAGTTAGGATTATAAGCTGTAATAATCAAAACCGCCCTTTCTGGCCTAGGGGGAACAGGTAGCCTTGCAATAGTGAAAAACGAACTAGGCTGTAATTCACTATCAGGACATGCCGCACACACCCGGGCATGTCCTACCTTTCGCGTACAATGCACCCTGCCCACAGGGGTACCTTGGGCCTACCTTAGGGGTGACTAACATGCAGCAAAGGGAAGGTTTAGGGACTTGCAAGTGTGTGCACTTGCCAAGTCGACATGGCAGCCCCAGGCTGCGCACAGGCTCTGCGATGGCAGGCCCGAGTTACACTTTACGGGCTGTTTGCGTGGGTGGCACAATCCAGTGCTGCAGCCCACCAACAGCATTTGGTCTATAGGCCCTGGCACTCGCAGTGCACTTTACAAGGGACTGACACATAAACCAAATAGGCCAATCATGGAAACACCAATCCATAACACATTTTATACAGGAGCACTTGCACTTTCCCACTGGACCGCAGTGAGGAAAGTGCGCAGAATCATCACACCAGCAAAAACAGAGTCAAAACCGGGAGGTCAGAAAGCAAAAAGTCAGGGGAAACACGCCAAAAGATGCCAAGTCTAACACATGTCCCCTCCAGCTGAAAGTAGGGAGAACTACCCAACCCCATTGGAGTTCTCCTCACTAAGGCGGAAGAACCTGGACAGACCATCTGCGTTGGCGTGTTCTGTACCAGGACGGTGTTCCACCGTAAAGTCCATTCCCTGTAGGGAGATGGACGACCTCAGCAGTTTTGGATTCTCGCCCCTCATTTGCATCAACCATCTGAGGGGCCTGTGGTCTGTCTGAACCCGGAAGTGAGTCCCAAACAGGTATGGTCTCAACTTCTTCAGCGCCCAGATCACAGCAAAAGCTTCCCTTTCTATGGCACTCCACCTCTGTTCCCTGGGAAGTAGTCTCCTGCTAAGGAAGACTACAGGCTGATCCAGGCCCTCTTCGTTCAGTTGTGAGAGCACCGCTCCCACACCATGCTCTGAAGCGTCAGTCTGCACGACAAATTCTTTGGAGAAGTCAGGTGCCTTGAGCACGGGCGCCGTGCACATGGCTGCCTTCAGGGCATCAAAAGCTTTCTGGCAGGACTCAGTCCAGATCACTTTCCTGGGCTGCCTCTTAGAGGTCAGCTCTGTTAAGGGGGCAACGATGGTGCCATAGCCCTTAACAAATCTCCTATAATAACCGGTGAGACCTAAGAAGGCTCTCACCTCTGTCTGGGTCTTGGGGGCTCCCAAGCCAGAATGGTGTCAATCTTGGGTTGTAGGGGCGCCACCTGGCCGCTTCCTACCTGGTGTCCCAAGTATACCACAGAACCCTGCCCGATCTGGCACTTACTGGCCTTGATCGTGAGGCCTGCACCTTGCAGAGCCCTCAACACTTTCTCAAGGTGCTGTAAATGTTCTTCCCAGCTGGAACTGAACACAGCAATGTCATCCAGGTAGGCGGCACTGAAATCCTCCAGCCCAGCCAACACCTGATTGACCAACCTCTGAAAGGTGGCAGGGGCATTCTTCAACCCAAAGGGCATCACCCGGAATTGGTAATGACCTTCTGGGGTTGAGAATGCTGATCTCTCCTTGGCCCCATCGGTTAAGGCAATCTGCCAGTACCCAGACGTTAAATCAAACGTGCTGAGGAACCGGGCAGCTCCCAACCGATCAATGAGCTCATCAGCTCTGGGGATGGGGTGCGCGTCAGTCCTGGTGACGGCATTGAGCCCACGGTAGTCCACACAAAACCGGAGTTCTGGAGTGGCACCGGGCACCGCAGCCTTTGGGACCAAGACCACTGGGCTGGCCCAAGGACTGTGGGAGGGCTCAATCACCCCTAACGCCAACATCTTAGAGACCTCCTCCTTGATGCTGGCTCTGACCCGGTCAGTCAACCTGTAAATCTTGTGCTTCACAGGATGGCTGTCACCGGTGTCCACGTCATGGGTACACCAGTGAGTAACACCGGGAGTCAGAGAGAACAGTGGGGCGAACTGTCCCAACAACTGGCGACAGTCCCCCTGCTGCTCCTGAGTCAGAGTAGGGGAGAGGATCACACCCTCTACTGACCCATCATGCTCCTTGGTAGACAGGAGGTCAGGGAGAGGCTCGCTCTCCTCTTCCACCCCATCATCTGTCGCCAAGAGCATACTCACTTCGGACCTCTCGAGGTGGGGCTTGAGGCGGTTCACGTGAAGGACCCTCAAAGGGTTCCTTGGAGCCTGCAAATCCACCAGGTAGGTGACGTCACTTTTGCGCTCCTTTACCTCATATGGCCCAGTCCACTTGTCCTGCAAGGCACAAGGTGCCACTGGGGCCATTACCCACACTTTTTGCCCAGGTTGAAATTCGACCAGAGTGGCGTTCTGGTCATACCATCTCTTCATTTCTTCCTGGCTTGCTTCTAGGTTCGCCTGAGTGAGTTTCCTGAAGCGGGCAGTTTGGTTTCTAAAGGCCAGCATGTAGCTAAATACATCCTGGGGAGTTTTCCTGGGAGCCGCCTCCCAGCCTTCCTTCACCAAACTCAGAGGTCCTCTGACAGGGTGGCCATACAGGAGCTCAAAGGGGCTGTACCCAAGAGACTTCTGAGGCACCTCCCTGTACGCAAAGAGTAGGCATGGCAAGAGGACGTCCCACTTACGCCTCATGGGTTCTGTTAGACCCTTGATCATGCCTTTCAAGGTCTGGTTGAATCTCTCCACCAGACCGTTTCCTTGTGGGTGGTAAGGAGTGGTGAACTTGTAGGTTACCCCACACTCCTTCCACAGGGATGTCATATACTTCGATATGAAATTGGCCCCCTATCGGAAACCACCTCTCTGGGGAATCCCACACGGGAAAAGATCCCCATTAACGCCCGGCCCACCACTGGCGCCGTCGTTGTCCTGAGAGGGATTGCCTCCGGGTACCGGGTGGCATGGTCCACCAAGACCAGGATGTACCTGTTGCCCATGGCTGTCTTGGGATCCAGTGGCCCCACTATATCCATCCCTACCCTTTCAAAGGGTGTTCCAACAACAGGAAAAGGTTGGAGAGGAGCTTTGACCTTCCTCCCACTCTTACCACTTGCCTGGCAAGTTTGGCAAGACCTACAGTGTGCATCTGACTGCCTTCGCATTTGGGGCCAAAAGAAGTGGGTGACAAGCCTGTCAAAGGTCTTGTCCTGCCCCAAATGTCCTGCCAAAGGCACGTCATGAGCCAGACCCAGGAGGAAGGTCCTGAAGCGCTGGGGTACCACCAGCACACGGGCTGACCCAGGCTCAGCAACCTTAGGCTCACTGTATAGGAGACCACTCTCCCAGTAGATCAGATGTGACCCGGACTGATTACCAGCTGCCTGGTCTGCAGCCTGCCGCCGCAGACCCTCCAGAGTAGGGCACTCGTTCTGCTCCCTGCAGAACTCCTCCCTGGTGGGACCCCCTTCTTGCTGCCAATGGGTCAGCTCAGAGATGTCTCCCAGTTCGGCTACCTGCTCCCCTGTAGGCACCGGGGCGTCCCCTCGAGGTCCGCCTCCTCCCGGTCCGTGGGAACTTCGGGGGCCGGTTTCCCGCGCCCCTGCCCTTTCTCTTGGCAGGGACTTGGGCCACTGTTTCAGGCTCCAAGTCCTCTTGATCACCCTTTCTGGCCGCCATTGACCGAGTAGACACGCATGCCCACTCTGGCAACCCAAGCATCTCCAAGTGAGACCTGAGCTCAACCTCCTTCCATGAGGACTGCTCCAGGTCGTTTCCTAGCAGACAATCTACAGGCATGGTAGGGCTCACAACCACCCTTAAGGGACCTGAGACCCCCCATTCGAAGGGAACCTGCGCCACCATACATTGGCGCTCTGAGTTGTCGACAGCAACTACTTGGTGGAATGCTCCTGGGACTACTTGCTTCTCAGACACCAGGTGACACCGGACTGAGGTCACACTGGCTCCAGTATCTCTGAGAGCCTCTACCCTGTTCCCATTAATGGTCACCCAGGTGCTATATTTCTTTGTGTTAGGGGGCACCTGGTTTCCTGGGACCATCTCACTGTCCCCGAGTGAGACAAGGGTCATTTCTGTGGGATCCCCACCCTCCTGTGGGCACCCCTCCTCCCCAAGCGCTACACTAGCCAACACTTTGGATTGTCCACCGGTGGGTGGCTGTGTCCCCTTCGGGCACTTGGGGTCCCCCTTAAAGTGACCTACCTGGTCACATGCATAACACTTGCGGGGGCCGGTCTCAACAGGCTTCCCTGTAGAGACCCCTTTCTTCTTATCACCGGGGGGCTGGGAACCTTTACCCTGGGTACTAGTTTGGGGCCCTTTAGAGAACTCCTGTGCTTTACCCTTGTCCCCCCACCTTTCTGCTGGGGACCCTGCCCACCTTTGGCTGAGTCTCCCCCAAACGCTTTCTTGTGGACCCTGGTACTCACCCAGCGGTCCGCTTCCATAGCAAGCTTCCTGGGGTCAGTTAGCTTACTATCAACTAGGTGCTGGCGCAGATCTGCAAAACATAGACTAGACAAGTGCTCCCATGCAATCAAGTTGTAGAGCCCCTGAAAATCTGTTACACTACTGCCCTTCACCCAACCATCCAGAGACCTGCAGAACACATCCACACATTCCAACCAAGTGTTGACATCAGACTTCTTACTGGACCTGAACTGATCCCTGTACTTTTCAGGAGTAAGACCATACTTCGTGAGAAGGGCATCCTTCATGTCAGCATAGGTGAGGTGATACCCCTTACCCAAAGCTATCAGAGCATCCCTTGCTTCTTCCGGGAAAAGTGGCCACAATCCTGCTCCCCAATTCTCCTCAGGGACCCCATTCATGTGTATGGCTGCCTCATAACCCTGGAACCACCTTTGTATGTCATCCCCCTTCTTGAACTCCTTGCCTACGTTCTTGGGAATGTGCACAATCCTGTCTGCCTTTCTGGACGAATTGCTGCCACCATCTGAGCCTGACTTACTCCTAAGTTCTAGCTCCTTCAGTTCTCTCTCATGCTCTAAGAGCATCTTCCTCTCCTCTATGGCCAATCTCTTCTCCTCCCGCTCACTCTCCAGCCTGAGCTTCTGCAGCTCGAACTGCCTTGCCTCCCGCCTGTCCTCCAGCTCCTCTGGGGACAGACTGCTGCTGCCTGACCTGGCGGGTTCCCCCTACCCAAAAGCACATCCACCCTGGAAATAGGCTCCTCCGCCTCCTCACTGAGATCACCAGGCTGCCCATTGGCATGTCTGGCTGCTACCCAGGCCCTCAGCGCCTTCTGTAGCTCCTCCTTCCTTGTGAGGCCTTTAATTTGGACTTTCAGGTTTTTACAAATCGCTCGTAACTCCTTTACGGCGTAGGATTCCAACCTGTCCTCCTCAAAGATAACTTCCAGAGATGCAACGGATGATGCAATTGATTCAGGCATGACAAAAGTCGTGAGTTGAAAACTGGCAAGATCAAAAATAGGCCAAAAGAAAAAGAACCAGTATGTGGTACGTAATGGTCTGCGATATGGTAGTAGTGCACACCAATCACTGTAAGTCAAGTGCAAACGCAAGTCCTATCCTCACCGCTGACAACCAATGTTAGAAATGGGATCTCTAGTTGGCAAGGGCTTGCACCTTTGTCCAAGTAGGGACCCTTCTTCCTAGTCAGGGTAAGGGTTGTTACACTCGTGAAGTAACCCCTGCTCACCCTCGTGGTAGCTTGGCACGAGCAGTCAGGCTTAATTCAGAGGCAGTGTGTAAAGCATTTGCACATAACCAACAGTAATACAGTGTAAACACTACAAACGGACACCACACCAGTTTAGAAAAATAACCAATATTTTATATACTCAAGACAAGACCAATTACGACAAAAATCCACAATACTATACTTTACGAATGAATACTTGATACGTTAACTTCTTCTTTGCAGGAATAGCACAAAAGCAAAGTTCGTACGAGTCGGTAGCTCCGTCCGAGCCTACCGTGATGCTGAAAACCCCAGAGTCTAACAGTTCCAGCCGACCGCGTCGATACGGGCCAGCAGAGTCATGAACAGACTCGGTCACAGTACCTTTTCTCGTTGTGGCTGGTACGGAGTGTACGAGCCGGTCGGCGTTCGTCGCGGTTGCGGTGCAAGACGGAGCGATGCAAGGTGCGGTGTCCCTCGATGCGGTGCAGGCAGCGGCTCGATGAGCGTCGGGCAGACGGAGTCGGTGAGTCCAAGGCGTGCGATGCAGGGCGAGACGATGCTCGATGCGGTGCTGACAGGTTGCGATGCAGGCGACCTAGCCGGAGTGCGGGAGCTGGCGTCGGACAGCGGTGCAAGTCGGAGCGGTGCGTCGCAGACGTGCGAGCGGTGCCCCAAATGCGGTGCGGTCTCGACTCTTGAGCCAGTTGCAGCGACAGTGTCGGTCTGGTCCGGCTGGCCCAGTGAAGCGATGCGATGCGAACTGCGGTGCCCACAGGTCACGGTGCAAGCAGCACCTCGATGTTGGCGGCGTCGGACGTCGCCCACGGTGAGACCAGGGTTGCGATGCGAAGCGGGGCGATGCGGTCTGCGGTGCAAACAGGTCACCGGCCAGGGATGGATTCGGTTGACGGAGTCGGTTGCAGTTCCCTTCCTCTGTGGCGACTGAAACAGCGTTCCAGAAGCGGTACCCAGAGGCTTGTGAAGTCTTTGTAGTCCCTGAGACTTCTTAACAGGAGGCCAGCTCGATTCCTGGCCCTTGGAGATACTCAGCACAAGTTTGTAGAAAGTTCAGTCCAGTCCTTTCACTGCCCAAGGCAGAAGCAGCAGCTGCAGGCCAACCCAACAAAGCAACAACACAGCAAAGGGGCAGTACTCCTCCTGGCAGCTCTTCCAGCTCTTCATCTTGGCAGGTTCCTTGATTCCAGCGAGATCTAAATTCATGGGGTCAGGGCCCCAATATTTATATCCCAAATTCCTTTGTTCTCTGAAGGCAGAGAGGCCTTCGCCTAGTCCAAACCAGTTCTGGAGCACTTTGTTGACAAGTCTCCGTCCCTTCTTTCAGTGAGTAGGCCAGGGACATCAGACGCACCACAGGAGGTGGAGCCAGCATTGTGGAGGGAAGGCACTGTCCTATTCAGGGCCCAGGTGTGACCCCTCCCACCCATCTACAGGTCGATCTGGCTATTCAGCCCTGCGCTGACTCACCCTGTCTCCTGGCATCCCCCAGCCCCGGTCACTCACATTCCAGACACGGAATACACAACCTCGCAGAGGCAGGCTTGGATGGTTAGGAAAGAAAATACCCACTTTCTAAAAGTGGTATTTTCAAACCCAGAATGGTAAAACCAACCTTACTAAAAGCTGCATTTTATCATTCTGAGTCCAGGCATACTAAACTCGAATTTCTACCATGTTCCCGGGGTCAGTTAGGATTATAAGCTGTAATAATCAAAACCGCCCGTTCTGGCCTAGGGGGAACAGGTAGCCTTGCAATAGTGAAAAACGAACTAGGCTGTAATTCACTATCAGGACATGCCGCACACACCCGGGCATGTCCTACCTTTCGCGTACAACGCACCCTGCCCACAGGGGTACCTTGGGCCTACCTTAGGGGTGACTAACATGCAGCAAAGGGAAGGTTTAGGGACTTGCAAGTGTGTGCACTTGCCAAGTCGACATGGCAGCCCCAGGCTGCGCACAGGCTCTGCGATGGCAGGCCCGAGTTACACTTTACGGGCTGTTTGCGTGGGTGGCACAATCCAGTGCTGCAGCCCACCAACAGCATTTGGTCTATAGGCCCTGGCACTCGCAGTGCACTTTACAAGGGACTGACACATAAACCAAATAGGCCAATCATGGAAACACCAATCCATAACACATTTTATACAGGAGCACTTGCACTTTCCCACTGGACCGCAGTGAGGAAAGTGCGCAGAATCATCACACCAGCAAAAACAGAGTCAAAACCGGGAGGTCAGAAAGCAAAAAGTCAGGGGAAACACGCCAAAAGATGCCAAGTCTAACAGTAACAATGCCATGATACCCACTGCAGGGCCTTAAACTTTCTGAGTTGGTTATGGTCCTGCATCGTTACATTATTGACTTTCTCTTTTCAACGTAAAATGCTCAGTGCTTTGATACCTGTTGTGGGCTTAGCATTCCACCCCTCTCTCTCACCGAACATACCACATGCTCAATATGATTGATTCTCTCCATCATACTGCATGACTTAATGGGGGATATTCTCAATGAAGTGGCAGTGAGAGGCGTTAGCCTCCTTGGCTTAACGCCTCTCACCCCCACTTCGGAAACGCGCGGCTGCACACTATTCTCAAGAATGTGGTGCAGCCTGGCGTTTCCCCTGCGATGGCGCTAAGTTTCACAACTTAGCGCCAACGTAGGCACCCTTGCACCAGAGTGCAAGGGTGTCTGTGTGCAGGGGAGGGTTGATTATGTACAGGAAGGTGCCCCTTCCTGCACATAAACAATCCCAAAATACTATTTTGTAACTTTCATGTGTGCTGCTTCGTGCAGCACACATGAAAGTTACAAAATGGCATTTTTTAAAAGGTTTGTTTATGTACAGGAAGGGACACCTTCCTGTACATGAACAAACCATGGCATTTTGCTTTTTCCATGTGTGCTGCACAAGGCAGCACACATGGAAAAAGCAAAAACGAGGAGAAATAAAGCATTTCACCTCGTTTCGCCAACTTAAGACCAGGATTTTCCTGGTCTTAAGTTCGACGCTGCCACCTATTACCACCTCCCTTGAGAATAGGTGGCAGCGTCGAATTCAATGGGTGTTGGGGTGGAACGCCCACCGCAACACCCACTGCACGCCCCTTTCACGCTAAGTTTAGCGTGAAAGGGGCCTTATTCACAAGGCAGCGTTAAGCCGCTTAACGCTGCCTTGTGAATAAGGCGCTGACCCTATCGCCATGGGAACGTCAGAAAAAGTGACGTTCCCATGGCGATAGGGGCTTGAGAATATGCCCCAATGTTTCTTATGTGGCGTATTTCTTGTTTCACCTCCTGCACTAACTTGCTACATCTTGTTTTATTCTGATTATCCATCCATTTATTTTCGCCTCTTACCAACCTTATAACTTAATCGCTGTAAAGACAAATGCTCTCTGTATTCTAGGTAGATTCTGCTGCGGGCCTCTGTAAATATTGTGACAAATGTTATTCACGTACAGCAGAGCTTATGCTGTTAAAAAGAATAAATAATTAACCGTTGTGCTTGTGGAACAACTGAAGGAAAACTCCTGAATGTTTCTAGATTTCCTTCATGTTAGTACTGTACATTGTTTAGCAAACGCAGATACAAACAGTTCTAACTGTGAGATAAATATGTTATCAAATCAAGCGACACAGGAGTGGGGCTGCCCTCCTTGACTGCTGGCATGCGGTCATTAATTACTCCTTGCAGCCCTCCATGTGCTGTTTTTGCCACAGTTGAGTAAGTCATGTTCTTTGTTCTTTAAAGTTTGTCGCACGACAAACTACTAACCTTTGACAGTTACACAGTGTTGAAGTACTATAAATAATTCATTTTCTTTTGTCAAAGGATTGAAATCAATAATATGCCACTTTCTTGTCAGCCCAATGGCACGATAGAGGTTGTGGGATGTAGTCGTCCACTTACAGAGCCCACGTTCCATCAACAGGACACCTCCAGAGCATGACACGCGGGAGGCCACGCGAAGCAGAAACAAAGCTGCTTTCTGTCTTGAGCGATGAAGACTGCAGAGTGCTAACGAACTGTATAATATGTGCCTCATTGTTGGTGTTTCTGTTGTACGTTGCAAGATCGACAAAATATCATTTCTATAACATCATGAAGGTAGGTATATTTAGGTCAGTATAGATTTAATGTTCTTAACTCCACATCGAGGCACATTGATGATATATATTGTGGAGGTACATATACGTGGAGCTAAGAATTCTAAAACTGACATCGGATCTGCTTGATTCTTCCACACCATCTTCCATTCCTGACATCAGTTTGTGCGCTAAGCATTGTATCTATGTGATCCCCTGGATCACTACTCCTCTGAAGTCTTCAGTTCCTTCTAAAGCTTCCAAACACCACAGACGCACCTCTACCACCCCCTGGATATATGCAGCAGTCAATGCAGCCACAATACACGGCAAGGACTTCCGAATAAAGTGGAAATCCACTTATTCCTCTTAAGAGAACTCTACAAACTTAGACTCCATATGCATAGGGACTTTCTTTGGAAAACATGTGCATTGTTTGATCAACACCTCATAGACAAAGTGCCTACCCACAAAAGAGATGTTTGCTATTCAAAATAGTGTTGCTCATCTTAGTTCTGAAAATCCTCCTCTCTTCAAAAAGCGTTATTCTGATATATCCACTATTTTCAATATAAAATCCCAAACATTTTGAACATTGTACGTTCTGACAAGGCTTCCAATTTGGCATCTCACCTAGCTTGTTCTTTCACACAAGCAATTGTCTGTAAGTTGTCCTCTTTCACTCTCGCCACAGGTTCCTTGATGTCGATCAAACTACATTCCATTTCATCTAGTTACATGCTAGATCCCTGTCCCCCAAAGGTCTCATCTTCCCTTGCCTTATTGGCTTATTCCTCAGATATTTATGCAAACTTTCATTTAGCTCAGGATCTTTTGAGGACGACTGAAGAAAAGAGCTTCCCAGCCCTCTTCTTAAAAAGCCTACAGCAAACCCCGAGGTACTAGCTAATTATCATTGTATCTCCCTTCTGCCCTTCGTCTTCGAAATCACTGAGGGTCTCATCAACAAGTTCCTATCTGCATATATAGTAGATAACTTCCTTCTTGACCTTCTTGACCCCAACCAGGATTCTGTCCTTGGTTTGGCCCCAAGACCATATTAGCATCTGCAGCCAACAACATCTGTATGCCATTAGATAAGGTAGGTGTTTTTTGCCTATTTGTAGCCTCTGACATGGTCCCCCACACAATCTTGTTGAACTGACTGGCCCAGATTGGTGTTAAAGATGTAGAGCTCCTATGAATCTCCAGCTTTTTCAGTGATAGATCTCAGTGGGTAACATTGGGTCCTTTCCGCTCAGATTTTATATAATCATCTTCAGTGTTCTTCGGGATTCAGCCCTAAGTCCGACCCTGTTCAGCATATACTTGGCCACTTTGCCTGCCTCAATTCAGTCCTTCAATTCAATTTTATACAGACACGGACCACACTGATTCTGTGTCTACATGGTTACCGTTTGTCCCTTCAAGATCAGTTTAAAGACTTCGTCCACACCATCACTAATTGGATGGACATCAGTTCACTGTGTCTTAGCACCAAAAGATGGAAGTTGTTATCTTTGAAAAATCTTCTGCCTGATCTGCTGGGTGAAGCAAGTGGACCTTGGATCTTCCCCCACTCTGGTTACCTCAGCACATAATCTTGGCATCATTTTTGATGCAGGACTATCTTTCCCACTTCACAAAAACAAATGAATGTCTGACTTTTTCTTCACACTGCAGGTTACGGAAAAGGTAGTTTTCCTCCTGCCTTCTCATTTTTGAAAGACTGTAGCCTAGACAGTCATCCTTTCTTACAATGAATATTCCAATTCACTTTTGTTGGTCTTCCTGTCTATAATGTAGCTAGATTATAACATATTCAGAAGGCCACAGCACGACTCATTATAGACTTGAATATATGGGGGTCCCATTATACAATAAGCGTATTTTCATTGTTTGCGCACGGTGCACCTTTACAAAGGTGCCCCCGTCGAAAACTCAAAATTTGCCCTATTACGATGAATGCGCTGCCCCAAGGGCAGCCGTGAACTCGTGCTGCCCTGGCGGCAGCGCATTCAGGTGAAAACGGAACAGCTGCTTTACAGCTGCTCTGTGTTTCAACAGTGCTGGCGGCAACCCGCCTGCACTTTGAAGGGGGATTAGAGATCCCCTTGCAGGCGGGTGCAGTCAGTGATTGTACCCGCCTGCAAGGGGATGTCTGGGGGGCCACGGGACCCACTTTCCCTTGCCAGAGGGCTGCTGTCAGGGGGCGCGTTGACAGTGTGCCACCTTTTAGGTGGTGCACTGGAAGTGTACCCCCTGACAGCTTCTTTGGCTCTGTGCCCACATCTGTAATATGGGGCGGAGGCAAAGGGATTCCCTTGTTTGCATCCCATGCAAATAAGGGGACGCCCCCTGCAGATAGCGCAGGCGCTTTATGTGCGCCAGTGCTATCGGTATTACAAAAAGGGCTGCACAAGTGTTTGTGGCCTCTTCTGTAATACCAAAGTGACTCGGGGGCACGCAAAGCAGGTGCAAACGCCGTTGCACCCCCGGAGGTACTTTCTGTAATACAGCCTCTGGTTTGTCATCCTGTAATTTAATGTGTTTACAATGACTTCCCACCCAAATGCAACTTATTTTAAATGCTCAATGCCTTTATCACGAGGCTCCTCACTCTACTTCTGCTATCTTTAAAAACTCTCACTTTTAGAACTAAATTCCATCTCAGGCACTTTGCTCAACCACAGCAAAATTTTTGTTTTCGGTTTCTGCAAGGCCTACATGGAAAGACTGTCTCTGTGATTACATCCAAGGCCTGGAGTTTAATTCCCCTGACCTACATGCAGTTCCTTATCTTGCCTCATTTCGAAAAATGACATCTCTTTTTAAAAATGTGCTTTATAAATTTCTTTCAGTCATGAAGTCATTTATTCACCTTTGTACTTACTATGACAGTATTATAGTAGTCAATACTTTTGCTAGAATGTTGTGGTACAATAATATTTAAAACTCAATATTGTGGTTGAATAGCACAGGGTCTAAAGTCAAACAATAGTATTCCAACATGAGGAGCCTGAAAGGTAACTAAATTAATAAAAGAAACACGTGTTGATACTTATGAACATATCTTTTCTATAATATTTACTCATTGCTAACATGTTGCTGCATGCAAGTTTCTTGCTGTTTGCACAAAATTTCGGGGAAAAAATATTGTGTGGGCAAAATATGTGCCAAGAATATCGTGGCCAAAAATATTATGATGGTAAGTTTTTATTTGTAAGAAAACATTAACTATACTTAATTCCACACATATGTAACTTGACGATATGCATGCCTTCAAGGTATGTAGATGTGGAGTTAAGAATAGTAAATCTATACTTACCTCATTGCACTCACCTTCTCAATATTTTAGTCCTCGATATTTTTGACACAATATTCTGTCCACACGATATTTGTTTCCTCGATATATTGCCAGACAACCAATTTATAAAAGCATTTATATAAGCCAGCATGGTGGCTTAGTGAGTTAAACAATCAATCCTTTTCATAAGCGGTGATCTGCAGGTCACCATAAAGTTGGCTCATGCCTATTTAAATTCAGGACCATTAAAGCGGGTTATGTGACAACTATCATTTAGATCACTTAGAAATGCTTAAAGAGTTAGCATCATGGATGGTTGTGGTTGTTGATGGAGCTTTGCTTTGGCAGTCACCACAGGTTGTCATTACTGAAGCGCAAAGTGCAGATCTTGTGTTGGCAGTCGTCACTGGTAGTCGATGTAGCGCAAAGAGTCGGGTTTCATGAAGCTTCATGTTGGCTGTCATCTCGGGTAGCAAAGTTTTATTTTGCCAGGGCGAAATGGCAGTTTAAAGACATGTTTTACAGTGCTACTTACTTTACAGGGCAGCACAATGAGTACTGCTGCTCACTAATAGCATTTAATTTCTCTCGGTACAGATAGTACCAATTACTAGGGATTTACAAGTATGTTGAATGTGACAATTAGGTGTAGACCAATTTTACCATGTATGAGGGAGTGAGCACAAGCGCTCTAGCACCAGTTAGCAGTGGTAAAGTGCACAAAGTTCTAATGCCAACAAAAAAGGGTACAGCAAAAGAAGATAAAAATGTGGGAGGGACGCCGCAAAAAGGTCCAGTTATAACAGTAGTAAAAAATACAAATATACTTCAATATAGTTGTACACATTGCCTAAAGGTACCAGTACCAATTGTATCAGCATTGTGGACAGCGAAATGTCCTGTGTGCAGTAAATACTTCGACTAATGCAGAGTTCAGGTCAGTATCATGGCTACACTGTACATTTTTTCATATACTATTTAACTCATATCCCCAAATTACATTTTGACATATGTTACATCAACTTACTTTATAGTTTTAATAATGTAGTGGTGCTAATAAACAGTTGTGATATTGGGAATGGTAGTCATAATTATGTATATAGTTTTGTTATAGTCTGACTCTCCCTATATATAATACCTTTGCAAAGAGTATCATTAAAGTGAAGATGCTTAGAAATGCTGTACTGCAGCGTTTATTTTCTACACACAATTGCTGCATGAGCATCTTTTAAAGATCGTTAGAGCAGCATCTTATATCTTCAGGCGATGTCTTTCTGTTTATAAGATGCAACAGTATTTTATGTACGATGTGATTGGTCACAACACGTGATGTCAAGAGTGATGAAATCCAGGATGTTGTTTGTGATTTCATAGTTCCGCCAAGAGCTGGGAATTTTGTCGGTGTATTTTGTGTGGTTCATCAAAGTTAATTGCTGGGGTTGTAATATTTTGAAACCAAAACCTCTCATCCAAATTTGCTTTCGTTTTGGATTTCTTTTCATAATATGGAGAATATTTTTTCTGATTATATATTTTAATCTCGTGATGACACACCTTATGAAACATTGTTCTCTTGTCCTAATTAATTACAGTACATGGCCTTCAGCAGTCTTTAGAAAGTAGGGAGCAGAGGAGGTGCCATTTACCTATGCCCTGCCCCCTACACCTTGCACCAATAGCATGCTCCAACGTACCTGCTGTGCATGACATTCAGCTATGACAGAGGAGTGATTTCAGGCCACAACTTTTGGTTACACCCTGTGGGAAGGGCCCCGGCCTAAGACTCACGTGGCTTTGAATTTGTATGTGACAAACTGGAAACTGGCATGTGTGCCAGATTCAGCTCCTTAGTACTGACTCACCAAACATGCTACACATGGCATCCGCCATGCGCAGTGACCCATGTCACATATGCCGGACTACAGCTAGACCCAATGTGCAATTATAAATATATTACCAACAAAACAAAATGGTGCATCATATTAAAGATGTTAGAAAGAACAACCAAATACAGACAACATTAACTGCAAAACGTTAATTTGCATGTCGTTTTAGCGGATACATTCCAAATAACAGCAAAGGGGGACCAATTCGTGGATATATTTTAAGACAGATATAACACAACATTCTGAAATAATGAGAAAAAAAACAAGTAGTGTCTCAATATTCATTTTCAATTTGATTTTTCCTTTCACAGTGATTGAATACGCGAACTGTTTAATAAAACATATATTGTTATAGGACACTAATACATCCCATTACTTATTTAATGTACAAATGGATGTGGCAGACCAATAACTACCTTCATTGCTAACCATATGCGCCCTCCAGAGATTCTTTATGAAGGTATTATTTTATTTGCTTTATTTAAGTTTCTCTACCAGGAAAACATCTTACTTTGCCGTAAGCACAATAGCAGAAGAATCCCAATGGGAGGAAACAGAAGCTTTTGTCGCAATGCACTAATTCATACAGGTAGCAATGATGTGTGTAGATTGCACACAAAAGTAGGTTTCACAGTAAATTGAACAATATGTTCTATTCAAAAAGAAGTCACAGTGTTCCACATTCTGCTGAGGTGAATTCCGTCAGGAAGAATGCTAGACCGCATTTTACCTTCAAAAGAAATTTCCTAATGAAATGTACTTGAAAATCCATTAGAACATTTGAAATATGCATCAAATATTTTTTGCGATCAACAATTGGCAACTTTTCAGTCACTATTGTGCAAAGTTTAAGAATGCGTCTGTAAGATCGCTATCATACTTCAAGAATGTAACCTGTTTTAAGGACTCCACGGTTAATATGGTGAAAACTGCTGCAGCTGTATTTCCATTATCAGTTGCTTTTAAAATATATTTATTCCATAAAAGTTGATAAATAAAAGTTGTAGTCTGGAATGTGGGTACTGAATATCGAGTTACAAGAATATTGTGGCCAAAATTGGTGAGTAGTTATAGGTAGGAGTAGTTTACTATTCTTAACTCCACATCGACATACTTTGAAAATATATATATAGTCAAGAAGCTTACATGTGGAGAAAATCTGTACTTAATTTACATATACTTCATTGATGATATTTTGGTCTTCGATATTTTGATCTTTCTGTAACTGGATATTTAGCATACAGTATTTTGTACCTACACCAAAAATAGCAAGGCATGGTGTTGTAGGGGCTTCTTACTTCCCCACTAGCTCCAACGATCACAAACAATGACTGGTAGAAGTAAAAGGATCGAGGACGGCCTAGATAAACAACATTTGCAATGCAATAGGTCTCGCATTTGTGAGAGTTTAAGCTATTAGCATTGAAAATGACAATGCCTTTTATTTATGTTTTAAAAACCAAAACATAAATAAAAGGCATTAGATCATATTATCAAGAACGGCGATAACATTATCGCCGCTTTAGCGGCAGGAGATAAGGGGCTTGATAATATGCCCTATAGAATTCCAATAGAAGCCCAGGTTCTGGTGTGAAGGACATCAAACCTGGGCTTCTATTGGAATTCTAAAGGCATATTATCAAGCCCCTTATCGCCGCTTTAGCGGCAGTTTCCTGCCGCTAAAACAGCAATAATGTTATCTCCGTTCTTGATAATATGGCCCATTGGAGCATATTCTCAAGGACTCATCGCCGAATTAGCGGCACTTTACCGCTACGAAAGTGGCGATAGATTTATCGCCCTATTCACAAGCCTGCGCTAACAGACTACATCGTCAGTTTACCTGCAATAGCTGCCGCCAAAAACATCGCCAAGGCTGACAGCGACAACTAACGCTAATCATATGCAGAGTAGGCGTTCCCGTGCAAAAACTCACGATAACACCACTTCGCGATATTCTCAACGACCAGCCAGATCGGCGATGCGGTCCAAAAACAGGCGATAAGGCATGTTAGCAGCAGGGACTTAAGACCTGCTTTTTTCTGGTCTGAAGTAGGACGAAAACCTGCAGTACAAAGGGAGCCCAGCCCAGATCCACATCTGAAGACCAACAGATGCCATGGAGTTACCAATCATGCAGCTTGGAGACCCAAGAGGGCCACAACACCCACCGCCACCACCCCCAGGACCACTCCCACCCCCAGGGCCACCCCCCCCCGGACTGCCACCGAGGCAGCGCAGAAGAAGACAGCGGACCTTTTGAAAACGCACCAGCCTCAGAGACTTAACGCCAGAGGATGTCATTGCCCACTACAGGCTCAAAAGGACAACCATCCTCCGCATCCTGACCCACATTGCCCACAGGCTGACGGTACCAACACAGCGGACAACCAACATCCCTCTGCAGACAAAGCTGCTGGCTGCGCTGCACTTGTTGGCCTCTGGTACCTTCCAACAAACAACTGCCAGAGTCGGAGGAGTCTCACAGCCAGCCCTTTCAAAGTACCTCACACCTGTCTTGGATGCCATCATCGGCTTGATACCCGAGCACCTTCACTTCCCCCACACTGCGCAGGAACAGCTGGAGACCAAGCAAGGCTTCCACGCCATAGCTGGCTTCCCGCACGTGTTGGGGGCAATTGATTGCACACTGTCCTACTTGTGCCTGCTGCTGACACTGCACACAATTACCGCAACAGAAAGCACACGCATTCCATCAATGTGCAGGCAATAGTGGACCACCGGGGACTGTTCACCAATGTCGTCGCCAACTTCCCAGGCAGTGTGCATGATTCCTACATCTTCAGACAGTCCATCATCAACCAGCGCCTTCAGGATGGCACCTATGGAAATTCACTGCTCGTTAGTAAGTACCAACGGAACACACCACACACCTCAACTCCACAATCATACAACTCACAACTGTGGGAATGCACAAGTAACAAAATCACATACACCATGCCAATGAACATGCCCACCTACCAGACACAACAACACAAGTAACTGTGGTAACAGGGGCCAGACATGTAGACAAACCATCCACAAAGGCATAGTCCCTCTGCCACACAATTGCAGAATGTGGGGAGAGGTGGGAACCAAGAATGTGCGAAGGAGGCAATGGACCCATCAATAAGAATGTACACAATGCCAAGTGTGGCGGTGATGAAATGCAAAACCTTCATGAAAGGGTTTCAATGCTTTTGCATTTGACTCGTGAGGGACATCTAGTAACGACTAGTGGAACTGTAGCTTGATGTAATAATTTCAATGCTTTTGCATTTGACTCGAGAGGGACACCTAGTAACGACGAGTTGAACTGCAGCTCTTTGTAGAATTATTTTGATATTGGATACTATAATATTCACTGCCCACTGCTAATCTCGCCCCATAATGCTTTGCAGGGCCTTTGGTTGGGATTGTATTTTTGCCCATAACTGTGCTTGGGGTGGTCCTAAGAGGATGGGACCACCACCGAATCGTTCAGCAAGATGTGCTCTTTGTTTTCAAGGCATCTGCTTGGTTTTCTCCCTAGGTTAGGGAGGATCTCAAAATCATCACCTCTCTCACTGCTTGTTAAATTTTCATTTTTGTGAAATGACTATATGCATTTTAGCATGTAAAGACAGAGATACTTGTTATTTTGCCAAAAGTGTATGAGGTCTCTGCTTTATTAAGTGGGAAGCAGAGCGAAGTTGCGGAATTCACGGGGTTTGTGTTTAACTTCGTGGAAATCCGCGTAGTAGTACGTGTAGTAGTACTCCGCCAACTAAGCCCACCCTTAGACGTTAGGGGAATGGGGGCACAATGAACACCTCAGCAACATGGGAGATGCACACCAGCTAAAAAGCCAGCAGGAATACCGTGCCGGAAGGCGAAGCAGTGACATCCCCCCCCCCCAATCCACATCACATTTCCAGAATGCAAGCAGATGACAAACTAACATTAGGGATGAAAGCTCCTTTGTCTGTACTAGAAGGCGGTGGCACATCGGCACCTCTGACCTTGGAATTGCATGTGCCCGGCACCCCCTGAGAGATACCATAGCAGCTGATGACAACTCCCACACTGCGCACAGCGCTAACCAATGGACAACGTATACACACCCCACACACAGAGGTCCTTCCTCGCAGTTCTCTTGCATGGAATGACCTTCACACTTACGCACAGACCATCCCAGGAATCCAACTGCAGCACACTAAAACAAATCATTGCTCCGAGCTGTGGCATCCACATGACTTTGACTTTTTCTCACACAGCCCTATTTCCTACATTGACGTGGGGCTAAGTTGGGAAATTGTGAGATTGTTGTTTAGGAGCAATGAGGCCACAGCTAGTTCACACATTCCCAGTCATCTCAATGCCTGTCTTGGTCACGGTCAAACATGCGCATTGATATCAGTTCCCAGGGAGTACCTTTTTTTGGAATCACTGCCCCTATATTCATCCATACTTTCATGCGTGCTTGATCATTGACATGACACATCTGTGTGAATTAGAATGTTTTAATCACATTCGGTGGAGTGTTGAAACTGGACCAGTACATGGCCATGCAAACCCCACTTTACATTGTTGCCCCATGGAGGACCAGCCAGAGTCCTTTAGGGATTGACAAGTTCATCGGAAGAGGAAGAGTGCAGTCCGCAGTCTGATTGCTGTGTCATTGGTAACCAAAACAAATATGGCAGTCCATGTCCAGGGCCAAGGTGAGTGTCGCAGAGTGTATCGGGGACAGTGGAAGGTGTTATTCCAGGGCATGATGCAGAGGGCAGAACCAAGCTGAAACAGGCCATATGGCGGAGATGAATGCTACCGCTTCCTTCTTACCACAAAGGCAGTATCATCCACTTCATCGTCCTCTGATGTGTGATGTGCCTCACATGTGGGTGGTGGTGTTTTGTCTGCAGCACTGTGTGGCACTGACACATCAGGGGCCAGAGGTGGAATGTCTGCCGCACTGTGTGGCAGTGACACATCAGGGGCCGGAGGTGGATTGTCTGCCGCACTGTGAGGCACTGACACATCAGGGGGTGGAGATGTGGATGGAGTAGTAGCAGCAGCATTCATCTGCACCAGGCCTTGTGGCAGCAATGCCATGATGAGGATCTGCAGGGCCTGGAAGATCCCAGCTACATCTCGCTGGTGTGCAGCTGTGGCAGCCATTCTTTCCACCTGCATCCGCTCCATGTTCTCCATGATCCTCCGCATGTGTCCCAACTCCTGGCTGTCATCGCTGTAGCCACTCTGACTAGACAGTTGTTCTTGTCTCAGAGTCATGACTCCAGAGATGTCAGCCATGGCTTGGTGGAAAGCATGGAGCGGACTGTGGGTGTCCGTTAGGGACTGTAAGTGGTCCCTGATGGGACTTAGACACCCGCGTATGGCATCTAGTTTGGCTGCCATGAGGTCGAACCCCACCCGCACCTGATCAGCCATCTCCTTCTGGCCCTCTAACACACGGTGTTGGAATGCCATGTGTTGGTCGTGGGGGTCCTGTGAGACAGCCGTGGTGGTGGGTGCTTCCTGCTGTGTGGTCTGTGCAGGGGGTGGGGTCTCCTCGATGCAGCTGGGCTGCCCTGCTCCTGGGGGTGGGGTGCTGAAGGTGTCCATGAACTGTTGTAGAGCGTCGGAGTCGATGGTTTGGAGGTCCTCTTCATCATCCGTGAAGAGATGTATGGTCTGCTCTGCAGGAGGTGTTGATTCTCGTTCTGCAATGTGATGGGGAGATGCAGTTTAACAGTGTGTTCCATGTATGTTCACGCATTGGACAAGTTTACAAACAGACTGCATGACAATGTACATTGTGACTGTTTGGGAGGAGGTCCTATTTGATGCGGGACAGTGGACATTTCTACTCCATCAGGGATGTGGGGTTGTACTTGTACATTATCATCTCACAGTTTCCTGCTATGCCTAATGTGATTGGCCAGTTTCTACACACAAGCGGCAGCAGTTGTGTCCTCTGTTCTGTTGTGAAAGTGTTGCAGTCTGTACCACATTGTTGTCAATGTTGATGTACTCTGTTTCTTATGTGTGTGTGCTTCATTGTGGGAGAGTCGCCCCTGCAGCTCTGATTTTGCTGGCCCTTATCACTTTCAGGCGGTGTGCCTTTCACTTCTGTGCTTATGCCGTGCTGAGATGTTGCAGACTTGGGTAAATTGGGCTCTTGGTGGGAGTTGGGACTCTTGGGCATGGTTTGTCCGCAGATGTCTTGTTGACGTCAGGGGTTGTTTGTGTACGTGGATGTGTCAGAGTGTGACCTGCTCCTTTACGGATGTGGTCCACACTCAGCCACCTCAGTGTCGTGGCGTGCACCATATCATGATAATTGGACTGCAGCCATGCTAATCGTCATGCGGTGTCACTTGCATTGTCAGTGTGGCTCACGGACCCGCAGCTTTGCTGGGTTCAGCACATGTGCATGGGTTTGTTGTGAGATTAGTGATGTGTGGGGAGGGCCCCTCTGGGCACATTGTCGATGGGGGCCTACTTGCTGTTTCTATGTGTGCTGCAGTGTGCCAAGGAGATCAGGGACATGATCCAGAGTCATTGTGGGTGTGCACTGTGCTATACTTAATTGTGCATGTGTGCCATTGTGCCCATCTCCCCCCGTCCCTCCAGTCCCTGGTAGTTACTCACCCTGTTGCTGTTGGGTCAGGTCATGTTGAGCAGTGTCCGGTCCCCCAACTCCTGCCACCGTCTCCCCACTGATGACTGTGGACACCATTTCCTCCATCTCATCCTGCACCTGCTGTGGCGCTGGACTCCCACCTCCAGCCTGCATTGCTGCTTTCCGGTTGTTCGCGAGTTTCAGCTTGGTTTTGCGCTTCACATCATTCCAGCGCTTCTTGCAGTCGTCCACTTTCCTTCTCTTCACTCCGACTGCATTCACCTTGGCCAAGATGGACTGCCATATTGCATTTTTAGTTGCCAATGACACAGTGGAGGTGATGAACAGTTGTTGGTGGTGTTCTATCACCTTCGTAATCAGGATCTTGTTTTCCTGTGGACTGAATCGCGGGTTCCTCTTCTTCTTCTCCTTGCCCTTCTCCTTCCCCGAGGTCCCTGGCTGGTCCTCCAGGTGGTTTGTGGGGTTCTGGTTGGCCTCTGTAGTTGCTCCAGCTTCCTCCATGGTGCTTCTCAGTAGTTTATGTTTTTTTGGGGGGGGTTTTTGGCAGCTTTTATGGTGATTTTTCCCGCCTGACGTGGGAATAGCAAGCCTGGCGCTGCTTATCACTGATGTTTTTATCGCTGTTGGGCACATCGCCACTTTTTTCACGTTCAGGTTTCCTTTTTTATCGGCGTCCCGGTGATTTTTACGCGGACATTCGACGCGTTATCGGGATACTATCGCCTGTTGCCGGCGTGTTGAGAATACGCCGTTAACACAGCGTTAGTTTCCCGCGATAGACGGCGTTATGTAAAGTTGCATTAACCTAGTTTGGCGATAATTATCGCCCGTTCTTGAGAATATGCCCCATTGTCTTTTACAATGGCAATAGCTCAAACTCGCGTAAATGCGAGACCTAGTGCATTGCAAATGCTTGTTTTCTTAATATTCAAGAGACTCTGGACGTATAGAAGGGAGGGTCGGGTCCAACGTATATAAGAGATTACGGATGCATCACTCTTTCATGTTTTCACGAAACTGTAAATATACAATGGCATGTTGTTGCTTCTTGAAAGGGAACTGTGAATGTTTGGCAGGCCTATCTTTGTTGATATACTTTGGAAAATGCTCAATAAAAGAATTTTAACAAAAAAAATACATATTTGTATATGGATAACAAACTTTTAACCTCCGACCATTTTATGACGCAGTAGATCCAATTGCGCCAGCATAATTATCATAATTTTGGGACATTCGCATTACGCTTATTACGCAAAAATGCTAAACTTACGCCATTACCCCACTTCATATAATTACACACCATTTGTGGGAAATATTACCACGAATGTACCGTTCATGGTAAAATTTGACCTCAATTACGCAAGAAAATGAGAAGGTGGTCAGCAGTTGTTCATGGTGCTTTGTTTAAATTGGTCCTCGTGCCAAAAAATTATGATAGAAGGCATTTCGCTCTAAAATATAGTGTGAAATGACAGTTTAGTATTCCACATAATTATGAGTAATTATATGTAATTTAACTATTTTGTTGAGATTTCCTGTAATTACGTGAATGCAAATAATCCAAATTTTGCACACCTTCAGTTGTAACATGCACCCAGTAGCGTGAACACCGGTAGTCATCGAGGTTACTTCGTCAGCAACCCACCTCCATGCTTGTAGCGAGTAGTAGAGCATACTTTCACGCCACCGGATGCGAACTTTGTTGTCTTTGAGCTGACTACCGGATTCCACGCAGGGAAAGGGCAGCAGCAGGACAGGCGAGCAGAGTTTCACAGTGCCTTAATCAGAGCCCTATCCTGGGGAAAGCACACAGTAAGCAAACAGCAGCAGCTGGCTCTAGATAGATCTGGGTCCAAGCAATGTCCACTAAGCCACAGAACAGCCCCAGCTTATATTCTTCAAGCCTCCCATTCTCAATCAATTTCCAATGGGTCCACCATTTTTAAAGGGTCTGCCTGTGCCTCATCAGAGAGGAGTCTGGGAGGCCCTGGCAAACCTTCCTCCGGCGGACCCTCTGGTGGGCTCTGTAGGAGAGTAGGATCTGCTTCACATGGGTACCCCCACTTTTTGCTGATGATTCACTGTTTTTCGACCTTAGTCTGGCTGGGGCCCTGCTAATCAGAACCCCAGCCTAGCTGCTTCCTCTCTAAAATGGTTTCCATGTGCCTTAGGCACATCACTGATTGGAATCTGGAGTGCCCTTATAAGTCCCTAGTATATGGTATACTATGTACCCAGGGCATAGGTACCTCAGAGGCCTACCAGGGGCTGCAGCATGTATTATACCACCCCTGGAAGGCCATCCAAACTGACACCACAGGTCTGCTACTGCAGCCTGGGTAAGGTGGTGCATGCACCCCTTACTGTGATATAGGTTACCTATATCACTATATACATACACACATATAAACCTATAAGTCACTCCTATGGCAGGCCTTATCAATCCTGAAGGCAGAGTGCGTGGTTCCTATGTGAGAGGGTGCCCCTGCATGAGCAGGGCCCCTCTGCAGCATTCGGAGACCCTTCTCTGATGCTGTTTGTAGTGCAGCCTGACCATATACTCTTAAGCGCATTATAACCTCGCGTTAAAGGCTAACTTTGGAATGGCTGCACCGAAACATGTCGTGTTTGGTGTCAAACATCTTGGAATACTACCCCCCCGCCAATTCTGGTGGCGGGGGTAGCATTCCACCCTTCTAGAGGGAGAGACATGTTAACCCTGGCCTGGCCGGTAACTTCTTTCTAAAGCCCTGGCATCACAAAATGGATGCTGCTGCCACAGACACAAGTCTGGCCTCCTGCTGCTGGACGAAACTCCAGCAGGGGAGGCCTGGACAATAGGTTTCTGTCCCAGGGAGGTGTAACCACCTCCCCAGACAGGATAGTGTGTATTGGGGCTGGGCGGGAGCACTTTCGGGTGCTTTGAAGTCCTGCACTGGGGGCACACTTGGTGTCCCTGTGCATACCCCAGTTCAAACCGGATCAGGGGCTTGCAGCCCCTGCTTTGGCGCGAACTGGACAAAGGGAAAGGGGTGTAGCCACCCCTCTGCCCTGACCCACCCATAGGTGGGGCCACAGAGTAGTCCAACCCCTAAACTTGGTATAAGTATAGGAACCCAGTCCTTAGGACTTTAGATTATCCCTGGACGAAACTCTGACACAGAATCCTGGACCTTCGACGCTCTACTCAAGACTAGAGGACAGAAGAATCTCCCTTGGGGTCAAGGAGTGACTCCCCTGCTTGGCAAGCACCAAAGAAGCAATTGTCCGGTCTGCCTCGCCTAAGCTCCCGTCGGACGCTGAAGTCTTTGCATCACCAGAGGTAAATTTCCAGACTTCCCCGAGGCTGCCCTGAGTCCCCAGCAAAGCTGAGGCCCGTAGCTGTCGTGGGTAACGTGGAACCGTGACCCCTGGACACCGCACACATTTGCTAGTGCATCCTCTTCTGGGTCTCCCACGAAGTCGTACTTTGGGCTCCGAGTAGCCCTAGCCTCCAGCACTAACTGCACTGAAGATCACTGGCCTCCACTCCACGAGTGTCCTGTGAGCCAGCTCCACGTGCACCGTCTCGAGGCTCCTTTGCGGTCGCTAGCCTGTTGGCTAGTAGCCCTTCACGAAGGCCAATCCTTTTTTTCTTGGGCTCCCTTATTTCTCCAGGCTCGCCCTCACTTACACTTGCTGGGTGAGTTCCTCAGACCTTGCTGGTCTGCATCATTGTCATTCTTCATCTATATCGAGACTTGCCGTTGCCAAGGCTTGTTGGGTCCAATCCGGTCGCCGACACCTCAGCACTCGACAGACATTGTGTACCAGCCCGAATCCTGCTCCTGGTCACCGACAACGCCTCCTGGACCCCGTGGCTGAAGAGTCAAGACAACCATCAACCTACCTGAAGCACTCGACATCGGTGGGCATCTGCTCATCGCCTTCCTGGTCACTGGCTAGTGACCCAGACTCTGTCCCCTCTGCTTTCAGGTTCTTCAGATCTCCGATCCACTCTTGGATCCACCCGGACACTTTCCACTTGGTCGCCAGCAGCACTTTGCAGCAGATCGCCATTCAAATCGACGACGAAACCCGACCCCGAAAGGCACCTATGCACCCGGCTTCCCTGGGTGAGGTAACAAGAGTACTCCGGTGCTCCCGTGGGTAGAGACTCTAGAACGACCTAGTTCTCAAAGGGTTTGCTCCAAGTCCTCCTTTAAGTGTCCCTTTTCTTTAATTTCCTAATCGCGACTTTCTCCATAGAAGTTAACGGCGTCTCGCGGCTGTGTATTTACACTGCACGCGTCCCCGTGGGTCCCCTGTGTCACTACCTTGGGTGGTTCCTTGTGGTCCAAGCACTTCTAGAGGCTCTAGGCCTAGTGTCTAGCTCAGTCGTGGTTCTTATACCACTTTATTGGTATATGGTTTGGTACGCCCCTAGGGCCCAAACGTGTATTTGTGCTATTACTGTGTTTAAATAACTTATAACTTGTGTATTTCGAACTCCTAGCCTCATAAAGAGACTAGAGGGGTGTGTTTAGCAATAAATACATATATTTTGAATATATACCTGGTGTGGTGCTCTTTCATTTGATCACACAAGAGATTATAGACTGGTAAAACAAGCTGCTTTACATTCCTTCAAGACTTAGCCTGAAGGCTGCTCTCCATAGCTTCCACTAGGATAGCTTTCAATAAAGGTTGTCTTTAACCTATCTCCAATAAGGGGTTGTTTGGACTGGTGCAAGGTGCCCACTATAATTAGTGGACAGCATATGCCAGGCCAACTTCTCACAGGCTCCCATTAAGACAGTCATGGACACAGATAAAGAGCAGTACGTAATGGGAATAGGAATAACAATTGACAGCATATATTCTCCGTCTTGCAAACACTGCGCACACTATGTTGCAATCAGCTAAAGGTGAAGGTTACTCCAGTGATAATTGCATATATTGTTTGAAAACATTATATTTATTCAAAAAACTAAATATGATGACACCCCCGTCTACAGGGGTGATGTGAACCCCCCGCTTTAGCAGCTACAGCGGGGGTGGGGTTTTTTATGGGCCTCTTTTGTGTGCACCTCCGCAGACTAAAGCTCATAATTAACCAAAGAAAGATGGGTTGATATAAATGGGAAAGAAGGATTGAAGGTTAAAAGGAAGGATGAGTGAAAGGATGCATGCTTGTCAAATGATGGGTACATTTTTAATGGATGAAAGGATGAATGGGGGTGAAAGGATGGGTGGATGGGTGAAAGGGTGTGTGGCTGAGTGAAAAGATTGATTGACTGGTGGATAGGTAAAAGGATGCATGGGTGAGTGAAAAGATGGATGAAATGGTTGGTGGATGAAAGGATGCGTGGGGGTGAAAGGATGGGTGAATGGGTGGATGGGTGAAAGAGTGCGTGGCTGAGTAACAGGATTGGTCAAAGGGTGGATGGGTAAAAGGATGCATGGGTGAGTGAAAAGATGGGTGAAAGTCCGTTTTTATATAGCGCAGCTACTCACCCTTACGGGTCTCAAGGCGCTGGGGGCCGTAGTGGAAATTAAGTGAGCTATTGCCCAGAGTCACATGGTGCTGAGCTGAGCTGAGCTGACGCCGGAGCCGGGTATCGAACCGTGAACCCTGTGCTCCGAAGTCAGCTGCCCTGGCCGCTGCACCACACCTCTCCACTGAAAGGATGTGTGGATGAAAGAATTAGGTAAAAGGGTGGATGGGTAAAAGGATGCATGGGTGGGTGAAACGATGGATGAAATGGTTGGTGGATGAATGGATGCATTGGAGGGTGAAAGGGTGGATGGTGAAAGGATTTGTGGGAGAAAGGATGGGCTAAAGAAAGGATGGGTGGAAAGATGAGTGCATGGGTGTAAGGATGGATGAAAGGGTGGATGGGTGAGTTAAAGGATGGGTGAAAGGGTGGATGGGTGAATGGATGCGTAGGTGAAAGTATGGGTGAAAGGATGCATGGGTCGTGGGTGTATGGGTGAAAGGATGAATAGGTCAAAGGATGGGTGACAGGATAGCTGGGTCAAAGGATGGGTGAAACAATGGATGGATGGATGGAATGGTAAAAGACTGAATGATGGATGGAAGAATGAATGGATGACAGAAAGTAAAGGTGAAATGGTGGATATCAGTGGGCGGACTGAAGGGTGAAAGGATGCATGGATAGATGTTTGGATGGAAGAGACATGGAAGCTTGCCTAGGGAGGGTTGACTCACTTGTTTCATTTTCTTTGTGACATCAGAGCTTTGGTTCAAAGTGGGGGTATTTTAATTCTCTAGCTACTCTCTTGAGCGTCTACCCCATACCTTTGCACTTAATATTAATGGTCTGACTGTTAGGCAACTCCCTGTGTGCTTCTAAGCACCTCAAAAACAATAAGAAACTGTTACCAGCCAAAGTAATGCAGAAAGTCAAAGGGACTACTTACTTGAGACTGTGGAGTAGTGAGAACAATTTATAGTCTCACATCTCAGGGCTCACAACAAGGGTGACACTTGAGAGCCCCCAGGATGCAGTTTGAGGCTTCATTGGAGGTTAGGAACACACAAACTGTTGGTAAAAAGAAGAATTCAGGGAGAGGTATTGAGACAAATGAAGAAATTGCGGAGGTCGGACATCTTTACAATGTGTCAGGACTTCCATTCTTACCGATAAATTAAAATGCTGCTATACAAATAGCTCTAAGGCTAAGGGGGTTGGAAAATCAGGATATTATAAGAGATCTTTTCCTCAGTGAAAGGCGGAATGCAGTGTCTCATCAGTGGAAAGGTTGTTCCTATACCTGTGAGAACGAGAAAGGGTAAAATTGTTGTGTTCTCCCAAAAAAAATTTAAAAGAGGAAAAACCTCACAGTAGAAAAGGTGAGGTTCGTTTCATGAGGAGAATAATGAATATTAGACAGGATTCATTGATTATCCTCGAAGTTACTGAATTTCCCACATGCTGATAAAGGTGCTGGTGACGCAGCAAAGGTTAAACTTCCTGGGTCTCTTTCCAGGATTGGCTGCGTGTGTGGCAGCCATCTGCAAATGCGTTCCAGGAAGATGGACCTACGAAGATGTAGGGGGCACTTATGATTGTGGAACCGGGCGCCACCAGTGCTAAAGCCGGCCTCGACAGCAGGTGTAGTGACAAGGGGCCTATGGGTCGGAAGGGCGCACATGCTACACTTCAATTATTGCAGTTTTGTTTACTATTAACCGGCAGGGGGGGCAGTAGTCCCCAATGGCACCCTTGTGCGCCACTGTTTTGCAAGCAGTGGAATGCTGTGTGAGTAGAGTGACCAGGCGTCCTGGATGTATTCACTTAGTACCTCGTTCTCCGTGTGCCTCGGTTGATGAGCTCTGTCATTTAAGTCATTCTGTGCCCTTCCGTTGATGAAAAAAATTCAGGGGCATATTAGCAAGGGCTTTATCGCCGCTTTAGCGGCACTTTTTGCCGCTAAAGCGGCGATTTTTTTATCGCCCTATCAGCAAGCTGTCGCTAACTGGCGTTAGCGACAGCTTTCTGGCGATAGCGGCCGGTTTTCCCATCGCCTTGCATGCCAGCGATAATTATCGCTAATGACATGCAAGGTAGGCGTTCCCAACTAAAAGCGACTGAAAACAGTCGCTAACACAACTTCCCCCTATTAGCAACGCAGGCGAAGCGATAAAAAAACTCGCGCTTAGCGCGATTATCGCTAGAATTTAACACCTGCTAAAAACATGACTTACCTGTTTGTTCAATGGGAGGTGGATTGTCAGGCTAAGTCCCCATGACGTTAATGCGTGAATATCGCTGGATTTCCAGCGATATTCACGCATTCGCCGCTCATCGCTGGATATTTTATCGCATTGGAGATAAATGTTGCTAATAGCGTGTTATCTCCGCGATAAAATCCAGCGATACGCGGCTATAAAAAAAAACGCGCTAAGCGCGGTTTGCGATAATTATCGCAAGTTGTTGCTAATATCCCCCTCAGTCCTTCTTCTATTTGTGCAAAATGTTCCAGTTTTTTATTTCTTTAAATCTGGTCACCCTATGTGTGAGAGAGTCTCGTAAAACTCAGTTCCTCTTTCCATAAGACATGCACGAGATCCGGGGGTCTCAGATTCCATCACTTTTAATAGTAGAAGGGGTTGATGCATTGGTAGATCGTGAGTTAATAAATGTTTAAACGGCTGCGGGGTGGCTAGAAAGACCGCGCGAGACCGTGCGCCTGAAGCACTGCTTGTGTCTCGATGTTTTAGTGCTTAAAAAAGCATAGACAACCCTAGGAACGTCTCATGCGGAAAATGTGAACTTGCAAACCGCAGACCCCTCTGGGATCCGTGAGTGCGGGTGAGGGGTGCAGCGCAAACAGTGGTGTTGAAATTATCTGAATCTTTAAAACCACTGAAGCTATATGTGGTCCAACAATTTCAGCGTACGCCTGCAGTGACATCAGCAGCCATACAAGAAAACCCGACTGCAAGATGCAATTTAACAACAATGTCCTGCAGAGTGAGAGCTAGTAATGCTGGGGAGAGACGAACTTCAACGGTGACTGCATAGAAAAACAAGCATTTGCAATGCAATAGGACTCGCATTTACGCGAGACCTATTACATTGCAAACGGGAGTGCGGGCAGGCGGGGGGGAGAAGGCACGAACACAGGAGTGCGGGCGGGGGACACGGGCGAGATGGCATGGACTGTGGGAGGGGGGAGAAGGCAGGGGCAGAAAGAGAACCTCATTAAAGAAAAAAGTGCTCACAACCTAAATAACACATACCGTTCAACACTCGAAGTAAAGGGGCCAGTAGCCATGGAAGGATACAAATGATGACATGGCCGTCATAAGGAGGGACTAGCAGCCTATAAACCAATCGGAAGGCAGCATTTAGAAAGGACAAAGACACAAGCCAATGAAAAAGTGGGCAGGGGAGTGGGCGTGGCTTCTCCCCCGTACTCTACTACTACAGATCAACCCCTGAGCAGCGCTTGCGCGCTGGCTCAGGGCTCGACCTAAAAAGCAAGTCCTGCCACACATCCAAAGTATTCCCTTAGATAGACGAGGGATTCTCCAAGTGAAAACAGGAATAAACCCTAAGGTGAATTCCTGGACCAGGTTAATGCATTACCTATTTCACTGGGATCTAGAGATAAGGGTCAGTGATAATAGGAACTACAAGTTCCCCAAAATGCCTAGCTGATATAGGGCCTCATTACGAAGGCAGTCGGACGCTCATCTTACTGCCATCGCTTCAGGCTCGAGACCATCCGATAAGGAGTCGGCGGTCCCCACAGCCCAATTACGATACGACCACCATGCAGGCAGTTGCAAACATCCCTTTTTCCATTGCGGCTTGTGCTGCGGCGCGGAAAAAAGGGCCACAGCACAAGCCACAATTGAAAAAGGAATGTTTTGAACATCCATGCACAGTGTGCCAGCAACCATGTAGTGACTGGCACACAGTGCATGGATGTTTGGGGGGCACCACATGTACCCCCAGGTCACATCACAGAGGCCTACAGGGAACATTGGCCCTGCTAGGAGCCACCAAAGTCTCTTTCACACAGCCTTTCCAGGGTGGTGGGACGGCCATGAAAAGGCTGTCAGAAAGGGACATCATAATCCCTTTGGCAGTGCCTGCGCAGGCACTGCCCTCATTGTAGGGATTACGGTCCGACCGATGCCCCCATGGGCTCCTGTCTCTCCGACCTCTGCGGTCCGACCAACCGCATTATAATGCAGCGTTCAGGCCACTATCATGCCTGTTGGGTGGACCGCCACCGATGGCCTGTCATTGGTGTCCGCCCGACATCCTAATCAGGCCCATAATGGCCAAGAAAGAACAGGCCTTGGCTGACAAAAGGAAAAAGAGACATGCGAAAGACTGAAAAGTAGCCTGCCTGGACACATCTAATAATGAGGGGCAGATCACAGGAAAGCAATGAAGCATGAATTACCAAACTGCAATGCTTAGAAAAACAGAACTAAAAGACGTCCAAGCTGTCCATGGACTAAACCATTCAATCCAGCTCCTTGAAGTCATGGAAGGCAGTTCATTGCACCCAGAATGATGAGGCTGAAAACCCCTTGTGCAAACACTCCAGAAAGAAGTAGAGAAATAAAAATAGATATAGTACTAGATGTACACTACAGCTCCTTAAAGAGGTCTAACCTGGAAAAATGTAAAAAATAGCAGCCTTGAAAGGTGTGTGCTGACACTGCCAGCCTTGCTGAATGCAGAATGCCACTTCAATGGCACATCCCAGAGATGTCAGAGTTAACGGCTCAAACTCAAGGCCACCGGCCAAAGAGGGAGAAGGTGATATGGCTAGAGAATTGGAAAAGCTGTTGAGGAAGACATAGAACAGAAAGGAGAAACAACCTGAAAAACATAGAAAAGCATTGACTCAGACATCATAACGATGGTATCAACAGAAACAGCACCTTCTCTCCCAGTTTCTTTAGGCATTCTAGAGAGTAGGGTAAGCAGTGGGAGAAAATGCAGAAACCCAAAAAAACACCTGAGGGCATAGCATCCACCCCCAGGCTTCTTGAAGCAGCATCCAAAGACGTCATTTGCAAATGGAGGCCCAGAGAGGGCAGCAACACTTTAGATCAAATGAACTGACAGTGTATTACTTCTCCCTGACATGCATAAAACCATCGAGAAGACCAGGTTGGCCTACATTCTAGACTTTGGCCCTTCCTGCTGGTTAATTGAGCTCTTTGTCATCTGGCTATTTGTCCATAGCATAATATAGACTCTATGCAGGAAATTATGTATATCTACAAATCTAGCAACACTGCCAAATCACTGCTTCACTTTGGGACCACTTACCTAACATCATCTCATCAGACAGGGCCACATGTTTAATCAAGATAATTTGTATCAGATGTGGCTACCAACATAAGAGAAATAGCTAAAGGCACCTGCAGGTCAGGCTGGAGCCAATGAACCACCTATCCAGATCTACACTGTTCTCAGGAGACACTGGGATCTCAGCATCCAGATCCATGTTTGAGGGTTCCCAGTAAGCCAGTTGGCACTGGAGCAAGAGCTTGAGGTGAAAGCAGAACCAAGGAACAACAGCAGTGGTTGCTAAGACAAACACCTAGACCTTCACCCAAGGCTCCATTGGGCATAGTCTTCTTCCTGGAGAGCCACTAGATGAAAATGAAGAATTATCATCTATCTGAGGAAAGAAACACCCTTCCAAGAGTATATGGGGAAGATGATGAAGCAGTTGAGCAGGGTCAGGTTGCTACTTCTCCCAGCTGAGAGGAAACACAAAATTCAAAAGCAGCTGGCAGATGGTCAGGACATCCTCCGATGCCTTAGAAAATAAGGATTAACGGTTAGCTAGTCATCTAGTTAAGGAAATATTTGAATCCCCTGATAAGCTACTAAAGAAGCCAACCTCATGTAATGCCAAGATCTAGTGACAGAGGGGAATCTTGTGGTGAATAAAACCATTTTCTCCCTCTTCAAAGTTGAAGACCTTTAGGAGAGGAAGTGTGACTGTAAGTATCTTCTTGATCAAATTGGAAAGAAAGTCTTGCAGCTATTGAGGTACAAAAAATGGCCTGCAGAGTCACTATCTTCTGGAAGAAATGGATATCAATACCCTCCTGAGCAAAGCACCAGGTCTCTGCCTATTCTCCAGATTAGCAGCCGCAACAAAATGAAGTCACCTTCTTCCTCCCTGCCACACTAAGGGAGACAGTGAAAACTGTAAAATGACCCCCACCCCCATGGTCATTGATTTTTTTTAATTTCAAAAACAAAATCCAGCTTTGCAATATTGTTTCTTAAAATTAAATAAACCATCGAAAGTTAGACATACATCTCCATCACATTGGCAGAGCAGTCCGTCAAACATTCAATGCATTTACAGGAACCGCTGTGATGGCTGTTCCAGGAAAGGAAAAAGATGGCCGCTGCATCAGCGGACATCTCTAAATTTGGCAGGCGGTGTACCCATGCTGTTGTGGGAGTAAAGTACTCTGCCATTGCGACGGAACATACTCTGTCCACCAAAACTCTAAATCAAGCCCTCAGTCTCCACCCTTCTAAGGAGATGTAAGAGATAGCACTGTTTTGCATATTTCAGTTAACATAGGTCAGTAATCGGATAAGCAAGAGATTAGTATATCAGGCATTCCAAGATTATTCATCCTAGAAACTTTAGATCAGGATTAAGATATGATGCAAGAAAATGGGGCAACTTTCAACTCTATTATTCATTTTTCCTGTCAGATTAGCACAGATCCAATATATAAAACAAATCAGTTTTCTTTTATGGTTATAGTTATAGGTTGTATTTAAATTTAATTACTTGATTGAGGAAGTAAATTCAACTTTTTTTATAAATGGACAGAGTTGAAATAAAATCAATGCTTAAAGCTTAAATGGGATGACGATTGGGGGATGATTTGGTCTGTGATTTGAGCTATTGTGATATTATTCTGGCGGGTCAGTTTTTCCCGAATAAACCATCATCCATACAATCATATCCAAATAGTATTTTACTCAAAGTACAAAAAATGAAATTAGAATTAAAACAGTGACGCAGTGGGTGCCAAGTGCAGAAATGTCCCTGGTGTTCTCTAATAAGTGATACAAACAAGTGATCAATTGTGATCAGTATGTGTATCAACAGAGCAAGAATCGCAGGGCCTGCTAATGTAATAAACAGTCCATAGGGTCTGTGTATAAAGTCAATGACACTTTGAGCCCTGTGAGAATCTTGGTATCATCATCAAGACTCATGAGGAAATATGAACCCAAATAAGACCTTAAACAATAAATGGTGTTTGCACAAAATATCTCATGAAACATATTGTAATACAAACCTATTATGTCAAGAATATCAGGATGTGAATAATATAGTCCACAGGAATGACAAAGTTAAAAATATAGGCCCTCATTATGATGTTGGTGGGACCGGCCGTCGGTGGCGGTCCCGCCGACATGTATGCCATCGGTCCAACCACCGGATTACGATTCCAGCGGTCGGAGGGAGTTAGGCGGGTGGAAAGACCACCACATCCGACAAGCTCAAGGAGTCTGTCGGGACGGCAGTTGAATTCCTAATTCCTACAATGCGGCAGTGCCTGCGAAGGCACCACCATTGGGATTAGGATATCCCTTTACGACTGCCTTTTCATGGCGGTCCTACCCCCATGAACAAGCAGCCAGAAAGGGACTTTGGGTGCCCCTAGCAGGGCCCAGTACACCGTAGGCCTCAGCTAAGGAACCAGGGTGCCCCCCTAAACATCCATGCCACACACCCATGGTGCCTGGCACACGGTGCATAGATGCTTACAAACATGTCCTTTTCCAATGTGGCTTGTGCTGTGCCCCTTTTCCGGGCCGCAGCACAAGCCGCAACAGAAAAGGACATGTTTCTGACCAACTTATGGGTGGTCGCATCGTAATTCGGTGGGTGGAACCTCTGACTACTAGTCAGGTGCTTACCATCCAGATGGCGGTCGGACCCTCATCTGGCTGCCATCGTAATAAGGCCCTAAGGCCCTCATTACGATATTGGTGGGACCACCACCGACAGGCCGTCGGTGGCAGTCCCACCGACATCGTAATAAAGTCCATAGTTTTAAGGGTTGGTTTTCATATTGTTGCAAAAAATATCAATTTAGAACATATCGTATGTGATATATCTTTTGCATGTGTTATTTTATATGTAATTCATTGTAGTGTTTTTGATTCTATATGTTTACTCATTTTTATTTATTTGTGATTTTAGTAATATAATTTAATATTTATGAAATTGTTGTAATTTGTCTTTTTAGTTGTATAAATGGCTAAAAATAATGGATTTATAATTTCTTTTATCAGGCAGATAATGGGTTTTTAAGGACTTATTGTGGACAGATGTGTAAAAGGTGGATATTTTAATGTAAATGTAATGTTAATTATTTTAATGAGATGCAAATTAATATTGTAAAATGTTTACATGTATATTGTTACATGAATAATTTAATAAAAAATAATTTGTAACTAATTTGAACATATATTAGTTATGTTAAATATAAAGAATAATGTTTAATAAATATTTAATTTAAAAAATGTTTTAAAGATTGAAAATATATAAAAACTTTCATTCTATAAAGTAAATGAGTTAAAAACTAAATTAATAAAAATAGTTTTTATTTTTGTGAAAGTTTTTTAATGCTGAAAATTATATCATTGTGAAAATAATTTTCGAAAAATTAATATTTAAAAAATTGTTTTAAAATTGTTTTAATAGTATGATTGTTAATTTTGGATTATGATTTTTTTATTTTATGGTTCAAAGTTTAGGAATGGTAGTAAATATTTGATATAATAATATATTATTATTGATAAAAATATTATTTTATTTGTTAATGTTTAATACAGAATATATAAGTTTTGTAGTTTTGGTTAGTGTGTTTTTAAGTACAATTTAGTTTATTTTCTAGATCAAAAATTATGCGTGAGTATGGAGTATTGATTGTGTATATAATTATTTTTGTATGTAGCATAAAATGTTTTAGATTGCAGTGGAAATAGTAAATTGCCCCCTTTTAGTTTCCAACAACTTCCCCAAATCGTCTTGGATTGCATTGGCAATAGTAAATGGCAACCCTTTAGTGTTCAACACGTTCCCCCAGTTGGGTTAGATTGGAGTGGGAATAGTAAATGTCACCCTTTAGATTCCAACACCTTCTCCAAATTGGTATAAATTGGACATCGTAATTAGCCCCTAAATGTACAAAAGCCCACAAACAACACTATAACTAATTTCAAGACCTCACCCTATATCCCCACTACCCTCAAAACGCTTAAAAAAGCTTTAAAAAGGACTTACCTGTTCCATCAAACAAAAGCACCTAACAGCAGCCTGGTTCCCAGAAAACCGACTAAAAATGGCACAAATAGACTACAAATGAAAGGTAGGTTTAAACAAAAAAGGCCACTAAATGAAACAAAAAAAATAAGCCTGTCTCGCCATAGAAATAAATTGGAAATTATTTAAAAATGTTGCATAAATGTATTACAAAATGTAAAAAAATTACGAAATATGTAAAACATGTCAAAGAATGTTAAAAATGTTAAAAAGTTGTAAAGTATAAATGAAATAATAGCATAAAATACAAACAATTATTTAATGTGTATTATTGAAAACGTATGTTAAAATGATGTTGAAAATATGTATATAAAACAATTTAAGTAATGTAAAACAATGTAAGCAATTGAACAAAAGTGAAAAATCTGGAGTGGGAATAGTAAATTTTACCCCTTCTGAGTCTAACTCTTTCCCTATTGTTGCACCAACTGCAGTGGTAATAGTAAATTCTACCCCTCCTGAGTCCAACGCTTTCCCTGCTGTTGCATCAACTGGTTTGGGAATAGTAAATTTAACCTCTCCTGAGTCCAACGATTTCCCTATTGTTACACCAACTGGTGTGGGAATAGTTAATTCAGCCTTTCCTGAGTCCAACGGTTTCCCTCCTGTTGCACTGACTGGAGTGGAAATAGTCAATTTAACCCCTCCTGAGTCCAACGCTTTCCCGACTGTTGCACACAGTGGTGTGGGAATAGTAAATGTAACCCCTCCTGAGTCCAACACTCTCTACTGTTGCATCGACTGAAGTGGGAATAGTAAATATTACCATTCCTGAGTCCAACACTTTCCCTACTGTTGCACATACTGGAGTGAGAAGAGTAAAGGTAACACCTCCTGAGTCCAACACTTTCCCTACTGTTGCACCGACTGATTTGGGAATAGTTGATTTATCCTTTCCTGAGTTCATCACTTTTCTTAGTGTTGCACCTACTGGAGTGGAAATAGTAGACTTTACTCCTCTTAAGTCCAAGGCTTTCCCTATTGGAGTGGGAATAGTAAATTGAACCCTCCTGAGCTCAATGCTAGGATCATATATATATATATATATATATATATATATATATATATATATATATATATATATATATTTTTTTCCCCCACATATATACATATATATATATATATATATATATATATATATGTATGTATATATATATGATACTTTTATTGTTCAGTTAATTAAAACTTACAATGTAACACAATTTAATCAGCAAATAGCACATCATCAATAAATAACTTCTTTAAAAAACTTCTTCTAACAGTTAAAACCCCCGAAATTTATTTAATAAGCCTCAAAATAAGAGATTGTTAAGCTCTACAGCAGTAATCCACAACTACAACCCACCAATTTATCAATATAAACTAAATACCTTTTCCCAAGTCGAGGCTAATAAAGAAGGCTCCAATTTACAATTCTTACTGTCCATAAGCCTTTTTGCTCTAACTTAGGGCCTCATCATGATGTCGGTCGGAAAGCATTCCGACCGACTCGGTCTCAGGATGGTTTCCGACCGAATCAGATTTGAGGAGTTCGACTGACCGATTACGATGTTTCGGAGCATTGTTCGGTCAGACTCCTATTGACTTCAATGGGAGGCCGTGTTCCGACGGACAACACAGGCTCCCATTGGAAAAAAGGGGTGGTCGCGGAAAACCTTGCACCCTGTGGCGGGCACCCCTTGGTGCCTGCCACACCGTGCATGGTTGGAAAGAGGGGGCCCATGGGTACCCCCACAAGCCCCAACCGGAGGTGTCCGGGTAAAGGGGTGTCTGCTACGGGCCCCCAAAGTCAGATTTCGACATGCCGATCCATGTTGGACTGACCGATTTGGAAAGGCTGTCCGAATCCGACATTGTAATCGCTGGGTCGGAAACACAGTCCATAGAGACATACGAGTCAGCTCCGACCAAATCGGTGTCTCTGAATGGCGTTCTGACACGAGTCGGAAAGTCCGAACAGTTTCTAACATTGTAATCATTCGGTCGGAGATGATTCCGAGTCAGTCGAAAACAAGGCTTCCGAGATGGAGTCAGACGAGCCGAATGCCGTTCGGAGCCTTTCCGACCGACATCGTAATCGGCCCGTAAGTGTTATTACACCTAAAATGTATCTGCTGGCAATACTTATGGTTAAATGACAATTTGTGCAAAATAGGCAGAAAAGTGCAACTTGCCTTTGATAAAATCCTTTCTCATCTTACAACTAAATTATAATCACAGTGAAAACCACCTAGTTTAGAATGTTTAGTCATATATATCAGTAAAATTAATTGTTCAGAATAAAACTAACACAATATGAATAGGCCTCCTACACATTGCACGTAACACTTACAGTGGCCATTACAACTCACACTCTGGACTCAACAATGGACATAAATTTACAAACAAAAATGCTAAATATCAAGTCTTCCCCTTGGAGACAGGCTATAACTGCTTGCCAACATGTTTGAATATTATTTCTATTAAAAAACTGACTCAACAGTCTTTTACGCTCTTCCATTAGGGCTGGGCAGCAGCAAACAATGTGAGAAATGTCACCAATGTCAGAACTGAGTGTTTGTGAGGTGTTGAGCGCTCATATAGTAGTTACATGAGTGTTTTATACATCAGGGTTTTTGCCCGCTGTGCATTCGGAGCCGTGTACACGCAGCGTCAGGGATCACCTCACTATCCGAGCCCTGACCTAAGGGCTGCTTATACTCCAGCCAACACTTTTTCTTTTCAAGGTGACATCTTAGCCACATTATTAGAGGGAATACCATCCCTTGGCTTCAAACCACTGGATACTGTGGCCAATCCACATATTGTATCTAGACTTATTCAGGATATCCGGATTTACAGACCTCCTCAGCTGAATGTTGTAGGCAGGAGGTCTGACTACTGATTTTACTCAACAGACCGGCCCTGACGAAGTCGTTGGGATATCTCCCATTAAACGACGAAACACGTGTTGGCTAAAAGGAGCTCCCCTGAAGAAAATAATAATAATAATAATAATAATAAAGTGCATTTATAAAGCGCACAGCTACCTCTGCTGAGGTGTCCCGGCACTAAGGCAGAAGCCAACAGAGCAGAGCAAACGCGGTGCTAATCCCTATGCTTGAAAAGCCAGGTCTTCAATGTCTTTCAAAACTCCAGCACTGAGTTCAGCATGCGTAGGTGGAGAGGAAAGTAATTCCACCGTTTGGAGATACCCACCTCAAACGATCTACCCCCTAGACTGGTTTTGGCAAAGCGAGGGACAACAAGGTACCGTTTTTGGTTGTATCTCAAAGACCTCTCCTGCTGGTAAGGGTGAAGTAAGGGCCTTGAATTCAATTCTCTTAGCAACTGGTAGCCAATGGAGTTGTCTGAGATGCGGTGAGATATGGTGGCGGAGTGGAACCTTACGGACCATCCTCGCGGCAGCATTCTGCACTATCTGCAGCCTTCTGATCAAACAGCTAAAAAATAAAACATAACACTGAAGAAAAAGAAAAGAAAAAAAAATCTCCTTTGCTCATCACTAACTCTGTCTGTTATATAACAAAACTGTAAATGATTTGAATGGCGTGTTCTTCATACGACTAGAATGTCACAAAGGTCTTCCATGTAATAATTGCAAAGACGACATGATATCTCTTTAGACAAACTCCTCCAAGATGGTGTATTTAAACGAATTTGCAAATCTCCAAGATAGAAGCACAGCAGCTTTAATTTTGGTTTTAATCCATTCAACCCTCCTAAATATTACTGAAATTTTAAGGGGCCATATGAACCAATAACCATCCATGCATAGGGTCTTTTATCTAGCACCTCTCTATCCGTTAAAGATTAAGGGCCATATGTATCAAGCCTTTTTCCCGTTTGCAAACGGGCAGATTCTCAGAATCGGCCCGTTTGCGAGTGAAAAAGCCTTTGGGATGTATCATCCCAAAGGTCATCGTAAAATAGAGAATTGCAAAATTTGCGATTCTCTATTTTGCAAATGCAATTAAGGAATTGCAAACTGCGATTCCTTAAATGCAATTCTGAAGCACTCAGAAATTTGCTATTTGGCCTTAGGAATTGCAAATTACCACCAACTTCAAGTTGGTGGTAATTTGCAATTTTAAAAAAGCACTTTTTTGATTTTTAAAAGTGCCATATGTCACATACATGCCCTTAGGGCATGTATGTGCGCAAATGTGCACACATGCATATTTCAGGGTGCAACAGGGTGTCCTTTGGCACCCTTGCAACCTTGAAATTGCATTCTCAATTTGCGATTCTCTAATTGGTAATCGCAAATTGAGAATGTCTTCCCATTCATTCCTATGGGCCTCCTAGCCCATAGGAATGAATGGAAAGGTATTCCTTATTTGCGAATCTCAATTTGCGATTCGCAAATAAGGAATATGTAAGATCGCAAAATTTTTAGCAAATCCTACATACATTGCATTTTGAGATTCTCTAATTGCAATTCGCTAAAAATCACAATTTGAGAATCGCCATATGTATCAAAAAGAGTTTTGCGATTCTCAAATTGCGATTTTTAGCGAATTGCAATTAGAGAATCTCAAAATGCAATGTATGTAGGATTTGCTAAAAATTTTGCGAATCCTACATATTCCTTATTTGCGAATCGCAAATTGAGATTCGCAAATAAGGAATACCTTTCCATTAATTCCTATGGGCTAGGAGGCCCATAGGAATGAATGGGAAGACATTCTCAATTTGCGATTACCAATTAGAGAATCGCAAATTGAGAATGCAATTTCAAGGTTGCAAGGGTGCCAAAAGGACACCCTGTTGCACCCCTGAAATATGCATGTGTGCACATTTTGCGACATACATGCCCTAAGGGCATGTATGTGCGACATATGGCACTTTTAAAAAATCAAAAAAGTGCTTTTTAAAGAAAATCGCAAATTACCACCAACTTGAGTTGGTGGTAATTTGCAATTCCTTAAGGCCAAATAGCAAATTTCTGGTGCTTCCAGAATTGCATTTAAGGAATCGCAGTTTGCAATTCCTAATTGCATTTGCAAAATAGAGAATCGCACATTTTGCAATTCTCTATTTTGCGATGGCCTTTGGGATGATACATCCCAAAAGGCTTTTTCAGTTCGCAAACGGGCCAATTCTGAGAATCTGCCCGTTTGCAAATGGGAAAAGGCTTGATACATATGGCCCTAAATCTTTTATCCTGGTCCATTTATATCTCTATTAAATGCACTTTGAGAAAGGGTTAAAGCCCAAAGTTCCTCTGCCTTAAAAGTAGACAGACACAAGTTAAAATATTCATGTGCTGCAATATTTCTAGGATCCCTTACTGCCTCCCACACAGTTGTACTGAGTGCAGTTCTTGCATAATTTTTTAACTTATAACAAAATTTCAAATACGCTTGAAGGCTACTTATGCATTGCCTCCTAAGGTCAAACTCTAGACAGATTTGGACTGGTGAACCCACTGAGGTAAATTAAACAGGTCTTACTATGACGTTGTCTATAATTTTATCAGCTTTTCCTCACAACACCTCAACACCATTTGTCAAGGAAGGGGCATGCTTAGCTGCCATTACTTCCAAGAGTGGATGTAGAGATAAGCCTTTTAAAGAATTTCACAGAGAAGAAAACGCAACAACTAATGAATTATTTCTTCTTAAAATTGCAGCACTCTGAGTCCTAAATGAGCCTCTGGAGTGAAAAATCACCCTCAAATATCTACACTCGGATAAAGATTCCAGGCTGTCCCTTCTATTTAAAATGCTGGAAGTGAAGATCTTTCCTTTTAAAACTTTCCCTACTGTTGCATACACTGGAGTGGAAACAGTAAATGTTACCCCTCATGAGTCCAATGCTTTCTGTACTGTTGCACACGCTGGTGTGGGAATAGGAAATTCTACCCCTCCTGAGTCCTACGCTTTCCCTACTGTTGACACACTCGACTGGGAATAGTATATTTTACCCCTTCAGTGTCCAATGCGTTTCCTACTGTTGCACATACTGGACTGCGAATAGTATATTTTTGGAGTTTAGTAGTTTTTTTTGTATTGTTTACATATTCATTATTATTATATGTTTATGTATTTCATTTTATACATATATGTACACATATATTTATTTTTGTAATGTGTAACATATTTTTAGTAATACATATTTTAATATTTTGTTTACTGTTTTATGTATAATTAAATTAGAATTATTTCAATTTGTTTGCCGTTTATTTATTACATTTATTAATTCTTTTTATATGTGTATGTAAATACATATATGTGTGTGTATATATTGATCAAGCCTCGCTAGTGGAGTATCAGCAGAGGATTGAGAACGGGCCCGTCTGCGGAGGTCCATTCGAGGACTTTGATTTTCCAACAGGAATACTTTGTGTGCATCCATCTGTGGACTATAATTTCTTTTCCCGGCACTACAGCTCCCATAATGCACAGTACTCATAGGAGCTGCCCATTCAGGGGCGTGGAATTATATTTAAATGAGAACTGTTGCCGGAACATGCACGCAATCTTGTAGTGTAGCTCCTATTTCCCTTATAGGCTCTGCGTATTGGAATAATATATCCTATAGGTTTGACATAGGACTAAGGTCGGTATGTCCCTATCGAGTATATTAAACTTAATTACTTGTGCCAGCTAGCTCAGAGGCCACTAGAAACTTCTTGATGACAAGAAGGGATTCGTTTCTGGCTGCTGCAAAACATGACCACTGTGTTTCCCTTACAGAATCAGGATGTGTCCCAGAGTCGTAGAAACAATAGATAACCATTTCACCCAGCTCAGTCGTGCATGTTTCAGTTACTCTCAGAGTTACACAGAAATAACAGACGGGCGTTTCAATAAAGGATTTATTGAACAGTCTTGTTTCTGTTGTAAGTTATATGTGCTGTTATGATCACAAGACAGTATGCGAGATAAATAATGTACAAGGTGAGCAGTAAAAATAAATAATACTGCGTCAGCATTATCTTTTTAGCATGTATGCATTTACATAAAATGACACAACCTAAAAATGCGAGTACTCATACGATGCGTTTCTACCCTAGTTCTATCCCAGTGTACCTAACCTATCCTAGGTATAGGGAGAAGTAGAAGTAGGTGCTGTATTCCTGACTAGAGTATACCAAGAGTAAGTTACGCCTAGTATGCCAAGAGTCTAGTATGCCAAGAGTCCCTCTAGGTTCTAGTCTGCTCCATACCTGAAGAATGAGAGAGGTAGGAATCTCTATCTGGACTCGAACTCCAACACCCCGCAAGGGAAGTTAGATCACTGGAAGCTGGACTCTCTGCGTGCAGGAATGACAGTGTCTTCTCAGTGCGTCTGGCCGGGAATCGGGCTCCTCTGAAGTCGAGGTCTCCTCTGATTTACATGGGTTTGGGAAGGTATATTTATACCTGAAAATGGTAGCATTGACGTGAGTTGGGCAGCAAAAGACGTCATGAATGAATCCCTTAGGGAATAAGAGGTTCATGCATAATGTATGAGTCCTTGAAGAAATCAATAGTCCTGGGCAAGGGAAACTCCCGCAGCCTGAGGGTCTGTTTTTTCATGGACTCGTTGAGACGTTAGGGTGGACGGATGTCGGAAGCCATGCCTGTATTTGGTGTGCATGGTTTATGCCTAAATAAGGCCTGGGATTCTACGCCTATATAAGGGCAGGTTGGGTTATGCCTATATAAGGACATGAGTCTAGAAAGCCCGTTTATGGACACCCTATGAAGTATACAACACCCACTCCTCTTTCGTGGAAACAATGATACTAAAATGCTAAACATCCAAAATGCTAAACATTAAAATAGAGTACCGCATATTAAAACATATCCTAAAAGTATTTAAAAGACATATTTAAAATGCAAAGGTTTCTGTACATTTATAAGCAAAGCTTTTCATTTCCTGCATAAAGTGTGAAATAAATGCAATCGGAATGATAAATAAAAGCAATATTTACATATGACGAAAATGATCGATAAGTTTGTTCAAAATCAAAGTCATTTCCTATCATGAAATTTAAATGAACTGATTTAGACACACAAGATGACTAAGTGTCCCTGGAAGTACTGCCAAGTCTGTATTATAAGGCCAGTTCTACTATAAGCAGATTGAAGTGCCATTTTTGTGTTCGAAAAATGAGAAAAGTTCAAATTTTGGTAATGTTCCAGGTCTTTGAAAAACGAAGGCCAAATTGTTGCTGTTGCACTGGAACAAAGTATGCCGAATTAGAGTCAGTTCACGGGTCTGGTGTAAACATGAGATCATCTATTTCAATAGACAAAACATCATCCACTGTCGATGGTGTAAGTTCGAACACCTCACGTAAGAGATTGACCGCACAAAGATGGGAAACACCGCCCACAGCATAGGTCGCCGCAGCAATGTTCGCGTCCGTTGTTACCTGTGTGCCTGGAGTTGTTTCTCGTACCTCAGCAGCAGCAGGAAGCGTCTGTGAGATCTCAATGAATGCTGACATCAGTATTGGGAGCCTCTGGGGACAACACGAAGCATGGACCGTTATCGGGACCAGCAAAGTATCGACGTCCTTTGGCGCAGCTGATGGATATGTTAGACAAGCGTCCAACACGCATTCTTCACCGCATAGCAGGCAGCGTAGAACAGGTAAGATGCAATCATGCCAGATTGGTCGGAATGACAGGAACCATGTGGTATTAAGGTCCCGTAGACGAGTCATGCCCAATAGCTGTACTATTCGCTCACGGCACTTTCTTTCAAGGAGAGCTTTCTCCATTTCGCTCGGAGTTATTTCTGCGAAGTGGCTGGCCATAGCGCAATAGCAGACAGATGAATAGAATTCCCGCAACAAGTGCTAGAATCAATGGTATGCCACCAAACACCGAATGTGCAAAGTTCGGAATGATTCCAAGTATTGCCTGGAACGGTGCTAAGAGACCGGTGCAAATGCTCTTAAATACATGTACAATTCCTGTTGTATCTGACATGTTGAAGATACGTGATAACATTTCTACGAAATGTATAGGGCAGTTTGTACGTATTAAATTCTGTATCTCAGCCGAAGTCCTTGCAATTTGTAGATCATAGGTTTCTTTGGCCGAGGTCAAAGGCACTGTTTGCTGTAAAAGCATGGCTTTCATTCTGCTTAAAGTATCAAATCTTATAAAAGAGACACTCAGTGAAGGCCATAAAGCCGACTCCCTGACTGTGTCTATCGGGGAAACAATACTTGCATACAGCAAGTGACCCTGGAGTTGACCGTTACTAGATATGGGATGCCGGGCAACATTCCACAGCAGCTCTGATCATTCAACATGAGGTAACTCCCATTAGAAAGTTGTCCAAACGTTGGTTTAATCACAGCAGCTGGTGAACCGTGCTGATGGCAAGACAAGTTTGCCGCAGAACCATTACAAGCTCCGTGCAAAATAATGTCCTGACATATGAGTGAACCGGTCAGTGCAGGTTTACAGTTAATACCGCTAAGAAACACTTCACGATCCCCACTCCAACATTTATGTGTATACGGTAAATTCCAAGATGTCTTAATGTATTCCCTACCCAACCTTTCATATTTGCCTGCTTGCATCTGTCTGAGGCAATACTGGAACTGAAAAGTTGTCACAGGTAATGTTATTTTTCCATGAATAAGCCATTCTGTAGCTGGTTTTTCTGCCACTGTGAATGGTAATTTGTCAATTTTTTCAATGCTCAGCACTGTATACCTCGCTCCTCTTTGTGCCAATTCGATCTGTTTATCAGTCAGATTGTATTCTGCAAACAGGGACGACGTGTTGATGAAACGCCAAGGCACATAGCCCGCTCGCAAAGATTGCAGCGTCCATGTCAATAACACAATAGAACGTAATTGAGACTGACCTTGTTGTAACATAGCCAAATCTTGTTCTAGAATGTCGATAGCAGAGGATACAATGCCATCCAATGAATAAATTCTGGAGGACAAAGTTGTTAACCCATTGTCGACTACAGAGAGTGTTTTCTCTAAATTGATACGATCAAGTTCACGTATTCGTTCTGCAGCCTCTATCTGTGACACTTTCCATGCTTCGTTATAAACAGCGTAGATGCCGGCATATATGAAACGTTTTTGACGCGGTTTTCTTGGTCCAAGCAAGAATTCCCTAAGATCTGCGTCATGTGCAAGTAAGGTTAAGTGTTGCTTCACATCCTGTAGTGTAGATTTATGCAGCCAATCGAGGCATAATTTTCCTACACTATATGTTGTTACTACCCCCGGATGTTGTCTTTGGACATATCTTGGGTCTGGCCTATGAAGAGCAAAGCCCTGAGTTTTGTTCAAGAACCTTTCCTGACAGTTGTTTGTGTCTGTGGGCCAGATCAACCATTTTTTCCAATTTGAATTGGTTCTGTTGAGTTGTAGTATATTGTCAACTGTCACCACTGCCTTTGTTTTATTATCACTGGCAGGTGTTGGCACAGAAGGTGTTTTCATCTCTTTGATCTTGGCTAATCCAAGACAAGATGTCTGTTGGACGGTGTCATTCAAAAACAGTATTTGTTCAGGGATTATACAGGCTCTAAATAAAGCTTCCATACCCTGTACTTGCCAATCTTTACTACCCCAGACAGTTTTTGTCTCAATTGTGTCTTTCCATAAGTCGAAACCCTGTGTAGACAGTTGGGCAATAAATGCTTCAGAGTAAATCTGTTTTGTATTTGTTAACATAATTTTCAGTCCTGTCTTGTTTACATTTTTATAGTAAAACGTTTCTGGATCAGATGTATTATAACCTGAAAAATATGGAAATTTACTAGCAAAAGTTTTCGAACTACCTTGTGGTGGTGTAGGACAATGTTCCCATTGATTATACATAAATATATTTCTTGGATATGCAGTTTTGTGCAAATAATGATGACCATAGTGGTTATAACAATACAGTTCTTCGTAATCAGTTGTACCCTCTAAATATTCATTTTTAGAAAATGCAGCAGATTTTTCTAGATCAAACATTATATCTTGAACAGTCTCTAAGTCCCAATCATCTGAATAGGTACTGGACGTTATCAAATCGCTTAGTGAAATTTTAAACAAATGTGGAATGTTCAATTGTTCACTTGGGCCGAATATTTCATAATCTGTTTTGTCCCACACTATACCATCCTGTATAGGAACAGCTGTGATGTTCACTGATGACAAGTCTCTTGCTTCACGATGGGAAGATTTATGTGGTTTCAAAAGCACGTTTATGTCCTTTCCTTCAATGTTCACATGGATGTATCTGCCACCTATAAGCATGCTTACTGTTGTTACCAAAGCTAGCCAGAGCAGGAAAACAAAAAGTCCAGATGTAATCCAGAGTTCAATCCATGGAGAAACCAGATAAGTCTTTTTCAGAAAGTGAACAAAGTCTTGTACTTGCTGCTTGAATTTTGATGATGCTGGCGTCGTTTCAGGTTCGCTTGGATCCTCTGAGAACGTATCAAAGTCAATGAAATAGCCAGAAGCAGTTCTGTCAATTGTTGGAATTGCATCAGGATTCGTTGAAATCACAGGAACCAGTTCTTCACGAGTCACGTTGGTGTAGACAGGTGTATTTGGACGAACTGTTATTTGGTTTTCAAGAGGGATGAGTTCCATAGCTTGGTTGCATAGTCCTTCATTCGTTACAGCTGAATTCTCGATCGTGATCAGTCTTTCAGTCTGAACCTCTTGAATAGTAGCGAGAGGAGTGCGTCTGCTACTAGGTCGGAGTCCACGAGGCCTACTGCTTAGTATTGGCCACATACTGTGGTTTGATCAGGTCGATTGACACAAATCTTTTCTCCTTTCTTCCAGCAAGGGGCGGCAGAAGTACTGTCCTTGTTCCTTGAACAGCTAGAACAGGTACCGGTTGTCTGTAAGAAGGTCCAAATTCCTTCTTGTCCGCGATTTTTTCTCTGACCAGATCCCCAACTTTTGGAATCCAGACAGGCCTTGCTGGGACCGCCGATTTTTCCCCAGTGGTGGTTGGCTGTAAGGATACGTTGCTTTGTTTCGTTCTTAACTTGTTAAGTTCCTGTAAAACAGCCAAACGATCTTTGATATCAAATTCTTTTTTGTCCACCACTGTGCCTACGTGTTCTAAGTCTGGAACCCACATTCTTGTCCCAAATAGGACCTCATATGGAGTGACTCCCCTAGAGAACTTCTTGGCAGATTGTTAAGAGCGCGCTGAACGCTAATGAGGTGTTTGACCCACCCATCACCCGAGCCTAATACCCTAGCTGTTATAGACTGCTTTATGTCCCGGTTTTTCCTTTCCACAACAGAATTTCCCTCAGGATGGAATGGAGAGGAGTACCGCAATGCAACGCCCAGACTGGCCATGGCCTCCTTGTAAGCCCTAGAGCTAAACGCAGGACCCTGGTCAGAATGAAACGTGCCTATTGCGTATGTGCCGATAAAGACTCGCAAATCTTTTATAACAGTTCGAGCGTCAGCTGAGCGCTGAGGCCATAACCATAGGAACCTAGATTTAGTATTTGCGGGAATGCCTATGTCCAGTAGGACGCTGGCGATTAGATAGCCTAATGCTGTCTAACAGTGGTGTCTGCACTGGGCTGCCGCATTCGCTGCATGGTGTCTGATGGCTCTCTCGCTGTAATTTGCAGTCTAAGCAATTGTTGATGAATATGTGAATGTGTGTATTCATTCCAGGCCACCAGTACATCTCTTTTAACTTCAAAATTGTTTTTGAGATCCCTTGATGTGACAGACCCTCCCCCAAATGTGTTTCATAAATCAAGGCTGTTCTTCGTTCCATGTTTGGAATTACCCTATCCCCCACTCCAGGGATTCGAGCAAAAGGAACGTTATTCGCATCAATTACATAAGAGTACTTGAGTGGAAACTTTTTTGGTAATGCTGCACTGCTGCCTTTGCTTGAAGCATTGACAGCTAACATTATCTCACCGTCTATTTTTGTTTTTGAACGAGTGATCGCAGCTACGGAAGCCGTCTGAACAGCCCCCTTCGCGGCTTCGTCAGCCAATGAATTCCCTGCAACGTGAACGCCATCACGCTGATGACTCAGTGTGTGAATCACGTGAGCCTTTGGTAGTTCGTTTTTCAACAGAACTACTTGTTCCCAAAGCAGTTTGTGCTTAATTGTGCCACCTTTTGCATCCTTAAAACCATTTTCAAGCCAGGTTCGTATATAGTCATTATACGACTGAACACAGTAAAAGGAATCGCACACTATCAGTGTGAGGAATTCTCGATCCGTACTTTCAAGTGCCAGTTTGAATGCCTGTAGTTCAGCTCGCTGAGCTGTACAATCACCTAGTGACTGAGTTTTTGTGACCATAGGTCTGAAGATGCCATTTCGTATGCGACCTTTAACGATAGCACACGCTGCACTGTAAGCTTGCTTACTCCCTGTTGCGGGCTGTGCGGATCCGTCAGTGTAAATTACGAATTCATACTGATCGAGGGGCAGAATCTCAGTGGGCAGAGGACATTCTTGTTCATATTGGAGAAATGCCTGTGTTTTTAAATCTGGATCAAATACATATTCAACATCAGTTGCAGCAAGAGAATTAACCCATTGTATCCATCTCGGATGTAAAGCTTTAGCATTGGGAATGCTCGCTTTTGTGACTGCTTCTAAAGCTGGTACTGGGGTAACGACAATTATGCGTTTCCCTTGGGCTAAGGCTCTTTCTTTTGCTACAGCTGTTTGAACTGCTGTCAGAATTTTTTCAGTTGAACTGAAGCGCATTTCTGCTTGTGTGTACAAATGTGATTTGTACGCGATTGGTACTTTCTCACCCTCATTAAAGGTTAAGTAAGTGAATCCACATTGACCCGAAATTATTCGAATCACCAAATTTCTTTGACTTACGCGTGTTTGTAAGTGATTTGTTGCTAACATGTTAGCCTGGAGTGAACGCAAAATTTCTGTGTGTTCCTGTGTCCAGTTTTTGATTGAAAAATCAGGTTTGATTAGTGCGTAGAGAGGTTTAACCCTTTCTGCGTAGTTTAGAATGTATGTTCTACCAAAATTGAGGAAACCCAGGATTGATTGTAAGTTTTTTAGCGTCTTAGGAGGTTGGATCAGCGCACACTTCTCTAGAAAGTTAGCTGCCAAGCTCTTGCCTTCACTTGAAAGCTCATATCCCAAAAATAGGACATTGAGATGGGCAATTCGGGACTTTTTAAAGTTGAACTTATAGCCCTCAGAGGCGAATCCCAATATAATGGTGCTCACCCTGTTCAAGTGTTTTTCTAAGTCATCGTCTGTCAGATAAATATCATCGACATAGGACAATGCCTCGTTGTCATAAATTTGTAGCAACTCCGTTACTCTCGCTGAGAATAAACCTGGGCTGTTCTTGAACCCTTGTGGGAGTCGACAAAAGTGACGCTGGGTCCCCATTATGGAGAATGCCGTTAAGTACCTACTTTCAGGTGCTATATTTTGACAAAAGAATCCATTTGAGATGTCTAATGTGGTTTTGTATTTTTTGCGCACAATGTTATTCATTAATGCTGTGCTATGTGCATTTTGCACTGCAAAAGTTTTAGAACAAGTGTTTAAATGTCTGTAGTCCAAAACTAGACGATATGTATTGTCTGGTTTGGAGACAGGAAACAAAGGATTGTTCATAGATGAGGTGCTAGTTTCAATCACCCCTTGGTATTCAAGTTGATTTAAAATCTCCCTGACCTGTTTTTTAGCTTCTTGCTTAATTGGATACTGCCTCTGTGCAGTAGGTTCATGTTTCAGATGTATTTTATGGTGAGGGGAGTCCTCATCCCATCCTACATGATTTTTATATAATGCTGGAGCCTGGGCTACTGCCCATTTTCTGGCATATGTATATTTTAAGTGAATTGGAATGTGATTGGAGAAGGCAGGCATAATCATGTCCTCGCCGTGTGGGCACTCCCTGACAAATTGTGGTGGCCAGTCTTTTTCTGCTAGAAGTATGTCATAACCCTTTGATAGTTTTTCCCAAAAAAGTGCTTTAACCTGTCTAGGTTTGTCTCCCTCCATCCGGAGTGTTATTTCATATAACCTTTGTGGAGTACTAACCCTGGTGTCTACAGTTTCTACCGTAATGTACTCATTCAAGTCCACTATCTCCAGAAGTTCCATCAGGTTCTGGCGAGCTATTGTGACTTCTGCTGCACTGTCCAGCATTGTCTGAGCCCATTCCCCGTTTTTGAGTTGTGATCTCATTATTCTCGGCATGTCTTATCTTCAGACCTGCTACTTTCTTTTTGGAGAATTGAGGTTTAGCTTTAATTTTTGTTGCGTGCTTGTCGTCTTTCGATTTCACGCGTTCTTCTCTATGTTCTGTACGTCCTCTTCTTTCCGAAGTCTGTGATGAGACCTGAAAGGGACGAGAGGAACGTGTATCATTATCTTGATACCTATCAGGTTTTCTCAAATTATCCCTATTCCTGAGGTTATACCTCCTTTCAGAGGGCTCCTTTTGAGGAGACCTACCTCGGGATTGAGATCTTTTCTCGTTTGAATTTTGTTTGTTAGATTCCCACTTCTTTTTAGAAGATGTAGGAGTTTGTTTAATTGAGTCCTTCTCAGAACTTTCAGATAGTTTTGGTTTAACTGGTCTCCCACCCAAACTATCTCTGCCTAATTCTGCATATGACTGCTCTATAATTCTGGGTAGCTCTGTTTGATGTTCTGTAACATCGAATTCCCTTAGTTTTTGTCGGATCGCCACTGCTGCTGCCTCCCCTTTAATATTAGATAATATTATTGTTGAGACCTGTTCAAAATTTTTCAGTAATTTCATACCTAAATTTAAAGCAGGCTCTGCTCCATATTCGTTTTGAATCTGTTTTAGGACATCTGGTATTACCGCAATTGACGGAATGCCGTGTGTTTTAGTGTAGATGGCAGCAAAGACTGAGCCCCAAGTGGTGCAGTCTTCCAGTTGTGGTGTGATCCCCATTGGTAAACTAATGGTTAGGATTCTGTGTTTCTCATATGGGCTAGTATTTGGAAATACTGCTTCGATTTGAGTAATTTTTTGAGCTATCCAAAACGGAATTTGCTCCCGCTTAGTGGGCATTTTACCCATGACTGCGTATAGAGTCTGTGGTGTAATTTTTAGTGTACTCCCCTGTGGAGGAGCTTGATTTGGAAGTGTTAATGGTTGTTGGACTGTGAAAGTCCTCATGACATATTGAACCAATTGTCTGTAGATTTTTATTAACTCTGTGAGTTGATTAAGTAGTTCCTCGTCTGACATTATTTCGATGTCTGGATGAGGTGTGTAGCCGGCTAGAATCGGCCATGTTGCTCCTGGTCTGCCTAGCGGACCGAGCCTGGTTATATTTCTGTGATGTTTTAGGGCGCCTTTAAACCAGAGCTGGTGCTCCTGGTATGTTAATGGAATTTCAATATCCTCGAAAGGAATGTATTCCTCCGGTTGTTCATCTTCTTTGTAGAAGTTAAACAAGTGAGTTACTGGATTAGATTCAGGAAATATTACCCATGAATAGAATACCTCTGTCTGAAAGGATTCGTGTGCCTCTATCACGAAAACTGCTCTACCTCCTCTTGGAGATAGGCCATGTTTTATAAGTTTTAGAGTAATGGCTCTTCTTAAGTTAGGAGGAATGTCCTTGACACCCTCTTCGGCTTCATTTAAACCTGTGTTGTTAAATAACGCTGCTTGGGCTGGTTCAGCCGCAGCTACACCGTTTTCGGCGTCTACATTCATTTTGTAGAACTAGTTTCAAGGAAACAAAGATAAGATGCACAATATTGTGGAACAGTCTATCCTTCAACGTTGAGCAAACCAAACAGCTAATATATAGGGGCCTTCCCTATGTAGCCGTGGCGGATATTAACCCTGCCCACTCCAGACGTCTTTTGGAGTATATGGGGTAGGGGTCTCTGAGAGAAAAATAAAAGTGCACAGCTGAGTTACTCAGTATCTAACGTTGAATTACTGCCTTACCAAACGTTGGGCGCCATGTAGTGTAGCTCCTATTTCCCTTATAGGCTCTGCGCATTGGAATAATATATCCTATAGGTTTGACATAGGACTAAGGTCGGTATGTCCCTATCGAGTATATTAAACTTAATTACTTGTGCCAGCTAGCTCAGAGGCCACTAGAAACTTCTTGACGACAAGAAGGGATTAGTTTCTGGCTGCCGCAAAACATGACCACTGTGTTTCCCTTACAGAATCAGGATGTGTCCCAGAGTCGTAGAAACAATAGATAACCATTTCACTCAGCTCAGTCGTGCATGTTTCAGTTATTCTCAGAGTTACACAGAAATAACAGACGGGCGTTTCAATAAAGGATTTATTGAACAGTCTTGTTTCTGTTGTAAGTTATATGTGCTGTTATGATCACAAGACAGTATGCGAGATAAATAATGTACAAGGTGAGCAGTAAAAATAAATAATACTGTGTCAGCATTATCTTTTTAGCATGTATGCATTTACATAAAATGACACAACCTAAAAATGCGAGTACTCATACGATGCGTTTCTACCCTAGTTCTATCCCAGTGTACCTAACCTATCCTAGGTATAGGGAGAAGTAGAAGTAGGTGCTGTATTCCTGACTAGAGTATACCAAGAGTAAGTTACGCCTAGTATGCCAAGAGTCTAGTATGCCAAGAGTCCCTCTAGGTTCTAGTCTGCTCCATACCTGAAGAATGAGAGAGGTAGGAATCTCTATCCGGACTCGAACTCCAACACCCCGCAAGGGAAGTTAGATCACTGGAAGCTGGACTCTCTGCGTGCAGGAATGACAGTGTCTTCTCAGTGCGTCTGGCCGGGAATCGGGCTCCTCTGAAGTCGAGGTCTCCTCTGATTTACAGGGGTTTGGGAAGGTATATTTATACCTGAAAATGGTAGCATTGACGTGAGTTGGGCAGCGAAAGACGTCATGAATGAATCCCTTAGGGAATAAGAGGTTCATGCATAATGTATGAGTCTTTGAAGAAATCAATAGTCCTAGGCAAGGGAAACTCCCGCAGCCTGAGGGTCTGTTTTTTCATGGACTCGTTGAGACGTTAGGGTGGACGGATGTCGGAAGCCATGCCTGTATTTGGTGTGCATGGTTTATGCCTAAATAAGGCCTGGGATTCTACGCCTATATAAGGGCAGGTTGGGTTATGCCTATATAAGGACATGAGTCTAGAAAGCCCGTTTATGGACACCCTATGAAGTATACAACAATCTCTCTTCCGTCATAGCCTCTGAGGAAGAAGTTGATGAACTTTGAAACACGTCAGGCAGTTTTTGACGGAATGGCTGTTAAAGGTATCGGCAGACTGGACTCTGTTCATACCTAATAAAGGTCTGGTACCTTACTGCTGGTGTTCGAGTGCTGCTTACGGCAAACGAGGAGCTTTAATATATGCGCATTTTTTTGGCTCCAAGTTATGAAAAACCAAATACAGAAATGATGCGTGAGTGGGCAGAGTGCAATTTAGACTCGTCAAAGCGGTTGGTAATGATTCTCATCAAATATGCCGACATCGATCGGGCGGCCCTATTGGAGGAGATTAACAAACTCAATGAGGAAATTGACAGCATGGGCACGGGCGAGGAGAGGGACAAACTCCGCAAAGAGATGTTGACCCGACTTAAAAAAGAGGAAGATATCATAAAAGAAAGGAAAAAATATAAGTTTCATCGTGACAAGATGGATTACGATCGGGGGCAGATATTTACGTTTGCCAAGAAATTTGAGGCAATGCGCAAATCTAACGTATGCACTAAGCCGGGCCTATCAAAGGGAGTGGTAACAGGTTCCAATACATCGTTATCTGAACTTAGCTCTACTGTGGACAGTGGATCTTAACAAGAAACAAGTGGCCAAAATAGAGATGCACAGGCGAAAACAAACACTTTAGACGAAGAGTTAACTTTTTTATATTACGATCGAAGACAAACACTCCGCCCAAGATTACCGAGGCACAACGCAGAACAATCACCAACTTTAGGAGGCGACAAAGGCGGAAGGCAAACCGAAAGCAACGTAAAATCAAGGAAACAAAGAGGGGGACGTTGGCAGAACAGATAACATCTGCAGACACGCAGAGGACAGACAATACCATTATGAATTTAACCAATGTCGATTTAAGCACTGAGGAGAAACAAATTCTTAGTCTGGGACCATCCTTTTGCCCTAAAACTAATTTCAATTACGTCAATACTAGACTTGATATATACAAAAATGTAAGGAAACTTAAGTTAAAGAAATTTCACATGTCATCAAACAAAACTGGATCTATCACAACAACACCAGAGATCAATACTGTACAGGTTGAGACTGCGGGAAACCTAACGTAATCAGATTTGCCGTTATTGGACACCCTACATGAACTTTGGATTCAACCACAGGATATATCGGAAAGGACAACTAGCCCAATGGAGAGCAATGCGCTTGAATTACCGATGTCTTCAGGCGCGAGGAACAAATATGTAACGTCGTTTAAACCTAAATCTACCTTTAATCCAGTGACTGTACGGGAATCTATTGATGTATTTCAAGAATTAGTGACAGAACAAATCAAAGAATTAAATTTTAAAGTACAAAGCACGAAGAACAAATACCAATGGCAAGATCGAAAATACCATGAACTAATGAGAAAATTAAAAGATAACAATACTATCGTGATACGAAATTCAGACAAGGGTGGCAACATCGTGATTTGGAATAAAACGGATTATACAAAGGAAGCGTATGCTCAACTAAATGATAGATCTTGCTACAGGAGAATCAGCAGTTTGAATCTTAAGTCTGTTTATACCGAGTTTTATCACAAACTTCATGTATGGAAAAGAATGGGTTTAATTACAACACAGGAATTCAAATTTTTAAAAACGACAATCCTGTTATACCCACTATGTACTTTATTCCAAAGGCACACAAAGATCCACTCAAGCCTCCGGGCAGACCAATTATCTCAGCCCGCAACAGCTTGCTTGAACATACCTCACAGTATGTAGATCATTTTCTCCAAATCCACGTGAAGTCATTGCCATCATTTGTACGAGATACGAGTGATTTTCTGAGAAAACTAGAAACAATCGAATGGCAAGGCAATTATCTCATGTTGGCATTAGACGTGACATCGTTATATACGAGCATTAGACACGATGATGGGGTGAATGCCATGGAACATTTTTTGAACAAAGACTATGAACACTCTAGTGAACATAAGAGAATGCTTTTAGACATGGTATTATTCTGCTTACACAATAATGTGTTTATGTTTAATAATATACTGTACCAGCAAACAAGGGGCGTAGCGATGGGGGCCAGCTTCTCCCCCAGCTATGCCTGTCTGCATATGGGGTGGTGGGAGGAGCTGGTCTTAAATACCACCTACTCACATTATGTCAAAGACAACATAAAAGCATGGTTACGCTATATAGATGATTTATTCGTGGTGTGGGAAGGCTCAGATGAGTCAGCTAGGCAGTTTGTGATTGACATTAACAACAATGAGATTAATCTACATTTCACAGCTACCATCAGTAATAGCACAGTAACATTCTTAGATACACAAGTGTACATTGCAGAGAACAACATTGAGACAAAACTGTTCAGAAAACCAACTTCAGGGAACTCTACACTACATGCCAGTAGCGCCCATCCCCGGCATCTCGTCAACAGTATTCCTTATGGCGAGATGCTGCGGATGAGGCGGATACATAGCAGAAAAGAGGATCTCTTGGCAGCACAAGCAGAATGCAGAAGTAGGTTTTTGGACAGGGGCTACTCAAGAAAAATCATTGATGCAGCCATTACCAAGTCCATGGCTCGGTCTAGAGATGAGCTTTTATAAGATAGATCAGATATTACATCAGACTGTACAGGAATGGACAATGGTAGTAATAAGCGTAACACTAATGACTTTAGACTAATTATGCAATACAGCAACCAATACAAACAACTAGAAACCATTATTAAGCGAAATTGGCCATTGGTTCTGAGTGACCCTGTCATTGGATCAGATCTACCCCAAAGAGTACCCTTTACATACAGCCGGGGTCCTTCAATGAAAGATCAGTTAGTTGTAACAAGCCCAGAGATTATAGAGGGATCAAGTTGGCTTCAAAGACATAAAGGGTTCTACAAATGCAAAACATGCAAGGCATGTCAACATGGAGAAAATAGAACCACTTATCAAACACCTTTCAGCTCGAGAGATCACAAAATAACAAAACTTTTAACCTGCAAAACTGATCATGCAGTATATGTCCTTTCCTGTCCTTGTAACTTGTTATATGTTGGAAGTACGAAACTACAAGTTCATAAGCGTGTGCTGCAACATTTAAGGGCAATATGCAATCAAGATAATACCTACCCGGTAGCCCGACATTTCAGAGAGAGTCACCTATCTAACAACAAGGGTCTGAAATATTTTGTTATTGACGCGGTACCGCCTAGTAGAAGGGGAGGGGATAGAGAAAGTACCTTAAGAAAATTGGAAACTAGGTACATTATAGAGTTGGATACAAAACAGCCAAATGGGCTCAATATGTCGGAAGACCTGTATACTTGTTTATGATTAACTAAGGGAGATAGATTTCAGTATGACCATATTGTTACAGTTACAACTATGGATGATTTCAATTAACCACAGAATTTTAAACCAATTATTTTAAACCAACTTTTTTAGCCAATGAATTTATCTTTAAGATCTATGCATTATGTATTCATAAATCAGTAAAAGTGACGTGTCATATATGTATATTGAAATGGAATGAACCTCATGTACTGTCAATCAAACACGAATCATTTACTATAACAATTACAACATGGAGTAATTCAGGGTCATGTATCTACAGGCAGTATCATCAAGATCACAGAGCAGTGAATAAATTGAACAACACAATGGTCTCACATAAGAATATCTACAATCATCCCTAATTCTTATCACATACGATAGACCGATAGTATTAGACATATCATCAGTATGTATATATTTCGGTATTTATAACATCGTAGTCCTTACATAGTATAACAGGAAATAGCCATATAAGATATGACGTAATGAATAATCATTATTTGAAATTTAACCATGGGCTACATACATTAAAGACGTCTTACATCTATACAGAGATATACGAATATTCTAGGTATCTACTGCTCTGGCAGCAGTCCAAGGTGTGTCAACGTTAAAAATATTGCACACTGACTGAGCGTATGTTATTCATTTGCATTTTATGCACAGCATTTAGCATTTTTAGTATTTTCAGCACCACACAACTAGCACCGTCTTTTAATGTTTTTTAACACTTTTTTACACTTTTTTTAAAAACACCTTTTAGAGTTAAAATAAACCCATGCACATCCGTTCATATAGCGATCAGCATAAGAATGAAAAGGATAGAAATGATGCACAAAAACAATAGTGAGTGGGACAACAGGTCCATATACTTAGAATCATGATGAAAGAATCGATTTTAAATGCGTCGCAACATGGATTTCAAAGGCACTAGCCATGATATATTTTAATACTTTAGTATCATTATAATCGCTAATGTCCTACTATATGTATTTATACATTTATATATTTATTATTATTGTGTATTTTTTCTATGTCTTTTGCTGATTTGCACACGTGATGGCATACACCGAGCACTTGTCACTTTAAAAATGAAAATGTTACTCACTTCCGTGTCATGTGATCAAGGCTCTTACGAGCCGAAACGCGTCAGACCGAGCAACAGCAATAAAATATTGCAGCACAACATCGTGGTCCGTCTCCGTTCATGGTGTGAATGCCGAGGAGTGACGGAGAGTTTGGATATATATATATATATATATATATATATATATATATATATATATTCACTGAAAAAACCATAGGTTTCAGGGACGTTATAGTTAGCTGGACATTTCACTCATGCAAAACCATAGAATTTCCACCGTTATAGTTAGTTCAGTTAACTATAACTTGCGCCCCCGCAATGCACTGCTCATGACATCACATATTACATCATTCATGGCATGGTCAGTGACATCACTGATGACATCACTGATGACATCTCAAATGACATCACTGATGACATCACTGATGACATCATCCACGTGATAATCTGATGCACCTCATCACACCCTAATATAACCTTTAATACACCCACTGTAAAATACAGACTACCATTTTCGAAACCATCCACACACCAATACCAGTTACTACATACTCACTCACTGATTCCTAGGTCTGCACACACATCCACTCATTCACCCATACAATCACTTATACATGCAGTCACTTATCAATACAACACTATTATATGCACTCATACTATTTAGACACTCACACACCGCCACTCATCCATGGAGTTACTCACACACCTAGTCAGTCATGCAAAGAATCAAACACACTCCCATTTACTCACCTAAACAGTTATACACACACCACCTCACTAATTCATTCAGACAGTAACGCATAGTTACTCTCTTATGTAATCACTGAAACAATTACAGACTCATCCATACATGCCACTCTCACAATCACCCAGTCTCACATATAGTTATTTATATACACCATCATTCACATATACTGCCTTTTACATATGTAGTTACTCACATATGTACCACTGAGACATCCATTCACTCACCAACACACCCATACACACACTCACCCACCCATACAGCTGTTTCCACATGCACTCTTGAAACCATACACCCAGTGAATCAACCACTCACACATCTATGCACAGAGTCACACACCTCCAACTCACCCACACACACACTCAGTCCCCCATACGAATACTCAAGCAAACAATCAAGAACCCATATAGACACTCATATAGCTACTGACCAACCCATGTAGCAGCTTACACAACAACAGACAGACTGATACAGACATTCACACAGTTTAGACACTAACCCATGCATTCAGTAAGACACGTTTAATCAGTCACTTATACAATCAGTTACATACCTCCTAAATCCTCCATCCAGACACTTATACACACACTCATTCTTCAATACACCTTGCCATATATATAAAACATATTTAAACTTTACAGAAACACACAGTCACTGGATGATGTCATCAGTGAAGTCATTTGAGATGTCATCAGTGATGTCGTCAGTGATGTCACTGACCATGCCATGAATGATGTAATATGTGACATCATGAGCAGTGCATTGCGGGGGCGCGAGTTATAGTTAACTGAACTAACTATAACAGTGGAATTTCTATGGTTTTGTACGAGTGAAATGTCCAGCTAACTATAACGTCTGTAAAACCTATGGTTTTTTCAGTGAATTTCAAAGGTTTTTTAAATGCTAATTTCTAACTATAACATCTGTAAAACCTACGGTTTTTCACAAAAATCTCCCAATAAACACAAGGGCTCTTTTTAGAGCCACCCAATATCCTAACATATAACCTAGGTTTATAATAAAAAAATCTTAAATATTTTTGCTGCGAGTCGCGCACCCAGCGCGACTGGGAGTCGCGCACCCATCGCGTTTACACCAGGGGGCGCGCTGGGAGCCGCGCACCCCTCGCGTTCACACCAGGGGGCCACGCTGGGAGCCGCGCACCCCTCGCGTTCACACCAGGAGCCCGCGCTGAGCACCGCGCTAGGGTCGCGACTCCAAATTTTACGGGAAAAAAACCCAGCTCCTACCATTAATTTATATTCGCCCCGGGGACCCCATCCCCCGGGGCATGTTTATCCTTTATTTTATTTTTTTTGAGGGGAGGGGGCGCCACTTGTAACCCCGGAGACCCCATCCCCCAGAGCCTGGCCACTTCGATGGGGACCCTGGGGGAAGCCCCAATGCCCCCATGGTCCCACCGGCTCCCCGCGTCCTGCAGGAGCCGGCAATGCTTTTCCACATGGGGAACTGCTGACATGCAGCTCCCCGTGTGGAAAAGCAATCTGCTTTGGATTTTGGAAGAGAGAGCAGGTTTCCCTGCTCTCTCTTCCTAAATCCAAACCAGAGTTTGCTACGGTAGGGCGGGAGATGTACTCCCGCCCTTCCATGGCAAACAGCAGTGTCCCAGTGGTGGGCACCCCAGGACACTGCAGGAGCTGGCCCTGGGGGGTGGCGGTCCCCAGGGCCATCGAAGGCTCCCGGAGGGGTGCTGTACGGCCCCCCTCCCAACTTTTGCAAAGCCCCGGGGATGGGAGGTGGTGGTCCCCGGGGCTCGGGCGTCCATAATGGACCCCCTGCATTTACACAGTTAGTGCCCCGGGGTGGTGGTGGTCCCTGAGGCATCTGGGGGGGCTCGAGCCCCCCCACACAGGTAATTTTTTTTTTAAAAAGAGAGCCCCGGGGAGGTGGCGGCCCCCGGGGCTGTGGGGGCCCCCACGTGCCCCGCTATACATTTTTTAAATACCCCCAGGACCTGGCCCACCCGGGGGCTTAAAATTAACGAAGCGAGGAAGCCCTCCCTTTGTTTTTTTTATTTTTCGTCCGGATTCACGCACCCAGCGCGTATTCGGCCATTTAAAAAAAAATAAAAAAAATTTTTTGGGCCAAGGGGACCCCCTGAGCAGGCCTAGGGGTTCAGGGTGTTTCTACCCTGCCCCCTTTTCTTCTTTCTCACCTTTGTTTCCCTGCTTTCTTGTGTCTCGGATCTACCAAGTCACAAGATGGCTGCCAACATTTCCTGGTTTGGAGTGTTGACAGCCAATTAGAATAAAGCTCGGGGTCGGGAGGGTCCGCGGATCCACCGCGCCACTAGATATCGAAACTTTTATTTTTTGATTTTCTCAGCAACTACTGAACGAATTTACACCATTTAAAAAAAAGGGCTCTTTCTGAACCAAGGGCTACCTTTTTGCCAAATTTGGTGTAATTCCGTTCAGCAGTTCGAGCTGTAGCCGTGTCTAAAGTTTCCTATGGGAAATTGATTTTCCGACCTCTTTTTTTTTAATTTCTCAGGAACTACTGAATGGATTTACACCATTTAACAAAAAGGGCTCTTTCTGAACCAAGGTCTACCTTTTTGCCAAATTTGGTGTAATTCTGTTCAGCAGTTCGAGCTGTAGCCATGTCTAAAGTTTCCTATAGAAAATAACATGGAGAAAACACGTTTTGGGACCCCCCTTTTTTCTCAGCCCCTGTTGGCGAATCACACCAAAACTTTCAAGACAGGAGCTGACAGGAGCGCCCCACTAGTTTTGAAAATTTCGCGAAGATTCATCATCCGGCGCCAAAGTTATTGGGAAAAGAAAAAACGCTTTTCCTATGGAAACTAGGTCCTAACTATAACTATGTACTGGCGACCGTCAGTAGATAATAAATATATATATATATATATATATATATATATATATATATATATATATATATATATATATATATGTATAATACCAACTGGCAGTTGCCAGTAGGTAGTTATAGTTAAGACCTAGTTTTCATAGGAAAGTATATTTTGATTTGCCTATAGCTTTAGCACCGGTTGACGAATCTTCACAAAATTTTCCCAAAAAAGTGTCAAAGTAAGTTCTGTTGTGCATGGGAAGTTTTGGGGTCATCTGTTAAGTGCAGGGGGCATGTAAAAAGGGGCTCAGAAAAGGGTTTTTTCCCATTTTAATTCTCATAGGATGCGTAGTTGAACCTACAGCCCGAACCGCTGGACAGAATTACACCAGATTTGGCAGTAAGGAGTTTGTTGTTACGCAGATTGATCGTTTTGTTATTTGGTGCAAATCCATTCAGTAGTTTTTGAGAAATTTAAGAAGAAAAAGTTAGTTATATCTCAGGCCGCGAAGACTTTGTGAAAAAAGACGAGCTTGCGCAGGGAAATGCACAGCTCTGATTGGCTGCCAACACTTCAGCCAGAAACTACTGGCAGCCATCTTGGGACTTGGCTTCTCTGAGTCCCCCTCCAAAAAGTGAAAATATAGAAAAGGGGGCAGGGTAGGTATACTGCGAGATCGCTACGAATTCGCAAAATTCAGGTAAACATTTTTTAAAAAATGATGCGTGGACTCCGTTTCTAATTGGCTCCCAGGTGGGCAAGGTCACGGGGGCACGGCCCCCCGCCTGGAGCTCATTGATGCCCCAGGGACCACCACCTCCCCAGGGCTTATTTTTTTGGGGGAAGGAGGGCCTCTCAGACCCCCCCAGCCCTGGGGAAGGCCACCTTCCTGGGACTTAATCTTAAAATAATGTGGTGTGACTGTATGGACTCCCCTCCTGCAGCCCCGCAGGCCACCACCTCCTCAGGGCTTTACTTTAAAAAAAATGCAGGGACCATGCGGCCCCCTCGCAGCCCCGGGGACCTCCACCTCACCTGAGCAAATTAGAAGTTTGGAGGGGGGCCCCCTCCTGGAGCCCTAGATGGCCCTAGTGGTCACTTAACCCCAAGGGCCCGCTCCAGCAATGTCCTGGGGTGCCCACCCCGGGACATTGCTATTTGCTATGGCTTGGCGGGAGCACCCAGGGCCGATGGGGTACAAAGGGCCGAAATCAGCCCAAAGAGGGGTCATATGGCCGCCCTCCCATAACAAATCAAATGTGGACCACAAGTCACCGGACACCCTGCCCCCTTTCTCCACTACTCCTGGCACAGTGCTGGTTGGGGGATTAAGTCCCCTTGGATGCAGGGGGTGCTGGCCATTTGAGGCGGTTACATCAAACAGGGGCAGCCCTATTACCCTAACCTGGGGCAAATAAAGCAAATAATAATAACAATGGTTCAAGCAAAAAGTTACACAAAAAACATATAAATAAAAGCACAATACAAGAAAATGATACCCATAAACAAAAACACTTAGGGGCCAATTCCGATCTCGGCCGGTAGGGCACCGAATCAGATTCGGCTGAACCGGATCTGATTCGGAGCCCTTATTCCCGACCGATTCGTACGTGCGTCCGGCCGAGCGAGTACGATGCGAGCGCGTGCGAATTCGCTGACCGACTCGTTCGCCGGTCCCAACCGCTCCGACCGACTCGCACGGATGCGCCTCGCACCGCGCAATGGAGACGTTCCCCGACCGGGCAAGTACGATGCGCGCCACGAGCAGTCCGACCGACTCGCGCCGTCCGGCTCCAAGAAGCAGTCGGAGCCGTACTTTGGGGGTCCGTGTCGGACCCCCCGGTACGCGTAGCCGTGCGAGTCGCACACAGGGGGGACCCATGGGTCCCCCTACCTGTGCATGTACGCCGCGAGTCGCTTCGAGGCGTACCCGCTGTAGGGGCGCCCTTGTTCGCCTCGCACCCATTGAGTCAATGCGAGCCCGCGTACGCGTTGTGCGACCGGCTCCCATTGACTTCAATGGGAGTCCGACCGACTTCGAGTCCGATAGCATACGTGCGCATCGTACTCGTTCGGTCGGGCTGCTAGGAGTCCGGTTCGGTCGGAAATCTCTCCGGGTCCGGCTCGGTCGGAGAGATTTCCGGCCCGAATCGGAATCGGCCCCTTAATATTACAAAAAGACTAATTTACTAAAGCAATATAAAAATTACAGTAAAACAATAAAGCAATAGGCAAACATGTGCTCATACAGTTACACAACTAACAATACAAAAAGAACGATTAATAGTGTAAACAAAAAAAGAATGGCAAAGGCAAAATATATAAAGACAACTGAAGCGAACAATCGCAAAAGCAAAAATGGTAATAGATGCTTCCTCTTCAATGTATGCCAAAGATGAGCGTCAACGGCGTTTCAACCAAAACAACTAGTATGGTCATCGTCAGGACAGAAAAGACACAGTTCAGAGTATCCAAAACATAATTTCTGAAAAAGGATATATGGGTATCATGATCATAAAATTGAGTAATGTACGCATTGCACAAAGCTAAAAAGAGGTCCGTGTCATGCAAGTTAAAACTCAGTAAGTGTAAAAAAAGGTGAAGGAAAAGAAGGGAAAATAATTTAAAATCCCATGAATAAAGGGGGAGAAGAAAATGTCCAATCCAGTGCATTAAGTGAACCACATTGAGGGAAATCAGAATAAATTCGAGTGACGGCCAAAATCCAGGCACCCATCGTTTATGAAATAAGGCCACTCAAGTATATAAATTACAAGTGGCCTCAAACTTACTCACTCGAGGTCAAAAATAAATCGAGACCTTCAAGATGATTGGGAAGGACCGTTGCACGGTCAACACAACAAGAGTGAATCAAGACTCCTAGTCATCAAAAGAAAATAGAAAATATAATTAAAGATAACATCCTAATCGAGGGTTCACCAAAAAGATAAAGAAGACTATTGGCACGAATAGAAGACTCACTGCCCAACAATGTGGTGGGGAAACCGGGAGTAAATCAGAAACGGACAGGTACAAATTAAATGGCCGGTCCAAAGTGAGTGCAGGAGAAATCCTCTGCAACACTTGAAAAAGGAGGTACAATATAATTTACCTCCAAAAACAAGTAAGCAAAAAACAAGAAAATAAAATAGATAAAAAGCTGTTACTTGCGTGCCAGGAACCCAACCGCTAGGATCACCAAAAGTGTAATGGAAGCGGAGGGCACGGCAGCATCTAAAAGAGCACTGCTTCCGCAATAGAACAAGTAGAAATACTTAGCGCGGCATGCTAAGGGGAGATAGAAAATGTGTATATAAGTAGCCAATACCAAATTAATTAAAAAAGGGAACAAAAGAAGAAAAGAAAAGGAAAGGAAAAAGGAAGGAAGGAGATGAGGGGGGAAGAAGGGTGGTAAGGAGGGTTGAAATAAGGGGGGGTTGGAGGAGGAAGGAGTGTCACATTCGCATGCCCACAAGCCAGGACACTATTTTACTTTCAGCGTGGAACTTCAGCACACATAGTGCTGGAGGTGCATGTCATCACTCTAAAATTTGGCATTGTGCTATGTGTATCATCAATCCACAATAAGGGACCACCCACATGAGATACAGATAAGTCAAAACATGTATATTGTATACCATGAGAATAATGACAGTACTGTGGCTCAAAATGATTATACAGCGATAACTTAACAAAGCTTAAAGTTTCAGTTTGAGCTGATGGCAATAACAAAACTAAGAATGCACATCAACGTTATGGTGTAATGCAGAGCGGAAGCAGAGAAACATTATGATGTATTAATCAGACAACAAATGAAAAAGAGCCTTTTGGAAAAAATAGAATCCAGAACGATTCATGTGCATGATTATAATAAACAATTACTTTAAATAAATAACTGAAACCAACATAACCAAGATATTCATCCTAATGTATTATATCCCTTATAAAAAATAAGAAAAATGTATCATAATATGCTAAAATGTCCAGGTTATACTCTTCGGATACATGTAAACAAAAGTATCACAAAGAAGAGTAACATCAGTGGAAAATATTTGAATTACATTATACAGTGTATTTAATCCCTTATTGAAGCTGTCATATCTCAAGATCCACTGACACTCAGCTTTGTTAAGCATCAGTTGTATGTCACCACCATGCAGTGGATTCTGTATAAGTTTAATCACCTGCCAGCTTATGTCGGCTGGAATGTGGTTGAACTCAAGGAAATTCGATACCAAAGGTGCATGTTCGTTGTGACACCTAATGCAGCTTTTGTGATGTGAGAGATGAGTTTTTATTTTTTGAGTGGTCTGACCAACATAAATAAGCTTGCAGGGACACCATAGTGCGTAAATTACATTTTGGGAATTACAATTAGTGTAGTCCCTTAGGGTATACACTATGGGGCAGATTTACAAGCCCCCTGCGCCACCAGTACGTCACTTTTTGTGACTACTGGTGGCGCAGGGGGCTGCTCCATATTTACAAGGAGAGGAAAAGCCACCCTGCGTGACTTTTCCTCTCCTTGTAAATACGGCCCATTCACACGCAGCACTTTGCGGTGTAGGGGCGTTCCATGGGTGTTGCTGTGGGTGTTCCCACGCAACACCCATGGAACAAGACACATCTCCAGAATTACGAGAAATCGTAACTCTGGAGATGCGTTTGAAGCTACGCCACCCTAGAGGTGGCGTAGCGAGGCGCACCGAGGAGAAATGTTTTCATTTCTCCTCGTTTTTCCTCTTTCAATGCGTGCTGCATTCTGCAGCACGCATTGAAAGAGGAAAATGGTTGTAGTGATTGCTTTTGTGCAGGAAGGTTCCCCTTCCTGCACAAAAACAATCTCACCACGACGCAGGCATCCTTGCACCATGGTGCAAGGGTGCCTGCGCCGGCGCATGGCTGCAGTTTGTGCGCCAGCGCAGGGGAAGCACAAGGATGCGACATATACTTGTAAATATGTCGCATCCCTGTGCTTTCCAAACTAACGCAGCATGGCGCAGCAAACTGACTTGCTGCGCCGTGCTGCGTTAGTTAATTGTAAATCTGCCCCTGAATCTCCATGTAAAAATTGTTTAGTGTTTGATGTGGATCCACACATTAAACAGTTACCACAACGATAATGTCCCTCAATCCTATTGAGACCCCACATGGAGACCAAGTCAGGAGAGGTGGAGTAAGGCAAGGCGGCACGCACAAGATGGTCACCTATATTACGACCCCTCTTGAAAGAGAAAAGAGGTGGTTCTTTAGAAACGCCTATAGATTGAATAAGAGGCCAATGTTTCTTGAGGATTTTAATAATCCCATTACTTTGTGTTTCAAATGTGGTAACACAAGGGATTCTGTGTATCTGTTTCATATTGGAGGGGACCAATAAAAATTTGCGGTTGTTATACCAGGCCCTTTTAAGAGATCGTTTCACTAGATGTTGAGGATAGCCACGATGTTCAAGTTTTTGGCTAAAATGTCAGCCTCCCGGAAGTAGTCAGCCCGAAATTTACAATTTCTGTGTATATGGAGAAATTGCCCAAAAGGCAAACCATCCTTCATACCTCTAGGATAGTTATTTGTGTATTGTAGCAAGGTATTATGAGCTGTCGGTTTAGTGTACAGTTTGTTGCTAATTTACCATCATGAGGCACAATTGTAAGGTCCAAGAAATCCATATGATCATTACTTGAATGAGATGTAAAATTCATATCAGGGGAGCGGGAATTAAGCCACTCAAGGAAGAGAGTTAGACTAGATTCATTAGTTGTGTAAATAATTGCTTGTTGTGTATTATTGCCTACGCATTTTACTTACATCTTTTTATCAACTTTTACCTATGTTTTTTAACATGATGTGTTTTTATATATTATGACTTTCCTCAGTCACTCTTTGTATTGTGTCTTTAATGATTATGACAATCGAAATAAAGACTAAATTGACTTGACTAGATTCATCTCCTATCCAAATGAAGAAGATGCCATTGATATAGCGCCTCCAATGGTGCACCTTGTCATGATAGGGATTAACAGTGCTATCATATATATTAGATTTTTCAAAATTGTCCACATACAGCACAGTCCCTGAGTCAGCACAGAACGCTCCTCAAAGCGTGCACGCTGCTGCAGATCAGGATGCTATGCCTCTATAAAGATGGGCTGAGAGCAATGCAATGTCCCTGAGTTATCACAGAACGCGCCTCAAAGCGTGCATACTCCTGCAGATCAGGATGCTATGTCATAGCAGGGGTCATTCAGGGGTGTGAGTCAGGCACCAGACGTCAGTAAGGCAATAGTTTTTTATGACATCATGCAGCAGCTCTCTGTCACTGTGTCTTTCAGGTGCACAGGATCAGTCCAGGAGAATATCAATGGCTAGATCTTAGTTGTTCCTCCTATAAGGCTTGCAGTGCATGTAAAATGTAGTATAGTGAACAACCTGGGCAAATGTGATAGAAAGGTTCTCTTTTGTCATTAGGCCGGGGGCATAGCACTTCCTGTTAGCAGGGTCCTGTCTAGCAATTTCAGCTTAGCAAAGATAAATCTGCCTCCAGGTTCCATCCAACTTCTCAGAATATTATACAGCACCATCTCTCTGATAACGACTGCTACCCAACATTTCCTGAAAGAGACAGTCTACTGCTGCAGCTAACTACTTTGTCTACATAATTCAAGCTCAGATTTGCTGATTCAGCAGCCAGCAAGTGGGTCTCCTGTATGAAAGCAATGTCTGCACGGTTAAGGTATTGCAGTGTTTTCTTTTACTTTTCACATAGTAATTAGGGAATATATATTTAGCGACCGCACATTTATTGGCGTAGTGGGGGATTGGTATGGAGCAGTCATGGAGATCAAGAAAATAGGGTTGAGATTCTGTCAGTTATCAGTTACAGTGAGGGATCAGCTTGTGTATCCGGTACGGTATACCAGGAAATAAGCATTACATAGAATTGTCTTTGAGGCCACAACCTTTAATGGTGTTTTGACCTATATGTCAATACCGGGTCATCAACAGGATGAAGAAATGTATCTGAGCACAAAGGGAATATTTAAATACATGAAGGATAGTCCACAAATCTCAATAGTGTGGAGGAAAGCTGATTTAAAAGGGAAGTCAATCATCTGGTGCAGAATTGTTTGCAAGACAGAAGGAAGGGACATACAATGAGTATAATATAATGTCCAGGGCAGATGATATTTGAATCTTACATTTGTGAGGGGAAATTACAAATCACTCACAGTCTATCATAAGTCCAGATCATGTAGTATCTCCATTAACTGGAATCATTTGTGTCACTGAAATCATCACACAACGTGATTCTGTGCTACATTTGCCAGTCTGTGCACTACAACACAGCTGGTTTTCACTCAATGTTGCATTTTTGATCTGTCTCTATGTTTATCCCTGTTATATAAGCTAGAGGATCAGCCCCATAAACCCTCTAATGGAACACACGTATAAAGTTATCAACAAAAACAATGTCCACTTATGTGAAAATGCAATAGATGGTTAGATTAATTTGAAGTGGTGTATATAACTATACTTAAATTTCCTGGAAAAACTGAGTGAATTGAAACCAGCTGTGTTGCTGTTTCCAGACTGACCAAATGAATGCAACATCACATTGTGTGATGGCATCACTGACACATATGCAAATATCGAGACGCCTGCAGAATACTAAATACAGTGTAACATTGTGTCATGGAACAAAGGCAAACAGCGCCTTGCATTACTCTTGTACTCAACGTATAATTTGAAATTTTATCATCTTCATACAGAACCACTGCCTGAGAGTACATCCGACAATACGTATAGGTTTTATTCCTTATGTCAACCATCCAAACTTATTCCCATTGTTTGCATCTGGTTTCATTTGGTGATACTATCCTATATATTAATCAATAGTAATCAATGTCTCACTAGTAAATCAAAGTCAAATAATGCAAGAGGGTTAATATAAGGCCTGCCTCCAAAGACAGCAAGCAGCCAAAACAAAGTAGTATTCATCAAAGGGGACCAACATAGAATCTGCCTCTGAAGAAATCTCATGGAAATAGCTAAGTAATAATCTGATAGATAGACTGACATAGAATCTGCTCAGTTAGAAAGCCAAACACATCTTAAGAATAATATCAATAAACAGACTAGAACTGAGTCTGCCTTCAAAGGAAACCCAGAAAGAACTGGATTTTCTCCAAAAGGCAGCAGTTTTTGTAATATTTCATAGTACATAGGCCACATTCATTCAGGCGTAAGCTGTGACATAATAGGGTTGAACTAGCAATGTATCATTCTAGTAATCAATGAAGATTCAAATTCATAAGATACATTCAATACAATACATATAACACCTACTTCTACTGCATGTTAATTAGTAAGATGTGCATAGCAAATGAAAGAAATTATATCATGTTTATGTAATACAGAAATACAGACAAAGGGCCTTGAAAGTTACAAAGAGAGGAGCATCTTGGACATGGCTTCCTCGGGATAAATATGCTCAATTAGACAGTTGTCACCCTGTCATGTGCGACCTCCATGAGGCACTGTTATTGGAGGTCAAAGCTCATAACAATCTTGATTATCATCCAAACTTAATGCAAACAGACTTCATTAAATTCATATGAAATTTGATTATATTTCTTAATAAAAAAAATAATTTTGCCATGTTTCTAAATCAACATTCTGTGAAAGATCTTAGAAATTCTTCAAATTTTGAAACCCTGATGCATTTTGGAGAAGCCATATCCTTCTTGATTCCGGGAAACATTTTTATGATATACTGCCAACCATTCTGCAAACAAGTGTGAAAGTATATGCTCTGAATATGTTTAGTTACTGATATGTTCAACTATATGGTTTCACCAACTTTAGCATGAGAGCACCAGTGACTTCATTCTGTCAATTAACAGTTGCATATTGGCGTGTTGTAAAATCTGCATTATCTCGTCAATATAAACAATAAATGTGACTTGTTCCTTCATCCCTGTTAAAGAGACAATACACCAGTGGAATACAAATTAATACAAGTTATTACTATTGAGACCAGGAAAAGCAGACAGAAAACACATACACATGGAAAGGCTCATATAAAATAAAAGTACACATTCTGCAGATATTAAAAGGTGTCAATAGAAGCTGTCTGCAGCCTAACCATGCTAACTCAAGCTTATCTGAATTATGCATTATTTTTCTAATTAACAAAAACACACAAAATCAAGTTTAATTTTGTGACTCCCAACTCAGGGCCTTATTACGATAGTGGACGGTGAAACCGCCGAAAGAGATATCATAATCCTGGCGGCTGTTTCTGCCTTGGCACCGCCGCCATTCGGGATACAATTCTGACCGCCGCCCTGTCGGGATCACTGATTGTGGCAGGGGTGGCAGTCTTCCCCCGACTGCTGTGGGTCTAACTGCTGGGCTTGTAATCCAGCGGTCCGACCGAAGGGCTGTCAGTGGTCAGAAAACCACTGACGGCCTGTCAGTGTGCACTCCGACTGCCATCATATTCAGGCTTCAGTCTTCATTAGTGAGATGTAACCAAATGACGGGAATGTGTTTAACTGACTTAAGACGTGGAGCGGCCATTTGTACTATTGATGCCTGTAAGCATAGCATGGAATGTATACTGAAGTTAACTTGTTGATGGAGTCGGGCTGGGATGCTTGCACAGTATGAATATATGTATTTAATATGTGGCTGTATCAACTTATGATTAAGTGTCTGGTTTGCACATATTCTATGAGTGATTTTTTTCCCTTCTTCAATTAACCACAGATTCTACTATACATCTCACCAAGAGATTCAATATGTCCATAGTTTCTATACTATACTGGAGCATATTCCAATTTACTCTATTGAAAAGGCGGTGCATAATCTACATACCACAGAGTGTGGTCATTTGCTTCATTTCTAATTTGTTAGCTAGAGACATCAATATTAACGCATAGTGAAGTGAGATCTCCCTCTAAAGCAGTCTGAGCTATGGCTAGCAGGTTATTTTCATTCACATAGTATTGAAGCTCTTCCTAAATCAGTTTACTTATAACGTCCCTTTCATAGCCAGTACGACTTTTATGTTATAAATTAAAGGTAACATTGGGTCACCATTTTAGTTATGAATATCGACAGCTTTAGCTGTCATTTAGACCTCATGTCTGCACAGCCCCTAAACAGCACACAACACACATCATACACTGTAAGGAATATTAAAGCAGCCTGCTTAAGTAATTGGTTTGTTTGGTCGAGAGTCATTGGCGTTCTGGGTTGTCGACTATGTTTTAAATTCAAGTTATTTCATGTATGTGCACATTTCTTTTAAAGTTGTTGTTGAGGTGATGCACTCCTAGTATTTATGTTTATTTACTGTTTGCATCCCGATGTAGTTTTTTGTATGAGTGTACATTTCTTTTGTAATACTTTTTGATCCTGATCACACTAGCGACCCACTAGCCCGTCCTGCTTATTCTGCATGGAGCAGAAAGCCCCTAATCAGCTCACTAATGTGACACTTGATGGCAACATATTCACCCCTAAAGAAATGTGCATTTTCTACTTTGCATTTAAAAAAAAAATTAATCTCCCTTGATGTCCTGTGACACTGTTTGATTCGTGAAACATTCAAATTGTTTGCCATCTGGCTTTAATCCTATGTTAAACATGTGAGTTTAATATCTTTTAATATATGCACCATTTTTACATACATGATGTAAGCCTGAGGGCTGACGCAAGCCTTGAGGGTGTTGAATAGCAACAAGTTAACCCTCTAGGTTACAGCCGTATGCTGATGCAGGGTCATCCCACAACCTAGAGCATAATTTACACCAGATCTTCCTGCTCAGCCAAAGGTTTCATTCTCATGGGGTGGAAACCGACTGAAGGAGCAGAATGAATGATCTGTAGGGGTGGAGACCTCACTCTAATGTTGAGTGGAGCAGGCGAGAAAGGTACTGGGTGTACACTGAGCCTGACACTAAAGCAACGTGAAAGACTGAGCCTTACATTGGATTCCTGAGGAAGGGAGTCTCTGGACATTTACTATTGCAAGCCAATGGTAGATATCCAGCTCTCATCTTGGCTCTGCAACGGCCCCACTTGCGCTGCTAAGCCATCTTCACAAACATCCTTCATCAAGCAACCCCTGACTTGGCACACACCATCTGCTAAATGCCATTATCGCTTTGAAGATTTTTTTTTCTCTGCTCCATGTTGTTTAATTTACCTCATGTACTGATTCTTGTCCAGTTCACAAAGCAGGATGCTAATCTAAGTACAATGCAATTACACATCCTGATTGTTGACTAGTACTTGAGTGCTGGGAGTAGCTTCTCCTTTCTGCCCTGGAGAATGTAGTTATTTTATTCATTGGGGAGGGAGAAGGTTGTTACTAGACATATGATGAAAAATAAAATAACCACAAAATGGATCCTCCAACTGTTAGTGCTTGCTTGAAAATTTGATGCATAAGCAGCAGGTTATGTAACCACTTTCTTAGAGATTAAAAACTGCCTCTATTATGATTTTCTGTTAATGTGGCTTATGGAGCAGATGAATCTGTAATCTGTCAATAATTCATTAATTTAGGGTCTAAATAGTTGTTAAAAAATTCCACCATTGGGATTAGGATCATTTCCGTATTAATACAAATAAATTATGCATCAGGATCAGTGTCTCATCCATAGAATATATTAGTAAAAGTACTAAGAATGATTTGGTTTTTTCCAAGAAACATCAAGAAATCATGGTCCCTAAAGTTTTGAGATGAAGAACACCATCATGATCAATCAATCAATCAATCAGGGAACTGTAAGCGCACTACTCACCCGTGAGGGTCTCAAGGTGCTGGGGATGAGGGGGTAGGCAGCTCCATTCAATCGAAGAGCCAGGTCTTGAGCGTCTTCCTGAAGATGTTCAGGGAGGGGGAGCATCTGATGTCGATGGGGAGCTCGTTCCAGGTGTTGGCCCCAATGTAGGAGAAGGCTCTTCCTCCTGTTCTGGTTCTGCGGATGCAGGGAATTTCAGCGAGGGCGAGGTTGGTGGATCGGAGGTTTCTTTTGGGTACGTGGAAGGAGATTCTCTCATTGAGGTATTGGGGTCCGGTGTTGTGGAGGCATTTGTAGGCCTGGGTGAGTATCTTGAAAGTGACTCTCTTCTCAACGGGGAGCCAGTGGAGGTTCCGTAGGTGTTGGGTGATGTCTTCGTGTTGAGGGATGCCAAGGACAAGTCTGGCTGTGGTGTTCTGTATGGTCTGGAGCTTGTGGAGTAGTGTCTTGTTGATCCCGGTGTACAGGGCGTTTCCGTAGTCCAGTCTGCTTGTTATGAGTGCGTGGGTGACGGTCTTCCTTGACTCGGAGGGGATCCATTTGATGGTCTTTCAGAGGATGTGGAGGGTGTTGAAACAGCTGGAGGCGACGGCATTGATCTGTCAGTTCATGGAGAAGGAGGAGTCGAGTACGATGCGTGGTCCATGGAGGTCAGGGGGCTGCAGAGGGCGGTCGGCCACCAAGTGTTGTCCCATGCAGTGGGGAGGGGGTCTGAGGACGTGGACTTCTGTCTTCTCTGAGTTGAGCTTCAGGCAGCTGTTGCTCATCCAGGATGCAACGTCCTGCATACCTTCCTTGAAGTTGAGTTTGGTGGTGGTGGGTTCCTTGGTGAGGGAGAGGATGAGCTGGGTGTCATCGGCATAGGATACTATGCTGAAACTGTGCTGTCTGACGATGGAGGCGAGGGGGACCATGTAGATGTTGAAGAGAGTGGGACTGAGCAATGATCCCTGGGGTACTCCGCAGTTGATTTCCGTGGGTTTGGAGAGGAAGTCAAGACTGATATATCTTTATATCTTAATTTCTGTTAAAAGAACTTATAAGTTAATTTTGCCTGGGACTGTATCTTCTTGCTCGTTATGAGTGTTCAAGGAAATGAGGGTGGTTCAAAAAAGGGAGACCGGGAGAATGAATGAAGTTGTTTGTTGTAAAGCCAGTTTGCTTGTGCTTGTGCAAGCTACAGATCATTCTTATTAACTGTAGGACAGTGCCCCTTTTTGCATGGTTACCACCTAACGTTTTGCCAGATACCTGATGCTAACTTGCCTGAGTGTGTGCTGGGACCCTGATTACCAGGCCCCAGCACCTGTGTTCTTTCCCAAAACTATACCATTGCTCCCACAATTGGCAGACCTCTGGGCCATATATAAGTCCCTTGTAAAAGGTACCAGTTGATCCAACGGCCTTGTGACCAGAGAGGGTCCCTTAGGGCTGCACCCTAAGGGGCCTCGCAGCAAACACATACAGCCTTCCATTGCAGGTTATGTGTTGTGATGTGACTAAACAAAAAGAGTCGACAATGCACACCTCCCTGGGTGTCATGCCTACCCAATACTGCCTGTGGCATAGGTAAGTCACCCCTCTGGCAGGCCTTACAACCCTAAGGCAAAGTGCACTATAACACAGGTGAGGGTATAGCTGCATGAGCTGTATGCCCCTACAGTGTCTGAGACAATTCTTGGACACTGTAAGTGCAGTGAAGCCATATTGAGTGGTGGTCAGCACAAACTCCACAGCTCCATGATGGCTTTACAGAAGACTGGGATGTTCACTATCAAACTTTTCAGCATATTAAACCTGCACTGATGCCAGTGTTAGATTTATTATACAATGCACTCATCTTAGAGATGTCCCCTGAAAAACGACCAACTTCTAGTGTATTGGCTGACTGGTCCATGCCAGCCAGCCACCACCAGACAGGTTTCTGACCTAATGGGGTGAGAGCCTTTGTGTTCTCAGAGGTCAGAAACAAAGTCTGCTCTGGGTGGAAGTGCTTCTCACTTCCCCCTAGCAGGAACAGCAACACTTGGCGGTGAGCCTCAAAGGCTCTCACCTTGTGTTATGCTGATTTGGGCAGCTCCAACTAGTGGAGATGCCCGCCCCCCTGTCCTAGCCCCACGTTTGGTGGCAGGACAAGTGGGAAAATTAGTAAGCAGAGTAGGAGTGTCCACCTTGGCCTGGCACACCCCTAGGGTTGCCAAGAGCTCAAGTGACCCCCTCTCTTGATAACTATCCATCTTGGTTTGGAGAATTATGCCCAGTAGGAATAGGGATGTGCCCCTCTCCCCAAAGGGAGGGGGCACCCAAAGGGTGCAGTAAAGCCCTTAAAGTTAGTATTTAAGTGCTTCTCTGAACCTTGTTACTCAGATTTGACAACCTACAAAGAAGAAGGACTGAAGAGCTGTGCAGCAGTGGAGAAGAAGACGATGACTGACTTGGCCCTAGCCCTACCGGTCTGTCTCCTCCTCCAGCGACGCTGCTTCAAGAAACTGGCATGGCTCACAGCCAGCAACCCGCAAGAACCCCGGGGACCTGTGCTGTCTTCAACAAAGACTCTTTTCTCCTGTGGATACCAGATTTGTCCAGCAAGTACCTAATTCCAGGACTTCGGATCCCGGTGGATCCACGACCCCTGCACCACTCTGCACCCGTCGCCAGCGGCCTGAGTCCAGGTGCCCCACCGACCCAGTGACGCCTCCCCAACAATACTGACCTGGGTTCCAGCATTGGACGACCTCTCCTGAACTTCCCCATGATGTCTGCAGCCTCAACCTGAAGAGTCCCCCCGACCGCCACCAGAACCAGTGAGAGAAACCCGACGCCCAAAGACACACCTGTACCCACAGGCCTAGGAGTGCCCAACCAACGGTGTCTGGCATCCCCCCACTATCAAACTTACCACTCCAGCCATGGGATTCCTTTAACCAGCCTTCTGGTCCAAGCCTGCAGCCGTTTTCTGCAACTGAGGATCTCCATTGATTTCCACAGGGCACCCAACGCCTCCTTTGCACTCTGAACCTGGGCGCCCCTGTGCCTCTGGTGGTGCAGTCTCAGTGCTATTTGGTGGCCCCTCCAATACTGACCTCAACCCCGAGGGCCTGTGTCCCTGAACTGTAGGTACTTACCTGCAACCGGTGCCTCTTCAAGGTGTCCACAACCTTTAGAGTATAGCATTGGGCCCAGTGAACTCTGCACCCGGCCGCCCCGGTCCTGCTAGTGGTGCAGTACCTACCTTGGTCCGACCCTTGCCCAGTGTTGACCTAAAACCCCAGAGACTGAATCTGAAACCGGTTATTCACCTGTAAGTTGCTCACCTGTCTTTCCACCCATAGGATTGTATTGGTCTCTCACTGTATCGTACTGTTTGTCCTGAATATATATTTTTCTACATTGAAAAGTATTACATACATTTACATGTAAAGTATTGATGTTATACAAACCTTTAACCAGTAATAACTTGAAAGTATTGCATAATTGAAAGGTCTACGTACCTGTAACTGAGTTCAACTTTGTTCCTAAAATAAAAATAACTTGCTAATATTTGTACAAGATATTGGCCTGGAGTTAGTCATTGAGTGTGTGTTCCTGCCTTGCATGAGTATGTACACCAAATGCATTCACACTACTCTCTGATAAGTCTAACTGCTCAGACCAGCTACCACTAAATTGAGAGTAAGGTATTATCTACTTTATTCTCTGCTAAACCTTTGGGGACTCACTAGACTGTGCACACTATACCTCTTTTTGTTACAGTATATGCAGAGCCAGCTTCCTACATTGGTGTGGTCTACGACTTTGCATTTGTTGGACTACTTAGCTAACACATGTTCGCACAACAAAAACACCTACATTGTCTTTAGATTCAGATTTTTTTAATTGACAATTTTTCTAAATTTGTAAAAGTCTTGTTAGGGCCTTGGTTAAGTCCCTTTAGCATTTTTAAAATAACTTACTGTAATTAGGAGTAAAAGTATTTTAGACTTGTTTAGACCTCTTTTAAAAAGATCCCCACTATTAGTGAAATAATGACTGACATGGGGTATAGGGTTGAGGAGCTCGACCTCACTCCCTACCTCCATCGAGAGGTGAGAGAGTTAAGGTCTCTATGTAAACTTAACAATATTACCATGGGGTCCCATCCTTCCAAGATCAAGCTCCAGGAGCTCTTGACAGGGTATGCAAGGGACCACCCTTCTGAGGGGGGAGATCCCAACTCAGGAGATGAAAGTAGGGAGGATGAGGACAACCCCCAACCTCCCTCACTAGATAGGGAGAACAGGGTCTCTGTGCCCCTGACTCCAAGGATAGTGCTCACAGCACCTAAATCCAACACATGTGGGTCAGGTTCTGCTGAGATCATTGAGGACAGCCTCAATGAAGAGGACATCCTTCTAGCAAGGTTGACCAAAAGATTAGACTTAGAGTCCAGACTCCTTGCTCTGGAAAGAGAGAGAGCAGAAATGGGCTTATCCCCCATCATTGGTGGCAGCAAACCAAAACAAAAAGTAGAGCAATCGTATGACCCTATTTTCAAAATATGGGTCCTTCTTTGTTCTATATTTCGTAGATTATAAATAGCTTTGACCTCGAAATTATTTTCCTCTTTTATCCTTCCATTAAGGATGCAGCAAGCCACCAAACATTGTCACCCCAAATCATATCCCTGCTGAGGTCATACCCAACCAACTTGTCTCAAAAATAATAAATAAGAGCCTTCAAGCTAACACTTGCCATCTGATGACCTTAGAATTGCATACAACATTTTCAACAAAAGTGTCTTATGTCATTGCTTCTCTGTGACTATGCTAACATTTTTAGGGACTTTAATTGGACACAATGCTTTCATAGAAAGGATTACTTTGCAAATTTTCCCAGCACTGCAAATCTTATCCCTAAAAATGACACTCATCAGAATGGGAATTGGGAATGTTTTAATCGTGAAAAGAGTGATGACACATCAGTAAGTTCAGAGATTCTGAGGAGTACCTGGGACCTTTCTTCAAAGCCTCGGGCCCATATTGGCTAAATTTGCCAGAAGTTTACTGTAAGCACTTGTCCCTGTTTCAGTGCTTCTGAGGCAAATTGTTGTAGAAGATGCCCAAGCTGTTAGTGCAGTCCCTTCTGTAATGCTAACATTGTGTGCACTGACGTATAGTGTGTATAATAGCAAATTGGTGTTCGCTCAATTGCAGTGCAAAAATGGCCCTTTGGAGAAAGACAAAAGTGTACCATGTGGTGAGTCATTTAATGCACCCAAGAAACTTGCCGTGTGGTTAAAGCGGGTCTCATAAAACCAATAGTTTTCTCAACACAGATGCCACCTATCCGTGGATGGACCCTTCCCACCCTCCAATAAAAAAGATGAAAGTGCAGCAGTGGACATGCTGTCCCTTGTCTAGGGCACTGGTACTCCGACACAAGGGTGTAGACTGCCCCTTCTCTTAGTAAACCTAAGGGTTCAGAGGGCACCTAAAGACAATTTCACATTTACAAATTGACATCATTTCCATTGTTCTGGTTCGACTTTAAAGAGGGCCCACAACGACAAAAATGATGTACATTTTAAAAATACTCTTTTAAATATAAACTGACAATGTTTATAATTTGAAGACATTTACAAATGAAACACAAACAATAGTTATGATATCATACAAAAGTATTCCTGAGACAAGCAAATATTTCTCGACTAACTCTTCTGTAGAAGGGGAAAATAAACTACCTCGTGGGAAAGGTTTTCTGAAGCAAGTTTGTTAATTAGTAACTACCTATTTAGCAACCATCACCTCAAGCGATCTAGGAGGAGGAACGAACATGGGCTGGTTCAAAACTGCAAAAACTACCAGAAGCTAATAAGTGCAACTGGCTAATAAAACTTGAAAGTGGCTGAGAAACAAATGACCCAACAATGAACCTTTCCACTACACCTTTGTTAAAATAAATGTGAAACATATTGCAAAAACTATTACGTTTCATTGCGGCTATCGACTCAAATATGTTGGAGATTAAGGTCCTATTTTGCAGATTTAAAAAAACCACACAATTCCAAGCCTGTTTTCAAATAAGGAAAATGCAAAATCAAAAGTGGCCGAAGACGAAATAGAGGAAATACTTTATTTAAGGCTAAAATAAATTCCAAGCTTCAATACTCACAGCACAATATTGGTTGGTCCCGACCGCCTAATTATGATGAGACTGCACATAGTGCGGCCACATTCTCCCAATTCTCTATGGAAACTTGTGTTATGGCCGTAAACCGGCCATAACACAAGCTTCCATAGAGAAATTGGAGATTGTGTTAATCCTTGCACCCTGTGGCAGGCAACTCAAGGTGCCAGTCACAAGGTGCAAGGATTAACAGGGGAGCATCATAGGTGCCCCCTCGGCCCCCAACCGGAGGCCGCAAGGGAAAGAGGGCCCTGCCAGGGGCCCCAAACATGCTTTCTGATAGGGTTTCAATGTCGGAAAGGCCAGCATGGAAACCCTGCCGGAAACCGTGCATCATAATCCGATGGCGTAAATCATCCTCCATATGGATTAAGGGCCGGTTCCGACTGCCCAACGGGCTCTTGGAGCCCATCGGAAGCCAGCCGGAATGACCGGCCGGTTTCAATTCCTACCAGCTGTATCATAATCAGCTGGTTGGAATTGAAACAGACGATGTCGGTCGTGTGAGTCAAATAAACGGTATACAGGTATAACTAGATCAACAGGATGAAATGAAATCAGTGAAACCAGCCACTAAAGGCAATCTGACAATGAACGTTGATTGGTGTGGATAAAAAAAAAATTTGAACAAGTGTTCAGTGATGCTCCCATTGATGAATCTCAAGATGAGTATTTGAAAGTGGATTTCACTAAAAATCCTGTACTTCATTCATTACGAAAAGTGCACAACTGGTTAGAGAAATCATCTGTGACACTATTGTTTTCTATTTTAATTTTTGTTCTTCTTGCTAAGCATGTAGATAGATTTTTTCAGAAGTTATTGTGTCAAATACCAACCTTTTTAAAGGATACAACACAGTAGTTGAACAAAATATGTAAAATACATGCCAAAGATAATATCATACATTTCACAAGGGATGTTTATAATTTTGTATAGGACTATTTTCAGTGAGAAGAGATTGGAGGCAGTAGAAAAATTACTACTTTGAAAGAGATCATATTAAGTTAAAAATAATGTTATGACCCTGAACGTATTCATCTAAGGTAAACATCATTTAAAATTTACGAATAGAAAGTTTTAAACATTTGGATGATTGTGCGGAGCGTTCTTGCCACATCAAATGCAAATATCTGCATGTACCAAAACAGAAAGGAGTTTAATTTGATAAATGAATCAGAAAATAAGCTTAATAAAAATACTTTGCATATTATCTGAAAGTAATGCATTAGACATCAAACTTACCTTGGAAAAGGGTGAACCAAATATCAACTTTTTGGATGTAACTGTAGGACTAACGTCAAACTGCATTTAACTGATTATGGTTTTGGTTGTTGCTTGAGACCAATAAATACAATTGGAGACTGGCTCAGGAGGTGTTGTCCCTGTGCTATCCCCGTAACCCACAACAACATTTATAAAGTTGCTGCTCATCCCCCTCCTTGTCACTCCACCTTTATGTTTCCCACTTGGCTTTGTACTTACTAGCTGTAAGCTTTTGGAGTGTGTTGTCTTCTTGCACCCAAACTAGTTGTTAAGTGGCTTCCAAGGCTACCTCTTTGATGGTAACAGAGACGAAGCGTCTTGCCTGGGCTATTTCGGTCTAACTTTCATCTGTCATTGACTTTGTGAAGGTTACAGGGTTATTGTGTCTCTCCTCCACTTTTGGGTATGGCTTGTAGGACTTGGGTTTAGGATTTATGGCATTCATTTATATGATTGTTGCAGCAAGTCTAACAAGGTGCCTGACATTGCTCCACGGGACTACTAGTCCCAGCATCCCCTCACTCCCGCAGCCCGCCACAGGTGCCGCGAGTGAGGGGGAGGCGCTGGTCATCGCGCTTTTAGCGCTGCCTCTCCCCCCGCGGCGCGGGAGATTGTTCTTCTGCTGCTGGGGACACCGCTTTCATCCTGCTGAGCCCTGGCGGGACAGGAGTCCCAGGGTTCCTCCACTTCAGCGCCGCAAGTCTAACAAGGTGCCTGACATTGCTCCATGGGACTACTAGTCCCAGCATCCCCTGCTCCCGCCACAGGTGACGCGAGTGAGGGGGAGGCGCTGGTCATCGCGCTTATAGCGCTGCCTCTCCCCCCGCGGCGCGGGAGACTGTTCTTCTGCTGCTGGGGACACCACTTTCATCCTGCTGAACCTTGGCGGGACAGGAGTCCCAGGGTTCCTCCACTTCAGCGCCGCAAGTAACAAGGTGCCTGACATTGCTCCATGGGACTACTAGTCCCAGCATCCCCTGCTCCCGCCACAGGTGCCGCGAGTGAGGGGGAGGCGCTGGTCATCGCGCTTATAGCGCTGCCTCTCCCCCGCAGCGCGGGCCGCGCGCGGGCCGCGCCCGGTCCAAGGGCGGGCCCGTCCTTGCCCGTCATCGCCTGGAAGAGGCAGGGCCCCCCCCCTTTCGCCTCTTATTCGATTAAAGAAGAGCTACTCATTACTGAACAAGGTACTTTGTCGACTTGCTATAACCCACCCTTACTTGGAGAAAAAACGTTTTTTTTAAGACGTTTAAAAACTTGTTACTTGGGGGAAGTCTGTGTTGTATCACTGCCTTTGACTTTTGTCCCGATAGACCTAGAAGTATTATTGTGTTTAACCAAACCATTGACGGCGTAACCATGGGAAAAAGGAAACCCATGGAAGGAACGGGGGACAAATGGAGCGTCTGGCGGGGCGGGTAAGGGGAAAAAGTCGAGGAAAACCATTAAGAACACTGCTAACAATTGTGTGATCTTAATCACAGAATATGAAGGGATACTAGTAGCTGAGTTGCCAGCGCCTACTGGTGTCACCAAATCCCCACTTGAGAAGAGTTGCAACCAACTGCGCTCAGCTACAATACCCTCAATGTTCCAGAAACCCCCCGCAATTATGCCTCATGTAGCAGTGAGGCTAATCAATTGGTGATAGGGCAACGGGAAGTCACTTCCCCCCAGCACACTAATCCAGTGATTCACAATGCTGCGAGTCATTCAGAGCCTTCTGTTATCATTTGTTCTAATCAATTTGCAGCATTGGCTGATGCGCCTGACTGCTTTGGGGAGCCAGCACCTCAATGCCTAACCCCAAGCCTTATCGAGAGTACCCCCGAGCTAGCAGGAACTGACGCCCCCACACCTGAAGACTCTATGCAGATCATCAGTGCGCTCACGTTGGAAATTGGCGCGATGAGGCTGATGATTGAAGAGTTAGTGGCCAGAGTCAAACTAATAACCCCAGAAAGCACATTACACCAACCAGCTGTCAGCTTGTCATCTAATCCCCATCTCCATCGGGCACTTACAAATACACACAAAGAAGGAGTTATCACACATAAAGGTCCCTTCCCCTCTCTCAAAGCATGTGCCGATCAGGCCCATAAGGCACCCACTCATAGACAGGCGGGTCCTTCCCAAGCCATCGCTCCTAACAGCCAGGTAAAACAACCTTTTTCGCAAATTAACACAAAGCACATCAGACCCAATAACACATCAGTAAATTCACGTTTGTGTCCCAAAGATTCCTGTCATTTAGACAAACCATCTATTTCTCCCCTTGCGCAAACACGAATAGTCTTCATGGTCAATGTCCCCAAGCTTGATTCGCATGGTGGCCACGAAAATGAACACTCTTTAAAAACAAGGCTATACATTGGATCCGCCATGTCAGGGGTTGCCGATCACTAATACGAGATGACATAGTCAGGGCATGGAGATGCACATCCCATAACCAATCCCTGGACTGCATCGAACTTACCCTGGCTAAGCCCGATCTGGCCGAAAATCTTTGGGCATTAGAATATTGGACTTGCCCTCCAGGCTCTTCAGCTATTCAGTTTAGATGTTTTCCAATAACTGTTGCTGCTAGGGTACAGGATAATACATCAGAGTTGCCTGTAGAAGGGGGGACCTCACTAGATGCAATCGATTGACTGAGAATTGCCCCACCTCACACTTTGAATCACAAGCCATTCTTTATAATAGCAACTTAAGAACCCCTCTAAGCATACAACGTCCGACTGTTCTTGATCAATCATTTATCAATCCAAGTCCTACTGATCACATTAGCTGTCACGCCAATAAGTTGAGGGATCAGATGGCAGTTATAAATATGCACACCCACATGGATATTTCTGGTGTTCCCCCTGTTTTATTGCCCCAGACCCAAGTAACTCTTTTACGTGAGCCAGCCCTCATTCCGGCCCCTTACTCCCACCTTAAGATCATTTCCTGGAATGTAGCCGGGCTTAGCAGTAAATTGCTATTGCCTGACTGGAACGAACTAATAGAAGGCCAAGACATCTGCCTCTTTCAGGAAACCTGGAGTTTAGTTCCTCTTTACAAGTCTGGTTATACTTGTTTTTTTATACCAGCTGTTACCACGGGGAGAGGGCGCCCCTCGGGAGGTCTTACTATTTGGGTCAATATCGCTCTGGGCTGCAGAATCACCGAACGTTGCTGTGCGAGCCCAGATATCATGAGACTCACTATCAACGGAAACAGAGGAGGTGTAACCCTTGAACTGTTTAATGTATATGTAAGGGGGACAAGAGGGGGAGCGTCTTCACTTATTGTTTCATCTTTGGAGCAAGAGCTATCTAGTTGCCCTCCAGACTCACATCTTGTGATCGCGGGGGATTTTAATTGCACGTTCGAGCCTCTTAGCACGGAGGACATGCTGGGGCTGGAGGAAGATGACGCAAGATGGGGTATTCCACCCCTAAGCATTGCCCCATTAAAAGATGGTCTCGGGTTGCAATTCAGATGAACGCTCTTACTTTGGAATTTGGGTTGAGGGCTGCAAATGGCAGAACACTGTCGGATGCTGTAGGGGCCTGTTTATATAATAGGGTCAGTTGCCCTTCGCGCATTAACTAAATCTTAATAGATGCAAGACTGTGGAGAAGCACGATTGACATGGAAATAGTCCCTACTATCGAGAGTGACCATAACCCACTTTGTCTGACTATGAAGGTCCCCTGGTTTTCCTCTTGCCCTGCCCTTGGTGCAAGCACCATCATGTTGACTAAGGAAGTGGCCCCTTCCAACTGCAGAAGATATCTCAAATGGCCTAAAGTTGCTGCTAATGAACTAAAAATGGCTGGAATCAATCGAGTCCTGGTAGAAAATATAGCCGATTTGCAGGAGGCATCTTGTAATCCTGATGCCCCAGAGAAGGCTCTGGGCATTTACGTGAGAACTGTAGAGCAGATGGGGTCTTTTTTTTAAATAGCTACTGGTTCTAACTCCCACAAAGCGCGCCCAAAAAATGGGCAGACATGGTTCTCCAATGTCTGTAGACAAAAAAGGAAAGCTTTAGCCCTTGCCATTAAAAGTAAAAATTGTCCTTGTGTTCAATTTGCTAGGAAGGAGTATAAAGTAGCGTTGCACTGTGCAAAACTACAGTGGGAAGAATCCCACTGGCAGGATCTGAAGGACGCTAGCTTAGCAAAGGATGCTAATTTATTCTGGAATCTTGTCATGGGGGCTAACAGAAAAGACCCTGATCTAATCCCCAATCATATTTCGAGCCAAGACTGGTTTGATCACTTCAGGAAACTCTAAACGGGGACAGATACAATCTGTCAAGAAGGGCCTTATGACCAGTCAATCACCCGCCTCACCCCAAACATTTGCGATCATTTTACGCTAAATGAAGTAGAAGCGGCAATTAAAAGAATAGTACTTTCAAAAGCTCCTGGACCAGATGGTCTTCCGGGGGATTTACTTCTTGCGGACCCTAGTAGTTGGGCTAGATACATCACGCTCCTAATTAATTCCATTTCTAACGGATGCCCCATACCTGAATCGTGGAAGGGTGCCGAGGTGGTGCCTATTTTCAAAAAGGGAGCTAGGGAGGACCCTGCCAACTACCGACCTATCAGTTTGATTGATACTATCCAAAAAGTAGTTGGCAGGGTGCTGCTACAGAGAATTCAACTTTGGGCCGAGGACGAGAAAGTCCTCTCCCAATATCAGGCGGGTTTCAGGGCCAGAACTGGGACAGTTGACCAGGCGTTCAGGCTGCTTCTCCTTTATTGGAAGGTAGTTGTGATAGGTAGAGGCAGTCTTTACCTTGCTTTTATCGACCTGAAGACTGCCTTCGACCTGGTCCCCCGAGATCGGTTGTGGGAAGTCCTGGGTGAGATGGGCATTTCTCCTTTTATTCTTAACTTGCTGGTTCGATTGCATGAGGGTAATTATGCACAAGTGAGATGGGGGTCACAAGAGCAAAAAACCGATAGGATTCCAGTGAACAGGGGAGTACAGCAGGGCTGTGTTATGACGCCCACCCTGTTCTCCTTATACGTGAACGGGGTGGTTAGTTTCCTTCAGGAAATTCCAGCTGATGCCCCGGCCCTGGCAGGAGATAAGGTACCCACCCTCCTGTTCGCAGACGATACGCTGTTGATCTCCAAGACCCCGGTAGGGTTTCAGAGACTCCTGGATAGGTTTCAGCTCTTCTGTACCTCCAGGGGGCTGATTATCAATACTACTAAGACTAAATTGATGACATTCAACCCCTATAAGCCTGTTAGGCATATTTTTACCCTGGGTGGAACGCGTTTGGAGAGAGTTAGCACGTTCGATTACCTGGGCATTCGACTCTCCGAAACAATGCATTGGAAACCCCACATCAACAAGATGCTCTTGAATCACAAACGCGTGGCAGGGGCAATAGGCAGAGACCATCGCTCCTCACAGAGCAGACCTGTGGCACCAGCGCTTACGATCTACGCCGCAAAGGCAGTCAGCTCGGCCCTCTACGGTGCCGAACTGTGGGGTTTCGACAATGTGGAAGAGATCTGTAGATCTGAACACAAGTTCCTGAGAGAGTTAGTGTCCCTTCCCCGAAATGTCCCACTCAAGCCCCTGATGAGTGATATGAGAAGACGCTCTTACAGAGACATTGCTAGATCAAGACCTCTGTTTTACTGGGGCTGCTTGCTGTGGACTGCCGAACTCACCAAATATGCCGCCACATTTAAAGAGGTAATCAATCTATACGGCAACCACAGGGTCAGCTGGATAAACAACGTTAAGAAACCAGTATTTGCCCTAGGCCTTAAAGACTCTTGGGAAGGCCAGAATCCACCCAGTAAAGATGATCTCAAAAAAGTATACTGGGCCTGGGTCGATACACAGGAACTCAGTAATCCCAGAGCAGGAAGGATGACAGAAGATTTTTATCAGTTTAAGCAGCACATACTTCTGGAATCATATTTAGATTTTATCCAGAGTCCAAGAGATAGGGCGCTCTACATACAGTTCAGGGTTGGCTCCCTCTTGGTTCGCGAGCTAACAGCAAAATGGAGTCCCCCTCATCAGACAATTGCGGGTTGCCCCTGTTGTGAGGCACCAAAAGAGAGTGTGGCCCACATAATGTTTGCATGCTCAGTATACACCCGGGCTAGATCAAGATGGCTAAAACCGATCTGTAGACAGCTGGATACCTCGGATCACTGTGTTGCTCTGCGGATTCTGAAGTCAGACCCAAGATCCCTTTTTGTCTGTGGTGTGGCAAAGTACCTTGGTTGTATTTGGCTTGTCAGGTCCAAATTCCTATGCAGGGAGGTCTGATATTATATTGCGATCCCTTTTTTATATTTTTCAAATGTCCTCAAATAGCCTAAAAAGATGTCATGTTTTTTTTTTACTTCATTTATTTAGTTTTATTCACTAATTACATTTTACTATTTATTGAATGTACGAATGAACTCTCCATCTTTATTTTGGGATTAGCGTGCTATTGTTAATAACTGCTAACAAAATGAACAATTGCTTATATATTATGCCCTGATGGAATGTACATACCTAGTTTTAATCAATGTTTTTATGATAACTTGTATCTTTTATTGCTGGATTATAAGAATGATGATGCTTTTATGATACTTGTTATCGAAATAAAGCTATTTGACTGACTGACTGATTGTTGCAGGTTTTTTTCTAAAATGCTTTTTTTCTCTGCACCTTTATTTTCTTATCACTTGATTCATTCTTCCTATACTTTTCCCTTTATTAGCATCCCAAATGTTCATTGTAGCATTTTATACATTTTGAAAAGTACTTGGCATAAAATGCACTAGGAATCAAATAAAAAGTTAACCATGGCTGAACCTTCACGTCTTTATTACAACTGTGACAGCTGGCATGCTTTGCCCTCACCTTACACCACCTGCTTTGAGCTAAGCTTTTAAGGATCATCCAAGTCTAAATGTAGAGTTCTAGGGGCATTGGAGGCCACCTACCCATCTCAAACTGTGACTCATTGTCAGTGAAATTGCTCTCCCACCCTCGCAGCTCCACCATTAAGTGAGGCCTGCCCCTGCACTCTCGAGTGTTGGTGATCGAGGCCCTCCTCCACCCGCAGGTTTCCCTGCGCCTCATCCCTGGTGGTCCAGTGGACCTCTGTCTCCTTCCTCTAACTCTGCTCTTTCACTCGTTTTTCTACCCTTTTTATCTTTCACCTTTCTGCACTTTTCTGCATCTCTGCTCTTTTGTGCCTTATTTCTGCTCATTTTCCCTTCCTCTCGCTCTGCCCTTTCACTAGTTTTCACTCGTTTTTCTACCCTCTTTTATCTTTCACCTTAATGCATCTCTGCTCTTTCGTGCCTTATTTCTGCCTATTTTCCCTTTCTTTATCCCTTATTTCCTCCCTTTACCTTTCCCCGCCGCTGCTGCCCCCGCGGCCCCTCCCCCCCAGCACACCGGGCCAATCCAGCTCCCCTCCCCGCTCCCGCCTCCCAGCTGTCCAGCCCTCCCCGACCCCTACTTAATGGCGGCCACTGCGGGGACAGGCGAGCAAGACCACTGACTCATTGTCAGTGAAATTGCTCTCCCACCCTCGCAGCTCCACCATTAAGTGAGGCCTGCCCCTGCCCCTGCACTCTCGAGTGTTGGTGATCGAGGCCCTCCTCCACCCGCAGGTTTCCCTGCGCCTCATCCCTGGTGGTCCAGTGGACCTCTGTCTCCTTCCTCTAACTCTGCTCTTTCACTCGTTTTTCTACCCTTTTTTATCTTTCACCTTTCTGCACTTTTCTGCATCTCTGCTCTTTTGTGCCTTATTTCTGCTCATTTTCCCTTCCTCTCGCTCTGCCCTTTCACTTGTTTTCACTCGTTTTTCTACCCTCTTTTATCTTTCACCTGTCTGCACTTTTCTGCATCTCTGCTCTTTTGTGCCTTATTTCTGCTCATTTTCCCTTCCTCTCGCTCTGCCCTTTCACTAGTTTTCACTCGTTTTTCTACCCTCTTTTATCTTTCACCTTTCTGCATCTCTGCTCTTTCGTGCCTTATTTCTGCCTATTTTCCCTTTCTTTATCCCTTATTTCCTCCCTTTACCTTTCCCCGCCGCTGCTGCCCCCGTGGCCCCTCCCCCCAGCGCGACTGGCCCAATCCAGCTCCCCTCCCCGCTCCCGCCTCCCAGCTGTCCAGCCCTCCCCGACCCCTACTTAATGGCGGCCACTGCGGGGACAGGCGAGCAAGACCACTGACTCATTATCAGTGAAATTGCTCTCCCACCCTCGCAGCTCCACCATTAAGTGAGGCCTGCCCCTGCCCCTGCACTCTCGAGTGTTGGTGATCGAGGCCCTCCTCCACCCGCAGGTTTCCTGCGCCTCATCCCTGGTGGTCCAGTGGACCTCTGTCTCCTTCCTCTAACTCTGCTCTTTCACTCGTTTTTCTACCCTTTTTTATCTTTCAGCTTTCTGCACTTTTCTGCATCTCTGCTCTTTTGTGCCTTATTTCTGCTCATTTTCCCTTCCTCTCGCTCTGCCCTTTCACTTGTTTTCACTCGTTTTTCTACCCTCTTTTATCTTTCACCTGTCTGTACTTTTCTGCATCCCTGCTCTTTTGTGCCTTATTTCTGCTCATTTTCCCTTCCTCTCGCTCTGCCCTTTCACTAGTTTTCACTCGGTTTTTCTACCCTCTTTTATCTTTCACCTTTCTGCATCTCTGCTCTTTCGTGCCTTATTTCTGCCTATTTTCCCTTTCTTTATCCCTTATTTCCTCCCTTTACCTTTCCCCGCCGCTGCTGCCCCCGCGGCCCCTCCCCCCCAGCGCGACCGGCCCAATCCAGGTCCCCTCCCCGCTCCCGCCTCCCAGCTGTCCAGCCCTCCCCGACCCCTACTTAATGGCGGCCACTGCGGGGACAGGCGAGCAAGACCACTGACTCATTGTCAGTGAAATTGCTCTCCCACCCTCGCAGCTCCACCATTAAGTGAGGCCTGCCCCTGCCCCTGCACTCTCGAGTGTTGGTGATCGAGGCCCTCCTCCACCCGCAGGTTTCCCTGCGCCTCATCCCTGGTGGTCCAGTGGACCTCTGTCTCCTTCCTCTAACTCTGCTCTTTCACTCGTTTTTCTACCCTTTTTTATCTTTCACCTTTCTGCACTTTTCTGCATCTCTGCTCTTTTGTGCCTTATTTCTGCTCATTTTCCCTTCCTCTCGCTCTGCCCTTTCATTTGTTTTCACTCGTTTTTCTACCCTCTTTTATCTTTCACCTGTCTGCACTTTCTGCATCCCTGCTCTTTTGTGCCTTATTTCTGCTCATTTTCCCTTCCTCTCGCTCTGCCCTTTCACTAGTTTTCACTCGTTTTTCTACCCTCTTTTATCTTTCACCTTTCTGCATCTCTGCTCTTTCGTGCCTTATTTCTGCCTATTTTCCCTTTCTTTATCCCTTATTTCCTCCCTTTACCTTTCCCCGCCGCTGCTGCCCCCGCGGCCCCTTCCCCCCAGCGCGACCGGCCCAATCCAGCTCCCCTCCCCGCTCCCGCCTCCCAGCTGTCCAGCCCTCCCCGACCCCTACTTAATGGCGGCCACTGCGGGGACAGGCGAGCAAGACCACTGACTCATTATCAGTGAAATTGCTCTCCCACCCTCGCAGCTCCACCATTAAGTGAGGCCTGCCCCTGCCCCT